>OX465570.1:18930242-20130242 GCA_950022955.1 Xestia ashworthii
ATTGTTACACGGACACAACTTCCTAAACGGCAAATCTTAACCATGGACAAAATTCATGCACAAATAAGCACAAACTACTGCCTTATTCCGCTTCGCAACAGAATAATCCGATGTTCTGCCACTGTGAGTTAGTTTGAGCCGGTTGGAACCGGTTCCAACCGCCGGTAACCAGACGAAACCAGAGTTCACCGGTTGCCCGGTTTGTCGCTATTGAAATTCACCGATAGGCAAGCTGTTTCAAATATTCATTGTTAAACAAGATGCGGTCGGCAAGCCACGGTGTATAGATTTGCAAATCGACCGCTGAATTTATGATTTTGGTAACAGATTTTGGTGTACATGGGTATTTGAAAATTTGACTTACGTTAGTGAAATGTTGGACGGAATGAGGGCGACTCGAATAGCGGGCTGACCGTTTTGTTTGCAATATGCTTTGTATTGCTCTGTTGCTAAGATTTTATAATTTTGCAGCCACGGAAAAGCTGTAAAACTGTATCGCTGATCTAGAGAATGTACTGTCGAGCTCGAGGGTTCGATTCTTAACTCGGGCAAAGTGTAATTAAATTTTCCCATTAGATGTTTCTCAGTAGCAACTCCGATGTCTAGATCCATGCCCCTTTAATGGAAATAGTTTCTCCCTAAAATATAACTGGCGAATTATGAGTGCACTAAGGTTTATCTCTTCATAACCGTGACGTTAAGCATTTGTTACAAGCTATGGGACTTTAAACGGGCCAAATTGCCAACTGTATGGAAAGAACGAAGAAAATAATAAATTATGATCACTTGACCCAGACTAAGGTACCTCAGATAAAACCTTGTAAAGGACAATATGTCACCGTTGTAGGATTAATGAAAAGGTCTCCAGGGTGTAGTTGTCAAACGTTAACTCAAAGTGCTTATTTACAAACAGAACTTTACGCTCATGAATACATAGTAAATAAAAATTAAGTTTGAATGTCTGACAACCAATTTAACCACGCAGTTATGCTGTAACTGATTTGTGCAGGTCAGATAGGCAGTCACTCTATGCACTCCATTCTGGTGCATTAAGTAAGACTGCATCGGATCCAAACCTGTTTGGAATAAGATCCTCTAAAACATGGCAAGCTTCCTTTAAAAGCTCGCCATGTTTTTCAGAATTCAAAGCTACAAAAAAACCATGCGGGGCAATTTTTGGGGACTGTCGATAAAAGTGAAAACTAAGTAATCTATATCTGCTGCGGGTTGTGCCCCGCGCACGCCTAAGTGGTGCTTCGTCGTAGCGGATCGGCTACGAGTGCTACGAAGCGTTAGGTGACGGTCACTCGAATTCATGATTTTTGTTCACCTAAAAAATGCTCAACGAGCTTAAAGAAGTTACCCTTTAAAAAAAACTTCGGGCAGTTTTATTAAGTCCCATTTGAAAGGGGGCCGAGCCGATTGTCTTCAACCAGACACGAATACAGAATCCGTGAATGCTAATTAGAAATTCTAGATGGAATATCCAAAAACATGTTATTGCAGTCAGATTTCTAGATCTATCATAGTTCTGATTAAACCAACCCCTACCAAGCCACTTCACATAACCTTTACATCATTCAGGTTGAAAGTTACAAATAATTCAAAGTTCGTCGCCGATACCTCGATATTGGTCGCTCGCTCCAATAACAACAGGTCACGTCAGGTCACTGCTATACCAGTTAAGAGTAGGGTTACCAGCTCGAAATTTGTGCAAACATTCTGACAAAAAGGCGGATACTTGCAAAAAGTTCTAAATCTTCTTTTTTAGTCATATATGGATTTGATAGATTGAGAGGTAGAGGAAGGTCAAAGAAAAAGAGAGAAATGTTGTTTTTCGGGACAAACCCGCCATTCTATTAATTCATTCAATCTATTCCCAAACCACTGTAACTCCTGAAAGCTTGAATCAACAGTTGCGACTTCCGAAAAAGCGCCGAGACAAAGAAGCTCCAAGGAGTCAATGATAGCGTGACTTCTGACAGAATGGGAATAAAAGTGTTTACACTGACCCTGAGATCACTCAGGATGAGCTCACATTAATGAGTAAATGGAAAGAAAATGATAATGATGAAAAAAAAAAACACTTCAGGTCGAAAAGACAAATAGCAAAATTGGTTAAGTCCGGATATGTCCAGAAAAATACTGAATCCAGAAAAACACCATTCGGACAGATGGCGTCCCTAGTAGGAATCAAAAACACTGGTCAGCTAGTAGAATAGGTACGTTGCAAATTGGCAGTGCTGTTTCTGAGTTGAAAAGTGTTTGCAAACTAAATCCAATCTTGGTAAAAGATTTTTCAGCTGGTTTACAGTTTAGATGGGATAGCGGATTGAAAAGTTGAAAGAGATGGAGGTGGATTTTGAATAGTAAGCTGATTAAAGTGATGATTCAAATTAATAATATCTTCGTAACCTTTTACGTGTTATTTTTCACTTTGTTTGTATGGACATGTGAGGGTATGTGGTTCTCTGCTCTTGTTTCATGATTATTTTACATTTACTGGCTGTTGCCCGCGAGTCCGCTCGCGTTGTAATTTTGATGTGTATGTGTGAGACTAAGAAATTGTGTACGACCTATTTTTAAACCTACTGAATGTACACAAAAAAAAAACAGAAAAATCGGTCAAGCCGTTTCGAAGGAATTCGATAACAAACACTGTGGACACGAGATTTTTATTATTAAATAAAAGACATAGATTTGCATAACAATCCCCGGGTGGGATTGTCCTTCCGTCATACGAACCAGGCTAAGCTCAAATCGGACAACGAAAAAACTCTTCACATTTTAACGGACAATACACGAACTTTGAAAACAGAACATCGTTTACTTGAGATTGAAAATGCGCTGAATGACATCAAATGGGACATAGTTAGGCTATCAAAGGTGAGAAGAAATGGAGATGATAACAATGTACTCGTATATATTGAAAATATGTTATTATTACACCACAGTCTACCTGCAGTATTGTCTCTCCCTCTTCCTGTAATCCAACCAAAGGTTGTCAGTGATAAGACACTAGGTAGATTTTTAAAAGAGATATTTCCTCAAACATGATAGGATATCTCTTTTGAATTGTTAAGTTTACTGCATGGTTCATAAACATTAGTAGCATCGCCAACACTTTTTAATAAATTATTCTTTAAATTGGTTCCCTCAAGGTGGATGAAATAGTCATTCAATCGACCTTTATGAACTTGGAGGGTTGCATTTATGATTTTGATGATTATAATTATTTAACTACATACGTCTTACAGCCACGAATCATATTTTAATCAACATACAACTTAGCACTGGCCTGCAAATTGGAAAAAACCTGAGAAAATATAAATTCGAGTCGCGGACTACCCTGACGAACTTAATGATTTTTTTCTCCGTTAATTTCTACTTGTAAGACACACTATCCGTTCTGTCCTACTAGTAGAAATTAACGGACTTTTTTCTCCGTTTAGTCCTACTAGTAGAACTGCTTGGTAGAACTATACGGATACAATGGACGCTTTCACCTTAAATCAACAAAATACTGCAAAAAATAAATATGGCAGGAACAAAAATTAAAATTTCTATTTGTTTTGAATTTTAAAATACCTGCCAAATATTTGCATGATCAGAATGGCTTTAGCAATATCTTTCTCACATCGAAAATATTTATAAAAATACATGGACAAATAAAATACGCGCGACCTTTGCCGAAATCCCGAACTGCATTGGCAAATATTAAAAGGTTTTTACAAAAGCAAATCACGTATTTCCGAACGAGCATTTAACAGACTGTCGCTGAATAAAAAAAATCCATCCTCTTTGCAGTTAATAAACTATTTCCGGAATTGAAAAAAACTAAATTTAACTTTTTGCGTCTGTAATTGGTAGTCCAACTTTCTAATATCACTTGGAACTTTCTTCAGTCGTTCAGTTCGGTTCATTTCGGTTTGTCACTCAATCTGGAAGACAAATTTGGTCGAGACGGACCCAACCTAAGTAGGTTGAGACTCTGACACCGTACTAAGTTACTCGTGGATGTCTCGACTGTATTTCAAATTTATTATTGTATTCTTAATTGGAATTTCCTTGAAATAGAAACTCTTTCACATATTCTTTGTTCATTTTGCACATATTTGTATAGTCATGTACACTCGGCGACATATCAAGCTAAAATATGCAGAATAACCTGACCTCGCTTTGTATGAGATTCCCGCGAAATAAGGGATCAGTTTAATTTGGTTATGCATAGCTTAATTGGTCGTTGCACAATTGAGGACCTTAATTGCTAACCGGAAAGACAAAATACACCGAAGACAAAGACTGACAGTTTTAAGGTTCGCTCAAACCGGTACAGACCAATTGCGGTCTTGGATCAAGACATGGATACCAATCTACAAGCTTTCTGTACCAGTCTGATCCATCAAAGATGATGGTCAATTTACTGTGAGAATATATTCTTCAAAAAGGCACTCACCTGAGTTATACTCCAGTACCGATCCAGCGAGATCAGGCACAGGTTCATGATGGACGCCGTACACAACAACACATCCATAGCCGAATGTATCTCACACCACCAGAACCCAAAAATCCAATAGCCCATCAGCTCATTCGCCAAAGAAAATGGCATTATCACCAGGCCTAAGAAGAAGTCTGACACGGCTAATGACGCTATGAACCAATTCTGTATGTTCTTCAAAGCTTTTTCTGTCACTATCGCGATGATCACCAGCATATTGCCCACCACCACCATGATCATCAACACTGTCACAACCACTGATGCTATAATTATATGCGCGGGAGAGTACCCACTCGGGTACCAAGTCTTTAGAACTAGATTTATAGTTGTATCGTTCGATAACGTCGTATTCGCATCTGAACCATTTGTCATTTGCAAAGCAAAGAACTCTTCTTGGCTCATGTACGTCGGAACCAAAAACGTAGAATTAGGACCGACTGTTGTGTTAAAATGTGCTGACATTGTAGTCCTCGCCAACGATGTCGTATTCGGTACCATCGTCGTGGCTTTTCACAAAAGATTTGTAAAATTCATCTAACTAACATTTATTGTTTAGACAGATTGATGGTTTGGCCCCGTAGAAATAACTGTATAATTGATTTTTTACTTTAAAAAAACGTATTGCCTATAGGAACGGAAGTGATTGATTTATTTCTCTTTTTTATACAATTACTTAATACCCGTTTTACCCGAACGTTGAATATTGAATAGAAGCGATCACGAACACAATATTTACATGAAACACGACGGCCTAACCTAGTATTGCTTGAAACGATTTAAAGAGCACTGATTTAGAAATTAAATTAAATTGCAAATGAAGATTACGGAATTTTGCGTACACACAAAAAAGCGATTTTACACACTAAAAGCTTGTTTTTTTTAACGAAAAATCTTTGTTTTATTTTATGCAGTTGCTCGGCGTCATCGTCCGATTTTATGCTTCCGTCTATCCCAAAAGCGGTGTGTCTTCGCGAACATTTTCCTGGTGATGTGGTCCATGTTGTGTTTACATGGCGGTCATGGCAGATCCGTCGCGTGACTGTTCAATGGTCAGTCATTACCGCGGGTGCATTGTTATCAATGTCGCCTGGTGATTATCTTGATTACGGCCGGCGAGTTGTGCCTGCAACAATGATAATATTATTGATGAGTTGTGTGAAATGACCTTGTGGGTGACGTGGGTATTCTTGTGGTAGTACGAGAGTGACACAGGTGTAATTTGTATTGGACGTCAGCAGATACATCATCCGGAAATAATTAAAAAACTATATATTGTCAACTATATATAGTATGTATTGTTTGTGTAGGTGTACAATATTTCAAATTGAAAACAATTATGTATTTACTCCCGAGTGCTAGTTCAAGGATGCACGGGAAAAGAGTTCATGGAAGGAATCAGGGGAAGCTTTTGCCCAGCAGTGGGGCATTACAGGCTAAAAGAAAAAAAAAACTCACGAAGAACACATTTTTTAAATAAAAAGCCTTCAGGCATTATGTGACAATGATTTAAAACAGAAAAAAATGTAAAATGTGCTGGCCTTGATTCTAAATTCTTTTAATTCTCTCATAAAAATAATATCGTAATGGTTTCCCTAACATCAAAAGCCTACGATAAAACAAAGATAAGTATTGTAAACATTAATAACAATTTGTAACTTTAACGTTATTATATTATTCGGTATAATTGATTGATGCTCAAACTCTATTCGGGTGAGCGCTCAATTTATTGGGTCATTCTTTTTATTTGCTCCTTACTTTATTTTAATTTGTTTTTGTTTGTTTTGAAGATGTTTTGTTTAATTTGTGTCGCTTCGTTAGCTTTCATAGCGGTTTGATTGAGAAAGATAGTTCTTTGATAAATATTATTTCGTCAACATCTTAAATCTTACGTTTTAAATTCAATCATTGTAATATTCCATGGCAAAGATAAAGTCTCAACAAATTGTGGATCAATAGGCTAGTTTCCACCATCAATAAATTGCAAAACTAATTAGTCTGTCAGTTAGAGTATTGGAAAATAATGGACACGTATTTTTTGTTTTTGTAAATCACTGAGTACTGACAAAGATAAAACGCATCAAAACTCGGGAGTGGGGGGTCATGACGTCACAACGCACTAAAATCTATAGCACGGCGTGACGTATTGCGAATTTTAAAAGCGTCGTATCTTCGTCAATTTTGGTTTATGTAACAAAAGAAAAAATACGAGTCAAATATTTTTTTTACAATCTAACTGACGGACTAATTAGATTTTTTTAGGACACAAGCCTATTATGTAGGGTTGACAATTAAAAAATGAAAGCTTCGTTTAAGACTCCACTCAATGTCTTTTTAAAATATTAAGTTAAGTTGCTTAATTATAAACTCACCTTTTTCTACGTTTGGTGGCGAGGAGCGCTCTTGTTTGTCACATGTCTTATTTTAATATTTTGTGTTATAGGGGTTTTACAACTGGAATTTTACAGTCGATGCCCGGAATCTGAATTTGCTTCCGGTTCATGACAAAAGGCCTATAACTGGCAAAATGAGGGGTACTTATGTACCTACATCTCTGCCGAAGCCTTCATGGATCATGCGTGATGTTTAAGAAAGAAAGAAAACTATTTATTTGCCTCGCACAGGACAAACCTAAATTATTTAATTAATTTTAAATAAAACAAAATTCTATTAAAAGTAAACACAAGAATAATAAATAAAAAAGACCTAAATTGTTCCTATACGAGGCCAAAATGCCCGTATCTCAGCATGATGCTAGAACATAAAAAAAAAGTTACAGTGCTGGTATACAAGCGCTTTTTAAAAATCGAACGCTCCCACAGCCATACCGATTTAACCACAGAAAAAAAAATTGAAATAACTTATACACAAACAAATCACATAAAACTGACCACGAAGTTCTTTACACTTAACATCACACAGGTCAAGTATCTTTCCGTACTTTATTCATTTTAAGGAAACTCTTCACAGAGGAAAAACACTCTTCTTTATAAATAAAAACTCCGACGAAATCCGAGAGCAACATAATAATCTTTTCTTTTACCGAGACAATGAAGTTTCTTTCTCATTAGAGGAGACTTATACGATGCCGTTCGAATGTTTAATTACTGGAGTTCTGCTTTCGAAGTGTTTCAGTTTTTTTTTGTTATCGAAAATCTTTTGGCGGTATTTTTTGTTACTTTTTAAAAAGGTATGATGACGCGATGAGTTTTGAGCGAAGAAGAATTAGATAGACAAAATGTTTTTTGGGGTTCCGTACCAATCGGGACCCTATTATTACTTAGCTTCAGTTGTCCGTCCGTCTGTTTGTCAGCGGGATATATATCATGATCGGTAGACAGCTGAATAAGGGTAGACGACAAAAAAAAAATCTAATTAGTCCGTCAGGTAGACTATAATTATTCAAAAATATTTGACTCGTATTTTTTCTTTTCTTACGTAAATCAAAATTGACGAAGATACGACGCTTTTAAAATTCCCAATACGTCACGCCTAGGTATAATTTTTAGCTAGTTCTGACGTCACGAGCCCCTACTCCCCAGTTATGATGCGTTACATCTGTGTCAATTATCATTGATTTCTAAAAACAAAAAACCGGCCAAGAGCGTGTCGGGCCACGCTCACTGTAGGGTTCCGTAGCTTCCCAGACCATTAAAAATACCAACATTTTTCGTCAGCAAAAATAACTTTGTTTTTCATAGTATTTGTATGAAAAACAAAGTTATCATTTGCGTTTTTTTGAAAAAGTGCTATATAACTCAAAAACTATTCAACTCATCAAGTTGAAAATAATTTTCCTAGAAAGTTCATATAAAGGTCTACTTCTGTGATTTTTTTCATATTTTTTAAACTTATGGTTCAAAAGTTAGAGGGGGGGGGGACACATTGTTTTTTACTTTCGGAGCGATTATTTCCTAAAATATTAATATTATCAAAAAATGATTTTAGAAAACCCCTATTCATTTTTAAATACCTATCCAACAATATATCACACGTCAGGGTCAAAATTAAAAAAAAAATCGCTCCCCACTTTACGTCTGGGGGAGGTACCCTAATAAAAATGTTTTTTTAAATTTTTATTTTTGCACTTTGTCGGCATGATTGATATACATATTGGTACCAAATTTCAGCTTTCTGGTGCTAACGGTCACTGAGATTATCCGCGGACAGACAGACAGACAGACAGACATGGCGAAACTATAAGGGTTCCGTTTTTTGCCATTTGGCTACGGAACCCTAAAAATACGTGTCCATTATTTTTCAATAATCTAACTGACGGACTAAATAGATTTGTAATTTTTTGATACTGTCGTCATGCCTATTTTATGTGTAAGTATTTTAGTTTCCGCTATCACAACAAAAAATAAATTGAAAGGGGGCTCCTCTATTACGACGGTACGGAACCCGTCATGCGCGAGTACGACTCGCACTTGGCGGATTTTTTAAAGATAGTGAAAAATCTTTGAAGAAGATTACGTTCAAAGACTTAATTATTAATTACCCTTTGTTCAGCCTGAAACTAAATTCTTAAAAACGCTACGAATAATTACTTAACACAAAGTAAGTATAAAGTAAAAGTATAAAGAAAAAGACATCGTCGGTAAAAGTCGAAAATTAAATTGAATATCATCATTTGCCTACCCTTTTCCCAACTATGTTGGGGTCAGCGTCCAGTCTAACCGGATGCAGCTGAATAATCGCATTTTACATGGAGCGACTGCCTATCTGACCTCTAGGTACAACTCAGTTAC
The DNA here is from genome assembly GCA_950022955.1 of Xestia ashworthii. NCBI lineage: Eukaryota > Metazoa > Arthropoda > Insecta > Lepidoptera > Noctuidae > Xestia > Xestia ashworthii. The sequence continues at coordinate 18,939,489 of OX465570.1, forward strand.
TGGGTAATGCCTCATCCCTTAGATGTAAGGGTTGTTAGAATTTCGACCTTCTGACTACTCGTAACGATTGTCTTAGATCTAGATCTAATCAAATTAAATTGAATATCGAAATTAAAAATCTGGTTTGAAACGGATTGAAGCTTCGTGCCAATGAATTATTTATGATAGTCTTTCTGTTGGTTTTAATCAAAGTGTTTATTAAATTTTAATGCATCAGTTTGTTTATCAATGTCGAGAACCGTAATCTATTCGGGCAGTTACAGAGGGAAACAATTTCTTTGAAGTTTTTGACACATTTATTAGATGTGAATATTCCTTATCGATTTATTTATTTTTTCAGTCAATATCGTGACAAAATTACTCCTTCCGTTGTCAAGATGTAGATGTTTCTTTAATTTGACTTGACGTACTGTGAGTAATCTATTGTTTTAGATTCAGTCCGGTCGTAGTTAAATATAACTATCTTCTAATGAGAGTCATTATGTTTTCGGTATAAAATCTGTTTCCGAAACACATGTTTTAAAAGTAAAATTGCACCACAATAATTTTAACACTGTTTAAATAAAACAACGCATCAATCAACTCAGTCTACAAAATCTGTGCCACAATCAGCAGATCAAAGAAAAACATGACCGCTCCAATATCGATACAAAATCTTGTCGATAAATACCGATACCGATACTAAGAGAGTCCCAGCCCTACTCAACCCAGCGACTGCAGGTGCAAGCTAGTCAGTCGACTCAATTAATTAGTCAACAGACCACTGAACACTTTACAAGTTTCACTTGTTCATTTGACGCTGATTTTTTTTAAAGTGACTTTTTACTAACTACGGCATTTGCGGGTTGGGCTTGCTTAGTTCTCAATTTGTGTTTGCATGTTTTTTATAGTGGAAAAATGGAAATAAAAATGCAAGTTTCTTTTTCTTCTTGAATATTTAAATTATGCCGCAAAATTTTCATTTCCACTACATTTAGTTGAACGTAACTAAATTGGAAAAACAGTCTTCTTCCGTGGCAATCTGAATTTTGTCGGCCAAGAACTGAGCTGCTAGGTTGGCGCTTTCTGTAGCGTTCACCAGTCCCTGTAGTGAACAAACAACAGGACACGCTGTACATGATATTTAGTGCCCTATCGTTTGTGGAACTGCACCACATGTACGGCTTTCCTTGCTGCGATCAACTTGGGTCAGGAATCTATTTAAACACTTACAGGTCAGCCATAGCAACCCATGTCTAAATTAATAAGTAGTTACCTCACTGCCTGATCTGATATAAAAAGAAACAAGTATTGATAACCATACTTACGTGTTAGAGACTAGCACTTTGTCCGAAAAATTGTAATAGATAAATATAATTTATAGTCTGTAGCACCCATAAATAATATAGCTTTCTGCCAGTCAAAGAATTATTAGAATTCGATCATTAGTTCCGGAGATAATACTCTATACACCGTGTTCCTGAGGTTATACATTAACTTCGGCATGTTATTCAGACCATTAAATTGACCATATTTTCCTTTTTTTTTATTTTTTACCATTTCACAAATAAAGATTCTTTCTCACAGCACAACATAATTAAATTGGTTAAACTTAAATTACCAATAACTTAAAAACTATGTCATTTAAACTACTACTTCCTTTATACGATATGTTCAACAACTGCTATAGAAGTATTTTTCAAAATTAATATATATCCTCAGGAACACGGTGTATACAAACTTACAAAACCTTTATTGTAGGATACATAGAAATATATTATAAACATGTCCCTCCGTGTTTTTCCCAACACAACGCGAACGCGTACGTTAACGTTTCATTCTAAAGGATTAACCCTACCAACTGTAGCGGAAACAGAAACAAGTGCGTGTCACACATGCATTAACTTGAACCCCGGGTTTGTAACCCACATCATGCTTGTAAATATTAAATAGGGTTTTACGTTTATTTGCGTTGGTGCTCGTCTAGAAAGTTTCTATAGAGTCGTTTGTAAGATAACTGAGTTTTTCTTTACTTGTGTCTTTTGTCAAGCTAGTGCTGATGTCTGTTTGGCACGACAGATAGTTGGGCGATGTTTCATCTTATAAAACAGTCTTTTTTTTTCTTTTTGTTTGGAAAGTCACTATCTAAGAGTTTATTCAAAATTGTAAAATGATATTTTGAGATAGAGCTGATAGTAATACTTGATTGTTTAGCATTTATTGATGCAACACATTGTTTCAAGCCTTTTTAGGTTTTGTTTAAAACCACAAAACAAATAGTGTTTTTAAACAAACAATAAAAATACTTGGCTCACCAGTTTGACTGAGTTTTGTATGGCAACCCACACCGACACTCACTCTCATATTATAGACAATTCCTCTGTCCCCACCACGCATATACTAACCGACCTCAAAAAGAGTTGCTTAACTTTGAAGATCGAACGTTGCGGCTGTAATATTTAGCCACGAGCCTTCAAAAAGAGATTTTACGAAACTTTTTGCTCACTACTGCTGTGCATAGCTGATTAAAGCCTTTGGTTATATTCCACGTAACTCTTCCCACGTAAAATTAAATCCTCATGATTCAACAAATACAGTAGTTAACTAAATTAGTCGAATGTTTGTTGGATCTTTAATTAATGAGTTGACCGACAAGTGGTGTTGCAGTTAGCTGATTGAATAGTGATGTGCACGTGTGCGGGTATCGGTTTCGGTATCGATTTTTAGGGTTGTAGCAATTTCAGTTTCAATTTCTAGTTGTTGAATATAATTAATGTAAGATTTGAGAGTTTTTGAGAAAAATTGTATAATTAGACTAATTATTGATTTTGCTTATCAATGTGCCAACCTGTCATCTAAAATTAATGTTAGGCTAAACTTAGCAAACTCTAAGACTCTAACCCCGTGCAATGTTACTGAAATAACTTAATTTTCCCCTACATTAGTGTGATTGAATGATATAGTTAACTTGCTTACGTCTTCGATAATGTTGCAAAGTGAATATTAATTTAATTTGTATGTCAATTACAAGATTTTGGGCCTAGAAACAACGTTATCATACGCTGATCAAAAGGTATTTTTGACAACAGGCTGGAAGGGGCACCGACGCACAAATGCTTGCCATGTATTCAGTAAATCATTTTGAACCCCCCTTAAATAGAAAATTTTCATCAGTGTACATTTTTAAATCAGCCATTCCACACATTTTAACCGTGTAGGTCACTTTTGTAGCCGATTTTTTTATAATTACCAATGTAAAAATTTTTCAAGGTCGAGGAAGTAGGTCGTTGCTAAATAATAACAGCCGCTCGGGTCGATCTTTAGGTTAAACCATGCTTGCCTAGATTGGCCTGTGGATGGGAACCCATTATACGAATTTCCTTCGTGCCTCGGAAAGCACGTTAAGCCGTTGGTCCTGGTTGTCATTTGTGGATCTGTCAAAGATCTACAAATGACAGCCAGGACCAACTGCTTCGTCGTTACAGGTAGTCAGTGGCCCAAAAAGTCTGACGAGCAGTCTTACCAAAGGGTATTATATACCCAGTACTAATTGGGTTGTGGAGGTCAGATAGGCAGTTGCTCCATGTAAAATACTGGCATTCAGCTGCATCTGGTTAGGTGAAGGAAAACATCGTGAAGAAACCGGCATGTCCTAGAACCAAAAAATCGAAGACATGTGACATCTACCAACCCGCACTAGGCCCGCGTGGTGGATTATAGCCCATACGGAAAATTTGCGCTTTGACGTGGAGTTGCGGGCACCAGCCCGTTGTACAATACAATACAATAAATGCTTTACTTTTTTACAATCATTTGTACACTGTCTGGCATAACATAGCCCAATCTTTATTGGCTTGATTTAACATTATTTTTGTGCCTTTTTTAAACAAATGAATAAATGACTTACTGCTTAAAATATTTTACAAATGTCAGCAGGTAAATCAATTTTGTTCAGTTCTCACATTTCCCTGTAAAATGACTAAACAGAATAGAATAGAATACTCTTTATTATGTACACCATAAAAAAAATTGAAATACAAAAATTTTAAATATTTTACAAGGGGTGACACAATGGGCGGTCTTATCGCTAAAAGCGATCTTTTAAAGACAACCTTTGGATGGATTTAAAGGGGAAGCAGAGACAATACTGCAGGTAGCCTGTGCTGTACCATTTACATATGTACAATAAATAAATACATACATATACACACATAAGACATATACACATATTACACTTATGTATATATATATATAAAACATACATATATAAGTGCATATACATCATATATATATAGATAATAATATACATACATTTTTAATTATCTTTTAATTATCATGAAACAAGTGCGAACGAACTAAAATTGACATACCTAATAAAAAATAAAAATAAAATTTGCTTAAGGAGAGAGATACAGTTTTTTTATCATGCTTTTAAAAATTGGCAGAGATTGAGCACGCCTTATAGACACTGGCAAGGCATTCCATAACCGTACTGCTTGTACTGTAAAAGACTTGTCATAGAAACTGGTGGAATGCATCGGCATCTCTAGTCTTAAGTCTTCTGATGACCTCAGATATCTATTATGTGTGTCATGAAGGAACTTGAAACGTTCTTTAAGATAAGAGGGAGTTGTAGGATTAAACAGAATACTGTAAAGCTGAAACAGGATATGAGAATTCCGGCGAAGACGTATAGGAAGCCACTTGAGCTTTGTACGAAATTCAGATATGTGATCATATTTGCGCAAGCCGAATATAAATCTAATGCAACAGTTTTGAAGTCGCTCAAGTTTATCTAGCTGTGCCTCAGTGAGATCGAGATAACTGACATCAGCGTAGTCAAGAACGGGAAGTAAAAGAGATTGAGCCAGCGCAGTTTTAGTGGCTGTTGGAAGAAAGTTTCGCAATCGTCTAAGGGACTTGGCAGATGCGAATATTTTGACCGACAGACCTCTTGAAATTCTAATACAGACCTTGAGTTGACCCAGTTATCTAAAATCTTAATTGGTTTATTTAAGATCTAGGTATGCTAACTTAGCTTCAAAGACAAAACAGATAATTTATTCAATCGTTGTCATAGTCCTGTATTTACATAAACAAGGCCGAGTTAGTAGTATTAAATAATAGAAGTTAGTGTCTATTGAAAATTTTCCGGAGCAATCGAAATAGAATAACCTATTTCCAGTTTTGTACAGTTAGTCAAATTTAAAATAGTGTCCGAATACATAGTACCAAGTGGATTTTCATGAATAGAAAGGTATTAGGTACCAAATTCCATAGGTCTTCCAAAATTTGGTAAGGCAATTGCGAAGTTCATTTTAAAATGCACAAATAAAAATGCTTTAGATCCGAAAAACAGCAAACATCAATTTATCTCGTAAAATACCTGCAAACTTTGAGGAAAACAATTAAACCAAACGCCGGTAAAAAACGTATGCTCACCTAAAAAATCCACACCGCTTAGCAAACCTCGCACAAAAAAGCACGCAAAAATGTATCAACTTAATCCATTTATTTGTTACATTGAAACCAGATTGAAAATTCCCTTCGTCAGCGAAATTCGATATTATAAATTCTGCAACATTTTAATGTCAGGTCTTAGTACCAATAAAATGCTGGTATTAAAAACTCGATATCGATAAAATTGGTACCAATCTTAGCATTCCAAACTGATTTGTTGTAAAATCTCTTTTTATTGGAGTGTAAATTCCAGATTTTTCTATACCTATTTTACAGCTGTCGTATAACAAAGATGGTATTTAATATTGTATTTACTTCAACCAAATTCTAGATTGACTAATTTATTTAGTTTTATTTTTAATTCTGACGAAATGTAGGTAAACATATTTTACAACTTTTTTATTGTATTTTTTGCAACAGGTATGCCTTTGACTAACCTATTCTTCGGGTATTAAAAGCATGGCGTTATAATTATTGTGTTTATTTTTGCTTTTGTCTTCAAGAACTAGTGCATAATATTTTAAAGGCCTTACGTTAACTCAAATTACATTACTTATCGTTTTTCATGAATGGTGTATCCTATAAGAACTTAATTTACTAATTACTGCGAAAATAGTATCTCAATATTGTGGGATCTTCATTACTTATTAGTGGGTAGATTATCTTACTAATTGGAAAACTAGACCTTAATTATTTCGCGTGATAATTAGGCTAAACAGACACTCGTATGATGACGACAAATACTTTATCAGTATGACTACTCTATTAATAGAAAGAAAGAAAGAAAGAAAGAAAGAAAGAAAGAAAACATATTTATTCGGCACATGCCATAAGTGCACACAACAAATAAAAAAATAAAGTAATTGAAAACAACATAAAAAACTTAAATGTATACTGTAAAACTAAAAAACTAAAAAAAAAAAAGAAAATATTGTGTGTCTCACGGCTGCGCCAAATAGGCCAAGTTCAGCAAAATGCCGAGCAGCTAGTGCCCGACGCTGGTTTTCAACTGGACCTGTCATGGTGACGTTACGGATATAAAACAGTAATAATAGATACCAATTAATTGGTATTATCGATAAAATTAGCACATCCCTAACCACAAATTGACGATGATTGACGCCTCATCACTACGTCACGTAATAAGCAGCGGATTATGGGAAAAGAAAACAATTGCATTTTTTATTCGCGCTAAATTTCTGGTATTGCCAGCGAACGAAAATTAAAATATATAAAATAAATCAATTGTAGTAAAACTTTTTAAGAGACATAAAGAGTTTCAACAAGATATTAATGAATGTTAAAAAAAAAGTCTAAAAATGAGAGTCGATAATGTCAGTTTAGACTGCTTTCGCAAGCACAGAGGACCCTCGATATATAAAGAATAATCACCCATCTGTGCACAGACCTCGGTAAGTGCAGCTTGCCATTCGATCGTAACAGCGGCGAGCTGTTGTGTTACAATCCTTGAAAAGTTAGGACTAGGAGGTGTAGTGCATGCACCCACATTTCGCCAGTTATCTTAAAGTCCCATTGTAATAAGGGGCGAGTTATAGGCTCCGTGGGTGCTACTAAAAAAATCCTGATGGAAAAACCCAATAACACTTTGTTCGAGCCAAGAAGGGGTTATGTTCTCGACTAACTAATGTGTTATCAGTATGGAAATCTAATAACAACGGGCTGACGAGAAACTCGCCATCACAAGTATGAAGGAATTAACTTCATGTTGACTCAATATGCACGGCTTTGTGTGCAAAATTAATATAGAAAATTCTTGCAGATTAAGTATTATTTTTATTGCACAGGAGGAACTCACGGCTAAATAATAACAGCCGCTCGGGTCGATCTTTAGGTTAAGCCGTGCTTGCCTAAGTTGGTCTGTGGATGGGTGATCACCCTTACATACCGAGTTTCCTCCGTGCTTAGGTAGGTACTGATAGTCAGTGCCCCAAAAAGTCAGAAAACCAGTCTTACCAAGGGGTATCGTATTAGTCATTACTAACTGGGTTGTGAAGGTCAGATAGGCAGTCGCTCCATGTAAAATATTGGTATTCAGCTGCATCCGGTTAGACTGGAAGCTGACCCCAACATAGTTGGGAAAAGGCTAGGCAGATGATGAGATTAATTGTAAGTAAGGAAGGAAAGGAGGAAGTCAGGAATGATATTAAAGAACTAATTTTAAAAAATACGTGAAAATATTAACTTAAATAAATAGTAAAAAAAAACCCAGTAGTTTAGAATTCGGTTAAGTAGTGTAGTTTCGGCTAAATAACTACACAATTGAAATAGTTATATAATCGATACACACATAAAACAAATCATAAATTCTAATGCAGAATAGAACGACTCACAGTCGGGGCCCATTTAAATACCAATCAAATCTTTCCAAGGAGAAGTTGTTAAACAACTTTAAAAAATCGTTATATATATCCTAAACAATTATTTAAAATGAAAAATGATAAAAGGAACCTAAAGATGATTTTAAAATACCTATTCAACGACACCCCACTTGACATAGTTCATCGACTTTTTTTTTTTTCATTTTGATAATATGGCGTCTGGTTGTCGCTGTGGTGAATTATGTTTACTGTCGTGTCTTTAGTGACACTCGCAAGGTTAAGACGAATCGATTGACGTAAGAATTATCAAAATCGGCAATGTTGAGATAATTAATATTTTATTATCAATTATTTTTCCACTCTAACACTTTTACTACTGATTGTACGTTTTAGTGACATGGGACGAGTTGCAGAATGGAAACATTGTTTATTTTGATTTTCATCAACTCGTCCCAAACGGGCCGAGGGCATGTGGGACGAGATGCTGATTACTCAGAACGCCACAATAGAAACAAACATTAATACATACATAGACTGGTAAACACATTACCTCTCCTTTGCGTCGCGCAGTCGGAATGGAAGAGACAATGTGATGTGCCGACCCCAAGATACATGGGACGAGGGTAGGAAGATGATGATAAAGTAATAAGAGGTATTGATGCACAGATCAGCGCAGCGGTGGCCCAGTGGTGGCGGCCTCGACTTACGAACAGGGTTGTAGGTTCGAACTCAGACAGGCGCATTACTTTGTGTAATTTATCTCATCACTACTGCTCTCAAAACGGTGAAGGAAAACATCGTGATCGTCGTCCTAGACATGTGACAATCCGCACTGGGCCCGCGTGGTGGATTATATAGTCCATTACCTCTCATTGAGAGGAAGCCTGTATCCCAGCAGTGGGAACATTTATAATAGGCTGGTGATGATGATGATGCGGAAAACTGAGGAAAATATTAATCTGACATGGTCACTTAACACTATCATTAAACTTGAAAACAGACATTTACCATGTTTTGAGTTCTCGATATTTCGGCACTGTTGCAAGCACCATTGCATGATCATGAATAAACGTGTTCAGTGTTGCCACTGTTAATGAAAGCTAATATTATTATAGAAATTAATCAGCTAATTTATTCACAACACTAGCAACACCGCTCGCGTGACAGAAACGATTGAATGCTCAGTAAACAGCGGTATTAAATACTACAGTTAGCATTGGTAATAATACCATTAACGTCAATTAAGTTGCGCGTTAAAATTACGGGAAATTACATGTTTTGTCATCGACATTATAACTAAGTCGTTAAGATGTCGAGGTGAATCCGATAGGGTTATAAAGTGTTTGATTGAAGACTTCATTGGTGTAGTTGTTGTAAGTACGTTCCGGGGCCGCGGTATCTCTTTCGAACAGTCCCGCAGCCCTGGCGGGCTTCGGCGCTTGCAGGCCCCTCACTTTATGTTGATATGCAATGCGCCGTCGACACGACCTGTCGTCATAGGACGGACGGACGGCAAGCTAGCCCATAGCTCACCGTCCACAGGCCCGCGTCTACGGTGGCCGGTAGCCACCACGTGGCCCCCGACGCCCGGTGCGTCTCCCGCAGGGGCTGGGGTGAGAGGCTCTCTCCCTCTCACGTTCCGCCACCTCCTTCGCCAGCATGACTGCTTCGCAGAAGGAGGTGACGGCTTCCCATTCCGTCTCGCTCCGGACCATGGATTGAACCAGGGTAAGTAATTACTTCAATCTTTTTGGGTTCAGACTAAGTTGGGTAAATTTTTCGTTAAATCTAGAACAGGTTTATTGATTCTAAAATACTATTGGTTACACTGAAAGTCTAGAAAATACTAGCTGGTAATAGATCTAGTCTAGGAACCATCACCTGCCTAGCCTTTTTCCAACTATCCAACTATGTTTGGTTCGGCTTCCAGTCTAAGTTGTATTAACTGAATACCAGTATTTTACATGGTTCTACTGTATAATTATCTGACCTCCACATCTAAGGGACTGGCTAATTAGGCTCTCCTTTGCAAGACTGGTTCACAAACTTTCATTTTTTTTTCTTTAGCGCTTGGCTGGGGTTGTTACTATTAGACCTATTTATATCGATAAACAGCATTTTTTTACTGTACACCAGACTGTCAATCAATTCAGATTGAACGACAAGTTTGCCACATTTTCTCAATTACTGCAACTCTTGAAAGTCAGGTACCACCAGAAAAGCACAGAGGCGATGAAGCTCGATGGACCCTGGAGAAACGATTCAACTGTCTTGGATCAAATAGTCTAAGAGACCGCCTAAGATCGACGATTCACCATCTGTTTACCGAATGAAAATACTTTTTTCTTCTTGAATTAAGTCAAATCTAACAGTGGAGGAGTAAGGAACGACAGACACAGAAGACTTTCTAACCTCTACAGGTTCGAAAAGCATTAAAAAATACAAAATTATAACCTACAACGAAACTATAGTCATATTTTACACAACCAATAGGAAAAAATCAGGTTTATTCAACAGTATCTATACGACTATTTGTCTATCATTAGGTGAATAGAATAACAACCAGCCTGTTGAATAAAGGCCGCTCCCAAAAATGAACGCAACGCAAAACGTTCCGGTCGTTCCAAAAAACACACGAGACAAAATCCATAAAATTAATTAGACTATGTGTCATCGTTTATCTTTCTCTTGCAGTTATTTCAATTCATTCGGTCAGCGCAGCATGTTTTTTTTTTCCGTCTCCAATAAAAAAAAAAATATTTATCTGTTAGTTAGATTATTAAAAACTATTTGAAGTATAAAACTACCCGTAAGTTTTCTTTTGTTACGTAAACCAAAATTGACGAAAATACGACGGTTTTAAAATTCTCAATACGTCACGCCGCCGCCGTGGTATAATTTTTAGAGCGTTCTGACGTCACGAGGCCCCACTCCCGACTTTTAATGCGTTTTATCTTTGTCAATATTCATTGATTTACTTACAAATAAAAAATACGTGTCCATTTTTTGCTAATGAGTCCAACTGAAGGACTAAATGGATTCGCATTTTTTTAAACTGTCATCATATTTATACTAGTCTACCCAGTGGTAACCTAGTTTCCAGGCGTATCCGTCACACAGTCCATCAAAATTTTCATTGGTCGTTCTCTACTCTTATAGCCTTCCACATTCCATACTTAAAACTTTAATCACGTCATTTCCATCGTTTCTCTATAGAATAGAATAGAAGGATGTATTTAAACCAACAAACAATCATAAAATCGGTCGTAAAATATTAATATTTGTACGGCTGGAATCCCGAATATGTTGAAACCCATAGATATAATTAACTTTACTATTCATTCAACATAAAACATAATATTTTAAACAACAAATAACACTAACAATATTTTAAGCCGTAAAAGCTTAAAATATTTTAAGCTTTTACGGTTTAAAACTAAAGGTTTGCTCACAAAATTGCGAATTGGCGCGATGCGAATTCGCAACACAGAAAACTGTAGCTGTACTCTAACTTGAGTTCGTAGATTTTCTGAGATGCGACGTCACATCGCAGTTTTATGTACAAGCCCTAAAGTAACTGTTCATCATCATCATCATTCTCTTGCTCTTATCCCAATTTATTTGGGGTTGGCGCAGCATGTCTTCTTCTTCCATACTCCTCTATTCTTTTTCTTTTTTTAACTGTTCATTATTAAAAAAATAAACATACAACAAACAAGCTCGGTTATTATTCCCTGAAGCTGAAATAAATGTTTTTTTTTTAATTAACCTGCAATATTTGAGGTACAATGTCGATAAAGTGTAAAAGAATATCGACCAAAAAAATACATCGTGTCCCACCACTAATCGCTCCAGAGTACATTTTAATTGATACCGGAGCACTTATTGTTCGTGTAGTGATGTCACGGTACTAAGGAAGTTGTCAATTATCGATAGCGCTTGCCTGTTCCCCGAGTAATAGCTAGCCGGATAGATTTTCTGTTGCTAAACGATTTTTCAGAGCTGGTCTGATGTTTTTACAGTGAAATGGAATTGTGAAATGAATAGGAATAAGGTTTGATGAAAGATTTCAGTTTTTTGGCGCTCGTGTCGTTAACGTTGATTGGGAAGCTTTTAAACGTTGTGATAAGTTTGTGATATTATTTTACAGTACCGTTTGCACCACAAATCACTGTAAACATTTAAATAAATTATGGTTTTGTCAATCATTCGAAAAATAACAGATACAGAAAGACATTTCAAAAATCCTTATTCTAACTAATATTCAAATGCAAAAGTAACTTTGTTTGTTATATTTTCACGCCTTAACCACGGAACCGATCATCCCGAAATTTTGCATACATGTACGATATCACGTGTAACGAAACGGACATAGGGTACCTTTCATCTCGAAAAAAGTACTGTTCCCGAGGAAAACAACAACAACGTTCTTAATTATAATCATAGATGGCGCCACTTGACTTTCGAATCATGATTTATTTATTTAAGACAAGCAGAGTACAACCCGAATTGATTGTCAAATTCTAAATTAACGCGAGCAAAGCTGCTGGCAAAATCTGGGTAGACAACAGAGAAAAATCTAATTTATTCCGTCAGTTAGTATTTCAAAAAATATTTGACACGTAATTTAACTTTTGTTATGTAAATCAAGATACGACGTTTTTAAAATTTTCAATACGTCACGCCGCCGGCGTGGTATAATTTTTAGTGCGTTATGACGTCACGAACCCCACTCCCGATGCGTTTTATCTTAGTCAATATTCGTTGATTTACAAAAACAAAAAATAAGTGACCATTATTTTCCAATACTCTAACTAACGGACTAAATAGATTTGCAATTTTTTGTTGATACTTTAGTCATACCTATTAAATTCGTTGTGGTGTAAGTAGGCGTAAGTATAATAAAAATGTTGTTTTTTTTTGCACGCTGTACTACATTTTCAAACGTTTTTTTCACACTTGATAACCCAGTATCCCATATGTATAGCCACACCACACCAAGCTAACGAAAACAGAGCACCTCATACATCACACATACATTTTTAAGTTAGCGTTAAGTATGGAAGTTTTAAGTGCTACGTTAAAAGATTATGGGCAAGGAGCCAGGGACAGATTATTGCTTCTCACTTAATCGTTAAGCTAAGTAAAACGGTGCCAAACAGACGCTGTATGATTTTGCAGATTTGGGTGTATTTAAGACGCAAAGCATATTGTTTTGGCATCATTTATTATGGAGTTTTTAGGTATTAAGTTTTCAAACATTTTTAGGGTTCCTTACCCGAATGGTAAAAATGGTACCCTAATATTGATACTGCACTGTTAGTCTGTCCGTCTGTCTGTCAACAGGTTGAATCTCATGAACCGTGATAGGTAGACACGGCTGTAATATTCGATGGATTGGGCAGAAGATAATTTGTAATAGTATACACATTTCGCCAGTTATATTTAAGTCGCATATAATTGGGGGCGAGCCTATTGGCAATAATCCAGACTCAGCTGCTACTGAGAAATTCCTGATGGAAATCCCAAACACATTTCCTGACACGGGAACCGAACCCAGGACCTCATGCTAAGCAGTCGCGCTTGACCAACAAGGCAGTATTTTTGACCAATCTAGTTTTATTTGCAAATGAGAAATGGACGCCGCTTTGATGTGGGGGTACACGAAATAAATTGGATGGGAACCGAGAACAATATGAAAATCATTGAAATACGAGATATAGTAGATATTGGATGATTATTTTGGGATGGAAATGTAAAAGCACTATGTATGGAGTCTTATTATCAAAGCATAATGTACGGTCGAACAATTTATTTGGTTTACAGTTTAACGCACAAATTGCATAGTAAACTGCAAACCAAATAGCTTGTTCGACCGTACATAGGTTTTCGGATAAAATTATCCTTTACTAGCTAATGTTTGAGTTCAGTAATGGCCAACGGGATCGTACAATAAGGATAAAAGGGTATTCACATGTGTTAATTCAGGTCATAAACTATTGGCGTGCCAAATTTCATCCAAATTCGGTCAGTAATTTTTGCATAAGAGTGACAAACATCCATCTATCCATCTTAATAAGCTTTTGCATTTATGATATAAGTAGGACAGTTGAAAATTGGCCTGCCACATTACAAGGGGACTGAAAACCATCGCCAACATAGAAGATAATCATATTAATTAATAATAATAAAGAAATTAATATCGCTGAACTTCAGCACACAGAGCGCCACCTAGTGCCACAATAAGCAAGGCTTGTGTCGTGGACACTAGATAGTTGATATACTACATATATACTTTTTGTTTGTAAATACATACTTATTATACATATAAACATCCATGACTCGGAAACAAATGTTCATGCTCATCACACAACCATTTGCTCCTACCGGGATTCGAATCCAAGACCCTAAGAACGTAAGGCAGCCGCACTACGACTTTTTTTCTCGGGTCGTCAAACAATATTGAACCATTTTGATTCATAATCATATTGAACAAACATTATCATTATACTTAACATTAGACCACCATTTATATGTTAAGTTGTTAACCATATTGGCCGCAAAATGTAGCCATAATTGACTATCGGCATTCACCACAGAAATCAGAACCGAGCTGTATTTTGCCTTCGTGTGTTTGTTGCTACTAACGAATATCAATTTATTCATGCATTGCAAGTTGATTTTAACTTCATTCGGTATGAACGTGAAAATCATTACATGATTCCGAATTTTTGGGCAAAACTGTATTTAGTAGTTTGGGAGCCGGTTTCAAAAATAGAATAGCACGGTTCTCAATCATAATTTATGGAAAGTTAGGTATTTGATTTTAAATAGTGTCGATGGAGTTTCTTGCCTATTCTTCTCCGTAGTAACTTACTTCACTTTTTTACTATTGAAAAGTGCCTATAGGTGTTGGTTTTTTGGTTCGAGTTCAATCATCATCTGCCTAGCCTTTTCCTAACTACATTGGGGTCAGCTGTCATTTGACAGTAAAAAAGACTCGAAAGTCTGATAGCCAGTCTTACCGAAGGTCTATCGTGTTTCCCAGTAACTGTACTGTGAAATTCAGATAGGTAGGCACTCCATTTGAAATATTGGTATTCAACTGCATCCGGTTTGACAGAAATCTATTCTCCTACAGATACGTCTTGGGAAAAAAGCTAAGCAGATGAGCGAAGCACACGTATGCATTAGCTCCTCGACTATGATTATCTCCGACAAACAAATTATTTGTCCGGTTTTTATAATCCCATTTCATGGCTTTGCTGATAGATAAATTATAGTTTATGCTCGGAATAAACAATTCTAATCTCGAATATACATAGGAACTTCGATTTAACAGTTTTCGAATTGTTAAATGTTACTGTGTAATTTGTTGATGTTAGTTCGAAAGAGATACCGCGGCCCCGGGACATAAAGGGCGAGGAAGGAACATGGATGGGTTTTAGTCAGTAAAAGTCTGACACTCCCTCCCGCTCCGCCCAGAGTGGGAGAAGTCATTTGATGATTTCCCATCCGAAAAAAAAAGGTAGGTATGCCCTAGATTGGTCCTAGATTTTGTTTTTGTTGATGGGATTTCGCAGGTCAACCTGTGAGGCTGATTTCTGCTTAATCGGACTACCCTATGGGTACCACGAGTGTTGGGCCTCCAGCCGGGGGTTATGCCCTAGATGGACTTATACTGACCTAATTGGTGATATGTTAGAGTCCCACTATGTTCCCACTATGTTGGTTTCCACAACATGGTTTGGGAAAAAATTCTGTAATTTACGTGGAGCGACTGACAATCTGACCTACACAACCCTATTAGTACTAGGTAATACGATACCCAGTAAGACTGGTTAACAAACTTTCGTGCCAGTGACTACCTGTAACGACTGTCAAAGATCCATTAATGACAGCCGGAACGTAAGTTCAACGTGATTCCAGAGACACGGAGGAAACTCGGTATTTAAGAGCGGTCACCCATCCACAGACCAACCTAGGGAAGCACGGCTTAACCTAAAGATCAACCCGAGCGGCTGTTATTATTTAGCCTCGAGCTTTATGTCGAGTAGAAAATACTGCTGTTCATCGTGGTGACGTAATCCTCGTTTATGAAGTAGTTGATGGCTTTTCATACACCCACACAAACACTAAGCTTTGCTATTAGCAATACAATCGTGATAAAAGTCAAGGTTTCATTCAGGATAAATATTTTCTTCCTTTAAAAAAATAATTGATTAATATCAATCGTAAAGTTCAATCAAAAACACATGGCATTCACTAATGTAGGGCTCAGGACGTCCGTCTCCCAGCAGTGGGACACATTATAGGCGAATTTTATCAATACACTTACTAACATCTCAGATTTAAAAGCAATACTGTCTTAAAATGCGCCAATAGTAGGCATTTGCTTAGCTTTTTCCCAACTATGTTGGGGTCGGCTTCAAATCTTATGGGACGCAGTTAGTAGGTACCATTATTCCACATAGGGTGACTACCTATCTGACCTCCACAACCCGGTTAATTCTAAGTAAAGACACCCCTTGAAAGACTGGTTGTAAGACTTTCGGGCCATTGACTACCTGTAACGACTGTCAGAGATCTACTTATTACCTACAGCCGGAATTAACGTGCTTTCCGAGGCACGGAGGAAACTTAGTATGTCATGGGCGGTCAACCATCCAAGGACTAACAATGGCAAGTGCTGCTTTACCTAGAAGTTATTATTTAGCCCTCTCGTTTATGACATCGCACCCACATTTACGCCAACTCCAACATTAAATTAAACTCCAACCGTCTTATTACAAAACGTGGTCTTAAAAATAGTACCGGGTTTAGTACTAGGTCTAAACCATGAACTTGAAAAAACGTTATTACAAAACGAAGTTTATCGCTAGTCCTAGAACTATCTATGGTACCAAAGTTAGACCATCGCGACCCCTAGTTTAACTATGGTACTAAATTGTCGAACGTCAAATTCAGTCAAATTCTTAACTTTGAGGTTAGCAAATTATCTTTCGGAAAGTATTATTTTGTGATAAAAACCAAAAATGGATATTAATATGGAAGATTTGGATGTGTTGGATATATAATACTTGCTAGTTCCCGGGGACCCAACAGAGTTCGTCAGCGACGAAATCCATTTGAATTGCCTGACGCAGATTTTCGATATAATTATAGATTTACTAAACGTTTTGGCGAAAGGACTGTCGATTTAGTACGTGAAGATTTATCCCACGAATGCACAGACGATCTCACCACAAAGAACTGTACCTTTACTTGTTTTAATAATCTCGATGTTTTTCTTGTCTTGAGTTTACTTTTAAGTTGTAACATAGACATTTCGTTAACACTACTCGAATTACGCGCGCCGCCAAGTTCACTTCGTTATACGTGCTAGCTCGATAGTTGTTCCAAACCAGAACAATTTAAAATAATCGTGAACATGCATTAAAAAAAAATACAAGTCGAAATATTTAAATACCTTTAAATAACAAAGCTTTAATTTTTATCACTACAAATAACAATTTATAAAATAAGTAGTTTTTCTTTAATTTACGTAACAACATTGTGTAAAAAGGAGCGGCACATAGAACGCTGAACGAATGAATGAATGGTTTAAATATTTTTTTGCTTATAATCTGTGGATAATGTTTGAACTAGGGACTATCTTTGGTACTTAGTAGTCCTCTGTTGGTCTACGATTTGTAATACGAATGTAAGAACTGACGTTAGTACCGTACTAAACCAAGACCTTTTAGTTCTGGTTTAAACCTGGTACTTACGGAAGTTTTTATGATAAGACGGCAAAACGTTTAAAAAATACAACGCACAATTCCGTTTACATTCCCAAAGTCAATAGCAGTCAGAATCATTAATCCTACGAGCAATTCTCCCACATTTCCTTGCTGTGCGATAGATATTAATTACTAGAAGACAACTCAGCACTGCACATTTAAACTACACGTTTACGACTCTTTCTATCCTGGAGAAAAAAGGTGTACCTTTTTATGCGAGTTCAGGGTAAGCTGAGGGCCCTTACTATTGTTTTAATGTTGAATACATCATTTGTAACGGTCTTAGTTTCGAATGGGGATACTTTCTATCGGTCCTTACATTACGCGGGTTACTTCTATTGGTGGGTTTTTTTTAGTTTCTAATTAACGATAGCCTGCTTTAAGTTTTGTCAGGTTGTTTACAATATTTTGATTTAAAAGAGTTTCTGGCCATACGAACGTACAACGAATTGGATTGGTCCTTGACTATTCAAAAATGCCTGTTATATTTTACTTTGAATTACTTTGAATGAAATGCATTGAATTGTTATTTTAAAACCTGGTGTTTGCCAATGTGGCAAAAGTGTGGGTTTGTGTGCTTAATTAACAGTTATAATCTTATAATCCAAGCATGTTTCGCGATTCTTGATAGTTTTTGAGTACCTAATAGTTCCCCTCTCATAGAGAGGAGGCCTGTGTCCCAGCTGTCGGAGCATTAATAGGCTCATGATGACCTAATAGATTCTTAAAAAGAATATGGGAACCACTTTAAAAAATAGCTTTAATTTGCACGGATCTTTGTTAATCTTGAAGCGGTGTGCAATGAGATTAGAAAATGCCTCTTTTAAACGTGAAAGAATGTAAAAACAGTTTTTATACAGAATCGTCACGCGACTTTCGATCGAGAACCAATAGTAGGTCCATGTCGTGCCAGAGAGGCGTTTTTCACGGCGATTTCAATTAGCAGAGGTAGGACGTACTCAATGCACTTGTTCCCACTAAAGTAGCTACTATCTATAAACTATGGGGTTTCAGCCGAGTAGGTAGCTTTACCAGTATTACTGGAGTAGTAGGACTATTGTATTTTTAACGGGGTGAACGATGCTTTGTTCTAAAGCTTTTTGCTTGACTTTTCTAAATGTTTTTTTTTTTGTTTTGACTTCACTAATTAATTAAATATAAGAAAATATAAAATTAAATACAAGAAAATTAATTCAACATTTTCTTGTATTTAATATATAATTAAATATTATAAGAAAATGTTGTTAGACAAAACCCAGAAAAAAAAATTCAATTCAATTGATTTTTTTTATAAAAAGCAGAAGCCAGAAAGTCAGTTACCCAGTTACTGAGTTTTGTCAGAGTAAAGTCATTCTGTGTAAAATATTGGTAAGTATTTAGCCGCATCCAGTTAGACTGAATGTCGAAAATAACTTATGTAGATGACAAACAAGTTACATTGAATTAAAAAATTCAAAAACCCCCGACACATAGGGTCATAATTTTATAGTATTTTTTTTGTAACGAAGTTCCTTATCGCGGCTTACGGGTGTCAAGCCCTTTCATTTGATACCCATATTGAGGAAGTTGTGGAAAAAAATATAATTCACCATTTTGTGGTGGCGGCCATTTTGGATTTGAATTTTATTATAGCGCATACTATTCTACTAGTCAAGCCCTTTCATTTGATACTCATATTGAGGGAATTTTTGAATAAATATGCAATCCGCCATTTTGTGGCGGCGGCCATCTTGGACTGATTTTTATAAAACATAGCTAAGAACACTCCCTACTAATTCATCATTCAAACAAAAGAAACAAAATCAAAATCGGTTCATCCGTTCGGCTGCTACGATGCGACAGACACACACACACAGACACGTCAAACTTATTAGCACCCCGTCGTTTTTGCGTCGGGGGTTAAAAAAATGATATACGCTACGAGTACATAAACCATAGAGTCTGTATGTAAAAAATATCATGTGCGTTTCCATCTCTGTGCAAAGTATATAGGTATTTTGAGAATCTGACTTTTTGCTAAATACTCACACTGCATGTTCTGCTATACAGGTCTGTATTATCAGATAGTTGAACGTTTTGATACATGGACATTTTGCTAATTAGACTTACTGCTCGTTGGACGTTTCGCGCTGTTGGACATTTAGCTACTTAGACCTTCTGATCAGGAGGGAAACTTGTTTTCATAACTTGTGATTATAAATAAAAAATACAGTTCCCTACCTATTATACTTCATTTAAGGTTTGTCTAGACTTAGAGACTAGAAAAAAAACCGAAGATTATTCCCGCACATGTATAAATCCACGTAGTACACGTTATTTTTATTTCATTTTATTTATTTTTATTTTATATATAAAGTACACGGGATATAAAAATAGATGATTAAATGTAAGAAATCTATACGTAAAAATATTATACCTAAATGAGAAAACAACTCAGCCTAACTGACTGTTAGGTTGAGTACCTTCTCTCATTTTATTGGTAGAACGGATTAGGATGTTATTTCGCACACGGTAAGACTCTTGAATAACTACACCCTCAATTTCAGAGAAGCAAAACAATCACATACTGTAGCAGATATATTACATAAGCTGCTACTAGTTTTTCAAACCAAACAAATAACCTTGGTCAACAACATTTTGAGGTTATTTTGCCAATGAAACCATGAACCCGAAACACGTTAGAGAATGGATAACCAGCATCATACATGAGACGGTTAGGTGTTAGATAGCTCAAAACAGTATTTACTTAGAATTGAGAAGTTGTAAATAACTAGTAATCATGTGAACACTAACCAATGTCGGCAATATTGATGTGCAGATTGTTCATTGTCTACGGCACAGATTCGGGTCATAAAACCATCTTTGGAATCCTCATAAAACATACAATCCAAATAAAACAATGGTTATAGGATTTATTGAAACTTTTTATTTGACATCAAAAATAATTTTATTATAGAAGTTGTCGCGTTTCATTCCACGCAACCGTCAAATCATACGGGTCGCGCTCAGTCATTGTAAAGATACACTTAAAAATCCATAACTTTATCAAGAGTATATTTACGCAAACAATTCAGTCATGTGTGTGTATGGGATACGGCAACGTATTAATTAAGATGTATCACCTTAAAATTAGAATTAATAAATATAAGCAATTCATTTTCCATGTTGCCATGTTAAGTGAAACGAATTGTCAATTTTGCATAATTGTGAATTTCCGTTTTTAGACGTCAGTCTGGGTCCAACATCCGCGCACGCTTCACGTGAGAACCCGGACTCCCGGCGTTGTTCGGTTTTCTTAAATTTAAGATGGCGGAGTAAAAATTTTCCACGCGTCCATGTGCGCAATATTTCTTTTTCGTTGTAATTTTTAACGCAATTCTGCGATGGACTACGGCCTGTAGCCACGAGGATGTCGGTCAAATCGATTTCGTCACCTCCGTAAATGTGGCGCAAGCAAATCAACGCTGCGAGAACTTAGCGCGTGGCTTCATCGATGACCGCGTGTCCACGGTAACCTCACGACCGACCGAAGGAGGTCGAGAAGACGCGGACGTAGCGATATCTTCGCTCAGCTCAGCGTGCCAGCGTCCTTGGGAGGCGTCCCGTCCGTAGGGCTCCGCATTAGCGTGAGTGTCTGCCACCATCCATGTGTGGTAGGCGACCCCAAGGACTATTCGTCGTGCCTGCTTCGCTTCCCGCACCCGCCTTCTACACCAGCCTCCGCGCGCCCAGGCGCGAGGCCACGACGATCGCTATCGAGCACGTGCTCTGGCGATCGCCCGGTCCCCCAGCCCCGCGGAGAACCGCGAGAGCTTCGGCGACGTTCTACGGCGTAGGGAGTGCGATCATGGTACCATGAGTAAGTTCACCTTTTTATATAATCTGGCCAGAGAAAAACTAGAGTCAGTGCGCGTTTAACTTCAGAGGCCCGCTGCCCTATTCCTACTTCAGAATACTTAGTAGTAAGGTGTGAACGACTTTGTACAGCCTTCGATAACTTATGTAAATAACTTGTGTTAATATATTACCATTGTTATTGTTCTGGTTGAACTTCCTAGTTTTATTCTGAACAAACCTCCCATAGTCTTTCCAAAGCAAGAGGTCCTTGAACCAATAGTTTGATGCATACTCCGAGAGCTTGAAGACCTTTTTATTTGTAATCCTAAAATCATCGTGTGTTTACCTTCTACTTACTTACAACCTCAAACCACAACTTTTTTTCTTTTGCACTACAACTACAACAATTAATTTAATTTAATTTTTTTTTTTTTATTTTTTTTTTTCACACACGACAATGGCGCCCGAACGTTTATTATAACATTATACTATGGGATTTGTTTAGA
The DNA here is from genome assembly GCA_950022955.1 of Xestia ashworthii. Taxonomy (NCBI): domain Eukaryota; kingdom Metazoa; phylum Arthropoda; class Insecta; order Lepidoptera; family Noctuidae; genus Xestia; species Xestia ashworthii. The sequence goes on from OX465570.1 coordinate 18,961,392, forward strand.
GTATTTCTGGTGATTATTTTTTTATAGTCAAAACTTGTTGCGTTAACATTCTCCAACACAATTTGTATTGGAAACTTTTAGGTGGCATCTAAACAGTGAATGCTTCGCATTTTTGTGAGTTTTTTTGTTAAGGTGAAGCAGCATTTTACTGGTTGTAAACATGAATAATCATTTCTTTGTGGAATATTTAATATTCATGTACTGACAGCAGTAATTTATTTTTGGTTGCTCTCACTACTTCCTCCGCAAGCACTGTTTAGTTACCAACCGTTTATTTTACAAAATGTAACGCCTAGACAAAAAGATGCATTACAGCAACCAATGTCAACCGCATCCCATGACACAAAACACGGTATATATTCTTTCCATTGTAGGTGTATTCTCAAAATTATCACTTGATTATCAGATGTATAGGGCAGTAACGCACTACATTATTATACACTCAGTAGTCACATCGCAGGATTTGCAAAATAATTTTGAATGAATATAAAAACTTTTGTACAAAACAATCAATTCCAAAAGTTTTTTTACAACGCATATTATGCACCACAATCAAACACTGTGGAACGCTATAATCAAACCATTCAAACTTGCTTAGCTATGTTAGTAGAGGAAGACCAGAGAAATTGGTCTAGGTTCCTTCCTCAAATCCAGTTATTTTTAAACACTTCCATAAATCTAGCTACAGGATACACACCATATTTTTTGGCCAGAGGTCGTGAAGTCATCCCTGACGGTGCTTTGCATACCTTGAGGGGCAACGCACCACATTCAATTGATGATATTCAACTCGCCAATAGGAACGAAAAAGCAGATTCCTTAAATGAACTTGCAGATATTTTCCAACGTGTAAGCTGTACATTGACCAAAGCGTACAAACAGAATGCGAACAGATATAACCTACGACGCCGAGAGCTCAGGCTAAAAGTTGGTGATATTGTTTGGAGGCGTAACTTTGTACAGTCAAATGCGGCAAAGTTTTTCTCAGCTAAATTAGCACCAAGGTTTGTCAAATGTAAAATAGTCGACAAACTATCCGATGTTGTTTACCAATTAGAGGAAATAAACACAAAAACTATAGGGAAGTATCACGTCAAGGACATAATAAAAGTGCCATAAAAACGGTGTTGTTATTTATGCTTAGTTTTCTGACCGTTAAAAAAATGATGCATTTGCACATTCTTGGTCGATTTTTTTTTAAGTGAACTTTTCTAAACTAAACAGAATTGTTCCTGTATCAGTGGCTCCCCATGGCCCTGATAACGTTTGTTTTTTCAAAATCAATTCAGGACTTTTCCCAAAACAATTGGAAATAAATTTTTTTATATGGGGAACTTTGGTCAAAATAAATTTTTTTTTTTCTAGTGACTATTTTTGTCACTACACTGAATTGCTTCGGTATCAGTGGCTCTCTATGACCCTGATCCCATTTGTTTTTTCAAAACCAGTTCAGTACTTTTTTCAAAAGAATTGAAAATAAGTTTTATTTTGGGAATTTTGATCAAAATATATTTTTTTTGCAAGTGACTATTTTTGTCACTACACTGAATTGCTACGGTATCAGTGGCTCTCTACGTCCCTGATCCCATTTGTTTTTCAAAATCGGTTCAGTATTTTTTACAAAACAATTGAAAATAAGATTAATCTAGGATATTTTGATCAAAATATTTATTATTTTTGCAAGTGACTATTTTTGTCACTACTCAGAATTGCTTCGGTATCAGTGGCTCCCTACGACCCAGATCCCATTTGTTTTTTCAAAATCAGTTCAGTACTTACATCAAAACAATTGAAAATAAGTTTTTTTTTATGGGTATTTTGATCAAAATATATTTCTTTACTTTGGAAGTGACAATACTTGTCACCACACTGAATTGCTACGGTATCAGTGGTTCTCAACGACCCTGATTCCTTTTGTTTTTTTCAAAAACAGTTCAGTATTTTTTTTCAAAACAAATGACAAAAAACCTTTTTAAACATTGAGTTAGGAATTTTTTCCCACAAACAATTTTACAACTTGTCCGCTTACAAAAGAATAGGGTGACGACTCATATTCATCAAAAGCATTGGCAGTCATTTCAGTGACATATATGCTAAATTTGTACATTATTATGTACATAATACTTAGTTACTTAGACACATAGATGATAGCATCAACATTTAATTACTTAGTATTATTTTAGCTATAGTTCATTTTAGGAAACCAATTCATTGGTCATTCAAAGTTCTTATTTCATAGGTAGTGCACTGATAGTTAGTAGGCCATGGTCAATAGTTCATAAGCTCGTAGTTTATAGTAGGCCAACAACAAATACTTGTTAGGTCAATGACTTTTAAGTCAATAGTTTAGTAAGCATACTTTTAATTAGGTATTAAACCATAAGGTAGCTTTATTTTAATAGAACGAACAGTTCATATATTCATTATTTTACAATACTCACCATAGCTCTATAACTTACATTGTTCAACACAATCCTTACAGATTCCAGTGTTGATCAGTACATTTAAAAAAACTTTTCATATACTATAAAAACTTTTTTAAACTCGGTTAGCCCGGCTGTGTCGGCTAACGGGGTTAGCCTTTTCCCGTGAAGGGGGGTATTGTAGCAGATATATTACATAAGCTGCTACTAGTTTTTCAAACCAAACAAATAACCTTGGTCAACAACATTTTGAGGTTATTTTGCCAATGAAACCATGAACCCGAAACACGTTAGAGAATGGATAACCAGCATCATACATGAGACGGTTAGGTGTTAGATAGCTCAAAACAGTATTTACTTAGAATTGAGAAGTTGTAAATAACTAGTAATCATGTGAACACTAACCAATGTCGGCAATATTGATGTGCAGATTGTTCATTGTCTACGGCACAGATTCGGGTCATAAAACCATCTTTGGAATCCTCATAAAACATACAATCCAAATAAAACAATGGTTATAGGATTTATTGAAACTTTTTATTTGACATCAAAAATAATTTTATTATAGAAGTTGTCGCGTTTCATTCCACGCAACCGTCAAATCATACGGGTCGCGCTCAGTCATTGTAAAGATACACTTAAAAATCCATAACTTTATCAAGAGTATATTTACGCAAACAATTCAGTCATGTGTGTGTATGGGATACGGCAACGTATTAATTAAGATGTATCACCTTAAAATTAGAATTAATAAATATAAGCAATTCAATATCCATGTTGCCATGTTAAGTGAAACGAATTGTCAATTTTGCATAATTGTGAATTTCCGTTTTTAGACGTCAGTCTGGGTCCAACATCCGCGCACGCTTCACGTGAGAACCCGGACTCCCGGCGTTGTTCGGTTTTCTTAAATTTAAGATGGCGGAGTAAAAATTTTCCACGCGTCCATGTGCGCAATATTTCTTTTTCGTTGTAATTTTTAACGCAATTCTGCGATGGACTACGGCCTGTAGCCACGAGGATGTCGGTCAAATCGATTTCGTCACCTCCGTAAATGTGGCGCAAGCAAATCAACGCTGCGAGAACTTAGCGCGTGGCTTCATCGATGACCGCGTGTCCACGGTAACCTCACGACCGACCGAAGGAGGTCGAGAAGACGCGGACGTAGCGATATCTTCGCTCAGCTCAGCGTGCCAGCGTCCTTGGGAGGCGTCCCGTCCGTAGGGCTCCGCATTAGCGTGAGTGTCTGCCACCATCCATGTGTGGTAGGCGACCCCAAGGACTATTCGTCGTGCCTGCTTCGCTTCCCGCACCCGCCTTCTACACCAGCCTCCGCGCGCCCAGGCGCGAGGCCACGACGATCGCTATCGAGCACGTGCTCTGGCGATCGCCCGGTCCCCCAGCCCCGCGGAGAACCGCGAGAGCTTCGGCGACGTTCTACGGCGTAGGGAGTGCGATCATGGTACCATGAGTAAGTTCACCTTTTTATATAATCTGGCCAGAGAAAAACTAGAGTCAGTGCGCGTTTAACTTCAGAGGCCCGCTGCCCTATTCCTACTTCAGAATACTTAGTAGTAAGGTGTGAACGACTTTGTACAGCCTTCGATAACTTATGTAAATAACTTGTGTTAATATATTACCATTGTTATTGTTCTAGTTGAACTTCCTAGTTTTATTCTGAACAAACTTCCCATAGTCTTTCCAAAGCAAGAGGTCCTTGAACCAATAGTTTGATGCATACTCCGAGAGCTTGAAGACCTTTTTATTTGTAATCCTAAAATCATCGTGTGTTTACCTTCTACCTACTTACAACCTTAAACCACAACTTTTTTTCTTTTACAACTACAACTACAACAAACAATTAATTTTTTTTTTTTTTTTTTTTTTTTTTTTTCACACACGACAATACCCTTAGATTTGACAGCATTAAAGAGGCTTGCAGAAAGCAGGGTTAATTTACCTCATGGAAAGCCCAATGTGGTCATCTATACAAGCCTAACCGAGTGGGCAGCTTGTGCCAAATAACGGGTCCGATTAAGGAGATAGGTACTTAATTACGTCCAGGCCGTAATAAATCGTACTTATCCCGCAATGGGAGTGAGGCGTGAATACAACCTCAAACGATGGGTGTGTACGAAGAATTTATGCATTACTGGTTGGGGGGTGACTTAATCTAACTTCTTCTAAGTCAATATAACATGAAATCACACGTGTAGTCCCAGATGGGTTAGGCAGAGGTGTATTTAATAGTACACCCACATTTCGCCAATTATATTTAAGGCCCTTGTAATAGGGGCGAGCCTATGGCCATCAATCGGGCGCAAATATAGACTACGTGGCTGCTACTGAGAATATTGTGATGACAAAAGCCAATCCCAGCCACACTTTACCCGACCGATGAATCGAATCGAGGACTTCATGCTCAGCTGCCACGCTTGCGACCAACGAGGCAGTTTGGTTTACTTCTAATAGATAGGAGTGTTTCAGTGATAAGAGTGTTGGTATTACTTATTAATGGAACCGTTTGAAATCGAACCGCTGACCTCTTGCATTCGAGTTCACGTCTTAATACTGCAGGTTGTTTAAAGATTCCAGATGCATGTTTTACAATGAGACTACCCCCACGAACTGCTGTGGTCGGTTTTATCTTTCAAATAGTAGTTTGTGAGAAATTACAGCTGGATTTGAGTTATAAAAAGATTTTAGGTTCGTACTATGATAACACCAGCGTTGAGTCAACATCTCCTGAGGATGCCCGTGTAGTATCGGTTTGGGTGTATTCAAATTTTCGCTTTTCTCGATGTGCATGTTTTTGGGAGCGAGAGCCGGTGCTGCATCCTATATCCAAGCCTGGACGCCTTTTTCGCGGAATTAACCCTTTGTATAACATTTAATACCGCCGAAGACATAAGATTTACGGTACTAGTACCATGTGGTACTTATCATAGGAAATAGCTCCTCAGCAACCCCCCAAGGGTTTAGACTGATGTTATAAACACGTGGTTTCTTCGTCAAAGTTCCTTTCCATTCTGTATAAAACGTTATTTTATTCCGAAAATAGCTTCGTCCATAGTACTTTGCAGACAATACAACTGTTAGATTTTATTGTAAAGCAGTTTATCCATGTTTCCTCTACGTTTGAAGCCGGCATTATAAACTATGTGCTACTGTTTGATTCACGGAAATTTTTGAATAACTGTTGCAGTCAATCACAGATGAAATTCTGGGATACCTTTGTTTAGATTTCGTGTTTTCGATGTATGATTTGTTTGTTTATGAAAATAACTGCTAGGTGGGAATATATGGGTGAAGGTTATTGTAGTTGCAGGGAATATGCTGTGAATAGGGAACTGAGGCTCGTGAATAACAGCATACGGATCGATCAGAAAATCCATTAAGTATTATCGACCCATCAGTGCCTCAAAATGCACATCAAGCCGTTCGTCCTGGCTATCATTCGTAGATCTTTAACAGGCAGAAGCCCAAAGGTCTGTAGAGTCAAGCTGGTGTGCTGCAGGATCCTCAAAAACTGGGGATTCAGTTTAATTGGGCAAAAGGTTAGGCAGGTGCACTTGTATTTCTGTGAGGTAAATAAACAGATTATTCCTTCTACATCTTCCTACCATTATTTCATGTTTTTTGTGGTCAGCGGAACACTTTTTTTTCTTCCATTCTCCTCTGTCACCCGTCACGCTATCATTTACTCCCTTTTCTTTCATATCATTCCTCACACAATCCATGTATATTTTCCTTGGTCTTCCTCTCCCTCTTTATTCATCAACATTAAAATTAATCACTCTTTTAGTCACATGGTATTCGTCCCTTTTCATGTTCATAACAAGACAGTCGATCCCCTTTCAACTTTTCTGTAACTGGCGCAACTTTTACTTTTCAACTCAGGTTAAATCCAATTTTCATAATCCATCAAAATAATTGTATTTCGGACAACTAAGAGATCTATTATACACTTCCAAGCAAATATATATCAGGCAGGGAGATAATGGGTAATTAACTAAGGACAGTTAACCAGTACGAGTTACTTCGGAACCCTAAAAATATCAAAAACAAAACATACCAAAACTCAAAATGGCCGCCATAATAAAGTTGATAGTGTTGCCATTACCCGGGTACCCGGGTATGGTGGCCGGGGAATGCGTATAATTTGTCAAACTGACCCGGGTGTAGCGGGAACAATGGCCATTGAAAAAATGATGTGTTTTGAGAACTCCATCCTTTCGTGATGGCACTGTGAATTTGATGGTTATATTTCAGAAGAAAAGTTAGGAGTTTGGAAAAATAAATAAACCGTTTTTAATGTTTTTTTATGTGTGCCTATAACAGCCACTCGGGCCGATCTATAGGTTAAGCCGTGCTTGCCTAGGCTGGATGGGTGACCAACCCTTACATACCAAGTTTCCTCCGTGCCTCGGAAAGCACGATAATCTGTTAGTCCCGGCTGTCATTTGTCTATGTTTGATAGTCGTTACAAGTGGCCCAAAAAGTCTGACAACCAGTCTTACCAAGTGGCAACGTATTACCAAGTATTAACTGGGTTGTGGAGTTCAGATAGGCAATCGCTCCATGTAAAATACTGGTATTCAGCTGCATTTGGTTAGACTGGAAGCCGACGCCAACATGGGAAAAGGCTAGGCAGACCATGATGAGGTGTGCATATTGCGGTCCACTACTGGACGTAGACAGAATAAGTACGCTAGAGTGGCTCTGGGCCGGCCATATTAGCTGTAGGTCCGATGACCGTTGTGGTAGACGTGTTCTTGAGTGGAAACCGCGAATTAGCAAGCCCGCCCTCAGGCTCGGTGGAGCGACGATTTTTGCAGTAGCAGCTGGATGAGAGTTACCGAGAATCGAGTTGAGTGGCGTGCGATTGAAGAGGCTTATTTCCAGCGGTGGACTTTATAGGTAGGCTGATGATGATGATGATTATGACGATGATAATGATGATGATGATGACTTTGACACTGGCCTCATCCAAGTTGTGCAATACATCAGAATCCATAAATCGAACCATTTGTAGTTTTATTCATGTTTGGGCAATCATGTCCTAACTACATACCGATATTGTTTTACTTTTGGCAATAGTAGACTTCTGTACGTGGTTCCGAAGGGAAGCCGGTATGTATCGAGTTGTATGAACCCCTCGCCACTGCGATGCACCCTTTTGAACCTAGCTGTGAGGCGTCCAACACTACGATACGCGCTAAAGTGTTGCTTTTAGAGTTCCGTAGCAGAAGGGTAAACAACGGAACCCTTTTACAAAGCTTCCACTGTCCGTCCGTTCGTCCGTCTGTCTGTCAGCGGGCTGTTTTTCATGATCCGTAATGTAGACCGTTTAAATTTTCACAGCATGTGTATTTCTGTAGCCGCTATAATAACCAATAATTAAAAATTAAAGAGGGCTTCCCTATTACGACGGTACAGGACCCTTCATGCGTGAGTCCAACTCCTACTTGGCTGGTTTTTCATAATCATCTCAGGGTATCATAAAATCAAAGAGATGTCAGCATAAAGGAAGGGGCCCGCAAGGGCCGAAGCCTGCCGGGGCTGCGGGACTGTTCGAAAGAGATACCGCGGCCCCGGAACGTAAAGGGCGAGGGAGGAACATGGATGGTTTTTAGTCAGTAAAAGTCTGACACTCCCTCCCGCTCCGCTCAGAGTGGGAGGAGTCATTTGATGAATTCCCATCCGAAAAAAAAAGGCTATCATAAAAGAACTAAAAATTACCATAAAAAATTAAAGGCTACCCTAATTAATAATACCTACAAGTGTGCTACAAACATCGGATACGAATAATTACATGCTCAGTTGAGAAATAAACCAAGTCTGTGACCAACCCGGCTTTTGTCAAATCTTTCATCGAACGAAAGCTAGGTATAAGTCAACAAGATCTCAAAGGTCACAACTCAACCCCTGCCATTTATTTATAACCAACCGTTATGGCTACCACTTAAGCCATCAAATGCCATATCCATATAGGTTCCGGCGTCCACTCGATATTTCATTTAAGTGTTCGATGAGACCTGCGCCTCATATCCGTCGCTTTAATGACCAGTTCGCTTCTGGATTACTGCAGTTATAACCAGTTTATGCCAGTTTGAAGCAGATCGAACTAGATTTGATAGTGTGTGGATGTTTCGTTGTGGAGGTGTTTCTTTTTAGGGTTCCATAGCTAAATGGCAAAAACGGAACCCTTATAGATTCGTCATGTCTGTCTGTCTGTCCGTCCGTATGTCACAGCCACTTTTTTCCGAAACTATAAGAATTATGCTGTTGAAACTTGGTAAGTAGATGTATTCTGTGAACCGCATTAACATTTTCAGAAAAAATAGAAAAAAAAATTTGGGGGTTCCCCATACTTAGAACTGAAACTCAAAATTTTTTTTTTTCATCAAACCCATACGTGTGGGGTATCTATGGATAGGTCTTCAAAAATGATATTGAGGTGTCTAGCATCATTTTTTTCTAAACTGAATAGTTTGCGCGAGAGACACTTCCAAAGTGGAAAAATGTGTGTCTGCTAACCCTGCCCTGCCCTGTAACTGCTAAAATACGAAAATGATAAAACTAAAAAAAATATAATAATATGATGTACGTATGTACCATGTAAACTTCCACCGAAAATTGGTTTGAACGAGATCTAGTAAGTAGTTTTTTTTTAATACGTCATAAATCGTAAACAGCAATTTACCTTTCATTAAATCTTCATGGGCGAGTCCGACTCGCACTTGGCCGCTTTTTTTAGATTCTTCTATTATAAATGCAAAAGTTTGTGAGTATGTATGTATAGATGTTTGTTAGTCTTTCACACAAAAACTGCTGAACGGATTTGGATGAAATTTTACACACAGATAGTTTATAACCTAGATTAAATCATGGGATACTTTTTATCCCGGTAGTAAGATCCTATGACACAACAATCTTCAGGCGGGACAAGCCGCTGGCAGAACCTCGAACGTTTTAAATGTGATTATTTTTTTGTACTTATAGCGACTCGTGTCTTGATTGCTAAAAAAAAGATAAAAAGTTCAAGCCACTAGGCCCTGCGACACGACGCGCGATGGTACTCACGCAAGTGAGTCGCGCGCTCTTTTTGACGTTAGTCGCGTCGCTATCAAATCCCGCGAGGTCGTGGACGGGATCTAATCGCTATGACCCTCTAATATAAGTAGCAGGTGCAAGGATGACTTACTGGACACTCTCTGCCTTGCCTTTTTCCAATATTTAATGCTTTTTGATCTTTCAATTTTTAATGTTCGGAGGAACATCAAAAATTGAAAGATAAAAAACATTTTACAAAAAATAAAACCGGCTTCAAAAAACACAAAAAAAGATGAAACAATATCTTTAGCTTAGAAGTCGGTGATAAAAAACTAAATCAGTCAAACAAAGGTCACCGACTTCTGAAGCTAAAGTTATTTTTCAGCTTGTGTTTTTTGAAGCCGGGTTAATAGTTATGAAATTCAAGCTATTCAATTTCAATAATCGTTTAAAACTGAACAACTACTACGTAAACCGAACAATATTGCTCCCCTAATGAATTAATTTACCGCAATTTTACTGGAATTAAAACCCATTATAAAATAAACTGCTGATAAATTACAAATCTGCTTGATTTAATTTCAGATGGAAATGAGTACTACAAATTAACCTGAATGCAGAAATTATCGCATTTCGTATGGTTGTAAAACCAACTCATTTTATTAAACAAAATCAAAAACGGTTGGTCGACTCTTCACGTGACCAGAAGGCGGGGCTATTTTTCGGCCAAATAATCAGCATTGCCATAGAGTTGCTAATTTAGCTCATCTAGTCGCCTTAAGAGGACGAGCCTATGGCCATCAGCCACACTAAACTATAGTTGCTGCCCGTTAAGCGCAAAAGCGGTCATTGACCCACCTACATTTATTAAAGTTCTTAACTTTGAATCCAAAACTAAGCCTGTACACGTCTTGTATCGTCGTGTATCGTGATCTTCAAAATTTTTCTAATGAATAACGATACACGGTTCATGTCTTTGTTCGTACGAAGAGATATTAGGGAAAGGCCAATGACCGCTTTTGTGATTTTAACTGGCAGCGACTAATGTTTAAGTCCCATGGTATGCCTCGTTGATCTAGCGATCTCAATCGCGGCTGCTCAGTATGAGGTCCTAAATTCGATTGCGCGGTTGGGCAAACTGTTATTGGATTTTTCCATGAAAAATTTTTCAGTAGCAGCCACGAAATCTGGGTTTGGGCCCAGTTGATGGCAATAGGCTCGTACCTATTACATGTGACTTAAACATAACTGGCGAAATGTGGATGTACTATTAGGTACACTTCTGCCTAACCTTTCAGGGGTTAGAGGCTTGATGTTATGTTTTTATGAGCACTATATATTTGTCCCATTAGTTTATTCTGGTACTAAACATAACAACACGCATTATAACCGTTTATATTTAACAAGCATGCAGATTTCCTTTCATTTTCCTCAATAAAACGTTTAATTTACAACTTGCATGTCATTACAAGTTTTAAGTACTTATTTACTAAGTGGAAGTCATTACTGGTTGGCAATGAGACGCATACCTGTTACGTACATACTTGTGGAAATTGTTTTAACATGTTATTTTCGAATCATTATCTTCATTTGTCTTAGCTTTGTTCAACTACTTTGGGATCGGTGCTAAATACCAGTATTTTACATGGAGCGACTGCCTATCTGACCCCCGGAACGAAAAGTAATGCATACTTCTGAGCACGAGGTTACCGGGTTCGATTCCAGGGTAAAGTTTCTTTGGGTTTTTTCCATCAGGAATCTTTCAGTAGCAGCTGCGGAGCCTATATTTATGTCCCGTTTGATGTCAATAGGCTCTTCCCCGATTATGTGGGAATTAAACAAAACTGGAAAATGTAGGTTTAACTGCTATTAAGTAGGTATGTACACCTCTGGCTAACCTTTCAGGAATTACAAGCGAGATGTTATGTTTTGATATGTTTCTTCGCAGGTCTTAAGTAAAAGGTAAGGTAAGTAAAAGGCTTGGCACATTAAAAATGACAAACATCATCTGCCAAGCCTTTTCCCAACTATGTTGGGGTCGGCTTCCACTCTAACCTGATGCAGCTGAATACCAGTATTTTACATGGAGCGACTGCCTATCTGACCTCCACAACCTAGTTCATACTGGGTAATACGATACCACTTGGTAAGACTGGTTGTCAGACTTTTTGGGCCACTGACTACCTGTATCGACTGTTAAAGATGGACAAATGACAGCCGGGACCAACAGCTAAACGTGCTTTCCGGGGCACGGAGGAAACTCGGTATGTAAGGGTGGTCACCCATCCACAGACCAACTTAGGCAAGCACGGCTTAACCTAACCGACCCGAGCCGATCGACCCGAGCGGCTGTTATTATTTTGCCACGAGCTCCTAAACACATAAGAATGACAAACACTGTTCGAAAAGAACAGTTGACTGACCTAAAATCAGTCAAGTGTTCACAAGGACTAATTTTCTGTATCAGTTGAAGCAAAAATCTCGGATATCACAACTCTCTTTGAAGTTTATACACGTCAACGATCAGAAAGGTTATTTTATGTGTAAAGAAATATAAACCTTAGGGCTTAGACAGGTGACATTCGATCAGCGATAATGAAGATGGAAAAGTATAAAATGTATTGAAAGTCGAAACTCTTTGTAAAGAACATAATGACCTATAGGTGTGACAGATTACCAATTTTTATAGGAAAGGCTACCTACTGAGTCATTAGAAACGTCTTAGTATTGTTAAAGATGATCAGGTACTGTGTAGTTTCCGCAAATATGCTACAGGCTATATTTTAAGGTCAGCCAAATAACTTTGGTACCTTATTAATACAACATCACGCTTTTAACCCTCGTAGGACTAGAAAGAATGAAAGAAAAAAGATTTATTAGCCCGCACAAGACAACACACATAAAATAAATGTTGAAATTATCAGTACAACTAATAAAAACTAAACATAGAGGCCAAAAGGCAAAGGCATGATACGCACATTTCTACTAGTAATCTTACTCATACAAATCTAGACTCTGTGTACATGACAAAAACTGAATTAACGAGTTACTGTTTTAATGTTCCTAATCATACATGAGTGAAACACAACATTGGTGATCTACCTAAGGCGAATCTCACACACAACATCGCTCATCCGCGAGGTAGGGCGGTGAAGCGGATCTCACGGCGCATTGGCTTGTATTTAATCCATTGATGCCTTAACATAAACTTAACTAATAAACCACCGCCCGACACGTAGAACAAGGAAAACTTGCTCAGATGGAGATTCATTAATGACTCTGTCCTGTAGTGTAAATGTGGTGCTGTTCCTCAAACGGGCCCCACCGTTTAAGGCCCCACCTAAGGCCCCAAACTAGTATCTCAGTTCTGGGCTGATACAATTTAGATCGCCATTGGCATGCTAAGAAGGCCGCCCGTCACCGCGGGCGAACGGCACTCACCGCCTCTCCACGCATCGCAGCACTAATACATGTGCGTCGCCCCTTTCTCCGACAGAATCGCCAAAAATCGCTTGGTAATATAAATACCGCAATGAGAAACAAATTCCGACCGCTTAAGCTCTCAAACATAATCTACCGTTGGATTGTCTAACGAAGCTTTAACTCAGCCGATTAAACTGTCAAATTGTGGTCAACACCCGGTAATACCGGCTCGATGCTACATTAAGCAATCTCTCGAGTAATGTTGTTTGTACAAAGACGATTGCCGCTGTGATTTTGCGAAAAAGGCAATTGTTTTTCACGTATTTTAAAAGCTATGGGATACAATATATCATCATCTATTATTTCCCTCAAAAACGGTTATACTGGTAAGGTATTTTACCTGGTAACTGGATTTATAAGGCAGATGGAATAGCTGCAATCGGTTCGACTGAAAGCCGACCTCAACATAATTGGGGGAAAAGACAGGCAGTTGCAATGACCTCCATGGCTGGTCGCAGACTTCCCATAAACGTCGCCACTACAACCACACCAGTTCATCTCGAAACCAATTATGATGATGGGTTACCGCGACCATAGTGGATATGACCTATAATCTATGTTGCTATGTCGTCTGTTGTAAGACGAATTTGGGCATAAATAATGAAAATATCTTTAAACATTAAAACAACAAAGCCATCAAAGTGAAAATGCACCTTAACTTTTACCCCAGATTGTAACAAGAGCTTGGTAACACCAACATTCATCTTAAAGTAGGTACCTTCATCTGTTTCGTATTGTATTTTAGATTCAGCCTCGCCTCCGCCACTATAAAAGGCCAAACCCTTACCCAGCTTAGTCACGGTCAAAAAAAAATCCTAATAAGATCCAACACACACAGAAATTTAAAAAAAAAAGAACAAAAGCGTCCCTCGGGCGATTGAAAAGGGCCTCTAAATATCTTCAGCCTAATGACTACCCATGCCAGAAAATCAGCTAAAATCTTTACATAAAAGATGACATTTTGAAAAAAGGGAGAAATTTAACAAATCCTGGCCCAATCTGAAGGAATAAGACTGTATTAGGGGCACGCTGAATACTTATCATTTTTAATATCGTCCGACGTATAAGATCTCTGGAATACCAAGGTATGGTGCAAGTTAGAAGATCGGGATTACATACACGTTAGAAAATTAAGCATCATTATGATTCTAAAAGCCTTATAAAAGTCTTAATTCTCCTGTCCTTATTTTAATTTAGGGTCGGCGTGTTCTTTCATACTTCTCTATTACTTCCATCTCATCAGATATCTTCTTTTATTTTATCCATTTCTTTGGTTTTCCTTTACTCTCATACTCGTACCTATTCTTTTTTATACCTCAAAACTTTTCCTACGACATTGTTCTCATTCTCATTCCTCTGCATCACAAATGTCCTTTCTTTTTCAGTCCTGAATTGAAAGTCGACATCAGATAGTTCAGAGATTCAGAGAGATCTACACACATTTCACTCATCATCATCATCATCATCAGCCTATAATGTTCCCACTGCTGGGACACGGCCTCCTCTCAATGAGAAGGAATGGGCTATAATCTACCACGCGGGCCCAGTGCGGATTGGTAGATGTCACATGTCTTCGAATTTTTTGGTTCTAGGACATGCCGGTTTCCTCACGATGTTTTCCTTCACCGTTTTGAGAGCAGCGGTGATGAAATAAATTACACAAAGTAATGCGCCTGTCTGGGTTCGAACCCACGACTTACTGTTCATAAGTCGGGGCCGCCACCACTGGGCCACCGCTGCTCTCGCTGCTGATTCGGTCACACATTTCACTATCTCAGTTTAAATACAAAATATGCTTGTATGTGAGAATACATTATAACTGTTCAACAGATGAGATTGCCGTGCTTGCCTAGGTTGGTCTGTGGATCGGTGACCGCCCTTACATACCGAGTTTCCTCCGTGCCTCGGAAAGCACGCTAAGCAGTTGATCCCGGCTGCCATTTGTCCATCTTTGGTAGTCGTTACAGGTAGTCAGTGGCCCAAAAAGTCTGACAACTAGTCTTACCAAGTGGTATCTATTTTTTTTTTTTTTTTTTTTTTTTTTTTTTTTTTTTTTGGCAACACTGGTTGAGTGACATGTCTAAATTTCGCTCTGTAATTTAAAATTAGTTTTAATTATTTTTTAAGTGTTAAAATCTTGTATTATTGTAATTAAATGACTACTAAGCGTGCAAATACCCAGGATTATTGTTTTCACGGAAAAATACGCCATAAAACATAGTGTTTGGTTGCCTACCTCAACCGGTAACATATATCAAGAACAGCTGATGTTCCTGTGGATCAATCTGGGGAGTATAATTGTTTCCTTTTAATGTATAAGCTCACTTTGGTTAAACTAAAATCATTATTCTGATTAATCTGGCACTCCTTTATAGTTGAACATAGGTTCAGTGTCAGTTATCACTTGTTAAATAATAAGTAGTTGTGCAGTTTGTAATAAGTTAATGAAGTAACTTTCTATCTATTTAAAACTAAAAACAAAACAATAGGGAAAATTGCTTTTTCTTTATTAAATTTTAGCATTATTTAGTCAATTAGGTCCAATAATTTTAAGCCAAGAGTCCTACCCACAATAAGAAAAAGTAAAAGACTTATGTAAATCAATGTAAATTTCAACTTGATCTAATCTTCTTATTGAAGTATTTTGTGGAAGACTCATAAGCCTACTTCAGTTACCAGTCTATTAATCACATATTCTACTCTATTCTCACTTTCACCTTTCATTTCTAGCTTTCCTGATTTTGTCCATCCAATTAGTTCTCACCATTCTTTGTACTTCTACTTTCAGTTCATTTGCCTGAAACCATGCCTGTGATGACCCGTAAGGCTACTACCCAGGAGTTGCAGGCTAAGTTGAGAACGGCCCTTGATGAACTTAAGGCATCTAACAGCAAATGTCAACAGCTGTTATTGGATAGAGAGGAACATGAGATCGAAATTGAGAAGGTCATTCTCAAAAACACAAGCTTGAAACGTGAGCTAGTGGACCTGCACCAACAATACATGGATGTTGTCGATGAACGGGACAAACTGCGGGTGGTCACAGATGGTTTCAACGACTGCAGTAACTATTATGAAACGGCTTTATGTAAGGTTAGGGACTTAGAAGATGAACTGCTTCATGCCAATAAACAAATTATTGAGTTTCAGAAACAAAGAGAATGTACTCAGTTTAGGGAAACAGATCACCTATATAATCAATTATTAAATTCAAATTGCAACCCACATTCCTTAACAACAATAGATCTTACTGAAGATTCTATTCTGAAATATAACTGCAGCAGTTATAAAGTAAGCCAAAATAAAATAAAAAAATATGCAAAACTGAATAGAATAATAAAGAAATGCAATAAATTTAAAAAACAACAAAAACATAGTTCCAACAATATAAAACTAAGAAAAGAACGTGTTTTTCTGATTAAAAAGTTAAATAATTATCAAATTAAATTAGAGGACAGTAAGAAGTTTTATGAAACAGACACTCAACACTTACAGTCAGAAATTCAAGTTTTAGAGTGTCAACTAAAATTATGTTATTCTAAGTATGTAAATTCACAGAAACAAATTAAGGAACATATACTTGCTGCAAACGAGTTAGTAAATGGTAATGCAGACTATGTAGACATGATGACCATCGAAAACACTCAATGTACATCACAAGGGGAATCCAGCCCGGACACTGTCCTGCCTGAGGTAACGGAGGACCCGACCCGGTTGGGCAGTGTTCCGGGCTGTATCCCCATTGAAAATTCACCGCTCATTGTACAAGGTTCTATACCTATAGGACAAACAGAAAGTAGTTCTCCCCTTTCTAGTAGTTCACAGTGTGGTTGCTCCATTATGTTTACAGACAGTATCGGAATAGGATTAGGAAAATTAATAAGTAACAATCTGAGTCATTCTTCCCAAAATTATTGTGCACCTCAGGCTTCTTACAACCAAATAATGACATCCATAACTCGGAAGGAATTAGATCCTAATGCTATATTAACTGTATTTGTTGGGAATAGTCTTAACGTAAAAATTGATGATATCACTGACAATGTCACTCAACTGTTGCAACTAAATTGTAGGAAAATAATTCTTTGTGCCTTTCCATACTTTGAGAAGTTGTCAAGCAGGCAAAATCATTATATTCATAAACTTAATAATCACATGCATTTACTAAGTCACTATTGTGACAAGTTGGTATTTTTTGACACCAACAGTTTCGTTCAGAAATTAAAGTCAACGAGGAATAATGCATATCTACCGATTAGTTTTAGACGTCAAATAGCGAGGCTATTAGCTTTTAATATAAACTCAGACATAAGTTGTATGTCGCAGTCTTTTGTAAATAGTTCCACGGAAATTAGTAATTATACTAATTGTAATTATACACATTTTAGCTTAGATTTAAACTAGTCAGTAAGACAATAGAAGGTAATAGAGACAATTTAGATAAACCGATATCTTCTAGCTCTACATCAACTATTTGTAAAAAAGGGGCTGAGCAGAATACCTTGAAATTATTTCACCAGAATATTCAGGGATTTTCATCCAAACAATTAGAGATAGAATTGTTTTTAGAAAAAACCAAGTTTGATGTTATTTGTTTTACCGAACATTGGATGAAAGATTATGAATCAATGCAAATAAATTATGATAACTACAACGTGGGAAGTTGCTTTAACCGAAAATCTAAGATGCGAGGGGGTTCCTTAATCTTAGTTAACAATTGTATTAAATCTAAGTCTCGAAATGATATAGTCGATCTATCGGTCGAACATAGCATTGAATTGTCTTGTGTTGAGCTTGATAAGCATATAATAGTGTGCGTTTACAGACCCCCAAATTATCTGAACTACTCTATCTTTGAGTCAGTAATGGAAGATGCTTTAGCAAAACTTGTAACTGGTAATAAACCAATAATTATCTGTGGTGACTTCAATGTTAATATCTTAGAGAATAATGTAAATAGCAGTAGATTTTTAAGTCTTTTTAAATCATTTAATTTGTCAAACGTTTTTTCAGAACCAACCCGAATTACTACAAATACTGCTACATGTATTGATAATGTGTTTTGTTGCTGCGACTACATAGATAAATCTATCGTAAATTACCTTCCTTCAGATCACAGCGGGCAGACAGTTGCTTTCGCGTACAATAAACAATTACAAAAAATTCAGATTCAAACCAGACAAATAACACCCAGCAATTTAGAAAAGTTTAATAATAATTTAATTAGCAAGCTAAATATACCAGGCCATATTAGAAACAATGTAAATGAATTGTATGAAGAATTCTTTTCGGTAGTGCACACTGAGTTCAATAACACTTTAAAAAAGAAAACTAAAACTATTGGCCCAAAGTTTATTTTCAGTGACTGGGCAACACAGGGTATTAGGAAAAGTAGGGAACGATTGTTTGAGTTGTACGGCCTTAAGCCTTACATCAAAACAGAATCTTTTAATAAATATGTAGCTACTTACTCGAAAATTTTTAAAACCACTTGCAAGGTAGCCAAATCTTTATTCATTAGCAAAAAGATTAAATCAGCCGAAAATAAAATAAAGACGGTTTGGAAAATAATCAACAGCGAAACAAATAGAAATAAAAAACAAAGTAATGACTTAACACTAGAGACCTCACGTGGCCTTGTCAGCTCCAACAGTGAAGTTGCTCATGAATTTGTAAATTTCTTTACTAGTATCCCAATTAAAACTACAGAAACCTTAAACTCTTGTCCCTTGCTTTCTATTGATTTACTGAAAGCAAACGTTTCAGCCTGTCCAAATGAATTTAAATTTCAGCATATTAACCCCATAACAGTCTTAAAAGCTTTTAAGCAAATCAAGATCAAATTAACTGAAGATCTATGGGGTTTGTCTATCAAAGTTTGTACCTCAATTATTGAGACTGTAGCTCCGTATTTAGCCTTAATATTTAATTTGTGCGTGGATCAAGGGGTCTTTCCGGATCTAATGAAGTTCAGTAAGGTAATACCGCTTTTTAAATCCGGGGACAGTAAAGACACGAATAACTATAGGCCCGTATCCGTGTTGCCAGTTTTCAGCAAGGTGTTTGAAAAGATAATGCTCAATCAAATGCTTCACCATTTTAACAACAATAAAATATTACACGAGCAACAGTATGGTTTCACCAAAGGACGTTGTACAACTGACGCCGGTGTCACTTTATTAAAACACATATTTACTGCGTGGGAAGAGGCACAAGATGCCATAGGAATCTTCTGTGACCTTTCGAAGGCATTTGATTGCGTAAATCACGAAACCCTGATCTTGAAACTTGAGCATTACGGTTTAGGTAAACTTGCGCTCAGCTTAGTAAAATCGTATTTGAGTGATAGACAGCAGCAGGTACAAATCAATGGTGTCAATTCAATGGGTTTAAAAGTAGAAATGGGTGTACCACAAGGTTCGATATTGGGTCCCTTCCTCTTTTTAGTTTATATTAATGACTTACCCCATTTATTTAACAATCACCCGCAAATGGTGTTGTTTGCAGACGATACTTCTTTAATATTTAGGATAAACAGACGTGCCACTAATCTTGACGACGTAAATAACGCCCTACTGCAGGTTCATAATTGGTTTACTGTAAATAATTTAGTTCTAAATGGGAAAAAAACTAAGTGCATCAGATTTGCTCTACCAAATGTCAAAAGTAGTGATTGTGACATAGTATTGAATCAAGAGAAACTAGAATTTGTCGATAAAACGATTTTCTTGGGAATCGCGCTCGATTCAAGGCTACAATGGGGCCCTCATTTAACATCTCTTGCAGGACGCCTAAGCTCAGCAGCATATGCTGTTAGAAAAATCCGTCAATTTACCGATGTTGATACCGCGAGGATAGTTTATTTTAGTTATTTTCATAGTATCATGTCATACGGTATTTTACTATGGGGACGGGCTGCAGACATCGAGTCTATATTTATTCTGCAGAAAAGAGCCATCAGAGCCATATATGATTTACGTAGACGCGACTCTCTAAGAGAGCTGTTTAAGGAAATTAATATCATGACAGTACCTTGTCAATACATCTATGAAAACATCATGTACGTTAGGAAAAATCTGCATTTATTCAGTAAAAGAGGTGACAGACACCACTATAATACTAGAAATAGGGACCAACTAGTTCAGCCAGGTTTCAGGCTTGCTAAAGTAGATTCCTCTTTCATGGGGTACTGCTTAAAATGTTACAATAAAATACCTCTCCACATTCTACAACTGAATGAGACGAAATTTAAATCTTGTGTAAAACGCACACTATGTAGTCAAGCGTATTATAAGTTGGTGGATTACATTGATGATAAAAATGCTTGGCTCAATGCCGGTCCTGCTCCACAACCATAGCAGCAAACTAATTGATTCCCAGTCAAGTTATTGTGGAAGCTGCAGAAGATTGTAAAAAAGATCGTTGCATTGTATAGATTCCATATATTAGTATTGTATAACTTCATAGCGCATGTGTGAGTACTATGTACTGTAAAGCCACCATTTACATCTAGTTATTTTATTTTTTCTGACTTGAATGGGCCTTGGCGGCTGAGAGAATGTCATGCTCACTCAAGTGTCTCGGTGATGGTGGCGGGTGTGTCGGGTCATTTAGTTCCCTTCAATATGGTTGAGCTGAATGGTGCTGATACATGCGTCATGTTCGTGAACGGGCGCTGTCAATTGAGACTGGTCAACTCTCGGCTGCCACGGTTAATTTTAAAAAACGGTTAATTTTAATTTATTTATTTTTTAATTTGTTGATTTCATCTTTTCTCTGGACGCTCTTAATGTGCACGTCTGTCTACATCGTTCTCACATATATGTATAATCACAACATGAATGATGTAACCAAGATTTTGTAACAATATTTTGATTTAAAAGAGTGTCCATGGAGTTTCTTGCCCGTTCTTCTCCATAGAGATCTACGCTAGGGAATGGGCAACTACAGTACTTTCTCAAGTTATTATGCCTTGTGACTGTGACTGTAGCTTTGATTTAGTTTTGTATTTTTGACATTCAAAAGTGCCGTAATGGTCTAATTGAAATAAATGATTTGAGTTTGAGTTTGAGTTTGAGTTTATCGTATTACCCAGTATTAACTGGGTTGTGGAGGTCAGATAGGCAGTCGCTCCAAGTAAAATACTGGTATTAAGCTGCATCCGGTTAGACTGGAAGCCGACCCCGAACACTACTGATCGCTTCAAACTCGCTGCTAAGCTCTGGACAAACTCATCATATACAGTAGATTCCCATCGTTACTAAAAAAACTGCAATGACCTAAGGTTTGTATTCTGCAGAATTTTGACTTTGACTTGGTTTGACTGCCTCATTGTTCTAGTGGTCGCAATAGGCTTGTTTCCACCATCAATAAATTGCAAATCTATTTAGTCCGTCAGTTAGAGTATTAGAAAATAATGGACACGTATTATTTGTTTTTGTAAATCAACGAATATTGACAAAGATAAAACACATCAAAACTCGGGCGTGGGGGCTCGTGACGTCAGTACTCACTATGAATCATACCGAACAGTGACGTATTGGGAAATTTAATCAATTTTTTTTTTTCGTCAATTTTGTTTTATGTGACAAAAGAAAAAATACGGGTCAAATATTTTTTGATAATCTAAGTGGCAGACTAATTAGATTTTTTCAGTTAACAAGCCTATTGCCACTGATGGGCATGAAGTCCTGGGTATGATTCGCGGGTCGGGAAAATGGTTATTGAGTTTTCTATTCGGAATTTCGCAGTAGCAGCCAAGGAGCTTGGATTTTCTGCTCGCTAGATGGCAATAAAAAAAAAAAACTTTCTCCATGGGACCTCCATCGTAATTGCGATAAAATAATCAACCAGCCGCTTACAAAATTTCAATACCTACACGACCAAATGAACTACGATGGGATTACGATGGTGGTCTCATGGAGAAAGTTGTTCAGTTTGATGGTCTGTAGCACAAGCTTGAATTCGACCAGAATGCAAAGCATCATCTTGTATATTCAGTGTGAGACTGTTGCTAAGTTCCTAAATCTTAACCAGAACTAAACATTACTCATTTGACTTTAACATAATCGCTCCCTCTTATAACTCATCCCAAAAAGGGCAGTAAGGAGGGCAAGGGCGTCGCCGCCACGCACTTTATCACATCTTTTGTCGGTTCAGAAAAGTTGCGGCGATCAAAGGGCGGTTTGGATGTTGACATTGAAATCCAGTTCCTGGAGGCAGGACGTTTGTTCAGCTAATATTAATTTGTTTAATTTACGGGTCTGGATGTTTACTGTCTTACCGTGAAATCAAATTATTTTGAATTGATGGAAAATAGAACGTTTTATTGTTTTGCAATTCTTTTCTTCGGTAACCTTAGTTTTCTTGCGGATGTCCTCATTTATGATTCGGTCACGCAAGGAAATTCTGACCATAATCCTCTCCACTGCCCTTTGGGTGACTTACGACGACGTAGCCCAAAGAATTGTCAAAATTAAGTGGCAGTGGGCAGGGCACACTGCTCGCAGAACAGATGGCCGATGGGGCCGAATAG
This sequence comes from Xestia ashworthii, assembly GCA_950022955.1. Taxonomy (NCBI): domain Eukaryota; kingdom Metazoa; phylum Arthropoda; class Insecta; order Lepidoptera; family Noctuidae; genus Xestia; species Xestia ashworthii. The sequence goes on from OX465570.1 coordinate 18,983,889, forward strand.
TTCTGGAATGGCGACTGTGAACCGGAAGTCGTTTCGTTGGAAGACACTAGATGGACCGATGACCTGGTGAAAGTTGCATGAATCCGATGGATGTGAGTCGCACGAGAGGGACAAGTGGCGACACTTGAGGGAGGCCTATGTCCAGCAGTGGACGTCTTTCGTCTGAAATGATGATGATGATAAACTCTCTTCTTGATATTCGCCCATAGTCTAGTCGTGTTTGCTAACAGATTTCTTGGTGTAGTTTAGGCCGTTTAGTTAAATCGTTTAATTTCAAAGATAGGTTTTTCAGTATCAATTGTCCTTTTTTGACGTGGGATATTATTTGAAGCGGATACCAGTCGATGTTAGCTATATACTAGCCCCTTAATACATGTAACATAACTGGTTAATCTGGTGGGTGTACTGATTGGCTATCTCTACCTAACCCTACGAAGACCACAAGCGCGTTTGTCGGTACTAGTACCTTCTTAACATCACGCATGCGGTATCCATCACGCATAATGTAACAGCACTAGGTTATCCCTGCGGCTTCACCCGCGTCGAGTTCGGTAATTGTCCCATCGAGTCGTACAACCGGAATAAAAAGTGTGTCCAGTTATAAACTATCTGTGTACCAAATTGTATCCAAATCGGTTCAGTAGATTTTGCATGAAAGAGGTAACAAATATCCATACACCCGTCTTCACAAACACAAATGTGAATTTGTAATAGTAGTAAAAACTTGATGATCAAAGCTTGTTCCTTCCCAATATCAAAAAAAACCATAGCCACTGAAAAGACACTGTATATGTAAATAACAGCTTAGATATAAGATATTATAAACGTAGAAAATAAGCCTTCATTGTAAAATCTTACGTTAGTTATTTAAGTTTATTCCTTTGTCCCATATTTTAATTGTCTCTATACTTACGTGTTTATCACAAAGAAACTGTGCATTATGACTGCTAGGCACATTATGTATGTAGTTTTAAGTTATATAATAAGATTAAACCCTGTAAATTGATCTTCAATAAATCAACTGCATACACACATAGAAATCCACGCACACACATGCTCTCATACGTGTGCGAGTCTCTGATTGGCTAACCAAAAATGGCGACCGCCTGCCGCCTACCGGCGCCAGCGCTACTGTCGCCGGCTATAAATAAAGCGCGCAGGGAGGCATTATTTATTATTCTAACAACAGTCGCCCATATAAGACGTCGCGCTGCTTCCCATCACCGCCTCCACTCCGCTACATGCAGTTGTTTCTACAAAGTATTCTTTTATTTACCCCATTGGCCCTGAATAACGATTCAAAACTCAAACAAATACAGTCCACAAAGGAAAAGTTAGGGAATCGAGGTTCTGCTGAAACACCTGCCCCTTTCAACTGGTCCTTCTGTCGCCGGATCGCTGTTCCAGTTTCAAGCCTACATCCAAGAAGAAGTCGTGGCCCTTTCAAGCAGCCGGGTTCCAGTCTCCGCAAAGAAGCTAAGAAGAAAGAAACAAGTACGCGCGAGTGTTGGCGGTTGGTTTGCTTGCCACCGTCAATTACTTGGAAGCAAGCATCACTACGTACGTGGCCACCTAACGGTGATAAACGGCCCCTGCAACACGTACGGAAGCACAGTGGACGAACTGACGACTCCACGCACCTACTCTTGGTGTAACAGTCAGACCCCGCCGGTACGGTGCGGTAGCGCTATAGGACCACAAGTTGGTACGCAACGACGAGTGCGGACATTCCCCCCGCATTCTGATGCACCTGTGAGCGCCCGTACCCTCTGCCGGGAGGTTCCTACCTTCCCTTCCTCATTCGTTCCCATTCCTGGTCCGGCATCACCGCGTTAGGAGTCCGGCCAGGCTGCTAGGCAAGGTAGGTTCGTGAAGAAGATACTAAAAGTGCAAGTGAACCAGTGATAAAGTGTTAATTTTAAGTAAATTGTTAGGAATAGGGCCCCCCTCGTGCGTAATGGATAACGCGCGTGTGTTGCGCTCAGGCAAAACCACGCCAAGCACAGACGCCACAGCGGCGTCCGGTCCGACTACGTCGACCGAAACAAATACGTGGAGTAAGGGCACCGGCACAGAGGACACGACCGGTGAAAGCAGCACGCGTACTATCGATAGAATAATCGAAGACAGGTCCGCGCAACGAACGAACGCGCAGGTCAGGAGTGCGCCGGGCACGGTAGTCAACGTCCCCGTGGACAGAGCAAGTAGTAGGCTATCAATGTTAAAGGCCGAGTTAGAATTACATAATTCCGAACTAACACGGGCAAGGGCTGCGACCGCAGCTGCCATGAGTCGATTAGAAATAGCCAGGATCGAACTGGAAGATTCCAACGACGCGGAGCCGCAACCCACTGTCGAAAAGTCGCGTGTAGAGGGATGGATATCGGAACAACACGTAAAAAATAGGCTAACGTTAACAGATAGAGCTCAAAACCCGGGACAAGACACCCGGCCACCCGACACAGCTAGGAACGAACCACGCGCTAGCAATGACGTGCCGCTGAATAAAAATAGCAGCAGCGACATGGCTATGCTGGCTAGCGCGATAGTACAGGCGGTAAATTCCGGTAGGACAGACAACGCGGCACCTAAGTTCATCCACGAACTGCCCCACTTTGACGGGGCTATTGCCGAATGGATGGCATTCAGGTCGGTATTTAACGACACCTCAGAAATGTTCACAAACATACAGAACGTAGCACGATTAAGAAAAGCGCTACGAGGCGCAGCTCGCGAGACAGTTAGGGCGTTATTATTTACTGTTTCAGATCCGTACGAAATAATCGATACGTTAGAAAGGCGGTACGGTAGACCAGAGCTACTCATTCTCTCTGAACTAGAAACAATTAAACGCATGCCCCGCATGACGGAAGACGGGCGCAATATAGGTAGTTTCGCGAGCAAAATATCGAATACAGTAGCGGCAATAAAATCACTCAATCAACCGCAATACCTGTATTCGCCTGAGTTAGTTAGCCGAATCGTAGAAAAACTCAGTGTCATTCTAAAATATAAATGGTACGAATTCAAAGCCGAGCGCACCGGGGCGCCAGAGCTAGAGTTACTAGCTAGATTCCTAAACGTCATGGCAGACCACAGCGGAGCGATGTTTGCCTACGAAACCGCGCGAGACGATAGGAAAAATAGAACAAAACCACGCGCGGTAAACACAGCCCGCCACAGAGGCCGGCAACCATCACGCTCGCGCGACAACGGTACCGACAGCTCGAGCGATCGGTCGGATACCGAAAATAACGCGTCCCGTCGTAAAACCGTAGCCGCCGCGAACAAGCCACCAGCCAAAAAAGGGTCTAGCAAACAAAAGCCACACCCATCACGCTCAGACACAGAGGCATCGGCAGAGCCTAACAGTAAAAAATGTTCCGTGTGCGCCGGTTCACATAAAGCCACTGAGTGTGCGGATTTTAACAAACTCTCCGTATCAGATAGATGGAATACGGCTAAACAAAACAAGTTATGTTTTAGGTGTTTAAATAGCGCGCACGGGCGTCCGTTTAGATGTAAATATGTACCGTGCGGAGTAAACGGGTGCGAAGCATCACACCATAAGTTGTTACACGGACACGGCAGCGAAAGCACGTCTCTGCCTACCCGCGGAAATGTAACCTCGATAAATCACATACGCGAGTCTAACACTTACCTAAAAATAGTACCGGTCGAATTAAGCGGACCTGTGGGCACCACCACTGCCTACGCCTTACTTGATGAAGGTTCAACCATGACGCTTGTTGAACGAAATGTGGCAGACAGTGTGGTACCCAGGGGTCGCAGCCAGCTCTTAATGTTAGAAGGGGTAGGTGGTAGCAGAATAGACGACGCGGAATCATATCGCGTTACATTATCCATACGCGGTTCATGCAATAGGAACATAGAAACGATGAGTGCAAGCACCATAGGAACGTTAAACCTGTCCCCGCAGGAGGTAAGCAGGGACCTAGTGCGTCAGTGCAGCCACTTAGTAGATTTAGAGGACGAGCTTTGCTATGAACGAGCAAAACCGACCGTTCTCATAGGCCAGGACAACTGGCACTTAATTACGTCACGAGAATTACGCGTCGGTGCTAAAAATCAACCCGTAGCGTCGTTAACTAAGTTAGGGTGGGTACTACACGGTCAAAACGCGCGGCCACGAAACAACGTAGCCATAGTAAACCACGTGCGACCAACCCAACACGAGGACCCCGCGCTACAATTAATCAGGGAATATTTTAGCATTGAATCGCTAGGTATAGAGCCACGTAGGCCAAAGTCTGACCCGGATCAGCGCGCCTTAGCGATCTTAGAAAAAACCTGTAATAAGATTAGCAGTAACAGGTACGAAGCTGGCCTGTTATGGCGAACGGACGCTGAGATAATGCCAAACAACAAAAAACAGGCTCTCAGCCGTCTAAACAATTTAGAAAATAAGCTAGATAAAAACATTAATTTAAAAACCGAGTATACCAAGCAAATAGACCATCCCATTAAGGCTAATTACGCAGAGCGGGTCGACGCCCCGGCCACGTCACCACGCACGTGGTACTTACCCCATTTCTCGGTGGTTCATCCCCAGAAGGGAAAAGTGCGATTGGTTTTCGATGCAGCGGCCAAGTACGGGGGCAAAAGCCTAAACGACGCCCTCCTAGCAGGTCCAGATTTGCTCCAGTCGTTATTCGGTGTTTTAATTAGATTCAGAGAAGGTCGGATAGCAGTAGTAGCCGACATTAAAGAAATGTTTTTACAAATAAAAATAATCGACTCGGACCGCGATAGCTTGCGATTCTTATGGAGGGGCGAAGACAGGGAGGGACCCCCTCAGGAATATAGGATGACGTCATTGATATTCGGAGCGGCGTCGTCGCCCTGCACCGCCATATACGTTAAAAACAAAAACGCAGAAGATTACGGTCTGGAACACCCAGAGGTCGCCAAAGCCACGGTTCGCAACTATTACATGGACGATTATCTAGGTTCGTTCGACGACGCTAACAAGGCGAAACAAGTAATAAACGCCATGCACAAAGTCCATTTGAACGCGTCTTTCGAATTACGCGGCTGGGCATCGAACGTACCCGAGGTGATAAGTGACGTCACTGATAAGCGTAGTAGCGACGCGACCACACTAGGGAAAAGCGATACAGAAAGAACATTAGGTCTTATGTGGAACCACGCACGTGATACGTTGGGTTTCAATGTCAACCTCCGAAGCACGCCCGCGAGCGTCATTATAGGCGAAGCTCTGCCTACCAAGCGACAGGTAACCAGCGCGGTTATGTCTGTTTTTGACCCGTTAGGTTTAGTCTCACCGATTACAATGATAGGCAAGTGTCTCATACAGGAGATATGGCGCAGCGGCATAGGATGGGACGATCCCATCACGAAAGAGCATCACGTGACATGGCTCTCCTTCATAAAAAATGTACAACTATTAAGAGACCTAGAAATAGATAGATACGTACCTGCCGAGCCCCCTGGCGAGGGAGATTTACACATTTTCTGCGACGCAAGTGAAAAAGTATATTCAGCCTCGGTGTATTTCGTAAGCTCGGATACAGACGGAAATAAAACGTCAACATTAATAGCCGGTAAAGCAAAGGTAGCTCCGTTGAAACCTATATCCATACCTCGCCTAGAACTTCAAGCCGCAGTATTAGGATGCCGGCTGGCCGAATCAGTCAAGCGCGAGTCGGATTATAAAATAATAAAAAGCCATTATTGGTCGGACTCTAAGACCGTATTAGCTTGGATAAAATCGGATCCGCGAACTTTTAAGTCTTTCGTCGCGCATAGACTAGCCGAAATAGAAAGTACGACCACTCCGGCCAACTGGCGATGGGTGCCCAGTGCTGAAAACGTAGCGGACGACGCTACAAAGGGTATACCCGCCAACTTTAATTCGAAGCATAGATGGTTCACGGGACCGAGCTTTATTAGGGACGACCCCGGGACATGGCCTCGGGAAAAGCAGGTCGCGGCTCCGTCACCCCCTTCAGGGGAAGAAAGGGTTTTGAAGCAAGTTCACGTGACAGTTAGGCATGATATTAGCGATTACCTACCTGAAGTAGAACGATTCTCGAAGTACACTCGATTAGTACGCGTTGCTGCCACCGTTCTGCTCGCCGCTGAGGTATTCAAAGCCAAACTACTCAAAAGAAACACAAGTAAAGAACTAGCACCAAATCATATAAAACTAGCGGAGCTATTGCTCGCTAGGAGAAGCCAGCACAACTCGTTTGTCGAAGACATCACCACGATAGAGGCTGGGCGGCGCCCTCCGAAAAAGTCACCACTCCACAAACTCTCAGTCAAGATCGACCGCAACGGAATCCTGTGCCTAGACAGCAGGGTAAAAGAAAAATGCCACCTGCCAGTCCTACACGCCAAAGAAGGCTTCACCCAGCTGTTGGTGCATCACACGCACGCAGCCTTCAACCATGGCAACCATCAAACTGTCATGAATGAGCTGAGACAAAGATATCACATAATAAGACTGCGCAATGTTCTACGATACATAAGCAACAAATGCCAATGGTGTCGGACCTATAGGGGAACCCCCTCCACAATCCCCTTAGGCGACCTACCTCCAGAAAGGCTGGCCCAAGGTCAACCGCCCTTCACAGCTACAGCGGTGGACTATTTTGGGCCCATACAGGTCACAGTCGGAAGAAGGCTAGAAAAAAGGTGGGGCGCATTATACACATGCCTCACCACGCGCGCAGTACACCTGGAGGTGGCCACATCTCTCACGGCCTCCTCCATGATTATGAGCCTGCGAAGAATGATGGCGCGTCGCGGCACGCCGACTGTGATATATAGCGATAATGGAACAAACTTCGTGGGTGCTGAAAGAGAAGTCACCGATGCCATACAAAGCAACGAAGAAAGCATGAAAGCCTTTGCATCCGAGAAGCTGATCACCTGGAAGAGAATACCTCCCGGTGCCCCAAACATGGGTGGCGCCTGGGAGCGTCTGGTCAGATCGGTGAAAACCGCGTTAAGAGTCACCCTCAAAGAGAAGTTCCCCCATGATGAAGTGCTGCACACGTTGTTACTTGAAGCCGAACACGTGATCAACTCGAGGCCATTGACCCCGGTGAATCCCACGCTGGATGAGGAAGCGCTGACACCCAATCATTTTCTCATTGGGCGCTCAAGTGGGATGACACCTTTCGGCTCATTCAAAGACGTGCCAATTGACTCACATTCCTGGAAGGCCGTTCAAGCATTAGCTGACACATTCTGGTCACGCTGGTCGGCGGAATACAAACCTCTGCTGATGCCCCGACTAGGCAACATCCAGCACAAAAATGTGAAAGTCGGCGATGTTGTCATTATATGCGACGGCACGATGCCCAGAGGAGTGTGGCCTCGAGGTGAAGTGATGAAAGTATACCCAGGCCCGGACGGACGAGTACGAGTCACCGAGATCCGAACAGCAGCCGGATTAATTCGCCGCCCGGCCTCTCGCCTCATCGTGATCACAACTGCGGAATAAAACGTCAAGGTGCTTACGCACGAGGGGGAGATTGTAAATAACAGCTTAGATATAAGATATTATAAACGTAGAAAATAAGCCTTCATTGTAAAATCTTACGTTAGTTATTTAAGTTTATTCCTTTGTCCCATATTTTAATTGTCTCTATACTTACGTGTTTACGTGGTTATACATGCAGTTGTTTCTACAAAGTATTCTTTTATTTACCCCATTGGCCCTGAATAACGATTCAAAACTCAAACAAATACAGTCCACAAAGGAAAAGTTAGGGAATCGAGGTTCTGCTGAAACACCTGCCCCTTTCAGTATACGTCTAGGTTTTTCTTTCAAAACGACGACGGTAAGTGAATATCAAGTCTGCCTTCCAAAAGTAGTTTGACACCTATTTGAACCGCTAAATACAAATAAGTGTACGTGACAAATATGATTATCCTTAAGTCCCCAATGAATAGTAAACCTAATATGTGTGTATATCAATACCCGGTGACCATGAAAGCTACTGAAGTGAATGGACTCTTGACATAATTGGTTTTACTTCCACTATTTACCTTCATACTTCCAATTATGACCACTTCCCTTTTCAGCCATTCGTTACATGGTCATTAGGAGTTGCCAATGTTGTCATTTGGGTGTTCCGATGTGTGAAGAATTGTTAGCCAGTGACTAGTCGAAGTTTACCTCTATCGAATTATTAATTAATTGTTTTGCAAACGAACTTTAGCAAATTGCTTACATAAATATCATACCTGTGACCCCCGCAGAAGTATAAGATATAAAACATCCACATTTTGTAAGTTTTGTTATTAAGACGCAAGCCTCTTATGTTTATTTATTGGACATTTAATATGTATTTGTAGAAACAATTAGATAGTAAATCATAATTTATCATTCAAGTATTCGCTTATACTATAGTAGCTTTTGCCTAAAAGGAAAAGCTTCATTTTATTGATAAAAATATTATATTTATTTGAATTCTTTATTACTTCAGGTAACTTATTATAAATTTTTAGTAATAATGTTTAGTAATGTTTAGTAATAGTAATGTTTGCGCTACACCCACAAGAACTTCATATTACACTCAAGACTTCATCTTAACTATAAGCCCCAGATACTTCCAAATATTCTTCCCAAACCGAACACTTGGCATCAGATTCCAAAATCTTGACTAGCCGCCAATTTATGCGAGCAATTCTGTGGTACCTATAAATAACGGGAACCGATGGAATGATATACAGACAGACGTTGCTCTGAAAGGGATTAACATCCACAATTTTGGGCTGTAAACAAGACAGATGGAACCGCCAAAAGGGTTAGACTGATTTGTTGGACTAAGGATCGGAGATGATCGACAGTTTTGGGCTGGATTGAGATTTCGGACGGTTCTAGTCTAATTTAGTTTGATCCTGTTTGATTTAAATGGAATGGGTGTAGCGTGTCTTTATTCATTGGAGCATGTCACTAAACTTTTCGTGTCAAGTCGGGAGTTATGGAGGAATGTGCAATAGACGATTGGTCTTGAGGAAACCAGCACGTATGAGAAACATTTCTTGACAGCACATTACCTCTCATAGAGAGGAGGACTGTCCCAGCAGTGGGAACATTAATAGGCCGAAGATGATGATGATGATGATGATGATAGACCTATGGGCGGCATAAAAACTTTGACACCAAAGTAGGCACCAACCACTCATCGTGTGGTTGACACCAGGTTGGTCAACAACCAACTTATCGTGTGGTTGGTGCCTAAGCTGGTGTCAGAATTTAATGAGAATAAAAACATAAAAAATCGTGATAAAAAATATACTATACTATGTAGTTATCAGAAATAAGAGGCAATTCTCACAATTTTTTTAAATCGCTCTCATTGTAATCTTGGGTTCACTTGTTTTATCCATAAAACGATTCATCACTTAACGAGAGTCACATCTGTATGAGATTTATTGCCACTAAGTTAAGATACAGTTTTCAAAAACAGTTTAAAAAAAAAAATATGCAGTCTATCAACTGCTTCTTTGCCCGTAAGTACAAACTATGCGCGTGTGGGCAGCAAACAACCACATCCTAAATAGTGCAGTTCCCAACAACATCTTTCACAATTACACAGTTATTTTGAATCAACAAATCGGCTCTGACATCAGCACAAACACTGCATATGTCAGCGCGACAGTCACCAATGAGAACAAAGCACCATGATGCGACTCCGGCGATTGTCCAATGACAGACGTTTCTTCCGCCACGACAAATTGGATGTAGCAGTTTATGAAAGCATTCAGTATGTGTATACAGGGTGAACAAATAGTACGAAAGGGGCACGTGGCAGAGTATTAGATGTAGCGACTGCCGCCGCTGTAAAGGGTGTAAAAACCTCTCAATGACGCCGAAAGGTACATGATGATGATGATGATACCTGGGAACTTTCTTGTTACTATTTAATCCACCCATCAGCACAGAACATTGAGTTTTACCACAAAACAAGATTTTTTACCCCAAAATAAAGTCGTTTCCCAGCAATATTCTTTGCGTTAAGTTGCTTAGTTTGATGTATAGAATGCTTGGTTGACGGCTTCGTGATGAGTTTACATCCTGTATATTGATAAAAAGTAGTTACTCCTTACTGGATTGACGTTCTAAAGGAGCTGCCGATTAAATATCGAACTAATAAAAAAGTGAGTCTGTAATTTTACTGGTCAGCTGTATGCCAGAACACCACAAAGACTGTGTACCGCCAGAAATGGAGACAAGAACTATAATGCCCTCTAAGCGACACACACATCATCATTATCTGCTCAGCCAGTCCCCAACTATGTTGGGGTTGGCTTCCAGTCTAATCGGATGCAGCTGAATACCAATATTTTACACGAAGCGACTGCCTATCTGACATAGAGAGAGTGGAGCTTGAGGCTAAGTATTAGCAGCCGTTCGGATCGATCTTTAGGTTAAGCTGTGCTTGCCTAGGTTGATCTGTGGACGGGTGACCACCTTTACATACCGGGTTTCTTCCGTGCCTCGGAAAACACGTTGAGCCGTTCGCGTTTGTCATTTACAGATCTTTGATAGTCGTTATAGGTAGTCAGTGGCCCAAAAAGTCTGTCAACCAGTCTTACCAAGGAGTATCGTATTACCCAGTACTAACTGGGTTGTGGAGGTCAGTACACACACATGTATTAATTATTATGTTTAAATACACCGTAGAAATTTCAACTTTATGCGCTCGTCTCACAGCTACAAATCCAACAGAGTGCTTAACAGATTCCGAGCGATCAACGAGACACCTATTTCTATTCCATAAAATAAAAAGGGTGTAAAACACATCATTGCAATCATTTTTTTGTTCTACACCATACCTTTTTTTTTTTTTTTTGGATGGGAAATCATCAAATTACTTCTCCCACTCTGGGCGGAGCGGGAGGGAGTGTCAGACTCTTACTGACTAAAACCCATCCATGTTCCTTCCTCGCCCTTTACGTTCCGGGGCCGCGGTATCTCTTTCGAACAGTCCCGCAACCCCGGCAGGCTTCGGCCCTTGCGGGCCCCTCTCTTCTGCTGACATCTCTTTGAGGCGCGCGTGGAACACGAACGCGCCGTCGACACGGCCTGTCGTCACTAGACGGACGGACGGCTAGCTAGCCCATAGCTAACCGTCCATAGGCCCGCATCTACGGTGGCCGGTAGCCACCACGTGGCCCCCGACGCCCGGTGCGTCTCCCGCGGTGGCTGGGAAGAGAGGCTCTCTCCCTCTCTTGTTCCGCCACCTCCTTCGCCAGCATGACTGCTTCGCAGAAGGAGGTGACGGCTTCCCATTCCGTCTCGCTCCGGACCATGGATTGAACCAGGGCCGGACGCGAGAGGTCGCCGCCGCCGATCGCCGCTACGAGGAAACGGCGGTGCTCCGCCCACGCAAGGCAGACTTCCACCGTGTGCTCCACCGTGTCCTCCGGTCGATCCTCACAGTGGAAACACCCGGGCGTTTCCTCCCGCCCGATTCGGTGCAGGTACCTCCCGAAACATCCGTGTCCGGTGAGGACCTGCGTCAGGCGGAATGTGAGGGCGCCGTGGCGCCTCTCAAGCCACTCCTCAAAGAGGGGACTTACCGCCACTATCGTGGCGTGCCCTTCTACACCATACCTGGGAACCTTCTAGTTACGGAGATATGGGGGGTCAAAGTTACAACTTTTTGACAAGTTTTTTTTTAAATACAAGTTTTTTTTGTAAGATTTTAACTTTTAACACCTCCACGACCCCCGTACTATTCTATCCATCAATCAACACAATGTTTTAAGTGCGTTACATTTAATTCTACCACAAAACATGATTTATAACCTAAAAAAAAAAGTTGTTTCCCAGCAATATTTTTTGCGTAAAGTTACTTAGACGTACAGAATGCTTGGTTAACGGCTTTGTGATGAGGTGGTGTACACCCTGTATAATACTCGTAGTTAACCCTCGACGCAAAAACGACGGCACAAAATGGGTATCAAGTGAAAGGGCTTGGCCTTCAGCATTTCGTTACATGATGATTTCAACTAAATCACACTACCCGTAAGAAAAAAAAATACCTTGAAAGTATCGCACTGTGTTGGGGGTTTTTTAAATTTTTAATTTTATGTAACTTGTTTACATTTCAACTTCACTTCTGAGAACTAGAAGCTCACTTACAGTGAAATAAAAGAATGTAAATAAGTTAGTAGTTACCTTAAGTAAACAGCGCTCAGTACTTATTTGTACACCCCTCTTCCCTGAGACGTTAAATATTCCAGTATTTTACTACAGAATACGCCAAAAGCCAACAGTTTTCAAATTAAAATAATTACGCTTTGCTTTCGCGCCAATTTACAAGCTATTCATTAATTCCCTTTTAGATGAAATTTTAGTAATTTGAGATTCAAATTGGTCGATTATTTTGATATCTAGGGTAGCTATTACTGTCTACTTCTTACCACGAGTAACAGCCAAGTCTCGTGTTCACAAGCGTGACTTTCGGATTCTTGCTCCTATTGTTATTATATTATTATAGCTAGCCTGAACTGTGCCACTGCTGGGAAAAGGCCTCCTTCCGTTCCTTCCAACAGTCACAATTCTGTGCCACCTCTTTCCAATTCTCAAGGAAGACATCCAGTTCGTCCCGCCATCTCCTCCGTGGTCTGCCGCGACGCTCGTGTCACTGTTTCAGGCCACCAATCCTGAGCCTTTCGAGCCCACAGTTCGTTCGGCATGTGACAGACATGTCCTACCCAGTCCTATTTATGTTGAGCAGCCTTTTGAGCCACGTCAACGATTTGCTTCTACTCACATTGAAAAATCTACCAATGGCAGCCAGGACCTACGGCTTAACGTTGTTGCTGAGGCAAAGAGGAATTAGATATGTGATAGATGGTCACCTATTCACAGACCGGCCTTTGCAAGCGCTGCTAAACCTGGAAGGTCGACTTGTGCGGCCACGACTTCCTCGGGTGGGCAAACTTCTGCACTATAAGGTCGCGTTCCCACTATATCGTGACGATTTTATCGTTGATTTTGTTGGCAAAAAACGTGGACGACAGTAATCGCGTAGTCCTATATGTGAACACCTTCATTTAAAAATAATTTACAACCACACGATAATCTCTCGTCACGGCGAAGTGGGAACGCGGTTACGCGATTCTCACACGACACCGCTCGTCCGCGATGCCGGTCGAAAATGGCGAAGATTTTGTATTGTGTACGTCGCGCGGAGAGGCGGTGAGTGCCGCTCGTCCACGTGGTCGGACGTGTGTATGTGTGTGTGTTAAGCATCAATAGATTTCATGCAAGCTAATACGATAAGCTATAGGCCCGCATATCTCAAACTGGAGCCATGTGACCGCTAGACGGGTTCGCGGCAGACCGAGGAGGAGATATGGCGGGACGGCTTGGATGGCTTTAGTGGCGAGAAAAGGCAGAATATCGACAAAAGTGGAAGGAATAAGGGTAGGCCTTTGCCCAGGAGTGTAATAGTTCAGGCTAAAAACAACAAGAAAAAATAATACGACATGAGATCTTCTTTGCCGCCCGACCGCGCGGTTGAGCGGTGTGGTGTGAGACTCGCCTTATATCTCCCGCGTACTTGGCTAGTCTGTTGAGAGTTGAGATCGGCCACCGTGACCGAAATTCGGCCGGCAGAATATTAGCACGGACACTTCAGATAGGCCACTTGTAAGCAGGATTAAGTTTGCTTGGTTGCGCAGAGTGTTAGGCGTCGGTTGCTGTAACCGTAATCTTCTTAGAGAAGATTTGGGATTATATTCGGGTAATTGTGTATGTGAGTGATATTTGAAGGGTGTGGTGTAATTGTTTTCGAGTTATAGATAGTTTGAAGTTAGATATAATCTCGTTCTAACTTTGATTTCCAATTAGATCATTGGTGGTAAAATTTGACAACAATTAAAATCTCATCATCAGCCTATAATTATCAGCCCACCACTGGACATTGGTCCCTTCAGTAAAGAAAATGCAGGGTAGATTGTTTTTTTGTACTTTTTCATGAAATAGATATGGAATTAAATGAACTTAGAAGGTTGCATTGATGATTTTAATTATTATAAGTCTGTAAAACCGTATTTATTAGGGTCGGAAAAAATTAATTATGCGAGACTTTAGCGTATCCTCCTAAAGGTGAAAGCACACTTATCAGATCCGAAAGAAGCGAAGGAGCCGAAAAATTCGAATTTTAGAATTATTTGTATGAAATCCTATGAAACCTCGCACACTTTATCCGCGTCGAATCGGACAAATAGATAACCTTATGGATGAGAAAATGTTACTTTCGGCGCGGTCAATTCTTTCGGCGTATATAGTTATGTGTGCGTTCACCTTTAAAAATCTCCCAAAACAGTAAAACCAACACAAAATAGCCAAAATAATATTGTGTTATTTTGACAAATTGACCTCCATCGTTGCAGGAAGTTGTTACAATCGTCCTACTATCGCGCACACCAGGGATTTGTCAAAACGAAGCAATTCAAAGACAAAGTTGAATGTCTCCTGTGCCTATAACTTCATCATACATCCCCTTGCCTCCAAACTCCGTAGTAATGTCATAAATGCGAACGGAATTTTGTGTGCGTGTCTGTTTGTTCGTCAGTCTGTCATTTTTCATTTCACGGATCAACGGATTTTTATGAAATTCAGCTTACGGATAGGCCATGGTTGAGAACGTGACGTCATCATCTCATCTCCCTGCCAACAGTGTCAACACCGGCGGACGACCCGAATGGCGCAGCGGTAGTGATGCTGCCTTACGTTCTTAGGGTCCCGGGTTCGAATCCCAGTAGGAGCAAATATTTGTCTGATGATGAGCATGGACATTTGTTTCCGAGTCATGGCTGTTTCATCATCATCATCTGCCTAGCCTTTTCCCAACTATGTTGGAGTCGGCTTCCAGTCTAACCGGATGCAGCTGAATACCAGTATTTTACATGGAGCGACTGCCTATCTGACCTCCACAACCCAGGTAATACTGGGAAATACGATGCCACTTGTATAATAAGTATGTATTTGCAAACAAAAAAGTATGTATGTAGTATATCAACTATCTGGTCCACGACACAAGCCTTGCTTAGTGTGGCACTAGATGGCGCTGAGTGTTAATGTCCAGCGACATTTTTTTTTTTTTTTCCTTCATATCATTCCTCCGTTCTGCAAGCAATGTGCCCTGCCCACTGCCACTTAAGTTTAGCAATTCTTCGGATGTCTTCATTTCTGATTCGATCACGCAAGGAAACTCCGAGCATAGCCCTCTCCATTGCCCTTTGGGTGACTTTAAGCCTTTTGATAAGGCCCATTGTGAGCGACCACGTTTCGGTCCCGTATGTAATCACTGGCAACACACACTGGTCATAGACTTTCGTCTTGAAGCACTGCGGTAAGTTGGACGAGAAGATATCGCGCAGAACAGATGGCCGTTGGGGCCGAAAAGTTCTGGAGTGGCGACCGCGAACCGGAAGACGATGCGTTGGAAGACCTACCACTAGGTGGACCGATGACCTGGTGAAGGTTGCGGGAATCCGGTGGATGCAAGTCGCAAGGGACCGGTCAATGTGGCGACACTTGGGGGAGGCCTATGTCCAGCAGTGGGCGTCTTTCGGCTGAGATGATGATGATGATGATGATGATATCATTCCTCACACAATCGTTCCATCTATTTCTTTGGTCTTCCTTTCCTTCTCGATCCATCAACATTTATATTCATTTCTCTTTTAGTCATACTTGAAGACATAGGATATCTACTTTTAATCTCGGTAGTACAAAGGAATCAAACATTTCTGAATCCAACGTGAGTGAAGCCGCGAGAAAAATATAGTGTATAATAAACCGCTAACCTCGTTTTAAACCGTCCCTATTCCCAAGACTGAGTCCCTACTAATATGACAGCCATAAAATATCAGTTTCACTGAGGGCACTATACTGCCCCTGTAAACCAAGTAGTGGTAACTTACCGAAATAATGTTCTGAAAAGAAAATGTGTCTTTTTCAGTACAAAAATTTATTTATATTTAAATTTAATAATGCACGATGATAAAAATATTGAATATCTATTACATTTTTTTAAATTTCATCCAAATACTTACGTTGTGTTCTAGTTTTTGCGTCCATCGCATCCATCCTCACAAAATTTCATATTTAAAATAAAAGTAGAATTTAATCAACCATCAACAGGTTGATTGTTGATTAAATCATCAAATTGCGGCATCAATACCATCTTGAAAGTGCAGGCAACATTCCAACATGGGACATAGTTTGTTCAGGGGCACTGCATTCGCACTGAGATTTAATTCATCTATTTTTTATTTTTAGTGGTTTTGGGAATCAACAGTGGTGACCACCAGAAAAGCGCCGAGACAATGAAGTTTGACGAAGTCCCAGATAATGAATTTAACTGTAGTGGATCGCGCAACGAAATGAATCAGAAAGATCAGAAGAAATCGAGTTCAATAAAAATAAAGGTTGTGGTGGTCAGATAGGCAGACGCTCCATGTAAAATACTGGTATTCAGCTGCATCCGGTAAGACTGGAAGCCGACCCCAACATGGTTGGGAAAAGGTTAAGCAGAAGATGATGAGTATACAACACGGTTCCTCAAACGGATATGTACAAATTGCAGACCGGCTACGGATCGTGAATACCCACAGATACTTCGGAATTTGTCCAAACCTTTGCTTGCTAACTTATGACCTGTGTCTTCGACGAAGTATTTTCTTCGAAAGCGAGTAACAGAGGGGGAAATGCTATCGCACGAAGCAGCATCGACGATGTGCTCGGCAGCACGCTCTCTATCTCGCTCTAGCAAATGACAGTCTTTTTTTTTTTAGGATGGGAAATCATCAAATGACTTCTCCCACTCTGGGCGGAGCGGGAGGGAGTGTCAGACTCGTACTGACTAAAACCCATCCATGTTCCTTCCTCGCCCTTTACGTTCCGGGGCCGCGGTATCTCTTTCGAACAGTCCCGCAACCCCGGCAGGCTTCGGCCCTTGCGGGCCCCTCTCTTCTGCTGACATCTCTTTGAGGCGCGCGTGGAACACGAACGCGCCGTCGACACGGCCTGTCGTCACTAGACGGACGGACGGCTAGCTAGCCCATAGCTAACCGTCCACAGGCCCGCATCTACGGTGGCCGGTAGCCACCACGTGGCCCCCGACGCCCGGTGCGTCTCCCACGGCGGCCGGGAAGAGAGGCTCTCTCCCTCTCTTGTTCCGCCACCTCCTTCGCCAGCATGACTGCTTCGCAGAAGGAGGTGACGGCTTCCCATTCCGTCTCGCTCCGGACCATGGATTGAACCAGGGCCGGACGCGAGAGGTCGCCGCCGCCGATCGCCGCTACGAGGACACGGCGGTGCTCCGCCCACGCAGGGCAGACTTCCACCGTGTGCTCCACCGTTCTCCGGTCGATCCTCACAGTGGAAACACCCGGGCGTTTCCTCCCGCCCGATTCGGTGCAGGTACCTCCCGAAACATCCGTGTCCGGTGAGGACCTGCGTCAGGCGGAAGGTGAGGGCGCCGTGGCGCCTCTCAAGCCACTCCTCAAAGAGGGGACTTACCGCCACTATCGTGGCGTGCCCTAGCTACGAACACGTATAAAAACTTTTTTGCAAAAAATATAACCGACTTCACACAAAAAAGTGAAAAATAACTTTAGCTTCAGAAGTCGGTGACCTTTGTTTGATTGATTTAGTTTTTTTGCCACCGACTTCTGAAGCTAAAGTTATTTTTCACTTTTTTGTGTGAAGTCGGTTATATTTTTTGCAAAAAAGTTTTTATTTTTCACTTTTTAGTGGTTCACATGTGCTTACCCTTTCACAGTGTATCGGTTTGATTTTTTGTTATGAACTGGTGTAAACAATAGACAGACGTGAGTCTTCAGCGATCCCAGTACATTTGCTATCATTTATTAAGGAGTTCAGTTGCCTATCTTCCGAAGTCACCAGATCTTTATCAAATTGAAATGGGATCACTCCGAGAAAGTACTCTGCCTAAAACTACCCAAACCGCTTCTGGTGTGCCTATAAAGTTAAGGAGTTACCTCTATTTCTCCGGGATCCCATTGAATGGAACTTTACACGTCTAACTGTCGAAATCTGGGTGTATTATACTTCTGCGTACTCCCTTAGAGCATACAAGTGTGATGTTACGTCATGATGTTGCATAAACAATAAACATTCAAGCGATTGCAGCAATGACTGCAGCTTTGCCGTGTATTTTTGAAGAGTTCCATTTATATCTCCGAAGATCAGCGTAAGATCTTAACCAAATTGACATGGAACCACACGGAAAGCACCAGCTTTCAAATAAAAGAAGAATCATCAAAATCGGTTCACCCAGTCGAAAGTTCTGAGGTAACAAATATTGTCGAAATCTGGGTATATTGTACACATCTGCGTACCCCCTCAGAGCATACAGGCGTGATGTTACGTCATGATGTAGTATAAACAATGAACCTACAAGCGGATGCAGCAATCTCTGCAGATTTGCCGTCTATTTTTGAAGAGTTCCATTGTATATCTCCGAAGATCAGCATCAGATCTTCAACAAATTAAAATGGGACCCAACGGGAAGCACCAGCTTTCAAATAAAAAAAGAATCATCAAAATCGGTTCACCCAGTCGAAAGTTCTGAGGTAACAAACACAAAAAAAAAGACGAATTGAGAACCTCCTCTTTTTAGAAGTCGGTTGAAAATAGCGATTCCTTCTAGGTGTGGTTCCCGTGCCATTCGATGAGGTTCAACCCTTAACCAGTATAAATAGAGACAAATGACCTCTGAAACAGAAAACAACATGTTTTAACTAATGTAAGTTTGGTTCGTAGCCCAAAGCTTACAAGGTTACGATTGGGACGTACTTGTAAACAACCTCGGGCGGGATTAGGGAACGCTCTTAGGATTCCAACGATTTGTTGTTGATAATGTTCGATACATGGACAAGGACACTGGTTGTTTAAATGTCGGATTGCTGAGCAAGCGACGTGATTTCGAACCTCGTTTGTAGCAATTTGCATCATGTATTGTAAAGAGTTTCAGTTTTGAAAAATATGCTACTGAAACTTATAATAGGCTTGTTTCTACCATCAATAAATTGCAAATCTTTTTAGTCCGTCAGTTAGAGTATTAGAAAATAAAGGACACGTATTTTTTGTTTTTGTAAATCAACGAATATTGACAAAGATAAAACGCATCAAAACGGGCATGGGGGCTCGGGCGTGGGGGGGCTCGTGACGTCAGTACTCACTATGAATCATACCGAACAGTGACGTATTGTGAAATTTAAAAGCGTCGTATCTTCGTCAATTTTGTTTTATGTGACTAAAGAAAAAATACGGGTCAAATATTTTTTGATAATCTAAGTGACGGACTAATTAGATTTTTTCAGTTAACAAGCCTATTGTAGATACTGTGGTAGATACACACGTCGCGTCATTTCTTAGACCGTACAGTCCTATATACAGAGTGTAAACGGACCCTTGAATAAGTAACTCTACGCTGAAGTTTTTGCTGGGAAATGACTTCTTTTTTGCGGTGAAAACTCACGTTTCACGGTAAAACTTACTGTAACGCACAAGAGACATTGTGCTGCTGATGAACGGATTTAATAGTAAATAGGTTATGTAGGTATTTAAAGTAAAATTATGATCTTAAAACCAGTGTTCAAAAAAAAAAAAACTTGTGAAAAGTTAGAACTTTGATCTCCAATATATCCGTAGAAAGTTCCCAAGTATGGTCTAGAACAAACAAATGATCGCAATGACGGAAAGAACAAATGCCGGCTTCGTTGAAGATCCATTTACATACTTCATATTTAACTGTAGATTCAAATAAAGTATGTAAGGGTTTTATTTGAATCTACAGTTAGAAGAGCTCGTGGCTAAATAATAACTGCATCTCGGGTCGATTGGGTTAAGCCGTGCTTGCCTAGGTTGGTCTGTTGATGGGTGACCACCCTTTCATACCGAGTTTAATCCGTGCCTTGGAAAGCACGTTAAGCCGTTGGTTCCGGCTGTCATTTGTCCATCTTTGACACTCGTTACAGGTAGTCAATGGCCCAAAAAGACTGACACCACCAGTCTTACCAAGTGGTATCGTATTTCCCCGTATTAACTGGGTTGTGGAGGTCAGATATGCAGTCGCTTCATGTAAAATACTTGTATTCAGCTGAATCCGGTTAGACTGGAAGCCAACCCCAACATAGTTGGGAAAAGGCTAGGCAGATGATTTGAATCTATAGTTACTTTGATCCTTTAAACCTCTGATCATCATCTTCCTAGCCTTTTTTCAACTATGTTGGGGTCGGCTTCCAGTCTAACCGGATGCACCTGAATTCCAAAAGTGCCTTTGATATTGCGCTACCTATTTTTCTTAATTTCACGTTTCACAATAGGTAATTAATACCAAAAAAACACAATCACATCACACCATAACTCACTAAACCAATTAGTTCCACCCACCCGAAAGAGGACACAATGAGGATACTTTCCGTACATCCTCGGGCGAAATCACGGATCGCACTTAGTATGAGATTAAACCAATTGTTAGTAAAACAATAGGATCCAACACACGGTCACTAAATAGGTATATAGGTACAGAAGACCCGCTTTTAACAAGGATTTGTGGATCAAACAACTTAAAAACTGACAACTGCAAAATTAAATTCAGGGTTCACAAGGTAAAATCGACTCCTCCTATTGTGTGTCATAGGTATTGTGTAAAATGGAGTCTACATATGTTACCTGGGTCATAGTAATAAATCGATTGACACATTTTCATCAAAATCGGATGAATTGTTTAGGCGCTATACGGAGAAGCATACGTAAATACATACATGGTCTGCTAAAATCACAACCCTTCTTTTTAGCTTCGCTGTAGCCGGATAACAAGGAGTGAGGACGCACGCAGACAGGGACATGATTCACGTACAACGGGAGCAAGGGCACTCGCGAATGGCATTTGTTTTTTGTCCAGAAAAGGTAAGTGCGTAAGAACCCCCACAAAGACAAAGCATCTTTTGTCCGACTACCTTTTTTTGAAGTGCACTTTTCATTGCCCGTTTGGGCCTATATGAAGTTACTTCTCTTTCAAGTTATTTTGGACAAAAACCGCCTGTCTGTAGTTATTTTCAAAATGATTTATCTATAATTTTGCCCCATGTTAGCTGTCTATTTCGTAATCATGACACTTCCATAATTTAACAGTTTTTTTTAGAGAAAGAGGCTTTTTTTATGATTCTGCTAAAGCGGCCATTTTAGACCCCCAGATCATCGTTCATATTTCCGAAAATAGACGATGATTCCCAAACTGCATATTTTTCCTAGGTCTATATTGTGCTTGTTTCGTTATAAAGTAGTTCTTCTGACCCTATCTATCTTACGACACGTCGTCGGCCTAGGGCGAGGAACTTGAATCTCTCAACTTATTTATTTAAAGGACAATAGCGCTATGGGGTGTGTGGTTCGGTGGCGAATTTGAATACTTTATTGCGTGGTTTGCATTTGATATGCGATACGTTTTTGGATGTTGTATGGTGTGAGGCGTTCTATCACTAGGTACTCGTATATCTATTTCTTTTCGGAAAACAGCTTCAACGTGTTTCGGTTAACAAGAACATGAGATATTTCAGCTTAGCTTATCTTTGTCTCTTGTGTGTGTGATGCACCTATATACGATGCTTTTGATATTGCAGATGTAGGTACTACAACGGTAACCATTTGTGGATCATTTGCTTGTTTACCATCAAAACCGGGAGATTGGCTTCACATCGCATAATGAGAGAAAGCGAAGAAAGACATTTGTGCAGTATAATATCTCCTGTGCCGTTGGCAAATCTTGGCTCTTCTTCTTCGAGTCCCTGGCACGGTATTTGCCAGGGATCGGATGGTGGTGGTTGGAATTTAATATTTGGTCAGCCCAAAAACTTCACCACTTCTGCAGCGTCGTCGGCAGCCCAGAACTTAATTCCGCAACATACAGGTTGTACGAGTAAACGGACCCTTGATGAAGCCATCCACCAGTAATTCTGTACGTTAAACTAAGTAACTCTAAGCAAAAAATATTCGGTGAAAAAGGTTTTATAGTAGCACTAAATTGACGGGGGCCGTGGAAAACTTGTGAAAAAGACGGAACTTCCCAGGTATGTCTGGTCCATATCAAAAACTGATTGCAATGACGGGGAAAAGAAGTGCCCGGCGGGTACTTTTCGGGTAGTATTACACCCATTATTTTGGGGTAAACTTTGCGAAAATAATAATGATATATATAAATGAATGAAATATAAGTAATTCAACATCAAGGTTCAAGTAGGTCAAACGATACCCAAATGCCAGACTGCCAGCACTAGAAACGCTCCAATCCAGTATCAAAGGTTAAACACTCACAAATCTCACACCAAGAAACCCCCACAATAACTTCTCACTAAGCCGTCTTAAATGCTAAACAGAGTCCCAAGATTCACAATAATTTAAGGGTAGATTCAACCCCGAGCGGTGGAACCAGCCCCTAATTAGATGAAGCACAGGACTCTGTATAGCTCAACAAATTATAATTGCTAATTCACTACAATTGTGTTAGAAGTTCGAGTCAATTTGATTCAATTTGATTGTCTGGAATTGGGTCAGCATGTGTTGCTTAACTGTGATGTTGATTGCTTTTGTGTATGTTGTTAATGGGGAGGTTTAACACATCATCATCATCATCATCATCATCATCATCTTTCTGACATTGTCCCATGTTACTTGGGGTCGGAGCAACACGTTCGTTTCTTCGACTCTCCCCTGTCAACCGCCACGATATCATTTACTCCTTTTTCTTTCATATTCAGTCCTCAGACAACCCATCCATCGTTCCCTTGCCATCAGTCTTCCTCTCCCTCTCCATCCATCCATTATAAGCAAGAACTGCACTCCATCTTAATAGCATGAGTTCTTTTATAAGAACCACGAACGCGAGCCGTTCAGAAAACACAAATTATATTTTTATTTAAAAAATCTTTTACCATAAAGGATTTTGCACGGAGGGGTATGCCATGGTTACCCATCCACGAATCGACCTCAGAAAGTGTTGCTTAACTATGAAGACTGAACCGTGCGACACCTTCCAAAAAGACAAATAAAACACGATTTTTCATAATATGAAACTAAAACAGTTTTACAAATCTGCAGTGCCCTCAAAAACTTGTTAAACAGATCTCGGTTGTGGAACCTTTACAAAATAATAGAGTGACAGAAATAAAGTCCATAGCCCGCAGTTCTACATTAAACAGAAGTTTTCAAGCATGGTTTCACATTAAAAAATGGACACCACTCTGTAGAGAAGAGGAAGTTTAATTTCAATGCTCTACGGGAAGTTTGCTTAATTTCGCGAATGGACAGGGTTGCCAGAAAAAAAGCTGGACAAGAGCGAGTTGGATTCGCGGGTTGAGGGTTCTGTACCAAACTGTTATAGTTAACTTCACAAAAACTAGATTATATGATATTCCATTATTGCGTTATCGAATAAGTCAAAGAAACACATTTTTTTTGGGGTGAAAAATCACGTTTTGCATGAGGTATAACTCAAAATATTGTGCTGGTGGATGGATTGAACAATACGGGGGTCGTGAAGGTGTTTGAAGTAAAAATAGTAAAATAAAAACTTGTCATCATCGGCCTATTAATGTTCCCACTGCTGGGACAGGCCTCCTCTCTATGAGAGGGAATGGGCTATATAATCAACCACGCGGGCCCAGTGCGGATTGGTAGATGTCACATGTCTTCGAATTTATGGTTCTAGGACATGCCGGTTTCCTCACGATGTTTTCCTTCACCGTTTTGAGAGCAGCGGTGATGTAATAAATTACACAAAGTAATGCGCCTGCCTGGGTTCGAACCCACGACTTACTGAACGTAAGTCGGGGCCGCCACCACTGGGCCACCGCTGCTCTCTAAAAACTTGTATTTGAAAAAAAAACTTGTCAAAAAGTTGTAACTTTGACCCCCAATATCTTCGAGGTTCCCAGGTATGGTGTAGAACAAAAAAATTATCGGAAAGACGAGGAGAACAAGAGCCTTTCGGTTTCGTTAAGAGGTGTTTTTATAGGACGACGCAATGATTGTTGTTCATGACTTTTGCCAACTATAAACCAACGATAAATTAATCCAAACAGTAACAAACAACAGCGAAAATCCTTGTCGCAAACGGGCGAAATGTCAATATTCTTAAAAGTTGTAATACAAAACATTGAAAAGCGTTTGCCCCTCGTCTACGCTCATGTCTTTCTTTTGTTTTGCAAGGTTGAAGCTGTGGGTAACAAATTTTCAGTGAAAATTTCAATTGGCTACCGGTTACCAAACACGATTAAAGAAATACAGCCCTGTGAAGGCAAAAATTAGGTAGGTAGGTTAGAAGGTAACAGACAAACGGATGGAAAGACAGCGTACACCTAATAATTCAAGTTTCATTTTGTCTATTTGCAGGACCCAATTTTGTATACAGGCTGTAAACAGACTCATCACGAAGCCGTCAACCAAGCATTCTGTACATTCAACTAAATAAAATTACTCGAAAAATTATTGCTGGGAAACGACTTTTTTTCTGGGGTGAAAAATCATGTTTTGTGGTAGAACTCAATGTAACGCACTCCAAACATTGTGCTGATGGATTGAATAATATGGGGGGAGGTATTTGAAAAAAAAACTTGTCAAAAAGTAGGACCTTTGACCCCCAATATCTCCGTAACTAGAAGGTTCCTAGGTATGGTGTAGAAAAAAAAAATATCGCAATGATGGGGATAATAAGTGCCTTTCGGCTTCGTTTAGAGGTTTTTTAGACCCGTTATTTTTTGTTTTTAAAATTGACAAATTCAGAATAATGGCGGATGAGGTAATTATGTATATTGCAAGTCGGGGAGTGCGTCTGAGTAACGGTTCGTTGGGTTGATTGATGATTGATCATGATTGATTGTATTTTATTCAAAGACGGATAGGTATTTGATGGGAAGATGCTGCGTGCACATCAGTAAGTAATGGGTTTTGGAGGATTATGTCAGAACAATAGCGTGTAAAATAAAAAATGACTTGACAATATGTGTTAGGAGGAGTTTTTATGTTCAGCTATATATTCTTTTAATGTTTGTTCATCGATATTGAGATTATGGACCGATTACATTTGGTGGTCCCATATTTCTTGTCGTTGTCGTTGTCGCTTTGGTAGTTAGCTCCTATTACACGTTTTTTTTCTTAGTCAATGTTTATGATCCCTTTAAGGCGACTAGATGAGCTAAATTAGGAACTCTATTTGTGGTCGTTCAAACTTCGTTTGAAACGCTGTTAGAATAAAGTTCTAATCAGCTTGCACTACGAAGTGGTTGTTACGTCAGTCACTGCGGGTCAAATAGCGCAAAATGAGTGGTTTTGATCGATTCACAAAAAAAACTATTGATTGTATTAAAAAACTAAAACACTGTCATGCTAATATATTGCTTGTAAAATTATTTGCTAAAAAATCTGAATGTTCGCATGTATAATTATTAGTATGTTTTTTTTTGTTTGAAAGATATTTTTAGAGATAAGTTCGTGATTTTTTTATCGAGTCAAATTAATTGCATAATGATTTTAAAATACTATCATGCTAGCATATATCCTGAAGAATATCATATATTTTTCTGGTTTTGTTACAGCAGTGAATCATATACTTTTAGTGATTATAAAACTCGCGTTTTGCTCATGTAATCGCCTTAATATCTTCTAGTTACAATTAAACATGAAAAAAATAATGGAATGCTTTATTTAACTAAAAGCATTAAACTAAATATTTTTTGGCAAAAAGTAGGCAACTACGAGTATCAACTGACAAAAAGCTTTATTCACCCAAAAAGTGCACAAGGCGACTAAGATTTCAATTCAAAAATACCTCGTTTTAATTAAGATACCAGTTCTAAAATATCAGCATTCTGCAGTCCCAGTAATTTTGTTGTAAATATTTAAATTAAAAACATTTCCTATTTATGTAACGCAGTCAACAAAACACCCAAGTATTTTATCTAAGAAATGTAAAGCTTGATCAACAAAATGTCCAAGAATCCGAGAAATGTACTGCAAGCGAAATTAAGATACTTCCAGAAATAAATTATTTTCCCCCAAACACTGAAGTGGATAGATTCCAGTTGCCAATCACTTGACAACCCATCTGTTCCCCCAGACCCCCAAGACCCCCATAGCATTACTTAACGAAATACTTCCTTATTGTTGGAAAACTGAAAGTTTTTACAATTGTAATTAAATTCCAGCGGAATAGCTGGTGGGGGAGGGAGAGCTTGGGAATTCTAAATTAAGGGGGAATGCATCGTCAATTTATTTTGGGGCTTCTTCGTTGCTGTGTGATTTTTACTTTTTAAGGAGCGGCGATGTTGCATGAAATTACTCGTTTTGAATTTATATAAACTTTACTTCTTCTTCCGGCCCTTGCCCTATGTTATTTATGGTCGGTGCAACACGTTTTATTTTCTCACCCCTGCTATCGTCACGTTCATCATTTACTACTTTTCCTTTCATGTCGTTCTTCACACAATCCATCCATCTTGTCTTTGGTCTTCCTCTCCCTCTCCCTCCATCAGATTTAGATCCGTCACTCTGTTAGTCACAACGATTCGTCATATCACGTCATACCACGACATTCGATTTCCTTTCAACTTTTCTGAAACTGGCGCAACTTTCAAATTTTCTCTAATACACCGTGTTCCTGAGGTTATACATTAACTTGGGCATGTTATTCAGACCATTAAATTGACCATGTTTTACTATTTTTTTTTCTTTTTTTTTTCTTTTTTACCATTTTTTTCACTTTTAGTGGCAATAAGTAAAAACATATCGTGTTCATCTTAGATTACAGACTCATTTTATCACAACACAACACAAAATGCCTCTAACTTAAAAAAAAATCAGTTTCAGTCTTCTAAATTCAGTTTGATAGTTTTGGTTGCACAAAGTAGCAACATCTCACAAATAAAGACTCCTTCTCACAGCACAACATAATTAAATTGGTTAAACTTAAATTACCAATAACTTAAAAACTATGCCATTTAAACTACTACTTCCTTTGTACGATATTATGTTCAACAAGAGACTATATAGAAGTATTATTCAAAATTAATCCTCAGGTGTATACTCAGTACTTACTGTATCCATTACTTACGCACGCAAAAAGGTACAAAGGCAGACTTAATGCCATGGATATTCTCTACCCAGGGTGGTAGGAGAAGACATGGGTGGTGTTTAAAATAAATGTTGAAATTGTCAGAGTTCATCATTAAAATAGAAAGAAAGAAAGAAAAGTATTTATTTCACGTCAGTTTTTACAGCACCGACACAATAATATTTGATCGCTTAGACTAAAAAAAACACAAAATAAGGAGGAAAACATAGAATCTCAGCAGTTTCTATGTTTTTCTCCTTATTTTGTGCCTCATGGCTGCGCTAAAAAGGTCCATTTCAGCAAACATACAGGCCAGACAGGAAAATAACAATTAAAAATATGTTTTATTATTTTTTTCACTTAAACCTATATTTGGCAGTTATTAAGGGTCAGACGCTAGGAGTACAATTCTAATTGGATTTTTCCACGACTTTTCTATGAATTCCATTTCCGGTGCTTGCTAGTTTGACACCCTTGCGGGTATGCACAACATACGAAGATTGTACCCATTGTAGGGTAAATTTGAATTACTACAAAAATCAGAAAAGCGGGTTTAAATTAAAACAGTACCATAAAAAAAACTGTTCACGTAATGAATTCACTCTAAAAGCTTTAAAAAGCGACTCCCAGCTTAATCATCACACTAAAAGTACAAAAACTCCACTCAAAAGTGTATCTCGATGCGCTTTAAATATTTAAAGAGCGCTGTAATGGTTCGCTCGTCGTTGATGAAATTAAAACTGAAAATTTTAGTGCACTAGTTTTAACTGAATGTTTGAGGGACATGGGAATAAATGATGGAGAGTTCTCAAACACACAACTGACGAAACCGTTGCCGTTGCCTCTCTGTCTAACCCTCCGGGAAATACAGGCGTGAAGTGTTGTTAGGTTGTTTTGTATCTAGTCCAAGGACTTGTTGAATTTAAAGTTGTGTGGCGCACTAGTTATAACTGATAAATGATGGGGACTGTTTCATCATAGTACGTTTTTTATTTGTCTCAATAAACAGCTACGAAACAGTCGTGTCTTTTGCTTTAAAATCGCAAAATACACCTATAACTCACAATCATCCTTATGTCGTCACCATATGGTCCTTCGAGCCGGATTTGAACCGGCGACTTATGGATATGTTGCTTAGTGTGAAGGAATAGGCACGAATAGTCGAACAAATAAATAAATAAATAAATATTGTGCCTTAGTCCAAGGACGTAATGAAAACTAAAATATTATAAATTATTAACACACAATTTTTAAGGAGGCCATGGATAACTATGGTAACAAACGATGGGGTCTTTTAATAACTGCAGTGCAAGTACGTAAAATTCGATAGGACTCGATTAGATAAATTTGACAGTTATTCTCGATAAAATGAGTTGTTGACTCGATAAAACCTCATTTTATCGAGAATAACTGTCAAATTTATCAACACGAGTCTTATCGAATTTTACGTACTTGCACTGCTGTTGTGTTGGCAGTCGTTACTTCCGAGGGCCCTCCAGTGTGATATTTGCATGTTAACTGCTGTCGATATGTCGCCATAACTCGACTGAGTGACATAATCCATCTACTTTTTTTAATGAATTAAACCTTTTTGTAAATCGATACCGTTTTTTTGGTCTCAGTATTTAAAGTTTGAAAATTCAAACAGTTACTCGTATGTTAATGTTTGGTGAACTATTTATGTTTAACCTTGTACTATGTAAAGTTAACTTTTGTTAATTATAACTGGGGCTGTGTATACAAAAAGATAACATACTCAAAAAGAGTAAAAAAATCAAAAATATCAGTTTTGTTGGCATTTACTACTGGGTTTGGTAAGTGTGTCTCATTATTAGGAAATCTGAAAGTGGCGCCGGTGACTGAAAAGTTGTGTAGTTGCGGTTGTTGTAGTACGGGCAAGTGATGCGGAGGAATGAGGAAAATGTCATGAGGAAAGTTCTGAGTATGAATGTGGATGTAAGAGTAGAGGAAGACCAAATAAATTATGTATGGACTGTGTATGACACGAAAGGAAGTTTCTGATGAGATGACAAGTAATAGATCCCAAATGAATTGAATTGGGATATTGATGTCTCTCATTATTATTATTTGGTAACTTGTCGATTTACTTATTACTATCCACGTTCACGTTGTTTGTTTCAATATTTTATTAAAACTACAAACAAAAACTTTTATTACGAAGGAGATTCATCAAAACAGATTCAGCTGTATAAAATTTTCTCTTTCGCCGATGGTTTCCGAAATTCTATAAGCCCAAGCTTAGGGGATGATGACGACAGATGCATTATGTATGGTGTCCCAGCCGAAAGCTATAAAAATTGGCCACTATAAAACCTTAGTGATCGTGAATGTCTCGATATAAAATATTGGCGTTGACAGTTTTTCGGTAGCAAGCCGTAAATTCTATACATTTGGGGTTCTGTAGGGCGTTATTATAATCCCATGTTTTTAAAAGTAACCTGTAAGATTTTTTCTTGTTGTGTGGTTATAGTACCTGCCTTGGTGTCTGAGTTTTTATGTCGAAAATGGCCCTTATATTGGCTTTGCATGCCGTCGAGAAATAGAGATTGCTGAGATATGATCAAAATATTTGTTTGGGCAGGACAGGCTCAGAAGATTTATTTAATTACTAATACAAGAAGTAGTAGCAAACAAATTAATAATTTTGTTTAAAAATTTCGCTACTAAGAATTCATAACATTTCCATTGTATCCACTAGGTTTTAAAATTTTCGCAAAGATTTTCTGATTTACAAATGAAAGGAGGCCCTTTTACCACAAAACCCAATAAAAATATACACGTCAAAGGATTTATTATAAATGATCACTTCGGCATTGCCATTTCTCACTTTTACGATGATCAATCATTATCATTGAACTTCTACGTAGACAGGTGGAAAAAGCACTAAAAAGATGAAGGGCAAACGAAAAATTAAAATGTAAGAAAAAATTCTGACGGGCGATCGTAAATCTAACTTAGTTCGTTGATAGAAATGTTATTTGATCTTTTTGTTATATTGATCTTGTTGTGTTTTGATGGGTCAATAGAAATTTAAGCTGTTACGAGCTAAGAATGTAGAATGATTTTTAATTTCTATTTTTATCACATGCTAGGCTACCCATTTGGGGAAAGGCTTAATTTGTCTTGTAAGATGTTACTGTCATTGAAAAGTTTGGCTGTTAATTAATTAACAGACATGTGGGTATTGTAAGGAGATTGTCCAAATATGGTACGGAAACCATATTTTTTTTTTTGTTTTCCGGACCATATTTGGACAATCGTTTTATTTTTATTTTTTCTTAAGTTGTCGACTTTAAAAACCTATTCTTAAGATGTGCTACACAGAAGCTGTTGGTGCTCCATTATTAATTACCTGTTATTTTCCGCTGAAATCAAAATGACAGTGCTCAGTAAATTGTTTATATGAAAAAGATAATGGTATACCTAAATACTTTAATTAATATATAACCATACTGTATAGGCTCATAGATTATTACTACCCAAACAATGTTGCTTTGTATTTTAGTGGCCCGTGGAGAAGCCAAACTGTGTTTCCAAACTTATACCATAAAAAATATTAGATACACATAACAAAGTGTAATTATTTTACGGCACTAGTTTCATAATGTGAGTTTACCGTCATAATTCAGCTCATTCCGTTTTCAATCCCAGGTGTAATTTTGTGTGAAACTCAGAGCGAAACTATTTCGCATATAATAGTAATAATAACGTCTGTTTTCGTTTTAGAAAGTAATCAGGTAATGTAGGCAACTGGTTAATAATGTAAACGGTTAGGAGTGGTGTTGGCGCTTGGCGCACTGGGTGTTTGAACACAGCGTTTTTATGAAGTAGTGTTTTAACTTCCGAAGTTACTCAAACACTGAGTCACACCCACGTCCAAGGGGACAGGCTGAAGCTACAGAACGCAACCTTGCCCCTTAAATACTCCTTGCGCCTCGTCTATGCATAATACATCTGTTTGTACTATCACGCCAGTTGCAAGAACTTCGCACTTGACCTTTTTGAAGTAAGTAAAATAACGTTTTACGGTACAAGTAACATTTAATAATAAAAAAAACCCCCGACACATAGGGTCATAATTTTATGTTTTTTTTTTTTGGATCGAAGTTCCTTAACACTCTGACTCTGGCTTACGGGTGTCAAGATCAGTCATTTGATACCCATATTGAAGAAATTGTGAAAACAGAATGTAATTCACCATTTTGTGGTGGCGGCCATCTTGGATTTGAAATTTGTTATAGCGCATAGTATTTTACTAGGCAAGCCCTTTCATTTGATACCCATATTAAGGGAGTTGTTGAATAAATTTGTAATCCGCCATTTCGTAGCGGTGCCCATCTTGTACTGATTTTTTTAAAACATAGCTAAAAACACTCCCGACTAATTGACTTTTCAAACAAAATAAAACAAAATTAAAATCGGTTCATGCGTTCGGCTGCTACAATGCCAGACGCACACACACACACCTACACGTCAAACTTATAACACCCCGTCGTTTTTGCGTCGGGGGTTAAAAACTCAATGTAACCCATTCAAAACGTTGTGCTCATGGATGTATTGAAAAGTTCGGGGTCGTGGAGGTGTTCAAAGTAAAAATCTTACATTAAAAACTAGTACTTAAAAAAAAAAACAAAGTTGGAACTTTGACCCCCAATATCTCCGTGACTGCAAGGTATGGTGTAGCACAAAAATATCGCAATGACGGGGAGAACAAGTGCCTTTCGGCTTCGTTAAGAGGTTTTTTACAACCTTTATGTTACGTTTTAAATTGTTCACAATTTATTTATTTACACGTAGTACTTAATAGGAATTTACACATTTTTTTGCGTTTACAGAGACCGTGCTAAATCAAACACTAAGGTGTTTATATCGATCACTAGTTACTAGTTAGCCTATATGTTTATTTATTTATTTATGTTCACACAAAATACTTAACAGGACAATATATTAACATAGAAGAGTAAAAAGGTACGGCTTATTTCAAAAGTAATTACTTCCAGCAGACCTGCGAGGGGAAAGTTCGATAAGACGGTGTGTAGAAAAATCAAACAAGTTTAAATTAAAACAAAACTATGTATATTTTAGTTTAAAGTAAAAAAAGATACTTGACTCACTTACACTTGACTTTCTTACTTTTCTCAGACATTAACCGCTCCCAAAAATTTACCCAGTGCAAATCCCCACTGCTGAAGCAAGTCAGTGATTCGCTAAATTCTCTAATTTCACCCAACGCTTTGTTTCGCGATAATAATAATTGTAAACAAAGGAATAGCATTAGCTGCCTGATTATGTTATACCATCATAATTCGTGCTTTTAGCTAAGTAGCTTGCTTTATCTTCTTTATGAGTGGCTATTACTTCGCGCATAATCTTAAGAGGTCGTGCATGATCGGGAATGGTCGGGTTGTTTTTGATATGGTTTTTCTAAGGTAAGTATACATAGCTTTAATGCACTAGTGCAGTCAACAGAATTGGAAAAATAAACAAGTCATTGTTTTATGTGATTTAATAAACAATGTGCATACAAGATAAAAAGCGCTATCATCTGACATCATTTATATCTATTAAGTATAATTATTTCTATTGATATATATAGGGTGACTGGTAATTAGTGTACGAAACTTTAACACGTGATTGTGATCATGATAACAAACAACTTTTACTATGGGACTAAACCTGAAATCACCCTATATATATAATTTATAGCCTATGCTACTATATAAGCTGTTAAAAAAATTTTGTGTACGCACTCGGTATCAAAAAACAAATTTATTCCAAAAAAAAAACTTTATTCAAGCATTTTTAGTTTTTACAAAAAAAAAAACATTGCCAGTCCAAAGTCTGCAAAATGTGATGGGAAAGTTAGAATCAGCTGTCTACGTTTGCGCTGTCGCAGGGGTAAACGACCACGCGCGCGGCGCCCTGCACGGTGCAGTCACACACAGTACAGTCAAGTGCGCATATTCAATAATTTTTTGCGCAGTGAAAGTATTGCATATCTTTGAAACGGATCGTTACTTACATACATTTTTTTCGTGATTATTTTTATTTGTGATTCCAAACAACTCCTCAAGTTTCTTGCAGTTAATTTTTTAACACCTTATATACTCTGTAGCTTTATAATGTTGAAAGATTTTTTAAATCGGTCGAGTAGTTTTTGAGTTAAATCGTAACAAACATAGATAAGATAAAGACAGTATAGATTAAACTATTATTTCATGATGATTAACTTTGAGACTGCGACTCATAGTCGTTTTTATAAACCGACTAGCTGACCCACGCAACTCCGTCTGCGTCTCATAAGAGAGGGAAAAAATCCCCGTTTTTGCAACATTTTTCATTCCTGCTCCGCTCCTAATGGTCATAGCGTGATGTTTTATAGCCTAAAGCCTTCCTCGATAAATGGACTATCCAACACAAAAATAATTTTTCAATTTGAACCAGTAGTTCCTGAGATTAGCGCGTTCAACCAAACAAACAAACAAACAAACAAACAAACAAACTCTTCTGCTTTATAATATTAGTATAGATTGCAACATAGGCCTAATTAAGGCAGTAGCTATTGATCAGTCGCGTTTTATTTGAAAATTAACCACATTTACAGTTTGTTCGTATGATACGCTTGACCACGTTTGCCTGTAGGAAAACGCACATTTACTAATAACGTTGATTTTCGAATGAAGCGCAACTGAACAAAACTTGAGCAAAGCCAAAGTTTAAAATTAGCTAAACAACTGCACTAGACATACGACTCCTTTCTTCTCTACAAATATTTAAAGCCAAATAAACCACATAAATCCTTAATAAGCGACAATCCACACAGCTATTCATAGAAACCAATAAAAACTAAGTGTCGACCAATATATGAATAACGTTACAAGTATTTGTAATACAAGCAAGCGGGCAAGATGCCAAATAAAATCTGCCTGGTACTGAAGGGAGCTTGGAGTTCGCGGTATGGTTGACGCTTTCGACAGAATTGGGCAAAAAAGGCATGACGATTGAATCAAAGAATTGCAAATCTATTTAGTCCGTCAGTTGGAGTATTGGAAAATAATGGACACGTATTTTTTGTTTTTGTAAATCAATGAATATTGACAAAGATAAAACGCATCAAAACTTGGGAATGCTCGTGACGTTAGAACTCGCTAAAAATTATACCAAGGTGTGACGTACTGAGAGTTTTAAAAGCGTCGTATTTTCGTCAATTTTGGTTTATGTAACAAAAGAAAAAATACGGGTCAAATATTTGTTGATAATCTAAGTGACGGACTAATTATTATTTTTTTGTCCACTACCCTAATGTAGGACTTGGTCAATGTAGATTATAGATAGCTTAAAATCTTGTTTGAAAGAATTATAAAGTGGTACTGTTTCCACCAAAAAACAAGCAAATGCCTCGGTGTTCACTGTTTGAGGCGGTAACGTCAATACTTTATAAACTACGACTCAAATGTCGAAAATACACAAATGCTTTTAAAGTCGGTCCGTGGCAGAAGTTTTACACTCAACGCACTTGCACCGTCATAGATTTTGATGGTACTTCAGTCTAAAGACTCTGTCAGCAATTCCGTGTACAGAAAATCTTATCTGGAATACAATTTGAACCCTTTTTAGTTGTGATTTCGTTCTAAAAATTCGTTTCGTTTTCATTGATAAATCGCTTGAGCATGTTGCTAATTGCGTCGGTCTACCAACAAAATTATCAGATCAAAAATCAAATTAGGCTGATAATCAGTACATTTTGAAAGTCAATAACTTAAAAGCGACAGTCCTCCAAAACGCCCACTCTTCGCCACTTCCTAGTGTTCTATCCTTGATTATAATGTGCCGTAACAAAATCCCCAACAAATGTGCATCATCATCATCAGCTTATTATGTCCCCACTGGAAGGACACGGCCTCCTGTCCTCTCCTCTTCTACGGCTCTCCAGCAAATGTGCATTAAGATGGAATCGAAGCGGAATATGCACTAAGTGCATAAGTTGCAATAAGCCCACTCAGAAAACATAACGATGTGTTAAATTCGTTTAGCGTTAAACTTGTGATGCAAGTGGGCTTAAGGGTGAGACTATTTAGACATGTGTACGTCTGTTGTAGCGAATCACCTACTCAGCTGTTTCGCCGCAAATTCCTGTGGTATCAAAGTGCCACCGTAATGAGGCCACAGAATGAGTGTACTGTAACCAGTCATGTGATGTGTTGCTTAATATAAGATATAAACAGACCCTTCATGAATTATTACTTTTTACGGTAAGACTCGGTAGACAACACATTGTGCTGATGGATGCATTGAATAGGAAGCGGGTCATGGGTCATAAACTAGTGGGGTCATGTCATATTATAAATTAATAAAAATATATATACATCTGTGTCACAAGTATTTTTAACCCCATATTATTTGTTTGAAAGATGAATTAGTCGGCAGTGTTCTTAGCTATGTCTGATAAAAATCAGTCCAAGATGGCCACTGACACAAAATGGCGGTTTACATATTTATTTAACAACTCCCTCAATATGGGTATCAAAAGAAAGGGCTTGGCTAGTAGAATAATGTACACTGTATTGAAAGGGAATGAGGAATATTAAATTATTAATAATATAATCATTATTGATAAAATATTAAGACAGCACACGGCTTTTCGTTACGTGACGATTTCTACTAAATCACACTACGCGTAAGCCGCGTTAAGGATCAACATCATTCCAAAAAAAATACCTTGAAATTATGACCCCATGTATCGAGGGTTTTAAATTTTTGATTTAATGTAAGTAACTTGTTGAAGAAGTAGCTGTATTTAAAAAAAAACTTGTGAAACAAATGGAACTTTGCCCTCCAATATCTCCGTAACTAGAGGTTCCCAGGTATGGCCCACAGCAAAACAATGATTGCAAATTGGAAAAAAAACTGCCTTTCTGATTCGCTTAGGGTTTTTTAACACCCATCATGAGGTTACATTTTGTGAAATAGTCATGTGCTAAATAGAAAGTTTTGTTGAACATTATTTCTTTTATCATTCTCTCACGAATGCCACGGACCCATAATGGGTATCCTCCTTTAAATATTGAGAAAAGCGATTCTTCTGTTTCGCGAACTGTTACAGTTTAAACTTTCGATAACTATACAAGTGTTCAACTTGTAAGAACTTTGAGTACAATGGAATATTTCAGCTCGAATCGAAGGCTTTGCCAAAGTTGTTTCAGAAGAGATGTAGGTATCGAAATGATTTTATTTCTTATTTTTATTGTTCGTTTTAAGGTTCTGCAGTTTTAAAATAAGTGTTTTGATATTATTTTTGCTTACAGACCCAAGAGATTTAGGTTAGCTAGAGGTATGTCTAATAGCTCTTAATTAAATCTAAAGAGCTCGTGGCTAAATAATAACAGCCGCTCGGGCCGATCTTTAGGTTAAGTCGTGCTTGCCTAGGTTGGTCTGTGGATGGGTGACCACCCTTACACACCGAATTTATTCCGTGCCTCGGAAAGCACGTTAAGCTGTTGGCCCCGGCTGTCATTTGTCCATCTTTGGCAGTTGACCAACTGAACGTCTTACCAAGTGGTATCGTATTACCCAGTATTAACTGGGTTGTGGAGGTTAGATAGGCAGTCGCTCCAAGTAAAATACTGGTATTCAGCTGCATCCGGTCAGACCGGAAGCCGATCCCAACATAGTTGGGAAAAGGCTAGGCAGATAATGAGAGGTAAATCTAATATAGTAATTATAAGAAAAAAAAAATGCAAAATATAAACATTTGTCAGTGACACCGTGCACACACGTGCTTAACTACATCATTACCAATTTTGACACGTTACACAAAAACTTCGCGAGAGAACCATGTCCAGTTGGCTCCCATTTGATGACAGATTACTATTATATTCATGCTGTTCAGTAATAGGTATGTATCGTTAGTATTATTAAATGCCTTATTACTGGCAAAACGGTGAAGGAAAAAATCGTGAGGAAATCATGTGACATCTACCAATACCCACTGGGCCAGCGTGGTGGATTATTGCCCATTCCCTCTCATAGAGAGGAGGCTGTGTCCCAGCAGTAGGAACATTAATAAGCTGATGATGATGATGATGATATTACAGGCAGACGAAAAAGTCAACGACAATGACAGTTGTTAAACTAGCTGATATATATCTACTACACGTGTTTTAGACGCCATTTTAGTCTAATTTGACATGTCATATCGCCCATCTTTGTCATATTTTAGGTACAACTAAATGACTACAACTACTCCAGCTAAGTTTATTTGATGCTTATCAGACTTCAGGGTCAGCCAGTTCTTTACACAAATGCTTCTGAATATTCCATAACAATAATTCACTGAGTAAATATTAATCGTACTTAGTCTTCATGAATTAATGAGTACATGGAGTAAATACTAAGGGTACTATCCTTAAAGCACATAAAGGACAAGGGTCGACCAAACACGTGTCAAAATGATCAACAAACTTACTACTGCATTGGACAACATCCTTTATGCGATGGTGTGTTTGTGTTGGGCGAGTGGACAGCCCAGTTCAAAGGACAGTATAGCGTAATTATTAGTAAGTTGGTCGAACTAAACTGCTGTTATTTATGCACATAAGGCTTATACAGAATGAAATAAGACACTTAATTACTAAACCAATACTGGCAACGCAAAAGCAAGAGTGAAAATCTATATCTATTGCATGCAATAAATAATTATTCGTAGAGACTAGCTAGAAATTCGGTACACCCATAAACAATGCACAAATTCATAAGATTATACTTAAACAATGAACAAATTCATAAAATCTGCCGTCTCATTGCCTTAAAAGCTTTAAGTTTATAACCTATTTCTTATCCAACTCAAAGACAGCACAAAACTCATGCACCCTCCAATAAAAGTTTAGTAAAGCATACTAGATAGCTTTACCCCATCCAAGCGAGCCCTCAAACTGACCAACGTTCCAATTTGCTTAAACCAACAAATCAACGTCTTCGATTTTAGTCCCCCCCGAGCATCAAATATTAAGGCGACAACGCGAGCGAGTGTTGACTCAAGTTTGAAGTAGCGCGGCCCTGTGTAAACAAGGCACAGTAGCACTGTGCCCGTTATATTGTGTTTGGACATACTAGGTTAGGTATACTATGTTCTTGCCAATTGAGACAAGTGCTAGCTTGATAGTTTATTACTGTTGAGTAAACAGGGCTTAAACATTTTTGTTCGCATTAGGCATATTGCAATACATAATGGAAAAACTTTATTTAAAACTTTATTTTGTGCCTCTAGATCCTCATACCTTCTATCTATCCTATTATGTCTTCGTGAAAAAAAGCTCTATCACTTCGTCCAAGACCTTCCGCAATGCGACTTGCAATAACCGCACACATTTGGGGATATTATCACGTCAAAAGTCGGGCAGTCGTTGACCAATAGGAGATGCTCCTCACTAAAAAAACTATGATTCTGTTTAGTCTGTCAGTTAGATTATCGAAAAATATTGGATACGTATTTTTCGTTTTATCATATCAATACAAATTGACGAAGATAGAACGTATCAAAGATCATGAGTGAGGGCTTGTGACGTCACTTGTGGATAAAAACTAGTACAAAGTGTACTACATGTGACGTCACACGAGTTTTTGACGCACTGTATCGTCTTCATGTTTTGTTTACGAGAAAAAAGAAAAAATACGTGTATATTTTTTGGAAATCTATCTGACGGATTAATTAGATTTTTTTTAAGAATTTCTCCAATTCAATTGTTTTTAACTAAGTCACAGTTGCAATACTCATGTTGCTAGAGCATGCTATTACATTGCATCACCCACAGCCTGACTTCACCCACTGCTGGGTATATGCGAATAAATATACTATTACTATTAGGTACTATTACTATTACTATTACTATAGGCCTCTGGTTGATTATGCCAAGCTCCAAGTTCTTATGTGCCATCCTCATTTAGGAGTAACCGCCTAAACTATCATCGTAGATGTTGAAGATTCTCATGATCCTAGTAATTCTGCTTAGCAGCTTTAATTAGTAATTCCTCAGACTGTATCCACGTAAAACTCAAGTACCTACCTATAAGTTCCTTCCTCTTTATTTTTTATCGTAAAAATACCTTGTTTTGTTCAAAAA
The DNA here is from genome assembly GCA_950022955.1 of Xestia ashworthii. Lineage (NCBI taxonomy): Eukaryota > Metazoa > Arthropoda > Insecta > Lepidoptera > Noctuidae > Xestia > Xestia ashworthii. The sequence continues at coordinate 19,023,190 of OX465570.1, forward strand.
CTGACGTCATAAAAGAACTTGAACACTTATTTTTCTTTACAGAAAAACATTCGCTAGATACAGAACACAAGGTCTTAACAAAATTTAAATACTTTCAAACAAAAATGTGCTTTAAGATTTGGTAAATAGCGTTTAAGACTTATTTAAATTATTATAACAATATTCTGTTGATTTCGTTAAAATAATGATTGCAAATTGACATGCTGCGTCAACCTAATGGGGGAGGAGAATGAAATGATTGTTAATTGATATCTTTTCCTTACATAGTACACCTGAATTGAAGGTCACCGCACAATTTTAAGTATTGCATGAGATCAGTATCACCTCAAATCTAAACGATCGGGATTCTGTCTATGATAACGTGCTGTAACACACACTTATAAGCATCTCCTCAGTTATTAAAAATGAGGTGAGATGATGCTGATTCCATGCTTTAGCCACATCATCATCATAATCTGCCTAGCCTTTTCCCAACTATGTAGTTTCCTGTCTAACCGAATGCAGCTGAATACCATTATTTTACATGGAGCGACTGCCACACAAAGAGCTAAAAGAAATGATAACCACATACAAATCTTCAGTGTCGATTATTTAAAAGTGCATTTATTTCCATATCCGAATTTTCCTTTCAGAAAATGACCTATTTATTAGAAAAACGCGTCGAAAATACTACTTCACCACTACTGCTATATTCTCTATTGATATTACCACAACAAAAGCCAAGAAACCATAGACTATTTCCCCTCTATAACATGACACTATAATATTTGACACCCTCTACGTCCCCTGAGAAAGTGATAGTTGATACAGTGAATTTAAAACGTGCATAATAATATGTTCAGAACGGGTGAGGAGCGATAAATAATGTAAGATGACGCGAAACGAGACCCCCGAGGGGTTCGTGCAACTATAAGTCGTCTAATACAACTATGTCATATTATAAATGCGATAGTTTGTGAGTATGGATGTACGGATGGGTGTTTAGTCTGAACGGACTAAATCAGGACCGCATGGAACGGCGAACGGTGACGTAACGGTGTCAAAAAAACAAATGATATGAAACTTCATCAAGTACATTACTCTTTCACGAAAAAAACTACTGAACGGATTTGTATGAAATTTTGTACACAGATAGTTTAATACCTCTAGATTAAAACATAGGATACTTTTTATCTCTATGACCTGGTGAGGGTTGCGGTAATCCGTTGGATGCGAGTCGCACGGGACTGGTCAATGTGGCGACACTTGGGGGAGGCCTATGTCCAGCAGTGGATGTCTTTCAGCTGAAATGATGATAATAATGATGAGACAGGAAGCAGGGTCCATCATAGTTGGTAAAAGTCAGGCAGATGATGAGGTACCTACGACAGCAGGTACCTCATTCTATATGTAGTTCGGTAGCCTTATCAGTGATCCCAGCATTGATATAAAGTTCGTTGCAAATATCAAAACATAACATCACGCCTACAATCCCCGAGGGGTAAAACAGAGGTGTATAATATTACACTCACATTTCACCAAATATTTAAGTACCATGTAAAAGGGAGCAAGCCTAATGCCAATCCTGAAGCTGAACAACCAATAAAGAAAGAAAGATATAAAAAGATTACACTAAGAATCAAGCTCTAAAAATATCCCGAACAAACTTCGTCCCTAGATATGCACATACTATGTAAGATCTCAACTTAGCAGACGAACATGTAAGTTGTCCATAACTTAGCGCCCTGTCACTATTTTAAAACGGAGATAAGTTCATGTTTCAACTTATATTCATCTCATATTTCATCGTGTTTGTGGTGAACTTAGATATTTATGTTATATACATTTTTATAGGATGTCAACCAAGCATTCTGTACATCAAACTAAGTAACTTTACGAAAAAAATTTGCTGGGAAACGACTTTGTTTTTGGGGTAAAAATCTGTTTTGTGGTAGAACTCAATGTAATACACTCAAAAACTTGTAACAAGCGCCTTTCGGCTTCGGTAAGAGGTTTTTTACACCCTTAATGCTTATATTAAGGGTGTAAAAAACCGACCGATGACCTGGTGAGGGTTGCGGGAATCCGTTGGATGCGAGTCGCACGGGACTGGTCAATGTGGCGACACTTGGGGGAGGCCTATGTCCAGCAGTAGATGTCTTTCAGCTGAAATGATGATAATAATGATGAGACAGGAAGCAGGCTCCATCATAGTTAGTAAAAGTCAGGCAGATGATGAGGTACCTACGACAGCAGATCCATAAATTATTACAAGTAATTTGTCACGCTGACATCACCCTTACAATATGGCGACTACCTCAGGCTCTAGGCACACTACATCCCATACATATATTAAGTCTAGAGCTCTCAACTAATTACTAAAGCTCAAAGGTTCAATTGACAAGGGAACGGGCTGGTTTAATTGACTAGTTAAAATACATGTCATCATGTCGGATTAACTGTGGAACTGCAAACCCTAGGGGGGTCGTGGTAAAAATGTAATTAAGATAATTCATTGGCAAGTGTGTTTGATATGCCCCTTGTGTTAAAGGGCAGGTTTTTTGATTAGTAAAAATAATTGTATTTAAAATTTAAATAGTACAACATTATAACAACGTTTATAATCCCTAAAGAGTTAGTTAGAGGTGAACTTGTAGTACGTTGTGTTTAGGTCCCACGATATAGGGGTGAGCCTATTGACATCAACTGGCCACGCTGTGCTACTAAAAACTTAATGGAACTTTAAAAAAAGATATTTTAAATAAGTTGTTAACTGTATTTTTTATGCACATAAGTTTATCCTCTCCTGCAAATCTCGAGTATGGTTTGCTGTAAAAAAAAACCCAATTCTGGGTTAAGCTCGCCGGTGTACATAAGCTATACATTTTAATTTTGTGTATATTTTTCGTTTGTTAATTTTTGTGTGCAATAAAGAATAAGAATAAGAAAATGTTATTTTGTGTTGTAAGTAAGGGTATTTCGATTTTTACTTCAAATATTAAAAGATTTTCATTCGATCAGATTACTTTTCAGACTCGTGGCTAAATAACAGCCACTCGGTTGCTGCCCAGATGGTTTGGAACGTCGATGGGTGACCACCCCGTACATACCGAGTTTCCTTTGTGCCTCTTTGAGCATAACATGAAGCCATTAGTCCCAGCTGTTATAGGCAGTAAAGGGCCGTAATTCTGACAACCAGTCTGACCCACTACTAACTGTGTTGTAGAGGTCAGACAGGCAAGAGAAACTAGAATTTGTCGATAAAACGATTTTCTTGAGAATCGCACTTACATTTAGTCATCTTTTTTTTACTTGAATATGAGAGAATGTCATGCTCACTCAAATGTATCGGTGATGGTGGCGGGTGCGTCGGGTCATTTAGTTCCCTTCAATATCGTCGAGTTGAATGGTGCTGATACATGCGTCATGTTCGTGAACGGGCGCTGTCAGTTGAGACTGGTCAACTCTTGACTGCCACGGTTAATTTTAATTAATTTATTTTTTAAGTTGCTGATTTAATATTTTCTCTGGACATTAAGAGCGTCCAGAGAAAATACTGTATTTGCACATGCACGTGGTAGTCTTTCTACATCGTTCTCACATATACGAGTATGTATATTCACAACATGAAATACCTATGTAAACAAGATTTTGTAACAATATTTTGATTTAAAACAGTGTCCATGGAGTTTCTTGCCCGTTCTTCTCCATAGAGATCTACGCTAGGGAATGGACTACAGTATACTATCTCAAGTTATTATGCCTTGTGTCTGTGACTGTAGCTTTGCTTTTTGTATTTTTGACATTCAAAAGTGCCGTAATGGTCTAATGTATATCAATGCTTTTGAGTTTGAGTTTGCGAAAGTAAAATTCTGGTCAGCTGCATCCGAATAAACTGGAAGCCGACCCCAAAAAAATTGAGAAAAAGCTAGGCAGAGATGATGAGCCTACATTTCGAACCTTTACGAAAAGATATTTTCTATCACAGTCCATTTTCGCACTAGTACCAAAAACAACCCTCATATGGTTTATTACATCCGTCCTAGACTGCCTTAAAACAATAAATACAATTATGACACCGTACCCCAAACAACAGTACTAAAAATAAACAGATAATGCAAATATAAATCATTACTAAGGTATAATTAAATTTATGTATTTTGCGGACCCTGCGCGTGTCAGACCGCTGTCACCCGGGGCCCCAGAGCCGTTGGGGCCGCATAATTAGCTGAGGTGTGGGCCCCGATACGGCCCTGTGATATATGGAGACACAATCAGTTCAAGATGTTGTTTAAACCGCTATCTAGGTTGGGAGACTAATTTTTGGATGATTGTGGAAGGATTTAGGTTACATTTAATGGAAATATTTTCCACCGGATTACTGAAGGATAGGATACTACGTTTAGTTATCCTACAAATACAAAATGGACTGCTTGATTCTGATTGCTGTAAAGACTGCTTGTTTCACTGTTATATAACATAATATCACGCTTGTAATCCCCGAGGGGTAAGGCAGAGGTGCACCTGATACTACACCCACATTTTGTCAGTTATGTTTAAGTGTAATAGGGAGCGAGCCTATTGCCATCGACCGGGCACAAATCCAGACTCCGTGATTGCTACTGAGAAATTCCAATTGAGAATCGAACCCAGGACCTCACACTCTCAAGAGTTGTGCTTACGACCACTAGACCAACTAGGTTGTCTGATACTAATCATCCCCATCATCAACATCAGCCTATTAATGTTCCCACTGCTGGTACACAGGCCTCCTCTCTATGAGAAGGAATGGGCTATAAATTGCGTATGAAAAAAATAAAAGTGCGGATTGGTAGATGTCACGTCTTCGAATTTTTGGTTATAGGATATTATAATTTTTGTTTCTATCACGATGTGATACTTCTATATTATGTTAAACCAATAACGATAGAAACGAAATGTATGTTTGGATGTTCTTTAAATAAATTAAGGGTTTAATTAACGTTTCACGCCCTGACTAAGGAATGGTGTCATTTCAATTTTTGAGGAGAGGTGTGAACTACCTTGTGTTGATTCGATAACTTAGTGATATAGGTTACGAGATATCTTCTCTCCTGCGCCAGCAGTCTCGACATGGCGACATTATTGTTAAGTTTAACTTTCCATTACCAAAATAACAATGAGAAAATTCGGTTGCAATAACGATGCTTGCGAGAATTGCATCTTGGTATAGAGACTTGCGTTACCCGCAAGCATCGTTATTGCAACCGAGTTTTTTATCGATCGAAAGTTAACGATAATGTCGTTATCTACAGCCGTGTCCTAAAAACCGAGGCTTAAATATTTCTGGGATAACCCCAAAAAGATTAATACTCGTAACAACACATTTACGTATAATATAGTTACTACCACTTAATAAAATCCGATCCAACATACTTCATCTATTAATATACACACTTGAAATGTAATACACCAATATTCAAACCCGTTGAGGTGTAAAACACGATTTGGTAAACTTAAGTAGATTCCAAGTAATATGTACGAACATACATCAAATCTTTTGATGCGTGAAAACCAAAGACTTCACTGCCTGCTCACCTCCATTTGACTAGAGCGTTATGATTCATCAAAGAAGAATTAAGTAGGTATTGAAAGGGAGCTTTGAACTTTAAGGTAAGGGGATACAGTACACTTATAGGTAAGGAAGGCATAATGAGCATTATATTGTGTGTGCAGAGTAGGTGTGTGTACCTGTACACGTGTTTATGCGCTCGAGTTTCTGAAGTTATTAAGCTTCTGGTTTCGGTTTTGAAAGCTTACCAGATTTTTCTGTGATTTTTACGATTGTATAACTTACTTTCAACGTATGAACTGTGAGCTAAGTTAACCACTATGACTGTGAAGCCTAGTATTTTACAATAAGCGACCGCTAACCTGGTCTCCATAGTACACATCATTTAGTAACACTCTTTGGTAACACTGGTTGTCAGACATCTGACCAATTATCTAATTACAGTCAAAAATGAAAATCAAGAAACTATACGGCTTAACATGATATGCGGGGCACAGGAGTCTCTCGTTGTGTTGACGAGATCATCAAGATCGCGGGAAACGGATAGAAGGGACGCACAGAATTGAGAAGAAAGGGTAGGCCTGTACCCAAAGGTGGGTGATTCCGGACTGAAACGCTGATGATGATGACCATCTATTAGATTCTTATTCTTATTCTTATGTTCACCCATCCACTGACTAGTCTCTGTAAACGCTTAACCTGACGATCGATATGTGCGGATGATTCATCTAGCCCAAAGACCTATAACAATTTTTCACCAGAAAAGCAGAATTTCCAGAATCAAAACACTACCATCAAAACAGACTTACATAGACAAATCTTGACTTATTTGTTTTGTTATTATTTATACAGTAAGGAGAAGCCATCAAATTTTGTCGTTGACTTAGAAAGGTCGCTATATCTACGTAGGAAGATCCTTGAAATTAACATAAAGGTTTGGACGAACGATATTCGGGTAGCTATACCTACATATATTTTGTAAATCCATATTTTGTAGAAGCGTGTAATGTGGTGAGGTGGTTTTAATGTAGGTAAGATTTATTTCTTATTCACACAAGGAAGAGCAATATTACTTGATTCGACTAAGTTGGTACCTTATGATGATAACATTTATCTGCAAATTGATACAATATAGGCATTTTATGAACATAGATGACAGACAGGTGATACTTCATTATCTGCCTAGAGCCTTTTTTCCCAACTATGTTGGGGTCGGCTTCCAGTCTAACCGAATGCAGCTGTTAACATTTTTTTTACATAGAGCGGCTGCCTGACCCCACAACCCAGGTAGCATTGGTTATTAGGATACTTCTTGGTAAGACTGGTTGTCAGATTTTCGGACTACTACCTGTAACTACTGTCAGAGAACTACAAATGACAGCTGGGACCAACGGCTCCACATGCTTTCCGAGGCACGGAGGTAGCTTGGTAAGTAATGGATAGTCACCCATCTCTGTGGATCGCTGCTTAACCTTGAAGTTCAACCCCCTGTTATAGCCAAGTGCTGTTAAAGGAAGTTTATTTTACACAGTGATTTAATAAATCTCACACACAATTAATTTGTTATATTAGACTTTAAATCTGAACTAATAGGCCGCCTTCCTGCCACCTCTGGGCGGTCTCCTGTGGGTTATAAGTCAGGGTATTTGACCACATTAATCTAACTTTATCTCGTGATTTACTAAACTGGACACTGTTTATGTAAACACAGCCTAAACTAACATAGGAACGTGGTGAGTAAAGATGCATTACGTGTGGGGAACAAAGATATCTGGGGTCTTTGAACATTTGTCACGGGTGTGTTTCTCCAAGGATACCTAGAGGTGGTAACATTATTATATCCTCATCACACAAACATCCTACCGGGATTCGAACCCGGGACAATTACATACTTGTAATGTGTGTAGGTATATATTTTTTATACATACAATGTAAGTATATAATAATATATACCTACAAATCAACCCTTGAGCTGGTTTACTGAAATACCAGCTCCGCAATGGGGGCGAAAAAACTTCCAGCTGTAACTGCTATAAACACAATGTACAGGTACATTAGTAGTTCATGTTAGAAACATTTCAAGAAACAGTCATTAAAGTGATAACATTCAGATGGTTATTTTCCACTTATTTATGCTACCATTCACACTTTTCCCATATTTACACTATCTGCCTAGCGTTCTAAAGTATGTTGCTTTCAGTTCAGCCATCTTCAGCTGAATACCATTATTTTACGTTTACTGGAGCAAATGATATGGCAAGAAAGGAGATGTCTCATGAGATGAAGAGTAGGTAATAGAGAAATCTGAAAGAAGAAAACATGATCCTAAACTCTCACCTCTTACGAAGGTGGGTAAGTGTTCAGACACTTATCCAAATAAACTGGTGTACCATTGAACGAACAGTTCACTGGCACATTAGTTGTTTATTATTGTAAATTTATTTTAATACTAATATTAGGCTAAGTTGTACTACTACTAACAATATATGGATGTAATTCTGAAATAAAATATTTGAATTTGAATAAACGAATTCCGAGCCGTGAGGCACACAGCACATTTCTACTATGTCCTACTCATTGTTTTGTATCTTTTTTTATTATTGTGTGTGTGCTTTATTTACTGACGTCAAATAAATATTTTTCTTTCATTCTTTCTTTCTTTGGGATAAGGGCAACAGAATGACGACGATGGAGCAACTTCCTGTCAGAACACCACAACCCGGAAACTGGGTAGTCCCTTGGCATGACTGGTTATCAGACTTTCGGGTTCATATGGCTACCAGTAACAGTTGGATTCAATAGCTTACGTGCTTTTTGGACGAGCTCGTGGCTAAATAATAACAGCCGCTCGGGCCGATCTTTAGGTTAAGCCGTGCTTGCCTAGGTTGGTCTGTGGATGGGTGACCACCCATGCATACCGAGTTTCCTCCGTGCCTCGGAAAGCACGGTAAGCTATTGGTCCCGGCTGTCATTTGTCCAGCTTTGGCAGTCGTTACAGGTAGTCAGTGGCCCAAACGGTCTGACAACCAGTCTTACCAAGTGGTATCGTATTAATCAGTATTAACTGGGTTGTGGAGGTCAGATAGGCAGTCGCTCAATGTTAAATACTGGTATTCAGCTGCATCCGGTTAGACTGGAAGCCGACCCCAACATAGTTGGGAAAAGGCTAGGCAAATGACGTGCTTGAAACACGGAGGCGTTAGAAATGATCACCCATCCACGCCCGAACTCTTTGATGTTCAACCCCTAGGCTGTTATTGTTTAGCCCGGAGCCCCAACTAACCAATAACACGTAATAAATACACACACAACTCAACACGCACATTCAACACATAAAAACATACACAAGGGATCTGAAACTCCGCAAGTTACATCAAGCTGAACTTCTGAATCAAACTTGTGTTACAGAAAGTCTATTTCTAATTCCCTTTGCAACCTTAAACGACCATTTTGATGGTCTGAAAGGGCAGCTGTATAATCCAACTGGAGGCAGCCGTATGGGATTAGACCTTATAAGACCTTATTTAGGGGACACCCGAATTGAGAGCTAGATGGAGTCACGATTTGAAGGAGGTTGTGGGTTATAACCGGTTATTCCTAGTTATACAGGGTGTAAACAGACTCTTTAAGGCCGTCGTCAACCAAGCATTCTGTACATCAAACTTAGTAACTTCCACACATTTCTTTTTGCTGAGAAATTAACTTCCTGTATGAGTCAGTGTAAAAACTTTAAAAATTGTGCTGATGGATGGAATGAATAGTACGGGGGCCGTGGAGGTGTTTAAAAAAAAAGTAAAATAGTTGGAACTTTGACTCCCAACATCTTCGTAACTAGAAGGTATGAAATCTTCAACCTTCTAGTTACGGAGATATTGGGGGTCGAAGTTTCAACTTTTTCTTTGAATACGAGTTTTAATTGTAAAAAACTTTAAACACCGCCACGGCCCCCGTACTATTAAATCCATCCATCAGCACGATGATTTGAGTGCGTTACGTTAAGTCCTACAACAAAACTAGATTTTACACCCAAAAAAATGTCATTTCCCAGCAATAATTTTTACGTAAAGTTACTTAGTATGATGTACAGACTGCTTGGTTGATGGCTTCGTGATGAGATTGTTTACACCCTGTATACTTAGTTATGGATACAAGACTGCCGCTGAGTCATTACTGGGAATTATGTAATAAAAAAAAACCGGCCAAGTGCGAGTCAGACTCGCGCACCGAGGGTTCCGTACAAACCTGTAGGTATATAAGTAAAAGTTATGGTAATTTAAGATTTTCGGAATTTTTCCTATATGTGTACTTTATAACGTTGCTTCATGCCAAATTTCAAGATTCCAGGTCGTCTGGAAGTATCCTTTAGGTTTTGATTCCCTTGCGAGTAGTTGCGAGTTTCAAAATATGCGGCTTTAATTGCTGTATCTTTTGATTGCGTTGACGTAGAAGTTTGATTTTGTTACAGCTTAAAGATATTATAGACTTGAGTATTTGTTAAGAATTTCAATATAATACCACTACGCGTTCATGAGTAAAGGGGTAATAAGTTTAAAATTATTAAAAATATTTTTATTATATGATGTAACTAAAAATTTATGCTTTTCGCAATTTTTCCTTTATCTGTGTTATAAGACGTTGCTTCGTACCAAATTTCAAGATTCTGAGTTCACGGGAAGTACCCTGTAGGTTTTGATTCCCTTGCGAGTGTCGAAAATTTGCGGCATAAACGGGAGTATCTTTTGATCGCGTTGACTTAGAAGTTTGATTTTTTCACAGCTCCAAGAGACCATAGACTTGAGTATTTGATATGAATTTCAGCTTGATACCTCCACGCGTTCCTGAGAAAAAAGGTCTTGACAGACAGACAGACAGACAGACAGACAGACGGACAACAAAGTGATCCTATAAGGGTTCCGTTTTTACCTTTTGAGGTACGGAACCCTAAAAAACAACAATAATACTTAACCCAACCCAAGAATCGAATTTAAGACCCCACCCACGCCCCGCGATCTTGTTTGCAACCAGTAGACCAAATAGCAGTGTTTTACAAAACATTCCATTCTATTTCGGTACCAAAAAACATTCCCGAAAATATACTCAATTTAATAAACTTAATACAAAAGAATCCGCCAAGACTTTTACCTTTTTGTATATCAAAAACATCTCTTTGTAAACTTACTTCCCTTACCCTTTTCCTAATAATATTCAATAACTCTACACAAATAAAAAATCCATATCCCCATTGCGGTGGCATGAAACACATTGTAAACGCTTGGCCACGCACTTCACGTTCGCACGATACACATGTTGCGAGGCAGACTGCGGAGAAAACAAAAAAAAGAAGCTGCTAATGTCGTGCCACGAGTCATTTGACGGCCTCAACAAGTCAGAGACGATCGCTTTTGAAGCTTTTATTATTTCTGTAATGCTTTCAGCGGGATTGAGTTAATGTCTCGATACAGCCATTGAAAAAAAACACTATTACACACACTAACTGCCTCGGGGCAGGCTGTGCTCTCCACTTCCACTTTTATCTAAAAAAAAAGGAGGAACTGGAAACATTAATTGCGGTGAAGTTCCAGGAGTATTCGAAAAAACGTCCTGAATATTTCTTTATTTTCAAATCTCCCTATTGCATACACCTTAATCCTAATACGATAGAGCGGTCTCAAAATCAACTTATATAAAAAACTAAAATGTGTTCTTTGTTAATTAAAGAAACTGTTGGACGCTACTGAAGGTGCCAAATTAGTAGCTCAGTTCTGGGCCTAAACAATTTAGATTGCCATCGACATGCTAAGAAGATCAGTGTCAACCTAATTTGACTATACCTTCATCGTTATCACTGATAGAATATCACTTTTACCAGGCCCACTAGGCACGACTGCCGACAAGAAACAAATAAAGCACGCGCCTTTCATCTACCCCAAGTAGCGTCGCCTGGGGTCGTGAACGAGGCATAAAGCGGGTATACACGGCACTCACGCACAATTCAATATATTATAATATATCCGCACTCAGCCTAATGTGTGCTTCAAGATAACGCCCTTAACACGAAATTCAATGTATAAATCTTGAGGTAAAATGAGATGAGATCAGACAAGATGAGCTAGGAATAAAAGGGAGTTTTTTGAACACGGAGTAGTAAACAAAATTGGAGTGTTAATTTAGTTGCCAGTTTTTAAAAGAAGTACGTTTTGCGTCAGTGATGCTAGTATTTTTTATAACCCCTTTTTCTACAGTCTGTCATAGTTTGAGAACAATCAGCTGTACTTTGGATATTCTCGCAGTTGAACTTGTCGGGTATGCATCCAGTGATGCATGCTTTTAGATTTAACTCGATGTTATTGTGTCCTGTGGTATCTTTTTCTTCAATTGCCTCACGTGAGGTTTCCTGGACAGTCTTGCTAGGTTGTTAGGATGCTTGGTTAGTCTGTGCTGATAACTCTTTCGTTTGTCTAAACGCCTCTTCTTAGATTGTAGTGACTTGTAGATCTCTGCGCAGGATATTGTTTGTAATGTACAAGGGGGCCTTTCTGCGAAATATATAATCAAATATTTTTAGTGTCATATGCCTGCCTCGTTTTGAGTATGAATGTGGAGGGGTATAAGAGTAGAGAAAGACCCGATGGATAGACTGTGTGAAGAATGATATAGCAAGAAAGGAGGTATCGGATGAGATGACCAGTAATAGAGAATTACGAAAGGAGAAGACATGATGCACCGCCGCGCCGCGCCGCCATATAAATTGGTAAATTGGACCGTAGTGGTCCCAAAGCACAACTGATGTACTGAAGGTCTTTGATTTGATTGCCAGGTCAGGCGAAATGTTATTGGGTTATTCCATCCCGAATATTTCAGTTACAACCAGGAGTCTATATTTTCTGTCCGGTCAATGGTTACATAGGCTCTCTACAATTTGATGGGAATTAAACACACGGGTAAAATTTTGGTAAACTATACGTGCGTACCGTACTGCCTAATCCTTCTGGCATTACAGGCTTGATGTTATGTTATTAACAGACAGACAGACGCTGCAGTTTATCATCTTGACATGATCTATACCAAATCACTAAATTTGCAATCTTCTAATCAACTTTCAAGCAATAACTAAGCTAATCTTTAAACTCAAGTGTCCAAAGCTAAGCGAGCAAGCTAAGCGGAGCGAAGCGAGCAATGACACAGCTCCACAGGCTCGTGTCTCGTACACTCCAGGAGGCTACGTCTCCGAGACGATGTACACTTACGCCGTGATTGAGTATAAACGCAAATTTTTAATGGCATTGCTTTATATTTTGGGTGAACCGCGGCCCGGGTAGGGTTGGCACAGAAATTGTCAGATTAATATTATTATATTATTTTTTGTACAGTGTGGCGTTTGCCAGAGATGGCCTTAAAGAGCCGCACGTAGACAGGAGTGGAAGGCTATGGGGAGGCTATTACCCAACTGTGGGACAATACAGAATAACAAATAAAATGTACAAGATTATGAGAAAAGTCTGAAGACCTTCAAGACAGAATTCTCCGGTCTCTGATTATGGGTCAAAAAACTTTCAACAGATATAATAATCTGAATATAATTTGTTTTGTTTTCACAACTGGAATAAAATTATTATGCTTAACAATAAGACTGTTTTGCTTCATCTTATAAATGCAAAAGTAAATCTTACCGTCTGTTACCTTTTTAGGCCTAAACGGGCTGAATAGATTTGGATGTTTTAGACACAGATAGAAGTTGCATCCGGTAAGACTGGAAGCCGACCCCTACATAGTTGGAAAAAAGGCTGGACAGATGATGATGATGACGAGACACGGATATAAGTATGATTTGTATTTTATTCCGTTCCGGACACGTTTTTTTGGATCAATTTACAATCATATCGCGAGTGAAGCCGTCGTCAAAACCTTATAGTATTCATCATAAGAAAACATATTCCCTTTGACTTTCTTAAATTCCTGTTGTGATTTGGTACAACCCTAGATTTGACAGCAGATTTACTGATCAGCCACTTGATCAAGCTTTAAGAATCCGGCTGTGTATCAGGTAAATATCCAGGCGTATTTACTTTGCATCATTTATTCCTGCGTACATTTTCAGACTCGCAGGTATTGTAGTCGGAAATGGATATGAGCGAGCGTGAGCTGAGCGTGATATTCTGGGTTAAATTCTTGAGTTGAGCTCAAGTTGTTATTGGGTTTTTTTCTATTAGGTTTTACTCTGTAGTAGCCGGGAGCGCGATCATTTATGTAATCTGTAACTGGACATTCATCACCATCTGCCTAGACTTTTCTCAATAAAGTTAGGGTCGGTCTCTTGGAAAGAGGTATTGTACTATTTTCTGGCTATTTTCTTGTGGGACAAGCCCGCCACACTATTCCCAAACCACTGTAACTCCTCAAAGCCAGAATCAACAATGGCAAACACCAGAAAAGCACCGAGACAATGAAGCTCGGCGAAGTCCCAGAGAATGAATTTAACTGTCTCGGATCCGGCAACGAAATTAATCAGAAAGTATAGCGGAGGAGTAGGAAAAAAAAACCGTACCTAATTTCCACTTCATTTTCGGGCTATTAACTACATGTAGTAAAAGATGTGCAAATGGCAGCCGGGACCAACGGCTTAGGCACGGAGGACAATAGGTATGTAATAAATGGTCACCCATCCAACAACCGACCGTGTCAAGGGCTGCTTAACCTAAAAGATCGACTCAAAAATCTCTAAGTAGCCACCCCTATTCTTATTACCAGTAAATTGACCCCAAACGATGACGACCGTTACTGTCTAATGCACGCTTTTGTCAATACCCGTTCATCCCACGTATGGGGGCTCATCTTACACCCCCAACACCCCCACCCCTGGGGGCGAGGTGGTGGACTAATTACGTCCATTGTGGGGGGAAAAGAAAGTAATTGTGTCGTTTGTTTTCGTCGAATTGTGTTGTTCAGGATGTTATTTTTACCCAAGAAAGGTGATGTTAGATAAATAAATGGGGGTAATGTAATTTTTGGGTTCATAAGGTAATGTGGGGTGTTAGTTTAGTTCTGGTAAGATGCCATTTGTAGGTTTGGGGGGTGAAATGTGCTAGATTGAGTTTTTTTGTATTCATCTCATTTTGAAACGGAATGTTGTCATGAGACCAATTCAAATGATAAATATTATGACCTCCTAAATAACATAACATTCACCAGTTTGTAATTGGGGGCGAGCCTATTGCCGTGCATCCAGACTCTGTGGATGCTACTGAGAAATTCCTGATCGAAAAACTCAATAACAATTTACCCAATCCAGAAATCGAACCTGGGATTTCATGCACTCACCTACATTTATTGAAATTCAAACCAAAAATAAGCTTGTTCATGTCTCGAATCCTCATCTATCTTCAAAATTTTGATCGAAGGGCTTTGGGGACCAGGACCATGGTCCCGGATTACCCCTAAATATTTTTGAGTGGTATTTTGGGACCACAAGAAAAAAAAACAAAGTTATATTTTGAGAAAGTACGGTCAACCAAACAATTTAGAATTTATATAAAAAACAGTATTTTATAAAATTTTAAATTGTACCCGTGGCTCTCGTAGACCCGTAGGCGATCAGACAAACTACCAGGAGGCCAGAATCATGAAGGAGGTATTGTATTGTACAGCGGGCTGGTGTCCGCAACTCCACTTCAATTATAATAAAGTCTTACCAAACTACCAGAAGGTCAGAATTATGAAGAAGTATTCCTCTTCTTTTTCTTCCTGATTTAACTTTCTTTTTTGTTTGTGGTCCTAAAATACCTCTCAAAAATATTAGGGGTAATCCGGAACCGCGGTCCTGATGGTCCCGAAAGCCCCCCCGACCCAACATTTTTTCTAGTGGTAAACGATACATGGGTTCATTTGTTTTGGTTCGTACGAACAATGACCGCTAAAGTATAGATTCTTACAATTCTTACTACCCGGTTTCACAAAACATGATTGCATATGCATTAAACATGAACCCTGGTCATACTATTTGTACTCGATTGAGAACAACTACATAAAATTATGACCGTCTTTTCAACCTTCTTACCAAATCTTTTCTCCCCAATCTTTTTTCGTCCAAAATAATTTCCTAACACAGCTCAAATTCGCCCCCAAAATTACAGCACCGAGCAATTATCACATAATTTTAAACACAAACAAAACATGTAAGCCTCTTAGAAACTTCGTTAGCGGCTCAACAAATTAAGCCGTTAAAATATCAAGGGGACGGGCTCATCAAATTGTATGGAAAACTCTTCGACCGAAGCATATTTATTATTACTTGGCCCATGACGTGAGGTGGGTTTTCTTCGGCTAAATATACCTGAGCTTATGACCCATTTTGTACCTGTTTCTGGGCTCCTCAGGTAAAGTCTTAAAGCTATTGATGCGACAACATTTCCCCTGATAATTATGTGTTCACGTGTAACACGTGCGCCAAGGCTTCGAACCAATATCATCTGCCTAGCGTTTCCCTATGTGGTTTTAGTTCAACTGGAAGCAGCTAAATACTATTATTATTTGTGGAAGAACTGCCTATCTGACCTTCATCTGCCCGCCATCTGACTACCGATTATGGCTGTCAAAGATCTAAGAATGACAGCTAACGAAGAAAAGTGCATTTCCCATCCTTTAATGGCTCTCGATGTGTAATGGATTTTCTCTCATCCATAGACCGACCTAACAAAAACTCCGGTTAAAATACCTCATAAAACGGGGCAAGTAAACTCTCCGCATTTGAGTTTTTTTTTCTGTCATCCAACTTCAAAACTCATAAAATTCAGCCGTCAAACTTCCATCTTGCCAGTCTTTACCAAATGACATTCAAAATAAACTCGACCAAGATTCCCCTCCCCTCCTAAATTAGTCAACTAACTTTTACGACCCCCCCTTCATTAGGTAATAGACACTTTTTCCTCATATTTACATACAAATGGGTGTCCTCGTAACTGTCCTCACTCTCCTCATTTGAGGAGACCGGACCACTCTCTGATAGTTTAAGAACGTATTCAAATTAATGGTCCACGAAGACTGGGAAGTAGTTTGGGGACATAACGTTTTCTTGTTAATTTTCCTTTAGAAAATATTACGCTATTATGGTCCGGGAGACAGGTTCTTTTGAATTGATGTTACTTTTAAGACCGGAGTATTTATTGTGAGTTTGTAATTAGTGTTTTATGCGAGGTTGAAAGTTTGAAAATTTGCATGAATACTGCATGGTCCCTGTTTAGTTAAAGATGGGCGACGGATGCGAAATACTAACTGTGTAGTTTAATATGTGTTCGTTTTAGTTGTATCACTAAACCAACCGTTAATAAATGAATAATGAGTATTGTTTCTACGTGTAAAGTACTTCAAAATTGTCTTTCCTGTATGGTTCCTTTCCTGCTGTATGCATAATTATGTTGTAATGATGGTTCTTGCTTAGTTAAAGAAAATGCTGTTCATCATTTCTAAGCTACTTAACACGGGTCTTATAATCTCAACATGAATGATGTAACCAAGATTTCGTAACAATATTTTGTTTAAGAGTGTCCATGGAGTTTCATAGCGCATTCTTCTCCATAGAGATCTACGCTTTGCAATTTTGTACATCAAACTAAGTATCCCTACGCAAAAATGATCGCCGGGTAATGACTTTTTTTTTGGGGTGAAAAATCACGTTTTACGGGAAATCTCAAAGTGACGCACTCAAAACAATGTGCTGGTGGATGAAATGAATAGTGTGGGGGTCGTGGAGGTGTTCAAAGTAAAGTTATTTATGAAAAACATGTATATAAAAAAAAACTTATGAAAAAGTTGGAACTTTGACCCCCAATATCTCTGTAACTAGAAGGTTCCAAAGTTCCAATGATGGGGAGAACAAGTGCCTTTCGGCTTTGTCAAGAGTTTTTTACACCCTTTATACAATAATTGCTCTTTGAATAGTATAGAATGTTGAAATTTTTATCAGTCAGACCTGTCACTTACAATAATAGTTCCCGAATTTCCAACAAGTCCAATGTTTAGGAAACTGTGTGTTACCAACAGACAAACGTCAAAGAGTAAAACAGTTTGGTAATGAGGTGACGTTAGGAATTCAGTTTCGTTCTGCAAATAGGGCTGAAACAATTAACTCCAGTCCTACATCCTTCACTGGCAGTCAACGGTGAGCGTGTTCTAACTTGTTACTTCGACTGTTTGTTTGAACATTGGCAACTGTCTAACTTTGACGTCTGACTCCGAAGAATGGCACACTCATTATCTAAATTGCGTCGATTTTCGAGATCGGTATAGATGGTAGGGTGTGCTTTTTCTATAGTATTGGTGGGGACTTTATGGGAATTAGTCATTATCTTCTACTGCCTAGCCATTCCCAACTACGTTGAGGTCGGCTTCCAGTCTAATCAGATGCAGCTGAATACCAGTATTTTACATGGAGCGACTGCCTATCTGACTTCCACAACCCAGTTAGTACTGCGTAATACGATACCCCTTGGTAAGACTTGGTGTCTGTTTTTTTTTATGGGAATTGCTCATGCTGTGATAACAAGTGCGAGTCGAACTTCCCGTACTACCACCATAGTAGAGCCCCCTTCGATTTTTAATTTATTTTTTGTTATAGTACCTACATCATCTGAGAAAATTTCAACTGTCTACCTATCATGGTTCTATGAGCCTGGTGACAGACAGACAGACGGGTAATGGAGTCTTAGTACTTAATATGGTTCCGTTTTTACGCTTTGGGTACGGAACACTAAAAACAGTAGCCATCCAGCAGTTGGTAACAAGACTGGCTCGTTGATAGTGTGAATTAAGAGTAGTCTTATTTCTTTCCTACTAGGAGGACCGATGACCTGGTGAAGTCTGCCAGAATCCGTTGGATGCGAGTCGCACGGGACCGGTCAATGTGTCGACACTTGGCGGAGGCCTATATCCAGCAGTGGACGTCTTTCGGCTTAAATGAATGGAGTATCATCGTCACTTACTGCAAAGGGGTCAATTGCTAAACGTAGCATGTAATACCATTAAGACATACTCGGGTAAATGCTTGTCCACTGTACGGAAACAATGGCTGTTAGACTAGATACATAGAATATATTATATGTTCTAACTGTGATTATATGGATAGTGATTGTGTTGTTGGGCATGAGTTACAGGTGTTGGAGTTATGTTATCCTAACCTCTCAAACGGTCCGATTCAAAAACTTCTTTCGCTATTAGAAAGCTAATAACGATAAAGATAGTAACATAGGCTGTACATTATATTGATATCATGTAAATTACCCGAGCTGTCACAATTTTCGAAAATCTAAATGCGAAAGTTGATGGAACTGCGACAGTGGCCACTTCTACATGTACCTTATGCGAACACTAAATATAGGCGTAATGCATACTTTCCGAAAGCCAGTCGCAGTTTTAATGAAGTTTCTTTAAACCTATTCTGCACCAATGCGAGAACAGTAAGGAGACTCTTAGCGAAGCCATTGTTTGTATATATTTGGGAACATAGATATTCTGTAATCCAATCGAAATACAAAACACAGTACCTTAAGAATTATGTTTAATTTTGATATTATTTTGGTATTACGTTTGTATGAACTATGCATGCTTCGCCGGCCCCTTAACCAATATTATTAAGAAACCTATCATTAACTAAACAGTAAACAGTCGTGTGGCAAAATAAATGTGCTCCTATTCCTAGAAATATGGATTGGCTTCCAATGCCGACCGTAAATACACAATCCACAGATAAAAGGTAATGAGCGAACAATAAAATGAATCCAATCTGCTACAGTCAACAAGAAAGCGTAAATAAATACTAAATCCTAGGTCACAGACAACTAGGGCATTGCGTATGACCTAGAGACAAAAGTTGAAATGTCTCATAAGCCATAAATGTATTTCGTTTATGTATTTTCCTAGGTTTCGAGAAGCTCGTGGAGAAATAATATCAGCCGCTCGGATCAATCTTCAGGTTAAGCGAAGCTTGTCTAGGTTGGTCTGTGGATGGGTGACCACCCGTTATTTACCGAATTTTCTCTGTGCCTCGGAAAACACTGTCATTTTGTAGATCTTTGACAGTCGTTACAGGTAGTCAGTGGCCCGAAAGTCTGAGAACCAATCTTATCAAGGGGTATCGTTATTACACAGTACTAATTGGGTTATGTAGATTAGAAAGGCAGTCGCTCCATGTAAAATACTGGTATTCAGCTGCATCCGGTTAGACTAGAAAGACTTATTTTTTTTATTAAGTATGGATGGATCTTCCGCCGAACCGAACATGTTATAAAACATGTGAAAACGGGCATTTATCGCGAATTTACCTTTAATTTAAGCCCGACGTTTCGACCGGATTGCACCAGCCGTGGTCGCGGGGAGACGGAAGTATTGGTATTGGTTGTATTGTATTATTTTGATTTTATAATGTGTTCTGATCGTGAAAGTTTAAAAAAGAAAACCGAACATGGTTGGGAAAAGGCTAAACAGAAGATGATGCTCAAAATACTTTCAACCTAACGAGGTAGTTTTCTGGAAAGACGCACAATATTGTATTGTCAGAAATCATCACTACCACAGCAAACTTCTGCTACTGTCTATCTAGCTAGATACTAAAAATTCGGTTCGTATTTGATAGGTTAGGTTAGGATAGGTATTTTTTTTTTAATTATCTTTTCATTGTCATCATCATCACCTTCCTATCCTTGTTCCATGTTACTTGGGGTCGGCGCAACACGTTTTTTTCTTCCATTCTCCCCTGTCAATAGTCACGCTATCATTTACTATTTTTTTTTTCATACCTTTTATACAAACAAAATCAAAAACCTCTGCTGGAACCCAAAAAAAAGCCACATTTTCCGTCCACCGCCATCTGTCACCAAACAACTGGACCGCAACGCGAAACGGGATAAATATACCAAAACACACCACCCCCGAACTGGACGTGTTCGCGATGGATATAAATGGTCACACTTCGTCTGCACGACCACTAGATAGAAAATCAACTGGTCGCAATTAATATGATATCGACCGCCGAATAAATTGTGGGTGAATGTCTGGAATACAATCTGATTTAATATAAACTTGGCTTGGATTGTGGTAAGCAAGCTGGGAATCCGGGTCTCCGGGAGGTCTAATTTTGGCTGAGGATTTCGCTTGCTTTGTGGTAATGATTTGAGGACGTAAATTAGAGTTTATGTTGTAAAGGAATAAAAGGGCATTGTGAAATAGATATAGCACTGATGGTCTAATGATATGGCAGGCACTTTTCATCATCACTACTCTTAAAACAGTATAGGAAACAAACATGATACGAACATTCGAAAACATGTGCGCACGACGACCAATCAAGCAATAAAACCAGTTTAAACGGATGTTGTACTAGAAATATATAACTTGACGTGTCGCCATGTCTAGCATAATCAGCCTACAATGTTCCCACAGCTGGGACACAGGCCTCTTCCCTAAGAGGGTTTGGGCTTCAATTCACCACGCAGGCGCAGTGCGGGTTGGTAGATGACATATCTTCGAGTTTTTGGTTCTGGGACATGTCGGTTTCTTCACGATGTTTTCTTCTTGTAGGTAAAACCCAATAACGCCTTGCCAGGACCTCTTGTTCTGCAGTCGTGCTTACAACCACTAGACCACCAAGAAGCTGGCTATGAAATAATTTGGAAAACAGGATATTCCCCGTGTGTATTCTAGCAAATGATCGGTTTATTGCCCAACAGTTTTGTCGCAGCAAAATAAAAAACGGGCAGTATGTCACTAGGACTGCTCTACCCACATCGACCCAAAAAAAGACAGGCTGAAAACCAGATCTAAACAAATATAAAGCGAACTGTTGAAACAATAGACAATATATTACGAACTTCCCCATTCTTTAGGATAAAAATCAGCAGTCCATTTAATTCAACAGTCAAAAAGAAACGAACCGTATTTCCTTTGCAGTAAAATCCATTTTTCGTTCCAAACGTATGGAGCCTAAATTATTGTGTCGAGTAAAAAAAAAATTTCATAAATTAACTGTATGTTTATTATGAGGGTATATGTGTTTATATAAATTGTGAACGTTTGTGGGTATGTGTACCGTTTGGTTGGAAAAAAGCCAAAACTGTGGAGACGGACTATAATGTTTTAGAAGACGCTTTGGTCAATATTGTTTTGTTTTAGGCTCTTTAGCAGCTTAGCCAAAGGAATACGTAGATAGAGGCAACACATTCTTACATACATACGCCTTACGCTTCTCATGGGGTAGGCAGAGACCAACTGCCACCATCTTAACATCACGCCTGTAATCCTTGAAGAGTTAGGTAGATGTGTACCTAAAGCGCGGGACTAATACAAGAGGCGTATGGTGGTGGTGCGGCGCGGGCGACGTGATGGCGTGGCGCCGGCGCAGCGCAGAACAGGCGCGCTAACGGTGTCGGAAAGGTGAGGCACGGGCGCATTCTAGTCTTTAAAGTCTATATTGTCACGCATTTTCGCCGTCTTGTTCCCGCCCTGTGCATGCCACTGCTAACTGCGGGTGCGCTGAGGCCGAGGAAGCGGCGCCCTCGCCACGCCGGCTCAGTATGTCTCGCGCCACACCTCTTCTATACATTTTGTATGAAATATCAAAGAAGTGAACACAAACACACACAACACAAACTAATTAATGACTTGTTTGGAAGTCGCGACCTACACGGATCGTCAGTGAAATACTTATGTTGTAACATTCTGGTGATTGAATCCAGGTTGGCATAAAAAAATAAAAAATCCATATAGTGCATCACCCGCAATAACTGAATAATATTCCCAAAAAGCCTGGCATACAAAATACTGCGTAAAAATGATTTGGAAAGAATACGAAATACCCAATGCTTTCATAGTATTTTCGTGGTGGTAGCCTCATAGTCTGCATTGGCTGCGGGCCAATCGTACTACCCTTGCGTACTCCAGA
Source organism: Xestia ashworthii (assembly GCA_950022955.1). NCBI lineage: Eukaryota > Metazoa > Arthropoda > Insecta > Lepidoptera > Noctuidae > Xestia > Xestia ashworthii. Next base: position 19,045,647 of record OX465570.1, read on the forward strand.
AATAAATACAATAAAAATATCAAGCATGTCTTGGCACGGGATGTTTTCTTATCTTTTTGGGCTGCAGTAACCTTTCAGCTTAGAAGTTGGTCTGGCCGGGAAGAGCTTTGAGTTTTAAATTGGGTGTATCAAGTTTTTGACTTCTCATCATAGTAAGCATGATACAGTTTAATTTGAGGCAGCTGCAGATTTCTTACACTATTGTGTTTAGCACCCATTGTGTTACCGTTTCACGAAGCCAAAAAGCACTAGTCCTCTCCATAATTGCGATTTTTATGGCCCATACCTTGGAACTTTCTAATTAGAGAGATAATAATACAATTTTTGTTTGGTGACAACCATCCCTCCCTCTATTCTTACTGGATGCAGCTGAATACTAGTATTTTACATGGGGAGACTGCCTATCTGACCTCCGCAACCCAGCTAGTAGTGGGTAATACAATACCCTTGGTAAGACTGGTTTTCAGACTTTCAGCCCACTGACTATACCTGACAATGAAATGCTTTCCAAGGCACAGAGATTACTCGGTATGTAATGGACCAACCTAGGCAAACACAGCTTAATCCAAAGATCGACATAAGCTCCTCCCATCAAATCAAAAATACACAAGTCCCAACGACAATTTAAACAATTTCCCAGTACAAAAACATGCAGCTTGATACGACTTAGATTAAATCTTCTCGCAGTCGGTGTGTGAATGCACAAAATAATTATTTTCACTACACACTGTATGGAGGTGGACATTTTCATTTGTTCTGTCACTGGTATTATTGCGTAGTTTTCATATCATTGTAGTAGCCGTCCTTAATGAATCTGTTTAACAGAAGGAATAAAACGGAAAGATGGGATTATTTTTGGAAATGCATTGCAGAGGTAAAAGGACTCATCAAGGGGTCGCAATCACGAATGCTAAGCATGAGGACCTCGGTTCGATTCCCAGGTCGGGAAAAGTGTTAAAAGGGTGATGGTAGTTTATAAGCTAGTACGTACATAAGTAAAAGGCCAACATGGTCCCCAATGCTAAAGTTTGCCTAAGTTTAAATTCTGCGTAGGAGACACACACAATCCAAATTAAGTGTGCATTACTAAAATAATACTTGACATTTAGGCACCTACGCAAAAATATGAATACTAATATAACTCTCTCACTACCAAAACGTTACATGCTAATTTCCTCTCGAAAAGAAAGATAGGTATCAAACTAATGTACATAAAGATCTTGAAAGCTTTCAACTCCATAGAGTAGTTTAGTCTTCAGCTAAAGACATGGAGTTGTTAGAGATATCATAATGGGTATGAAACTTTATACCCTCTCTATCCCACGTAGCGACGTAAGTGTGAAGAAATGAGAAAATGAGACGTTACTGAAAACTTTTGGTCTTGAAAGTTAAATAATGATGAAACCACCGTGTTTTGAACTAAGGTGTTGCTGTAGTTTCATATAAATATAAATATCGCTGGACATTACATACAGCGTCATCTAGTGCCACACTAAGCAACGAGGCTTGTGTTGTATATGTCACCGTAAAATTGTCAAACACGTTATATTACAATATAACGTGTTTCTCTCTAGCGATATTGTAAAATCTCAAAATATTGTCAACTGAACATACGGAAGTATTTCTGCCCCCATAATCGGGACTTGGGGCACCCCCCCGTTAGGTTAGTTAGGTTCCTTTAAGCCCTGCACTCGGAAATACCTCGCGACTACGCTTTTTAGGGGAATATAAAGTGTTTTAAGGTTAGGTAATATTAATAGGTATTTCTCAGTACATTATCTTTTCATGAGAGTGGTACCACTGGGCAAGGGGGACCCCTCCTCTCTCCACACCGCGTGAGTTGACTACCATCGCATGCATTTCACGAAAAATAATGCGTTTTATTGTAAGCAGTATGTTCGTTTGACAATATTTCGAGAGTTTACAATATCGCTAGAGAGATTACAATATATCGTGTATGACAATTTTACGGTGACATATACACCAGATAGTTGATATACTACAAAGCTATTTTTTTGTTTGTAAATACACACTTATCTACATCTACACTAATATTATAAAGAGGAAAACTTTGTTTGTTTGTTTGTTTGGTTGTAATGAATAGGCTTAAAAACTACTGGACCGTTTTTAAAAATTCTTTCACCATTCGAAAGCTACATTATCCACGAGTAACATAGGATATATTTTATCCCCGTACTCCCACGGGAACGGGAACTATGCGGGTGAAACCGCGGGACGTCCGCTAGTTGTACATATAGATATTCATCACTCGGAGACAAATGCCCATGATCATCACACAAACATTTGCTCCTATCGCGGGCGAACCCGGGACCCTAAGAACGTAAAGAAAAAGAAAGGAACGTAATTTAAACGCCTATGAGTGCATAGCAGTGATAGCCGAGTAGTGTGATTGTCAAGTCATAGGTCACAAGTTCGAACCCAAAGCACGCACTTCGGATTTTTCGCATTTATGATTTACACGTCAAGGTATTTTTTAATTTAACTATGTTTCATATTTTTATTTCTAGAATTTTTAGTCAAATAACGTCTAAAGTGAGGCTGATTATATCTGCTTCAATTTTCTTTAAAAAATGTGATGAAATGGGTAGGTAACCTACTCCTTTTTAAGGTCGGTTAAAAATTACTTGTACGTTTGACACGGCGACATTATAAATACATATTTGTTTATTTTTAAACGTGACATATTTTGCTCGCAATAAAAAATCTACATCTCAAAATTAATATTTTAGGAAATCATTTATGACCCGATGAATTTTTAACATCGACCCAAATGACATTCCTGCTACCAACTTGTCAAAACAAAACGTAACATCGCCGTCGCCAAAAAAAAAACATCAACAAAAACAAGCTACTTTTTTAAAATTTACACCCTCTTCCACGCTACGGGTCTTGACAAAATTTATGGTTGTGCCCGTAATATGATTCGGAAGGTAAGTAATGAAACAACACCAGGGCTGCTCCACACTTATTCGGGTCGGTTTTATTTGTTGGAAAATAACCGACCCGAAGGAATAACTACAATTAATAACTTAACATCGCGTCTGTAATCCCAGTTAGGCAGCGGTGTACCTATTAGTGCACCCGCATTTAACCAAATAATGTTTAAACCTCATGTGATACGAAGCGATTACCCAAAGGAATGACTACATATTCGGCTTTCATTCGACTCAAACCGTACTGCATTTTGGAGTCGCTTTACACTATTTGAGAGAAATCAAGCACCTTCTTCAAGAATGAGGCTGAGTTGCCACCAAAGATGTGCACGGATGCATAGCGAGGCATATAATTATGTGACTATTAAATAATATTGTGGGCAGTGCTGGATTGTTCTTCACAATTATCATTTTTATTAAGGTATTATTTTATTTCGGGTTTGTTTAGCAATAACAAGTCTTCCGTAAATCATAAATAAAATATTATATTTCTCCTTTTTCACAGCATGAGCTCAACTAGCCATTAGATTGGTTTTAGGCACATGTGTCGCTGTACCTGCTGGCACAACCGCAGGATAAGAATTAATTTTGTGCCGCTCGGCTGTGCCAGTCATGCCGACCCGAACACGTGTCGCACCCCTGACGTGTTACTAGGTTGGTATGAGGGTATGTAACGTACTTCTTTTTTATGCTGTGGCCATAAGAGTTTTAATGGAGGATGATAGATGGTGGAGGTGATGACTTGGAATATGCGGAGTAATGCAATTGATAATGTGGCAGAGAGGATTTTTTTTGGCCAAGTGAGGGAATGCTTTTGTTTAGGTTTAAAAACGAACCAGAACAAATAAAGGGTGTAAAAAGACTCTTATCGAATGGCACTTATTTTCCCCATCATTGTAATATGTTTTGTTCTAAACCATAGTTGGGGACCTTCTCGTTACGGTGATATTGGGCGTCACAGTTACAACCTTTTTTTTTAATACATATTTTGAATAAAAGAACTTTACTTTATACACCTCCACGACCTCCACACTATTCAATCCATCGACCAGAACAATGTTTTGAGTGCGTTACATTGAGTTTTACCGTAAAACGTGATATTTCACCTCAAAAAAAAGTCATTCCGAGCAATATTTTTTTCGTACGGTTACACTTAGTTTGATGTACAGAATGCTTGGTTAACGGATTCGTGATGAGGTTGTTTACACCCTATATTTATGTCACCGTAAAATTGTCAAACACGTTATATTACAATATAACGTACGTGTTTCTCTCTAGCGATATTGTAAACTCTCTAATTATTGTCAACTGAACATATGGAAGTATCTCTGCCCCCATAATCGGGACTTGGGGCACCCCCCCCGTTAGGTTAGTTAGGTTCCTTTAAACCCTGCACTCGGAAATAGGGGCCACGCGAAGCGGGGTTCCGTCGAATACGCTTTTTAGGGGAATATAAAGTCTTATAAGGTTATGTTATATTAATCGATATTTCTCAGAAATGGTACAGTATCTTTTCATGAGAGTGGTACCACTGGGCAAGGGGGACCCCGCTTTCCCTACACACCGCGTGAGTTGACTACCATCGCATGCATATCACGAAAAATAATGCGTTTTATTGTAAGCAGTATGTTCGTTTGACAATAATTCGAAAGTTTACAATATCGCTAGAGATATTACAATACAACGTTTTTGTCAATTTTACGGTGACATGTATAAAGGGAATCACATTGAGCCCGAAGGTCACACCAATAAGTTATCACTGCATTGCCAAGTCAAAGGTCTCAAGTTCGGACCCAAGAAACGCACCTCTTATCACTTGCTTCAGTAAAGGAAAACATCGTGAGCAAACCAGCATGCCTGAGAGATATTTCTTGCTGACTTATAAAACCAAGTCAGAGGCCTATATGGGTGGCACAAACACTGACACCAGGTTAGGCACTCACCACTCGAAAAAGAAGTAGATCGTAGTGGAAACGTGGTAATAAGACCGACGCAAACAAGGCCGCGTACGAATGACTAGTTCCTTTGTCCATTCTAATTTGAACCCTAAATCGGATATCGTTAGTAATATTATCACATAAATAAGCAACAAAACAACAGTCTCATTAAAATACTCTCGCCCGCGCGAAATTTCGCTAAAATAATGCGACTATAACTCACAAGATAAGCCACGCATTCGCACTCAATTCTGTAACGATAATATACATAAACCAATCCTGATTGTATTACTAGTAACAATAGGACATAGCTAGCCGAGGGTAATGGAGCAAAGCCCAGTGGTCGGCTCAAACTCAATACTGCATTTAAAAACAAGAATATGTGTGTTACTCTCTATCTACTCGTAAAAACACGACAACTGAAAAATCACGCTCTAATGAATATCAGGGTTTGCAAGGTAAAATCGACTCCTCCTATTGTTGAAATTGGTAAAAAATCGGATGAATAGTTAAAACGCTACGGAGAAACGTACGTAAATACAAACATACTTAAATAGACATCTAAAATCATAACCCTTTCTTAAGGCTACGTCGCAGTTGGGTAAATACGGTAAAAATCCATATCTACATCTTTTTCTAGTGTACAGCATGTATCACAAAAACAACTTTGTAAATCAACCGCCCAGCCTTGCCCTATATCGGGATTGGCTTCCAGTCTAACCGGATGCAGCTGAATACCAGTATTTAACATGGAGCGACTGCCTATCAATCCTCCACAACCCAGTTAGTACTGGGTAATACGTTAACCTTGGTGAGACTGGTTGTCAGACTTGCAGGCCACCGGCACCTGGCACTTGATAGCAGAGACCAACGGCTTAACGTGCTTTCCGAGGCACGGAGAATCCTCGGTATTTAATGGGTGCAAGGACACCCATCCACAGACCAACCTAGGAAAGCACGGCATAACCTAAACATCGACCTGAGCGACTGTTATTTAGCCACGACTTTCCCTCGGAGAAAAAACTATCTCCGTGGGACTACAGTCCCATCACGATCGCAAAAAAAAACCATCTAACCCACATAAAATTCAGTTCAGCTCAGATTTAGTGATATGTGGCGTATTTTTCCGGACTAAAGCTTGAATACTCTACGTGGAACATAAAGTATATGAGCCGGCGAATAAATCACGAGTTTGAAGAAATTAGGTGAAAACGAAAACATCTTTTGCATAAGCAAACATAAGCACCAATTAAAAGTATGGTAATCGTTAGCAACCGAACCAATATCAAATCGTTGTCATGGTAAAGTCACTCATGTCATGTAGGTACCAAAGCATAGATATTTTGATATCCTTACGATATGATGTCAATTTTGGCATGACATCATATCGTAAGGAGACAAAATTAGGACGCGTTGATAAATAAAACGATTAATATGAACTAACAACACGTCCATGCTTCGCGGTGTTTTGTACAATACTAGCCGATGCCCGCGGATACGCCCGCGTACAGACTATATACTAAAACCTTCCCCTTAAATCACTCTATCTATTAAAAAAACCCGCATCAAAATCCGTTGCATAGTTTTAAAGATCTAAGCATACATAGGGCCAGACAGCGGGAAGCGACCTTGATGTATACTATGTAGTGATCATGTTTTATGTGTACGTGCGTATGATGTTTATTATGATAAAACATGGAGAATTTTTGCGTTATTTTTAAAGTGATTCTCGAAAAAACAAATGATAGTGGAAACAGCTAAAATCTAAATCTGTGACGTAGTTTAGTCAGGCATACAGAAGGAGACGAAAAACAGCTTTATTTTATAAACTTACTAGCGACCTTACTAGCATATGTGCATACAAAACCTCCTCCCTCCCCTCCTTTCCTCTTGAATTATTCTATTTATTGCTGAAAACTACATTAAAATCCGTTTCGTAGTTTAAAAGATCTTAAGCGTAAAAACAGCTGCAGCGGGAGTGACTTTGTTTACTATTATGTGAAGATATTACATAAATAAACATTTGGCCCAATACGAACTCGTCACCCGCACTGGGTCCACATCGTGGATTTTGGCCCGTTTCCACTCACTGAAAGGAAGCCTGTGTCCCCTGACTCCCAGCAGTGGGGATGCTATAAACTGACCAGGCTATAGAAAAAGATTAAAACCACCAGAAATACTATCACGATGTATAAACAAATCGAACGTCAAAACGTATTATGGCAAGCTTCTGAATCGCAGGTGGATTGCGTGCAGTGTCGAAAACAATTCAGGTGTGATTTTTCGCGTGAAAACCTCTCTCCTGGAGTGCAAAGCTGATTAGCCCCTATAGATGCGGATTCGATATTCGGCGGAACAAAAAAAGGAAGCTGTACCCAGTCGACAATCCCATCTTTCAAGCCTTTTCCCAACTATGTGCGTGGAATGGAGCTCGGAGCTCGTGGCTAATAAAAACAGCCGCTCGGGTCGATATTTAGGTTTAACTGTGCTTGCTTAGGTCGGTCTATAGATGGGTGACCATGCACCCATTACATAGCGTGTTTCCTCCGTGCCTCGGAAAGTACGTTAAACAGACAGTTGTTACAGATAGTCAGTGTTCCAAAAAGTCTGACCACCCGAGTCTTACCAAGGGGTATTACCCAGTACTATGGGGTTATGTAGGTCAGATAGGTCACCTGTATCTGGTTGGACTGGAAGCCGAAAAGGCTCGGTAGAGAATAACTAGAGATCGGCTTCCAGTGTTACCAAATACAGCTGAATACCAGTATTTTACATGGAGCGACTGCCTATTTCGGACTTCTACACTACAACTGTAGAGCAGTTCAGTTATTGGGTAAAACTATGCTTTTGGTAAAACTTGTTGACAGACTTGTCAAGCTTCTGACTGGGTAAAAACCGTTGGTCCCGGCTGTCATTCATAAGATCTGTGACAGTCATTAGTGTAAGATTACCAAAGCTTAACATAAAATAAGTTATAGAAAAGGTTAACCAACGGTTTAAGGTGCCTGCCGAGGCTCCTAAATAGTACTTGATACAATATAACATCATGCTCATAAGCCTCATAAGGTTAGGCAGAGGTGTAACTATAACACACCCACATTTTGCCAGTTTTGTTCAAGTCCCATGTCAAAGGGAACGAGCCTATTGCGATCAACAGGAACTTAAAACCAGAGTCTGGGCTGTTACTGAGAACTGTCCGATGAAAAAAAACCGGCCAAGAGCGTGTCGGGCCACGCTCACTGTAGGGTTCCGTAGCTTCCCAGACCATTAAAAATACCAACATTTTTCGTCAGCAAAAATAACTTTGTTTTTCATAGTATTTGTATGAAAAACAAAGTTATCATTTGCGTTTTTTTGAAAAAGTGCTATATAACTCAAAAACTATTCAACTCATCAAGTTGAAAATAATTTTCCTAGAAAGTTCATATAAAGGTCTACTTCTGTGATTTTTTTCATATTTTTTAAACTTATGGTTCAAAAGTTAGAGGGGGGGGGGACACATTGTTTTTGACTTTCGGAGCGATTATTTCCTAAAATATTAATATTATCAAAAAATGATTTTAGAAAACCCCTATTCATTTTTAAATACCTATCCAACAATATATCACACGTCAGGGTCAAAATTAAAAAAAAAATCGCTCCCCACTTTACGTCTGGGGGAGGTACCCTAATAAAAATGTTTTTTTAAATTTTTATTTTTGCACTTTGTCGGCATGATTGATATACATATTGGTACCAAATTTCAGCTTTCTGGTGCTAACGGTCACTGAGATTATCCGCGGACAGACAGACAGACAGACATGGCGAAACTATAAGGGTTCCGTTTTTTGCCATTTGGCTACGGAACCCTAAAAAAACCAAATACGAGGTGAACCGAAAATCGAATTCAGGACCTCAAGGTCAGCTGTCGCGATTACAACCAGAAGACCAACGAGACAGTCTCCTATGTAATAATAAAACACAAAAGCCTTCTAACTACAAATTAAGGTAACTTTTTTCTAACGAATCCTTGTAAGGACCTCCACAAACGAACAAGTAAACGTTTTGCTTTAGTTAACGTTACAGACGATACGAAAGTTTTTTCAAAGGTCAAGCGAGGCGACTTTGGTAAATGAGTCTCTTGAGAATTGATGAGAAATAGCAGAGAATTGCGATAAGTGGAAAAAATTAAGAGGTCTTTGCTCACGGAGGAAACAATACTTGTTGATAATGAAGATGTATAAAGCTACGATTTGTCGAAACATCAGCAAATCTTAAATCCAATTTTGACTGAAACACGACCTTTAAGAAGATTGTTAGGGGTGATACACATGATTGAGTTCGTTGAGCTCGTAGCTAAAAATAAGAACAGCTGCTTGGGCGATCTTCAGGTTAAGCTGGCGCTTGCCTAGGTTGGACCGTGGATTGGTGACCACCCATAAGTTACTGTGTTTCCTCCGTGCCTCGGAAAGTACGTTTAGTTGTGGTCCCAGCTGGTGTCATTTTTAAATCTCTGGCAGTCGTTGCAGGTAGTGGTCCTAAAGTCTGACAACCAGTATTACCCAGTGTATCGTATTACCCAGTACTAACTGGGCTGTGGAGGTCAAATAGGCAGTTACTCCATGTAAAATACCGGTTGCTCACTTATATTAAAGTCATGTAACTTTATTTTACCACAAATTTTAAATCGCACCGTGTCGTAACCCAGTTAGTTCTGGGTAAAACGATTCTATTGCGCTTTCGTAAAACCGATTGCTAAACTTTCGGGACACTGACTACCTGTATTTAGCTGCATCCGGTTAGACTGAAAGTCGATTTTAAGAAAAAATCTCACAAAAAACCCGAAAAAAGGAAAATACAAACGAACAAGCTACTAATAGCTACAAAATAATCGGCCCAGTTGCTCATTCCACCCCCAACCTAAAGAGCGCAGGTGTCCCACCTAATTGCGCGCAGTACCTGATTAAATAAATGCAAATATTTGTAAAAGCCTATAATTTATACCAGCCCTTATTGATGTACGTAATTGAATGGAATCTTTATTGATAAGTGGATTATCTCCCGGCCTATTGGAAATATTGTTTGAAGAGGCTGCCAATGGAAAAATAACATTGGCAAGTGGTTACTTACTTTCTTCTTATATTTTGGGCTATTTCTGTGCTCGCTTTTCGGGGGTTAATGTAATATTCTTGATCGTCTTATGTTGTGTAAGTAGGTGAGTATTAATGAGTTTTTGGTGTACGTGGGTGTTTACTATAGTTTTGTTGAAAGTTTTATTTGACATCATCATCATCATCATCATTGGCCTATTAATGTTCCCACTGCTGGGACAGGCCTCCTCTCTATAAGAGGGAATAGGCTATATAATCCACCACGCGAGCCCACTGCGGATTGATAGATGTCACATGTATTCGAATGTACGGTTCTAGGCCGGTAAGCCGGTTTCCTTACGATGTTTTCCTTCACCGTTTTGATTATATAACATAACGCCTGTTATCCCCGAAGAGTTAAGCAGAGGCGTGCCAGTTCCACATAAAAGGGGGCAAGCCTATTGCCATCAACCGGGCATAAGTCCAGATTTCATGACTGCTACTAAGAAATGACTGATAGAAAAACCCAGTAACACTTTGCCCGACCTGGGAATCTAACCCAGGACCTCATGCTCAGTAGTCGTTTGCGACCATTAGAACAACGAGGAAGTCGACAGTGGTTCGACATAAACTACCAATAAAGATTATGTTAATTCATTTGAAGCCGTTGTCAATTTGCGATATACTGTGAAAGCGATAAACATGATCCTATTCCCTCTGGCTTGTACTTTTTTTTTCGGATGGGAAATCATCAAATGTCTCAGACTTTTATTGACTAAAACCCATATAATATGTTCCTTCTTAGCCCTTTGTGTTCCGGGGCCACGATGTCCCGCAGCCCTCTACCTTGTACTCTGACTTTAAAAACTATTACTTAAAACATCATCAATCTCTACATATCCTCCTGAAGCCGACAAAACCCTTGTTTACCATTCACCATGAAATTTACCATAAAAAACAAGAACGTACTCCTCAAATGTCGGATGTATAGCCAGATAACAGAATCCTAACGCTTCCGGATCTCTGCCAGATAAAAGTGACGCGAGATGGGGAAACTTTTACATTTTGCGTCTAATCTGTTTGTTAGGAAGTTGGGGTTTTATTTTTAAATATCGTTTTATTTAAGTGGTTTTTTTTTGGGAAACATAAAATTATTTCTATTTATAAAAGATTTTAAGTGAGATGCGTGATAATCTTTGCAAGCAAGCCTTGCCAGTGATGTAAACTACATCACTGGCAAGACTTACTTGTGCTGAGCAATTATAATACCGCTCGTGGCTCCATGTAAAATACTGGTATTCAGCTACTTTCATTTAGATCCAAAGCCGACCTCAACATATAGTTGGGAAAGGTTAGGAGATGATGGTGATGTATCATATTCGTAAATCCACCTTTATACTTTCTTTCTGGACTGACATGATAACGAAGGAAGCTAAAAAAAACATTTTTACCACGCTCACTCGATATACAAAATATGTTGCAACTAGCAATTTTATCCAAATAAACATTCGAGTGTATTCCTTTTCTTACTCCTAAGTCGAGAGAGTTCGAGCTTCCATACTAATAACAAGTATATTCACCCTAAAACTTTAACCCTCCAGTGCACTGTATAAGCAACCCCTGCCTCGCTCCACAGTCGAATATGCAAATGTGTGCAAAGGATCTGCAAATTACATCTACTAACCCAGAGATAGCGTCAGCACTCTGTCGGTGAAGCTATCTAGCTGTCTAAGATAGTTGGTGCATTATATAGATAGTTGCTTTAATTGGGAGTTACACATTAAATTGGCTTTGTGGAGGGTGTGTAGGTAATGCGGTCGTGTTTACAAATATTAACTAAGAGGAGTAATAGTTCATCATCATCATTTCAGCACTGCCGGACATAGGCCTCCCCCAAGTGTCGCCACATTGACCGGTCCCGTGGGACTCGCATCCAACGGATTCCCGCAACCTTCACCAGGTCATCGGTCCATCTAGTGGGAGGTCTTCCAACGCATCGTCTTCCGGTTCGCGGTCGCCACACCAGAACTGATGGCCACATCGGCCATCCGTTCTGCGAGCAATGTGCACTGCCCACTGCCACTTGAGTTTGCTGGAAAACTCAAGTGGCAGTGGGCAGTGTTTCAAGAGGAGTACTATGAGAGAATAAAACTACACTTTCTTATTAGCTGCGATCTTTACATCCTGATTTGGGATTTGTCCACGTTCATGTCACATTAAAACGTTAACGCGACCATCTACAGCTATACACTACAATGTCGTCGTTGGTGTTCTGACATGCACACTTTATGCTCAGATTTTAATCGGGCTAAGTTGGATATGCTAGCCACTTGAGAGAACATGAAAAAGCAACACACCAAAACTCTCGACAACCAACCTAGAAAGGCATCATTATCATACACATTATTGGGGTCGAACTTGAACATCACCTGGTATTCAAGTCCTCATTTCAATATTATGAAAATACCCAATAACATTTGGCCCGACCTGGGAATTGAGTCTTGGACCCTCATGCTTGGCAGTAACACTTGCAACCACCAAACATACGAGACAGTCAATGTACAGAAATAGTCAAATGATATTCCCATTTAGTTTATACTGGCAGTTGCAAAGTGGAACCAGAAATATTCATACAAGAAACAGTTCCTAATTGACATTTAATGTCCATATTTGCATATCTACTTGTTCGCTATGTGCTGTGTATTTTGAAAATGATGTGTTATTCTACATGCTAAATGCATTTTGAACAGCTATGGAATAACATATTCTGTAACCGTGATATAGGATGATTGTATTGTATTGTATTATACAACGGGCTGGTGTCCGCAACTCCACGTCAAAGCGCGTATTTTGCGTATGGGCTATAATCTACCACGCGGGACCAGTGTGGTTTGGCCAGAGTAGATGTCACATGTCTTCCAATTTTTGGTTCTAGGACATGCCGGTTTCCTCGCGGTGGTTTTCTTCACCGTTTTGAGAGCAGCGGTGATGAAATAAATCACAAAAAGAAATGCGCCTGTCTGGGTTCGAAGCTACGACTTACTGATGTAAGATGATATGGCAGGAAAGGAGATATCTGATGAGATGACGAGTATTAGAGAGGTATGGATGAAGAAGACATGCTATAACGACTTCAAATAAACTGACACTATGTCAGTAGAATAATCATTGAGACTGGCTGATAGTCTAATGGAATGCAACTGAATACCAGTATTTACACGGAGAAACTGTCTTCCTTGACGCAGAGGTACGATGCCCCTTGGTAAGATTTCTAGGCTTCTGTCTACCAACAACGAGCGTTAAGATTCACAAATGACAACCTGGACCATCGGTGTCACATGTTCGAAGAACGGAGATTGTTTTATTTTAAAGTAGCAGACGTCGTGCGGTTTCACCCACGTAGTTTCAGTTCCCAGGGGAGTACAGGGATAAAATATAGCCTATGTTCCTCGCTGATAATGGAGCTATCCACTGTTGATAGATTTTTTCAAATCGGTAAAGTAGTTTTTAAGTTTATTCGTTACATACAAAAATACAAACACACAAATTTTTCCTCAGTATAATATTACTAGCTAATGCCCGCGGCTTCGTTCGCGTAAAAATTATACTCTTGAATCACTCTATCTATCAAAAAAAAACCTGCATCAAAATCCGTTGCGTTGTTTTAAAGATCTAAGCATACATAGGGACAGACAGACGCGGCGCGGGGGACTTTGAAGAACTACTAACTACTACTAGAAGACTAGAAGTATAAATAAAGCTAAGTTGAAAGGATGTTTTAGCTAGTATGGCCTATCCATCATCATAAAAATACCGGAGTAGGTAGAGTGATATTTAAGTCTATATTTCCAGCTGGTCACTTAATTATTTGCATAACCCTCTAACACTATAAATTACTGACCCATCGCCAGTTAACCCTAAAATAAAACATTGTATAACCCCAAAAAGCGTTTTCTTGTCCGACACATTTTTGCCAACAATAGATGTAGGGTACAACAAACATCACTTAATACAGTCTTTTGTGTTCAAATCTAATTCAGGGTAGCCCTTTCCGTTTGATACGGACGACGTGAAAAAACACCCTGTATTTTTAGGGGAAAATTAAGACGGATCTCTGCTTAGGCTGCGAAGAAGAATGGGGAAATGAAGCGGGGAAAATTGTGGAATTTTCTATTCCAGTTTTTTCCTGGCTGACAGTTTGAACTGCGGGTCGTAGGCTACTCCTAGATAAGCTGTAATGAATTGGTTTCTTCTTTTCGCGGCAAAGTGGGTCGATTTGCAAAGTTTTCTTCTGTTTCTTAGATTACTCTAATATTGTCGACATTTTACTTCAATCTGTCAAAAATATCTTCCTCGTTCTTAAAAATTCTTAATTCTTAAATTTTGCTTTGTTTTGTTCAGTTTCCAGTTTAACCAGATGCACTAGCATTCGAGTATTAAACTTGGCTCCAAAATCCAATTACTGGCCTACACAATACCATAATAAGACTGATTGTTAGGTTTTCGGGCGACAACATTTCAACAGCCTAATACATAAGGCACTGCTGGACGAAGGCGTCCTCAATCGCACGCTATTCAACTCGATTCTCAGTAACTCTCATCCAGTTGCTACCAGCCACCCTGCGAAGATCATCGTCAAAGATCTTCATAATCCATACCAAAATATAAATCATCAAAACACGACAAACGTCAAATTCATCTATTATTTAGCAAAAAAACAATTCCAAGCAAAACTTGTTTTGTCAAAACAAGAAAAAACAATGTAAAAAACATCACCCCATTTTTAACCCTTACCCTAATAGAAAGCGGCGATATTTTATTCCAATCTTCAATGTAAAAAACATACCCCTAAAAAATGAGGTCAAATTAAAAATGTACCGAAGCAATTTCTCGATATAATCCTCTAATAAAAAATCCTCGGTGTTCCGTTTTAACCCGTTCAACGCTGACACATCAATATTGGTACCCTGATGACGTAACGCGAAAATATTTTAATTTAACACGGAAACGCCGATGGAAACGTAGTGAAATGGACGAAGTTGTTGTGGGTTCCATTATTTATGAAGCTGTTTTTGCGAGTAATGACGTTATTTACTATGAATATGTCACTGGTTTTCTACATGTGGCCATCGTTACAAACGAGAAAGGGGAGTGACAATAATAGTTTTAAAAGCGACAAAAATGTAACCTATGGGCTTTCGAACCACCAACCTGTCTCATTTGCTTACTTATGTGGCACATAAATATGACTTCTAAAATACGACAAGCATACGGACAAGCATTTTGCATCGAACCACCAACTATTTTGCTCCCTTTCTACATTCAGATCCTCTTAAGAACAATATGGCCGAGTTATTTAAATTGTTAAACACGATTCAAGATATTACCTACTAGATTTACTCCAAAAGTAAGAACTTCATCTTTTGCAACGAGTAATTTCCTTTTCAACAAGTTATACGGAGCGCATTATAAAGTGCCACATAAAAATCTGAAGCTACTCACCTAAACCACAAAAATAAACAAATCATGGCCAGAAAAGTGTGTTTTCTCGATTTCTCGCCACCAACCCGTGAAAGGCTATAAAAAAAGACATTTTTTAAGTCCCATTTCTGGGCCACAAAGCCCTTTAGACATAGATAAATGAGCGCGGAGAGTAATGAGCCAACGTTTATTTTGGAACTAAATTGATGGACTTTCACACGGATCCGTCCAACGTCTTATCGACAGTTTTAATTACGGACTTATTCTTTAATTTAAGGTTTAACATGAGTTAGTATCAATTGAGAGGCTTTTTAGGGTTATTTTTTGTAGTAAGGACGTGTGCACCTGCGCGGACTTACCCACTGGAGCATTTTTTTTTGAAGAATGTAAATGGATATAAGAAAGACTAGGGAAGGTCGCCTAAGGAAGTAAATGTTTTACATTCTTGAAAAATGCAACATTATTTGATAGTGAACAAAATTTGGGCAAAAAATAATACTATTTATATGACAACCGAAGATGAAAGCTGTTTTAATTTGTCTTTCAAAAGAGCCAAGATTTTTTCAGTTCTGTTTAATATTGAACAGTGGACAATGGCATTCTCTATATCAGTCAACCTTTGATTGATGTTAGCATTTGATAATGCAGAGACAAACAGTGGTAGGTGTGATGAGTGTATGTTCTTTGATTTTTCTACAACCTATGTTCTCATCATCATCATCATCATCAGCCTATAATGTTCCCACTGCTGGGACACGGCCTCCTCTCAATGAGAGGGAATAAATAAAATAAATAAATATCGCTGGACATTAACACACAGCGCCACCTAGTGCCACACTAAGCAAAGCTTGTGTCGTGGACACTAGATAGTTGATATACTACATATAATTATACTTTTTTGTTTGTAAATACATACTTATTATACATATAAACATCCATGACTCGGAAACAAATGTCCGTGCTCATCACACAAACATTTGCTCCTACCGGGATTCGAACCCAGGACCCTAAGAACGTAAGGCAGCGTCACTACCATTACGCCAATCAGGTCGTCAATGGAATGGGCTATAATCTACCACGCTGGCCCAGTGCGGATTGGTAGATGTCACATGTCTTCGAATTTTTGATTCTAGGACATGCCGGTTTCCTCGCGATGGTTTCCTTCACCGTTTTGAGAGCATTGGTGATGAAATAAATTACACAAAGTAATGCGCCTGTCTGGGTTTGAACCCACGACTTACTGTTCGTAAGTCGGAGCCGCCACCACTGGGCCACCGCTGCTCCTATGGTCTAGTTTAAACAAAAATACCGTCACCTAGGCTTATATTAAAAATAGAGACCAATAGGGGGCTAAGATCAGCTTCTATTCGCCCCCAGTCACCAAGGGATGCAGATTATAGACCCCAGAAATATCTATTATTATCTGCTCATTGCCGAACCTGACATAAACAGACCTCAATCATATTTCAATTTATACAATGTCAGATTCACAATACAAACAAATCTTCTTTCGTTTTTGTACAAAATTCTAAATAGATTTAGTTTCGAAACGATCAACTCTACATGCCCCTTGTATACGCTTGTATAAGAAAATGAAAAATGGTGTGTGACATCTCTGTGACATTTTATTTCTAACCCTCCGTAAACTAACTGTCAAACAGACAGAGATACCTATCGATACCTGTTAGTCAATGATTGAAATTGGCCGTAACTGGGTTGTGGAGGTGAGATAGTCAGTTGCTCCATGTAAAATACTGGTACTCAGCTGCATCCGGTTAGACTGGGAGCTGGACCCAAAATAGTTAAAAGGCTAGGCAGATGGTAAACACTAGATAATCGTTAAAAACGTTATTTTTTGCTAATGTTTAAGTTTGATGTACAGAATGCTTGGTACACGGCTTCTTGAAGTCTTTTTACACCCTTTATTTACTCCTTCAAATCATTTTACCAGCTGTCTAACAGGGATCGAGTCATTGCCATCAACAGCAATTTTTTTTTACCCAGCATACCACACAAATACAGAGGTGACCAGCACAAAAAAAACACCTGATCATCACCAATTTCGATCACGTAACTAATCCGTGGGTAGTGTTCCAATTTACGGCCGTAATGAGACCCTGGGACCCCAGGCCGTACCTCAGAACGGCGACCTACTGATTACGCGTAACTAAGATAATCTATTAATTAGTGCGTATATTGCTCCGAACGCAGAAAAAATAATAGATCGGACAATGATTTGGTGAGTAAGGGGTTTCGGGGAATTATTTTTATGTTAGCTTCTGGATCTAATTGTTTTTGTGCTTTCTTTGGACTTACACAGTGACATGATAACGATGAGAAAAAAGATTAATATACAGGGTGTAAACAACCTTATCACGAAGCCGTCAACCAAGCATTCTGTACATCAAAATAAGTAACTTTATGCAAAAACTATCGCTGGGAAACGACTTTTTTTTGGGGTGTAAAATCATGTTTTTTGGTAGAATTCAATGCAACGCACTCAAAACATTGTACTGATGGATGAATTCAATAGTACCGTGTTCGTGGAGGTGTTTAAAAATCTGACATTAAAGACGTATTTAAAAAAAAATGTTTAAAATATTGTAACTTTGACCCCCAATATCTCCGTAACTAGAAGGTTCCCAGGTATGGTGTACAACAAAAAAAAATATCGCAATGACGTTGAATACAAGTCTCTTTCGACTTGGTTAAGAGGATTTTTTACACCGTTTATGCATTGAATTGATAGTTACCAAATGTGAATACTATTCATGCATAAACTGAGGCTCTTTTCCCGTGGAGGTAGTCAGAAACCACAAAACGCTACCTACTACGATTGTCTATCTGATATTGATATCAGACAGGGAAGAAAACTACTAGTGGGATTTAATAGACATAATCCCCGAAGTAAGACAGGCAGACATATCGCCAGTTGTATAATAGGAAGAAAGAAAATAAAGAAAGAAAAAGCATTTATTACTTAGCCCGCACAGGGCAAAACACATAAAAATTAACGGTATTTACAACGAATAAAAATTAAACGTATATAAAAAAATAAAAAGAAACAAAACGAGCGAAGAAATTTAAGTGAAGCGAGAAAGTAGGTCTATTGCCATCAAACGGGCATAAAGATTCCATGGCTGTTACTGAGAAATTCCTGAAGGAAACATATAATGAACTCTTTGCCCGACCTGGGAATCGTACCCACGACCTCATACTGAGCAGTCATTGTAGAGTCATAACTTGTCAAGACCTTTCATTTGATACCCAGGGAATTATGAAACCTCGGGAAACGCTGCTTATCCTTAAAGATCGATCCCTCCGACTGTAAAATGCCTTGCGTAAACACACATGTAAGTCTCATAGTAAGTTCAGTTGACAGTAACATTAGTGATGTCCCAAAATCCAAAATGGCGGCCACAAACGTCACCCATGCAAGCAATAATTAATTCAATTTAAAGCAAAACTAACTCAATAATAACTATTGTCCTATGGATTATGTATTGGACTATTGTTTGAGAACCCTAATAACAGCGAGTATCTCAATCGAGAGTACAATGGAACCTATTATGATATCTGTATACATCTTAATTGCTTGTGGTATGTGGGTAGTAGGGGTATGCAGACATTCAGGTCGTGTTAAATTGTTTGAGTAGATATGGCGTGAATTTTGACCTAGATTATGATGAATTACATCGATTAGAAGGCTGGGTTACATGTGGTTTATATCGATATCAAGTCGTAGGTTTAAATTGGTGGGTAATGAGTAGGTATTTTTAGGAATCCATTATCTAGTTTCTCCTGAATGATATCCTATTGAATGAACTGCTTTAAAACTGTACTTGAATTGAAAATAAATATTGCACAAGTTAAAACCGTGGAGTTATTATAAGAACAGGGCGGATTAAAGGCAATCGTTTGACGGGTTAAGACATATCCAACTTTTTACATAAGGGCAACAACATACGACCCAGGGATGCCTCAAGATTATGGGGAAAATGTAAAAGTCGAAGTAGAAAAGTCCGTAATTCGAGACCAATCGGAATGCTGGATAATAAAGAAGACAGATAAAAAAAGATAATAGAAGAACAATATCATGTGAATAAGTGAGTGATGAAAGGAGGCCTAATTACTAAAACTTCGCATCTGATGTATAAAAAAAAAAACTTACGGGCAGTTTTTGGGGATGGCCGATAGTAGTGAAAACTCGTAGCCGATCCGCTACGGCGTAGCCACGAGTGCTACGAAAAGCGTACGCGACGGTCACGCCAGTTCGATGATTTTTGTTCACTAAAAAAAGTCAAGATGTCTGATGGATTGGAGTGTTTGATGGAGTCTTCCACTAATTACAAACTGCCTTAGAATGTATATCTCACGTGCGTGAAGTTGCGGAGCTAGTGAATTTATAAACAAGCACATCAATAATTCAAAAACCACCAAAATGATCAACTAAGTTTAAAAGTATCATCCCAAACTCCATTCCTACGTATCCTGCATCCCTGCTGACCCCATATCACAAAAAAAGTAAAGAAAACTCCCACCCAACATAAAGGAAAGTCAATTTTGCGTTAACTTTACTAGTTTGTATAACAAATTCAATTGGGACACAATTTTCTTTCACTTTTTCTCCTAACCGTTCTGTGCTGCCATTGCATGATACTGGGTAATTTACTACAGTGTTGCTAGAGCTAAAATTCTTTATTTTAGGAGGTTGTTTTTGGTTTAGAACCAGGTTTTTCTAGTGCGTTTTCGAGTGGTGAAATTGGGTGCTTTATTTGATTGTTTTAAAATTGCTTTAACTGTCCAGAATTGAGTTAGGTTCTAACCAGTTACATTCTCATCTGTTTGGGAGAACTATACTTATTTATCAGGCAATCCAATGTGACTGAGTATCGTTGTTTTACGTGGACGGAATTTACGTACATGCTTTTTTACCATGAGGGTTAGGTAGAAACTGCTACGATCCTTACATACTCCATTTCCCTCGTCCACGTTCACACATCGGTCATACACGCACACCGGTCGCGAGTACTACGCACTTGACCCTTCTGAAGAATCTCACCAATAAGGTCAGTATATGTCCTACGTATGTCAATATTCTATAATTATAACTTATCCAATACATTTTTGACCCATCATCGCAATCGCTGCATCCTTTTATTCTTCTTTTATCTTCCCTACATTCTGTAATTTGAGAATATCGTACCTAATAGGTTATTTGAAGACTTATTGACCCTTTCTTTGACTTTCAAAACACTGTCACAACCAGCATTTCACATCCTGCCAAATACGACTATTTTTCCACCATACGATTTCAGACTTTCAGAAATTTGGCAGTTTCATCGCTGTTAACACCAAGAACTCTGCCTACCCTTTAAAACAACACTCGTAACGACCAACTCCGTCCGTTAATTCATTTCACATTTTCTACTTGGCCTATTTGAACTTCAATCGCGCGTCAATAAAGAAAACGCCAAGTTTCGCCAAGTCGCGCGAATTGTGCCAAGCTGAAGCACAGGGTTGCCAGAATGTATAACTTTATACAAGATCTGATATATTATGTTTATACAGCAGTATCAGAAAGGTACGCTCAAATCTAAGGATGTGGTACAGACCATCAAACTGGATAAATTTCTCCGTCTGGTCATCATCGTAACCGCTAAAAAATAAGCAGCTGCCCTATACAAAACTTTAAAACATAACATAATAAATCATGGCTGTAATCCGTTAAGGGTTAAGCAGAGGCACCAGTAATGTTTAAGTCCCATATTATAGGTGGCGAGCCTATTGCCATCAAGCGGGCAAAAAACCCAGGCTCTGTAGCTGCTATTGAGAAATTCCTGGTAGAATTCATGATAGTTTTGTACCAGTTTTGTTACAGAATTGTTTTTTTTTTGTTTCAATTTAGACTTGGTTTTAATTTCTGAGCCAAATTTTTGGATAAATTAAGTAGCCTTACTGGCAACCCTGGCTGGGTATTTCAATGCAGTGCCCACAAGTTGACGTTTATTAATTAAGTCTACATTAAGTCTAGCTCTATTTAAACTTGACTTGCCAACTTAGACGTTGATTTAAAGGCCAATAAATTTTATTTGCAAAAAATGGGGAATGTTGCTAGTGTACTCGTAGTTGTAGTAAAATGTGGGGCTCGAAGTCTTTTGTTTAAATAGGGGTTTATAAACTTGGACTAGTTAGTGCGGTACGTAGAGATAAGCTTTTATTTCTATTTCCAACAGAATCTAGTTGGTTTTTTGATGTTTAAATACCTACTTCTTAAGTAATGAGTTGTGGGATGGACACTGCAGCATCGTTATGGTAGGAATTGTAAAAAACGTGAACTGTGCGACGAACTGTGGCTGTTCGATTTAACATAAAACACGTTTCCTTTTCAAAGGGAGAAGTATATTGACAGATCAAACTGACACCATACATGCAGTGTTGCAAGACTATAAAAATATAAGAATGCAGGTCATGTGTTTGTCAACAACAATGATGTTGGAATAGTCAAAAATAGTTTTGGATTGACTTAAGTCACAGAAGATTAGGTTTTTCTCAAAAGACGCCGCGTTTTCACGGTAGGTGGTGAAGTGAACCTCTGAGAAACTCGTGAATGTCAGAAACCCAATAAAATTTGGTCCTTCCCGGTAATCGAACCCTGGACGTCATGCTCAGCAGTAATGGACCTAGATCAACGAGGCATGCACTCAACTATTCAGTATTCTGGAAACAAAAAACATCAGCTACTTTCCTTGTTATCCCTGAATGCCACTAATCTTGAAAACAAAATAAAAATATAAGGAAATCACCATAACAGACTCAGCAAATTTTGTATCACAGCCAAAGATAGGGAGATATTTCTTATACATATTTTCAAAGTATATAAATACATTCTTTTTCTCGAAGGACGAAGGGAACGCCGAGCCGGGGGGCAGACTATACCAAAGATGATATCAGCTGTATTTTATTTGGTATTCGGAAGGAAATATATTTACGATAAACTGCTTTTTCGCTGACACAAGAATATATAAATGTTTTTTACATAATAGATGAAGAGATATTCGTGCCTTATATTAGTAGAGAGCTAGACAGAAGGCTGTTAAAAGTCTTGATTTTCAATAATGAATAACAACAAACTTTGAACATTATTTTTTAAATTTGTTTCTTATCTACTAAAAAAAACACAATTATATTCAAAGACCGTTTAAAGAAAAATAAACAAAAAAGAAATTGAAATATCAAACACAAAACAATCATCTATTTCATATTGAATAAACTGAACTTGATAAAGAAGAGTGACAAAATAAAAATAAAAAATCCGAATGCCCGCAGCCCGATGGCGTGAAAAAATATAATATTTTAAAACTTTATAAATTCTCCAGTGGCGGGCAACTATAATGAAGAGAGCAAAGCCGAGCATCTTTCCGATCTTACCCAAGTTTTTAAAGCTGAGCATCTTTCGTGTCGTACCGTATTTTTTTTTTATTTGAAAGTAGATGTTGGGGAACTTTTAACAATCAACCCCTGGGGTTGAATCTTTCTAGATGTACCTACAATTACTACTAATAACTTTGGCACTTCACCCCTGACCCCAATTGGTTCAGTTAAAATATTTGATTTGGACTACGTGATGATTTGAAGTTTTGTGAGTCGCGGGGGGTTGTCTTGTAAGTAAGAAAAAAAATGGAGTAGAATAAATTCTTTTTAGATTGTGCAGGGTTTTGTGTCGTGTAGTAAGTCCCTAACCTGGTGTCTGAGTTATTATCCCGCCCATGGGCCTCTGACTTGGCTTTACATGCCGTCGACAAATATCTCTCAGGCATGCTTGGTCTCCAGTTTCTGTTACAGTTTTGAAAACGCACTTTTTTTACGCATAATTTCCTCTAACAATTTTTATGTTGGTTTTATAAAGGGTATTAAAACCTGTTAACGAAGCAGAAAGCCACTTTTTCTCCCCGTCATTGGGATTTTTTTTTCTACACACAGTTACAGAGATATACGGGGGGTCAAAGCACCAACTTTTCGGCGATTTTTTTTAAATAAAAGTTTTTGATATAAGATGTTTCCCTACTTTAAACACTCATGACCACCGTACCATTCACTCCATCCATCAGCACAATGTTTTGAACGCGGTACATTGAGTTCTACCACAAAACATGATTTTTCACCCCCAATAAAAGTTGTTTCTCAGCAATATTTTTTGCGAAAAGTTACTAAGTTTGATGTACCTACAGAATGCTTGGTATGCTTATTTGATGTGTGACACGTTTAGTACTCCTTAATGTTTTTCACTTTTGATGTAAAAGTCTGCAATTAATTTTCAAGAGAATTTGCAGTGTCGTATTAAATTTGATTAAATAAAAGTGTCTCAATAACATGATTTTCCTTATCATTTTCGCGCCGATACAAAATCATATTACATCCGTATCAAAAAGTGTTGGAAATATTTATTAAAATAAGAACGTGGCTTTTTTGTTTAAATACGCGGCCAAGTTCGCGTCGCATCACTCGTGGTGAAAGGTTCCGTAGTCAGGATGAATTTAAAGCATACACAATATTGATTTTCCCAACAATAATAAGTTACGTTTCGGAGAAGGTGTTTCTCGAAAAAGTATTTAATCAAAGTTATGTCTGCGGTTGTAATTGTGTGTTACTTTACTATTATAAGAGACAAGCACGTCGCCCGCAATTTCGTCCGCGAAAAATGTGATAGCACGGCTAATTTGCATCATCATCATCATCATCATCATCATTTCAGCCGAAGACGTCCACAGCTGGACATAGGTTTACCCCAAGTGTCGCCACATTGACCGGTCCCGTGCGACTCGCATCCAAAGGGGTTTGAAATTTTTGGCCGGATTTTCTTCCACCATTTCGATTTTTTACAAAGTAGCGGCCACACATAAGACCTATATTAATCGATAGCTGGTATCAATACAAAGAAGTTTTGTATGAAACAAAACGTTCTAAAGTGCCACGTTTCCGAGATATGAGCTATGTAAGTTAAAATACTTTCACTGAAAGCATCTTCAGCAAAACTTCTAAAGTGTCAAGTTCTATGCGTGTCCGATCAAATACATGACACTTTAGTACATTTTGTCTCATTCAAAACTTGTTTGTATTGATATTAGCTATCGATTTATATAGCTCTTATGCGAGGCCGCTACTTTGAAAAAAAAAATGGCGGAGGAAAATCCGGCCACACTTCATACAAAAATGTTCCAAGCCCTTTGCATGATACCAATATAATTTTAGCCTATGTTACTCGGTAAAGATGTAGCTTTCTAATGGTGAAACAATTTCTAAAATCGGTTGAGTACTTCGTGAGTGAAATCGTAACAAACAAACAAAAAATCAAAACTTCCCTCTTTATGCCTATTATTAGTTCAGATTGTGATGTGCGGTGCACAAAATATCGATTTAGTGCCAACTGTCTCCTCGTAAAATGGCTGTGTGCAATCCAGACCGACAGACAGACATGACGGAATATACGGGAGAGAGTGACCCCGCTTTCAATTCGCTCGCAACTTGCTAGTATGATAAGGCCCTAAAAGCTTGTAGAAGAGCGGTCCTAAATGTCACTTTTCGCATTTTCTCAGCCTCGGAATGCCTTGGCGTGATTTTACAGACAGGGTCAGGGTATATGTATTTACAAACAAAAAGTATCTATGAAGTCAACTATCTGGTGTCCACGATACAAGCCTCGTTGCTTGTGTGGTACTAGATGGCGCTGTGTGTAATTTCAGCGATACTTATTTATATATTCAGGGTTCTGTTTTTGCAATTTGGCTACGGAACCCCAAAAATCGCCCAGTAACCTATATTTTTAATAGTGCATTACATGATTACGTATAAACTACCATTTATTATCGTCATCGCGCTAGTACGATAATTAATAACCTCTATCAGCAACGTTTTACATATAAATGTATAAATAACTCTAGTTTTATGTTAATTAAATTACCAACGCGTTATGGTACATTCAGTACAAACTAAATGATTAATTATGCAAACATTACTAATTACATTTAAGCGGGCCTGCATTTTAAGTATATTTTATAGTTGTCTATCAACCTATTGTTTTTCTAATCTATATCATAATATAATTGATGGGTAAAGTTGGAGTGGAGACTTTTTTTTTACTGTTTCAGTTTATTTCGTAACGAATGAAGGGTGTAAAACACCTCTGAACGAAGTCGAAAGGCACTTGCTCTCCCCGTCATTGCGATCATTTTTTTCTTCTACAACATACCTGGGAACCTGCTAGTTACGGAGATATTGGGGTCAAAGTTCCAACTTTTCGACAAATAAATACAAGTTAAAAATACAAGTTAGTTTTTTGTTAAACACAAGTTTTGTGAATGTTAGATTTCTACTTTAAACACCTCTAGAACCCCTGCACTATTCAATACATTCACCAGCCATTTAAGTGCGTTAAATTGAGTTCTACCACAAAACATGAGGACTGTACATTGACTGGTAGAAAATGTCCAAGGCATTAAGTCCGCCGTTGTACATTAAGTGCATAAACTTTGAATAAAAAAATAATAAATAAAACATGTTTTTGCACCCCAAAAAAAATGTTTTCACAGCAATAATTTCTGCGTAAAATTACTTAGTTTGATGTACAGAATGCGTGGTTGACGACTTCGTGATGAGGTTGTTTACACCGTGTATACTTACTGTAATTTTTTTAGTACATAGGTATTTAGGAACCAACTCTCATTATGAAATAGGTATTTTCTTATAGTATGGTTTTTAACAAAGAATCGTTTATGAATTTTACTTTTAATATTGATGGATGGAGAGGGAGTAGAAGAGCTAGGAAACGATGGATGGATTGTGTGCGGAATGATGAAAGAAAAAGATGTAAATGATAGCGTGACTATTGACAAGGGAGAATGGAAGAAAAACACGTGTTGCGCCGACCCCAAGTAACATGGAACAAGGATAGGAAGGTGATGATGATGATGATGATAATGATGAGCTTTGTGCCCGTGATTGTTTTTACAGTTTTCAATTTATTACCATCGGTATTTCGCCATTTGATAAAGTAACTATAAAATTAGCGAGCAAACCAATTACGTTACACACTTTCACAATCGGAAGAATTAAAACAAAAAATGTTGTGGCATCGGTTCATATGCTACAGAAATTCGTCTACTCAACAACGTAAATATCTCAATGACTGTAGCATAATTTGACAAAATGAATGGCACCGGGATTGTAAGTGGATTACGTAATTACCCATTTTTGGTAACGAGTTCCTTGGAGTTTTCTTAGACCTTCCTAACTTTCATCTCTCTCCAAACCACTCCAGCACAAGATTCATCCCGTATTCATGACAAAAGTTTCAAAAAGCACAGATGTGCCAGACCAGAGTATCCCTGCCCTAAACTCAGTCTCATTTATAACCATTTTGCTCCTCAATATATCATTGAAAAACTCATACCCAATAATTTACTACACCTCAAGAAAGCAATCAAAAAATTCACAAAAACCACAAAGTTAAGAAAAGGTGCAGACACATAACTTATTTATTAGGCACCTGAGCGGTTGATACCCGAAAACTTTACGGAGAAACCCGAAGTTAGCCGAAATTACCCGAAGTTACCCGAAATTTTCCGAAGTTGGACGAATCGTTTTATTTCGTTGTGTAACTTTTGAATGTGAGTGTGTGTGAAGTTTTTTCATTAGAATACAATATTTGTGTGGTGTCTATCTGCCATTTTTTTAGGGTTTGTTCACAGTTACGATTGTTAGTGAGAAATATTTGTGAATATAAGTGTTGATAAGGTTTATGTCGTGGTTTTGTGGCAGTTTGTTACAACTTTTTTGTGTGGGGTTGATTGATTTATTATTGTTTGCTCGCTTTATGGAAGTTAAAGTTTCAGGTTTTTATTACTATGCCCCTACTGAATGTATGGTACAATTTATTTTATTTTACATCGAATTTTTTTTTGGTAAACTTTTTACGATAAATCTTTCATTAATTGTTACACTTGAAACTACGAAAAAAACCCTTATTGCTGCGACATAATAGCACTGACTGTTAATGTTAATTTGTTGCCACTGATGTGTAGTTTACTGTCCCTAGAAGAGAAGTGCACATTGATAGATATACCAATTGTATATATTTTTTGTGTTTGCTCCGAATGTTTACTTTTAGCAATGAATATACAGACAGACAGACAGACGGACAGACTATAAAGACCTTTTATCTAATGTTGCAATAGCGGAAAATAACACACATGAGAACCAAGCATTATTCTTATGTACGAGTAGTTCGAAATAAATGTAAATAACACACTTCACTTCACCCGCGACTTTGTCCGCGAAAATTGTGATAGCTCGGTTAATTTGCATGATATTAGTATAATTTATAGCCTACGTTACTCGGTAAACATGTAACTTTCTAATGATGAAAGAATTGTTTAAATCGGTTGAGCAGTTCTTAAGTTAAATCGTAGCAAACAAACAAACAAAAAAAACAAGTCTTTCCTGTCTATAATATTAGTGTAGATGAAGATAACGTCTTTTTTTCTTTTGTTTTTTTTTTTTTTTTGTTTTACAGTTTTGAGTCTTCAAATTTTTCTTACTTCTAATTTTATTTTTTTATATTTTCTTTACAATATTTTTGTTTTATTGTAATTTGAACCATTTTTGTTTTGTCCTGGGCAAGACTACGAAAAACTTTTTCTTTATTTCTCAAAAATTTAGAGAAATAAAGAAAAAATAGCCGGTAAGGCGTGATGAACTAACAAACTCACTTTCACGTTTACTATATTAGCTAGTTAGAAGTTAAGACAGACCAGAAGAAACAAGATATTCCCAGGCCATTGAGCGCACAACAAAGCAGCGGGTCCATCGGGTCAGCATCCTTGTTACGTACTCTTTGTGCGGTGGAGCCAATGACCTATTTGTCACAACGGACCAATACAGGCCAATTGTGTTGGAGATCTGTTGATGTGTCGATTTCTGAATGGGTGTAGTCGATGTGTGGGATCATTTTAGTTTCAACTTTAATCTTACGATATTTTGATCGTTTTCAACAAAAATACCGACGTCACCCGTCGCGTCGTGTAAACGGTGTAAAATACCTCTTAACGAAGCCGAAAGGCACTTGTTCTCCCCGTCATTGGGATATTTATTTTGTTCTACACCGTACCTGGCAACCTTCTAATTACGGGTTTTGAAC
This sequence comes from Xestia ashworthii, assembly GCA_950022955.1. Lineage (NCBI taxonomy): Eukaryota > Metazoa > Arthropoda > Insecta > Lepidoptera > Noctuidae > Xestia > Xestia ashworthii. Next base: position 19,074,283 of record OX465570.1, read on the forward strand.
GCGTAACATTGAGTTCTACCACAAAACATGATTTCCCAGCAATATTTTTTGCAGAAAGTTACTTAGTTTGATGAACAGAATGCTTGGTTAGTGGCTTAGTGATGAGGTTGTTTACACCCTGTATAATCATCTGCTTAGCCTTTTCGATCATAGTCTTACCAAAGGGGTATTGTATTACCCAGTGTTGATTGGGTTGTGGAAGTAAGATAGGCTGTTCCTCCATGTTAAGTACTGGTATTCAGGTGTATGCTGTTAGACTGGAAGCCGGCCCTAACATAATTGGGAAAAGGCGGTCAGTGTGTCATCTTAGGTGCATAATATCTACACAATAACACTACCGACCTGGAAACCAAACAACAGGACCTTATGCTCGGCAGGCGTGCTTGCCATTTGACCAACGTTCATATGACATGGGGCTGAAACATAACTTATGCAACGTGGGTGTCTTATAGGATACACCTGTGCATAACCACCTGGGAGTTACAAGCTTAAATATCATCATCATCATCATCAGCCTATTAATGTCCCCACTGCTGGGACAGGCCTCCTCTCTATGAGAGGGAGATAATACACTACGCGGGTTGTGCGGATTGGTAGATGTCACATGTCTTCGCCTTTTTTGGTTCTAGGACATGCCGGTTTCCTCACGATGTTTTCCTTCACCGTTTTAAGAGCATTGGTGATGAAGTAAATTACACAAAGTAATTCGCCTGTCTGGGTTCGAACCTACGACTTACTGTTCGTAAGTCGGGGCCGCCACCACTGGACCACCGCTGCTCTTTAGGGTTAAATATATTTAAGTCAACTTAACGATAAATTAATATATAATAAAACAGGTGTTTTGTGAACATCTAAACCAGAATATAATTTCAAACTTACACGAAACTTTTTGGCGAAGTAACAAGGATTTTACCAAAATTAAGGCGTAAGTAAGCTACCGAAATTGTACCTTAAAGCACTAAAGTTTATCATAAACTTAACCAAGCTTACCTAGTTTCTAATACTTAGCCGGTTTTCACTAAAACTAAGCACGTTTTCACTAAAAAGAAAATTATGTCTTGAAGCCGTTACATTGAGTTCTACGGTAAAACGTAATTTTTCACCCCAAATAAAAGTCGTTTTCCAGCGATAATTTTTGCGCAAAGTTACTTTGTTTGATGTGCAGAACAGGGACTCAAACTGTAACAGTAATAATGTGTTTTTAACACAGTTTTTAAAACAGTTTCAACAGAAAAACACTTTTAGATGTAACAGATACAATAATGTTACCGAATCAAACTGTAACCTTTTATATGTGTTAATAATAAGTGTTAATATGTGTAACTGAAATAATCAGTTTTACAACAGACTGCGACTAGATTTCGGCTATCCAATGGCAACGCTGAGTTTACCCGTTAAACACTTATTAACACTGTTAAACCTTTTATATCTGTTACAGATATGTTACGGTTACACTTTTGTAAGTGTTTTGGGTTAACACATTGAAAACATATTTATAAGTGTTAGATATTTGAGTCTGTTACCAATTCAACATGTAACACTTATAATTCTGTAACCTTTATGAAGGTGTTTTTAAGTCCCTGGTACAGAATGCTTGGTTGACGGTCGCGGTTTCGTCAAGGGTTCGTTTACATCCTGTATACGGTTCTTCTGACATGAATGTCGTATTTTTTTTTTTTGAACTTTCAGTACTGAGAGGAGCGTAGAATCCTGACAGTTTACTGAGCTAGGCATTCGTTTAAGTGTTTCGTATTGCTAATGAAAACATGTATAAATCAAATTTAAGTGGTTAAGCAACTAGGGCTGTGGGACTGTTCGTAAGAGATACCGCGGCATGGATGGTTTTTAGTCAGTAAAAGTCTGACACTCCCTCTCGCCCAGAGTGGGTCATTTGATGATTTCCCATTCGAAAAAAAAATGTGGTTATGGAACTAACAATTTGTAAAGCCTGAAAAAATAGTGCATGTGCATGTGAAACAAAACAAATAATGATTTAAAAAAAAACTTGATGGACTCACATAGATTTTAAGTACCTACCTACTAATAATAAGCTAAGATGTTGGAGCACGATCGGATTCAAAACAGCAAACAATCAATTAATTTAAATAAGAGCGCGGACCACCACGACTGTGGTAGATAACTCATTTAAAAAAAAAAAACAAATTTAAGGACAACCACAGATCCGCTTATGCCCTATTTAAAGACAACTCAAAACTTAAAATAAGGTTACAAACACACTGACAGTGACTAAAAATAAACCGAGGGAACGTTCCCGGGAGATCCTCCCCCGAACTCCGGAAACGTGCACGATACCTCACACTGTACATGTATGATACTTATCCTAAGGGATAAACTCTTTTTTTATTAATATAACTGGGTTAGAAGTTTTTAAGGTGATACGGGAAAGATGTGTCAGTTGGGGTATGTTTCGGAATATGATATTAGGACGCCATGACAGTTGTTTTTATTTGTTTCATGTTTGATGAAGTTATCAGGTGTGTACACAGGGGAATTTCAAAGCGTTTCTAGGTTCTAAATTATGGTACTTAACTCAACAATTTCTTATAAAAAAAAAACTGCAATGCCCTTACAGGGTTTATTTGCTTATATGTAAACAGTGTTTTACATGTAAGCAAATAAATAAATAAATACTTCTTGTTATTTTTGTTTATTTGCTTATATGTAAACAGTGTTTTACATGTAAGCAAATAAATAAATAAATGCTTCTTGTTATTTTTGTTTATTTGCTTATATGTAAACAGTGTTTTACATGTAAGCAAATAAATAAATAAATGCTTCTTGTTATTTTTGTTTATTTGCTTATATGTAAACAGTGTTTTACATGTAAGCAAATAAATAAATAAATACTTCTTGTTATTTTTGTCATTGTCATCTGCCTAGCTTTTTCCCAACTATATCGGGGTCGTATTCCAGTCCAATTGGTATATTTTCACTTGAAATAACGTTCACATCATATAATTTTTATATGCTATAAAAACAAATGACCTAATTTCATGTGATCTAATGTTATGTGTAATATAAACTTATTTAACTCTAATATCATTTAGTATAACGTTCATTTCAAATAATTTTCAATTTGTATAATGCTGTTTTAATATAATGTTTAGTTGACCTAACTTTAATTTGACCTAAGTTTCATATTTACTCATTTTCAGCCAAACTGTGTAATGAATAAGTAATGCGCGCTAATGGTCACTGTTCTAACCTAACCTAACTCAGATGATTAACCAACAATACAGGGGATATGGCACTCGGCGGCCACTGCCGCGGCACGCTCGCTCGCCTTCGCGCTCTAATGGTCACTGTTCTAACCTAACCTAACTTTTCAAAGTTATAATTAACGTTACTTAGATTTTGAATATTATACTAATTAAATGATATACTAACTTAATATTATACTAAATTAATATTAGTTTAAAAGTGCATTATAGGAAATGTTAATTAAGCCATATAAAATTAGATAAACTGAAATTATATCAATAATTTATTATATCATTTCATCGTTATACTAAATAAAAAATATTAAATGAAATTAGGTCACGAACGTTAGACTTTCTGTTATTATATCAAATGGCATGCACCCTTTACATAGAGTGACTGCCTATCTGACCTCCACAACCCAGTTGGTACTGGAAAACACGATAATTCCTTTGTAAGACTGGTTGTCAGACTTTTAGGGCATGGGCTACATGTAAAAACTGCTTTGTTTTCTATTATTCATTTATGAAAAAGGGATTGCGCAAAATAATACCAAATATGTACAATTTGGACACTATAATGTGTCCATTTTTAGTAAAATAATGAAGCAATACCACCATTTTGTTTTTTGACAACATAACCAAACTGTCACACTGACATAAGATTGACATTTCATCTACATGACATTAATAAATGTTGCGAACTTAAACTCTTTACGCTAATCTGTCACTACCGTGTTCATCTCGCCCTTAAGCCAAGGATTAAAATTAACGACAATAATTTAACTCGGCTCTCGTTACAAAACTTTAACTGTGGCGGATTACGTCGCATTACTTAACTACTAAGTGTTCAGGCTCAGTTACAATTTGTACAATAACGAGCATATGCAGTAAGATAGTTTGCCAATGCCTGTAAAAAAAAGTTGCTTTGTGTTGAGTTAAGTAACCTTAAAAACATTTTTCTTTATTAGGTAACCTACCTATTATTAGTTTATTAATATTTGCACGCTGTTTCCATGACCACATTTACCGCGAATTTATAATTTAGACTTTGACTTTAAGGCCCAGAAGTTTGACAATCCAGTTTCCAAGGAATATCGTGAGCAAAATCAGCCTAAAATATTCTCACGGCTGAGTACTGCTGTTAAAAGAAAACTACTTTTTACCAGACAAGTCCAACTATTTAAAAAACATATTATTAAACATTTCTTTAAAAACTTTTAAGGTTAGTTGGTTTTATTTTGGCAAAAGGTGTTCCCTAAAAATAGATTGAAATAGATTTTTAAGTTAGTAACCAGAGTAAGTTGTCCTAATACAATTTTTTATGCACTGAAAACATATAGATGTTTGTGCTACCGACTGTACCCGCCATTATCTAAGCGAACACTTGGAACGAGGTGTGGATTATAAATGTAATTTAGAGAATTTTGACGTTGAATTTTGTTTGTTTTCAAGGTGGCGATATTAAGACTTTTGAAGTGGTAATAATTGGCCTTTTTGTATAATGAAGCTGTATATTACAATAGTCTCTTTCGCGATAGAAATCATCTGAGATTCTTCATGAGTGAAGTAGATAATTTATTTATTGGACTTGGACACTTTCAGGTACGGAAATATTGAAGGACAAAGTTTCAACTTAATTGCAATTTTTTAAAAGGAACATTAGTTTTAAAATATAATATATATTTTAACTTCAAATGCCCCCATAACCGTGTAGATTTTCACAAATAAAGCACAATGTATTGAGTACGTTATATTGCGAAGAGCAGTAAACATCGAGTCTTCACACTAAACATAAATAAAATTTGATTGCTGGGAAATTTCCCAGCAATCAATTTTGCTCAACATTACTTAATGTGTTGATTACCTAAAGGGTGTAAGACACCTCTTAAAGAAACCGAAAGGCACTTGTTCTCCCCCTGTTTGCCATCATTTTTTGTTCTCCACCATACCTAGGAACCTTCTAGTTACAGAGATATTGGGGGTCAAAGTTGCCACTTTTTGACAAGTTTTTTTTTTTAAATACCTACTAGTTTTTATTCTAAGATTTTTACTTTAAACGCCTCCACGACCCTCGTACTATTCAATCAATCCATCAGCACAATGTTTTTAGTTCATTTTGACATGATTTTTCACCCCTAAAAAAAAGTCGTTTCCCAGCAATAATTTTTCCGTAAATTTTTCCGTAAAGTTACTTTGTTAGATGTACAGAATACTTGGTTGACGGCTTCGTGATGAGGTTGTTTACACCCTATAAACGAGATGCTAGGTCTAGAGGTATTCCTCAGAGCGCACCTATTTCCAAGCGCAGCCATCTAAGCGCAACTAAATCATTCCTCGGAGCGCAACCAATAGTTGCGCTCAAAAAATTAAATTAAAAGTATCTATCTATACATACATATAATATCTATACATATAATAAAATCGTAGGAAAGTCAAAACTGTACATTGAACATTTTTTAAAAAGAATACTTGGGGCGTGATCTACAATCGATATCGAAGCCAAAAATATAGTTTTTAGAATTTTTGTCTGTTTGTCTGTATGTCCGGGCTAAACTCAAAAAGTACTGCATGGATTTACTTCAAATTTTGCATGGATATTACTAAGAGGTCGGGTCAACATATAGGCTACATATTATCACGCTATCACCTACGGGGGAGGAGCTGTGAATCTTTATGACTGACTGGGTGATATATCAACGCACAGCCCAAACCGCTGGGTCTACAGATTCCAAATTTGGCAAGAAGGTTTCTTATGTGGTCTAGGGGTGCATTAAGAAAGGATTTTTCAAAATTCACCCTCTAAGGGGGTGAAACGGGGCTCCAAAGTTTGTATGGGGAAACCAGATTAGTTAGACTATTTCATTCGAAACTACACAGGAGTACTCCTATTGATAAATGAGGAGAAACCGTTTCAGGTATTTTCAAAATTCAAACCTTAAGAGCCCCGAAATGGGGTAACCAAGTCTAAAAATCAATGCACAGCCCAAACCGCTGGGTCTACAGATTCCAAATTTGGCAAGAAGGTTCCTTATGTGGTCTAGGGGTGCATTAAGAAAGGATTTTTCAAAATTCACCCTCTAAGGGGGTGAAACGGAGCTCCAAAGTTTGTATGGGGAAACCAGATTAGTTAGACTATTTCATTCGAAACTTCGCAGTAGTACTCCAATTGAAAAAAGAGTGGAAAAGGGTTTAAGGTTTTTTCAAAATTCAACCCCTAAGAAGGGGAAATGGGGTGACAAAGTCCAAAAATCAATGCAGCCCAAACCGCTGAGTCAACAAATTCCAAAATTGGCAAGCAGGTTCCTTATGTGGTCTAGGAGTGCACTAAGAAAGAACTTTTCAAAATTCATCCTTTAAGGGGGTGAAACGGGGCTCCAAAGTTTGTATGGGGAAATAAGATTAGTTAGACTATTTCATTCGAAACTTCACAAGAGTACTCCTATTGAAAAATGAGAAAAAAAGTGCTTCAGGTTTTTTTCAGAATTCAACCCCTTAGAGGGGTTGAATGGGTCGACAGTCTAAAAATCAATGCACAGCCCAAACCGCTGGGTCTACAGATTCCAAAATTGGCAAATAGGTTTCCTATGTACTCTTGGCACCCCAAGAGTTAGAAATAATTTACAAAATTCGTCCTCCAAAGGGGTGAAACGGGGCTCCAAACTTTGAATAGGGAAACAAGATTAGTTAGTCTATTCTATTGGAAACTTAACAAGAGTACTCCTATCGATAAATGAACATTTGTTTCAGTTTTGTTCAGAATTCAACCCCTAATATGGAGAAATGGCGTGACAAAGTCTGAAAATAAACATGGGTGTTGTTTGTATTGTGTATCGGGTTGGGTGTATTACAAAAACAATGATTTTAAGATTTAATGTGGCGGACCTGAAATTCCATCATCCCCATTTGGGTTGCAATGGGGTTGGAATGAAAAATTAAAAATCATTATGGGTGTCGCTTCCGAGATTATCAGGGGTGCTGATTACGAATATGGTATTTATTATGACATCCAGAAGATGGCGGATTCGACTTCTGTACAGGTTTATTGGGGTATCAGGAGAAATGCGCGACTTAATGGCAACTAAGGTTTACCCTGTAGAGTCAACATAACATCATCATAGTTGATTAAATAAATAAATCACCATCATCATCATCTTTAAAAATAAAAAAAAATAAAAAATTGTGTCTATTCGGTAGGTTAGAAAACAAATCGTAGGCTACTTTTATACCCCTAGGTGACAAAGGTGGTTCACGCGGACGAAGTCGCGGGCAACAGCTAGTTATACATATGTTTATTACTCATAGCGCAACCATACATGATAAAAACATAGAGAGGGGTATGATGAATTCATTCATTATATCGATAGACAGTTTTAAATCAACTGTCCGTATTGTTTGTAATTATTTAAAATACGGATCACCGGATGAGCAAAATAACTTTACAAATTAAAAGCCGTATTTTGTTTTTAGGCTGACTGTATTCTGTGACAGCCATGTCGAGGCGAAACGAAAGACAAAAATAAAAACCAAGAAAAATCACGAGTCGACGTTAAGGAACTCGACGCAGAGGGAATGATTCTTTGAAAATGTCTATCGATATAATTAATGTACCCTTCTCTATTAATCATGGTTGCGCTCTGAGGAATAAACATATAATATGTTTGGTTTCAATTTTTGAGCGCAACTAATGGTTGCGCTCCGAGGAATGATTAAGTTGCGCTTAGAAATAGGTGCGCTCTGAGGAATACCTCTTTTATCACTCTGTATAAGTAGTATAAGTTTTATAAAGCTTTAGACGTCTATAGGCACTAGTACCAGGTCTATAGACACATCTGTAACACCTAGAACATTGCCCATGCCTTGCCGAAGTTCCAGCCTTCCAGATAAAGTTTTAAAAGCCTCATTTGCCTACACTTACATTGTTTGAGCTGGAAGTACTTGAACATAGGAATGCTGAGTGGAACATGTGGTAATAGTACTCAGAGAGAACTTTTAGTGCAGAAAACTTTCTTTTTAACACTGTGTCTGTTGTCTCGTTAGACTGAGGAGTATAAGTAGGCTGCTACACAAGTCTTGAGAATGGACCCCAGGTGGAGCCAAATTAATGGGAATTTCCATTATGTTTTTTCAGGAGCCCGGAGCCTGCACTTCTGTACTGTGTATGGCAATAGACTCACCCTATACTCTATGGAGTATAATGATAAAACAAAATCAACATAAACTAACATTAATAAGATGTTTGTTACGGTTTAACTCAAGAACTTCTCAGCCGATTTTAATAATTCTTTCACCATTGGAAAGCTACATCTTTGCCGAGTAATTCGCGCTATCAATTTGTTTATAAAATTGATATCATGCAAATTAGCCGAACTATCACAATTTTTTGCGGACGAAGTCGCGGGTGAAATGTTAGTAAATTATAATTGCACGGTTGCCGCAGTGGCTGAGCGACTGGCTGCCGTGCTGCGCTGCGCATCGTATCGCGGGTTCGATCCCCGCTCGGAAGAAATATTTGTATGGCCTACAAGTAGTTGTTCCGGGTCTGGCTGTATGTTAGTTTAAATGTTTAGTATACGCACGGTATACGAAATTCCTAGGTGTCAACGTTTTTTAAAAAAACCGGCCAAGAGCGTGTCGGGCCACGCTCACTGTAGGGTTCCGTAGCTTCCCAGACCATTAAAAATACCAACATTTTTCGTCAGCAAAAATAACTTTGTTTTTCATAGTATTTGTATGAAAAACAAAGTTATCATTTGCGTTTTTTTGAAAAAGTGCTATATAACTCAAAAACTATTCAACTCATCAAGTTGAAAATAATTTTCCTAGAAAGTTCATATAAAGGTCTACTTCTGTGATTTTTTTCATATTTTTTAAACTTATGGTTCAAAAGTTAGAGGGGGGGGGGACACATTGTTTTTGACTTTCGGAGCGATTATTTCCTAAAATATTAATATTATCAAAAAATGATTTTAGAAAACCCCTATTCATTTTTAAATACCTATCCAACAATATATCACACGTCAGGGTCAAAATTAAAAAAAAAATCGCTCCCCACTTTACGTCTGGGGGAGGTACCCTAATAAAAATGTTTTTTTAAATTTTTATTTTTGCACTTTGTCGGCATGATTGATATACATATTGGTACCAAATTTCAGCTTTCTGGTGCTAACGGTCACTGAGATTATCCGCGGACAGACAGACAGACAGACATGGCGAAACTATAAGGGTTCCGTTTTTTGCCATTTGGCTACGGAACCCTAAAAAACAGGTGTAAAGGGAGACGACCTCGAATCTGTTCTTAAATAATAATAATTTATTCATCAAAACAAAACATTGTAGTACATGTCACAATTTACAGAATAGCTATAGTATAAATTATAGTGTACAAAAAAGAAAAAGTGAAAAATAACTTTAGCTTCTGAAGTCGGTGACGTTTGTATGATTGATTTAATTTTTTTGTCACCGACTTCAGAAGCTAAAGTTATTTTTCACTTTTTCTTTTTGAAGTCGGTTTTATTTTTTGCAAAAAAGTTTCTATTTTTCACTTTTTAGTGGTTCACATGGAAAGTGCATACCGTTACAATTACAACAAGCCCAAACACGACTAGGATACATTGTCTCATTATGGAGTTCCGTGACTCTTGGCTTCATCATCAGATCTGATGGTAGAATGGTTCTTATCAAACGCAAATGCTTCACTTGTTGTAGAAAATATAAAAATTGCTGTACGTTATCCTATAAAATTTGAAGAGTTCCCTCGATTTCGCCAAGATTCCATCATCAGATCCCGACTTGGCGACTATGGGACAAACTTGGAAGTATACCCTTTCAAATAAAAAAAGAATTTTACAAATCGGTTTAGGCGTCTTCGAGTAATCGGGTAACATACATAAAAAAAAAAAAAAAAAAAAATACATACAGTCGAATAGAGAACCTCCTCCTTTTTGGAAGTCGGTTAATAAAATGGTAGGTGAAGGTGCTGTATTCCTAGCTAGGTTAATAGATAACCTGTGTTAAGGAGTACAGTGCCGGTCCCCAAGGAAAGAAACTAAAAAATTAGTACACATTATGCATTATAGTACATTATGATGTGTTTACTACAAACAAATTTTAAAGATTGGCCAATAATACATAGATAGGAATTAGCGGAAGATGGGAAGAGGACTTAGATGGCTTACAATAATAAGACGTGGATCTAAGCTTTGCTTACCCACCCGGGGAAAGTAGGTGTAATGTTTATCAAATAGACAACCAGCGTCTTCTTTTCCAAAGACACAAACCAAAAAGAAAAATGCCCAAAATAATTCAGTTCAACATAACCCATGTGAAGTTTTAAAAACTTGGTTGTACTGTCCCTAAAGTACAATTAACTCAGTTGACCTATTTAAAGGGACGGGACCCGATCCTGTAACAAATTGTGGGGTCGCCTACAGGCTTAGGGAATCACTGGAGATCAATGGACATCGTGTATCAATGGCTTAATTTATGTGGTTGAGCTTTAAGATTTTGGTTGAATCGTGTATAGGGCCACTATGGTTTAGTCGAGGTGTTGGTAACTGAACTTTATTGTCATTGGGGGTAGAATTACTCTAGCTTGTGTCAAGTTGGGATTGAATGGAGTTTGTGTATTTGAATTCAGAGTCCTACTTCCTGCTAATATTATAATTTGAAAATTTGTGAAGATGTCTGGATGTATGGATTGTTGTTACTCTTTCACGCAAAAGCTACAGAACGGATTTGGATAAAATTTGGCACACAGATAGTTTATAACCTGGATACTACTAACACATTGAATACTTTTTACCTCGGTAGTATGATTCCGTGGTACAATTATCGGACTCAACGCGGGCAAAGCCACGGGCAGAAGCTAGTCTTAATATTAGTGCTCTCTCTGGATGATGTTACATGCCGTTCTAGAACTTTCCTTTTGATATTTTCCCTCACCGCTTTGAGAGCAGTGGTGATGAAATAAATAACACAAGGTATTGTGTTGTCTGGGTTCAAGCCTACGTCACTCCTTTTGCTACCACTGCTCTCCGATGATCATGACTTATTTTCCGTCTAAACTAGCCTGCTCTGATCCATTTGCAATGATTTAACGATCATTTTGAAACGACATGTTAATGTAGCACACATGGCGATAAATTAAAAGGGCATAACGAGGGCAAAACATGTGATATTTTACTGAAAAGTAATTTATTGAGGCTTTTAAATCAGCGTGTTATTTTATCATCTCTATTAAATCAGGAATTTTGTTAGCAACTCATCAATTAATCATGCCCATTATGTCTAGATTATATAGCCAATTTGGCTTGCAAACATTCGGTTTTTTGGCGTTCATCTCTGGAACCATACAATCGATTTTAATTAAATTTCGCAAATGTGATTACTAAATGAGTAAAAATTACGTGCGAAACTGAGGCTGGTCATAGTATTTTATTATGTATTTTTTTCCTACGTTGTCAAAATGTGGTATGGTACATTACATTCCCAGATTAATTAAAATTAAAAAATGCTATTTTACCGCCAACCATAGTGCGTTTTTTTTTTAGGATGGGAAATCATCAAATAACTTCTCCCACTCTGGACGGAGCGGGAGGGAGTGTCAAACTTTTACTGACTAAAACCCATCCAAGTTCCTTCCTCACCCTTTATGTTCCGGGGCCGCGGTATCTCTTTCGAACAGGCCCGCAACCCCGGCAGGCTTCGGCCCTTACGGGCCCCTTCACTGTGCTGACATCTCTTTGAGGTGGCCGGTAGCCACCACGTGGCCCCCGACGCCCGGTGCGTCTCCCGCAGCGGCTGCGAAGAGAGGCTCTCTCCCTCTCTCGTTCCACTGCACCTCCTTCGCTAGCATGACTGCTTCGCAGAAGGAGGTGACGGCTTCCCATTCTGTCTCGCTCCGGACCATGAATTGAACCAGTGCCGGACGCGAGAGGTCGCCGCCGCCGATCGCCGCTACGAGGACACGAGGGTGCTCCGCCCACGCAGGGCAGACTTCCACCGTGTGCTCCACCGTGTCAACCATATGTGCGTCAATGTGCCTTTGGCCAACCATGTATAAAGGGTGTAAATAAACCGTTAACGAAACCGAAAGGCACTAATCCCTGTCATTGCGATCCGTTATTAGTTCTGAGCCATACCTGGCAACCCCACTAGTTACGGAGATACGTTCAACAGCACAATGTTTTGAGGGTGTTTCTTTGAGTTTTATCATCATCATTTCAGCCGAAAGACGTCCACTGCTGGACATAGGCCTCTCCCAAGTGTCGCCACATTGACCGGTCCCGTGCGACTCGCATCCAACGGATTCCCGCAACCTTCAACAGGTCATCGATCCACCTAGTGGGAGGTCTTCCAACGCATCGTCTACCGGTTCGCGGTCGCCACTCCAGAACTTTTCGGCCCCATCGGCCATCCGTTCTGCGAGCAATGTGACCTGCCCACTGGCACTAAAACGTTTACAGTTTAACAGTTTTATCATAAAACGTGGTAATTTACCCCAAAAAAAATCGTTTCCCAAAATACTTGGTTGACGACTTCACGGAGAGTCCGTTTACAACCTTTATTAGGTTGCCTAACAAGCTTGAAAGCTTCGTTGTCTATTTCAATAAAAATCCTAGTCTATTTTGATCTCTTTCAAAGAAACCATCTGTACCTACAAATTAATAGAGAAAACAATCCGTATGTTATTCTAAATCTCAATGTAAAGCGATACCTCTAATTTATTTTGTTTTTGTGTTATAAAAATAGAAATACTCTTTAGGCCGATCACAGACGAACGATTTCTCATTCGTGTGATTTTACTTTTAGGAATAGCTTTAAAAAAACTCATCACGAAGCTGTCAAACATTCTGTACATCAAACTAAGTAACTCTATAATAATAATTATAAACACAACAAGTAACTCTACTTTTTTTTATTATTGCTGGGAAACGACTTCTTTTTAAGGTAAATAATCAGGTTTTACGGTAAAACATTGTGCTGATAGATGGGTTGAATAGTGCAGGAGTTGTGGAGTTGTTTAAAGTAAAAACCTTACATTAAAAACATGTAGGTATTGAAAAAAAAAGTGATAAAGTTGGAACTTTGACCCCCAATATCTCCGTAACTAGAAGGTTCCCAGGTATGGTTTAGAACCTTAGAACAAAAAATATCCCAATGACGAGGAGAACAAGTACCTTTCGACTACATTTAGTCTTTTTACAGCCTTTGTACTATTTGTCTACGGTAGACACCAAGACACTACGTATAGTGCCTTGTTCTCAAAGGGAAGTCGGCAGGAATCGGCTTTTCAGTGCCTTTGAGCCTGATAGCTTGTCTGTTATCATAATGTTCCCACCGCTGGGACGCAGACCTCCTCTCTATGAGTGGGAGTCGGCTGCAATCCACTACGCGGACCCAGTGCGGGTTGGTAGATGTCACATGTGTCCGAATGTTTGGTTCTAAAACATGGTGTTTTCCCTCACTGTTTTGAGAGCAGTGAAGAAAAAATAAAGTATTCAAAGTAACGCATCTGTCTGAGTTTGTAATCTAATTTGTAACCCTATTAAACGTCTACTCTTGATTGACTTTTATTGTTCTGTATCTTTATCTACAATAGTTAAATAATAAAAACAAAATCACGTTTCGTCTGTGTGTCTGCCGAGTTCTTCTTCTGACAACCAGTCTTACCAAGGATAATTGTTGATACTCAGTAACTGAGTTATGGAGGTCAGATAGGCGACTGCTACAACTAAGATACTCGAATTCAACAGCATCCAATTGGACTGCAAACCAAACCGGGCAAAGGCTAGGCAGATCATGATGTATATCAGTAAGTTTCTAGAAAATCTAGCTTAATATCGGTAATTTTCACCGACAAAATGTCGCTCATCATTGTTGCTTGTCTGCCTACAAACTGCTTTAGGAGTCAGAAACCTGAGCTTTTCCTTTTATAAAACGGTTCTGAGAAAACGTTGAATAGGCACTGACACGCCGTCTTATGATATGTAGGTAATAATATTATAATTTTCTAAGTTTTAAGCCGTTAGTAATAAGCTTTGTGGAAATGATAATGTGTTTATTCTGAGAAGTGTTTAATTATAATAAAATTTTGTTATTAAATTGTCTTTATTTCAAACCGAATTAATTGGTATAGACTGTTAATTTAATAATTTACATAAACATCACCACGACTGCCTCGTTGGGCTAGTGCTCGCAAGTGCGACTGCAGAGCAGGAGCTCATGGGTTCAATTCCCAGGTTGAACAAAGTAAAGTTGGGATTTCCATCAGGAATTTCGCTGTAGCAACCACGGAATTTGGATTTGTGCCCAGTTATTGACAATTGGCTCGGATTTATACCTCTGCTAAACTCTTTAGAACCTTAGAACACGACAAAATTAACAAAGACAGTCCCTAAAACGCTCGCCTTACGTCACTTCCTTATATTTTACCTGTGGAGAAGAAACTCTCCAGTCATAAACCACTAAATATACTAAAATTTGTGTAATTTAATTTTAAAAAAGTCATGAAGCCTGTAAACATCCACAGTGATCTCTAACAGACAACCTCAAGTACGTTTGATATTGAAAATCAAATCATAGCACAGTCGATAGATCGTGAGGCGCCCAGTTCTATTCCTAAGTCGGGTAAAAATAGCCTATAGGTATGTAATTATTTGATTTTATTCATAGACATGGCATGCGGTAGTTTAGTACACTATGTACTCGCTATTGAAATAACTTTCATTTTGATAGTTCAGCAGTATTCATTGCGTTGTCAAGACTGACATGATTTGTTGTCGAGCAACTGATGTTGATGGTTTAGTTTTGGCAACGACATTAATTGACACAGTATAGTGAGTTTCAGAAGAAACGAACACATTTAAAAACACTGACAATAGACGGTGTCTCGTCTTTTGTAATTTATAAACTTTAACGAATAAAAAAGTAACATGACTACATGTTTAAAAGCAGAGAATAAAAGGGCGTCAAAAAATACGTCCGCATCGCTGGCGCTGGTAGCATTGCCACGTGGTACGGCAATTCTTTGGGGAAAAGCTAGGCCAGCATTACATGAAGAGTCGACCAACCGCTTAGCGATATTCCGAAAGACTCGAACCTTATGGCCCAAATATTTCAACCCCTGATGATGTTGTTGTATTTGCGCCATTCGAGATTTTCAGCACCTACACTAAAGGCAAATCCAACCTTGCATTTTGGTCATACCGTCTGGTCTCTTCCCATCGTTGCCTGCCAAACCATTGGCAGGCAACGATGTATAAACTTTTAAATCTCTTTTATGTGGCATAAACTAGAGGTCACTTTATTGATACTAAAAATTGACATCATACGATAAGAATCAAAGGTCAATGGCATTGTGCAATAATGAATAAATTACTGTGACAATAAGTCGTAATATTTTGGGTCGTTAAATAGTGCAATTTTGAAGTTTTATGTTCATCGTCCAGCAAGATATAAATTAGCCATATACCTATGCGTGACAACGCTTTGTCCATTAAACTGTTGATGGCCAGAAACTATCCTTAATTAGTACTTAAGGGGACTGCAGGAGGGCTGCGGGCCTGTTCTTGGGCTGCGGGCCTGTTCGAAAGAGATACCGCGGCCCCGGAACATAAAGGGCGAGGAAGGAACATGGATGGGTTTTAGTCAGTAAAAGTCTGACACTCCCTCCCGCTCCGCCCAGAGTGGGAGAAGTCATTTGATGATTTCCCATCCTAAAAAAAAAAAAAAAAGTTCTAATTAGCTTGTTTGGTTGAACGCGCTATTCTCAGAAAGTAGATACTGGTTGGAATTGAAAAAATATTTTTGTGTTGGGTAGTACATTTATCGAGGAAGGTTATAAGCTATGTTACGCAGACGAAGTTGCGCGGGTCAGCTAGTAAATAAATAATTATAATCTAATTCGAAATGTGGTCACGGCAGACCGAAGAGAAGATGGCGGGACGCCTTGAATGACTTCCTCGCGAATTGTTGCGAAGAAGAGGGAAGAAGAAGAAGGAATGAGAGAAGTTAAAGGAATTGGGGGAGGGGTTTGCCCAGGAGTGGGATACTACGAGAAAACCAAAAAAAAATACTAATCAGTTTTCATTGTACTTTAGGTAATAAGTACTGTTGCTAGAAGTTTTGATACTGACGATAAAACATTTTTACAGCGACTCAATTTACGATGTCAATTTTTGTCATAGTCTCCACCAAGTCGATATATATATTATATTGATCGTTTATTCCTGACTAAAATATATATATCGACTCAACGACGACACGACACGACACGTATTGACGTCGATATATATATCGACGTCAATACGTGTGATATTAAATACTAGCACGTGTGAATCTTTACCCAATTAAAAAGTTCGCATCTTGAAATTAATTTGTGCGTCGTGATTTTCAAGAAGTACACTATGGTGAGGAATATGAGGAATGAGGAAGGCTATACCCAAAAGAGTGCCAACACGGTCTAACTAAAAACCAACAACAATTTCCATTATTTCCTTGTTATTTTTAAAACCATAAAGTAATTTTATTCGCAGTGTTTGTTATTTCAATGTTTTCCACTCCTGACCTACTGCCAAAGCACGCTTTATTTAAATATTCTTATGTAAACTCCAGTTAATGATGTAAATAAGCTATGGGAGTACCAGGGCTACATAATTCCACAGCGAACTACTGAAAAAACACGATTGGTGCGTCCTAGCTAAAGGAAACCATCCCGGGATTGATATCGGTTGCGAGCCCGGGATTGGAAAATGAGTAAGGGAATTTTCATATTACGGTTTCTCATTAAATACAGCTGACGCCAAAAACATCTAAATTAGCGGGTAAAAGACAAGTAGCGAGCGAGTGGCCGTGCATTGAAATACTAGATTGTTAAAACTAAAAATAAAAAATTAAACTTTTCAGCTGATATGTTACTACTATTGTAAATGCGAAAATGTGTAGGATGTATGTGTTGTTTCTTTTATCACGCAAAAACGGTTGAACGGATTTGGTTGAAATTTGGCATACAGATACTTATAACCTGGATTAACACAGAGGTGCATCATCATCATCTCAGTCGAAAGACGTCCACTGCTGGACATAGGCCTCCCGCAAGTCTCGCCACATTGACCGGTCCCTTGCGACTCACATCCAACGGAATCCCGCAACCTTCATAGATCCAACTAGTGGGAGGCCTTCCAACGCTACGTCTTCCGGTTTGCCACTCCACACAGAGGATAGAGGACTTTTTTTCCCGGTAGTACCATCAAGAGGGATAATTACCGTACTAAGTACATTGAGGTTCTATTCTAAGCGTAAACAGTTTCAGAAGACCAGCATTTTACATGGTTAATAAAAAAAATAAAAAAATATAGCTGGACATTACACATAGCGCTATTTAGTGCCACACTAAGCAACGAGGCTTGTGTCGTAAACACTAGATAGTTGATATACTACATAGTTACTCTTTCTTTGTAAATACATACTTATTATACCTACATATAAACACCCATGACTCGGAAACAAAATTGTCCATGCTCGTCACACAAACATTTGCTCCTACCGGGATTCGAACCCAGGACTCTAAGAGCGTAAGGCAGCCTCACTGCCACTGTGCCATTCGGGCCGTCGTTGCCAGACTTTGGGGCGACTACCTGTAACGACTATCAAACATTTACAAATGACAGCCGGGACCAAATGGCTTAACATGCTTTCCGAGGCCAACAGGGTACTTTATAATGGATGGGCACCCATCAACAGACCGATATTGGTAAGCGTGGCTTAACCTAAAGATCGACTCGTGCGACTGTTATTATTTCGCTACGACCTTCTCAGGCCGATTGTGCTACACGTGTGGAATATAACACTTAGTGTCACACAAAAGGAATAGTTGATGTTTCCAATCACTAAACTTTCCATGGAACTCGTTGCATATGAGAATCCGAGTCTTTAATTTAAATTTTCCGTGAAACTTCACAGTCCTACCTAAATGAGGTACAGTCAAGCAATGAAATGTGTTTAAAGGATGCTAATTGACAACATTTTTTTAAAGATCTTATTAGTATGCTAACTTTGAAATCTTTCTGCAAGTCTTAAAAAGTTTTATATTTATTCATACTCTCAATAAAAACCAACCTGGGTTAAGAATTCCATACCAATAAGAGGGAAATAGGTTCTAATACTTAAGTTTATAATTTTTTTTACAAAAACAGAAAGACTGACAGTCTTTTTGTTTGCCATAATAGTTCAGCAACAATTAAGACATAATTTACCAAGAAACTACCAGCCACGGTTAAAAGAAAAAAGCCTTATTAATAGGATACTGCCCCTTTAAACACAGTAAAATTATATACAGTAGGTTGACTTCAAAGACACGACCGAAACTCGTAATTAACCGAGCGCCCCTTCCTTCGCCCGTAAGGATACTTCAAGGTGCGAACTGACTAAGAGTTGCGGGCCACGTCGTTTTCTTAGTCGTGTCGGCCAATGGCTTAATAACCAAGAGCCTCGACCATCATCTTAGGAGGCTCTCACTTGGCAGCTGGATCAAGGGCTTGATTCAGAAAGCAGTACTTCTTGACACGGCACGTATTGTTAGGAGGTTCCTCTCTCAAGAGCCCTGACCACCGGCAGCTCGGACCCTGTTTCCAGCGCTAGTGGGCTATATACTGGTACTATAATATATATTTTTAATGTTTTTTTTATTTAGTTTTATTAAAAAATATTTAAAAATGTAATTTATATGTAAGTATAGAAATGAATAAAGGAAACCACACAGTATACCCGATAGTAGCAACCTTAGCCCTAATCGACAGCAGGCATTGAATTCAAGAACTCTTCCGAGCAACACTACTGCTCATCTTTTTACTGAGCTTTAGGGTATAAAACTGAAAATTGCTAGAGGTAGAGTAGGTAAACAAAGTATGTAATCCTTGCGTGCAACTCCAAACTATTTCACTGACTGTACATGCAAAGTACAGAGTGAGGTAGTAGCGAGAACTCAGTGTATTTAGAAATAAACGTATGTATATAATGTACCTGTTTCACTTGAACCTGCGTTTCATTCGTGGAAACGAGAATATCAGGAATTGCAGGCCACCCGTCTGAAGTTCGTCTATAGTTAGTATTGGGGATTCCCCAAGGTTATTATTGTAGACTGACAATAAATATTGGTCTATTCGGAAATTCAGAATGATATTCGTGAAAGTGGTCGTAATTTTCACGTGTACTGGTGAATTTTATTGGTGTAATATAATTGATATATTGGTAGAATTGTGCGTTGATCTTTAAGCTGTCTGAAATCGAAACGATTTATTATTGTGTATGTGTAGGTACTTTAGTTGGCGTAATGTGGGTGCACTATTAAGTACTCCTCTGCCTAACCCTTCAGGGATTAGAGGCGTGATGTTATGTAACTCAGTTGTTTGTTGTGTAGGTGCGTCATTTGCCAAAGCAAAGATTAATAAAATAAATATCGCTGGACATTACACACAGCGCCATCTAGTGCCACACTAAGCAAGACTTGTGTCGTGGTCACCAGATAGTTGATATACTACTTATTACTTTTTGCTTGTATATACATACTTATTATACATATAAACATCCATGAATCGGAAACAAATGTCCATGCTCATCACACAAACTTTTGCTCAGCCTCTCTACCGCCGCGCCATTCGGTCGAATAAGCAAAATTGCCAGCAATGTTTAACTTCAAGTCTTTTATGTAAAAGAGGGTGAGATGCCATCAACCTGGCACTAATCTACACTCCGTGGCTGCTACTCAAAAGATCCCAATAGAAAAACCCAATAACACTTTGCCCGACCTGGGAATCGAATCCAGAACCTCGTGCTATCATTCATGTTAGCAACCGATCATAAGCGAAACGTATCGTATCGTAACGATATGTATGTAGCAGCGTTGTAAAAACCGTTACATTGTTATATAACTAGCTACTAAACTAGCGAATTATTGTCAACTGAACATACTGCTTACAATATGACGCATTATTTTTCGGTAGATTATAATTCGGTAGATTAGAAACCGTAATTTTGTGAAATGTATAAATGTAAACGGTATCTATCTGTTTTAGACGTGGATGCATGACACCATTCCTAAATTCCACAAATCGCACCTCTACCTATTATAATCTATGACAAGAGGACACGGTTGACAGCACAAATACAACCGGTACCAATGGATCAAGCTGCAGCGCATCGGTCAATTACATCTCAATACTGAACGGATCACGGGGCTTCTGACGTACATAACTGAACTAGCTTTGTTGGAATCTGATTGTTTAACCCCAAACGTACATAGTTCTGGTGACATTCCAATATTTGCGAGCGATAGGCGGGACTAAATGATGACAATCGCATACTTTGTATCAGGTCGGACTGTTTAGGTCTAGATGTGATACGCGCTTGTGCTTGTTAGGCCGCATTCCTGTGTCCAAAAGTGAAAATGCGCTCGTGATCAACAACTTTATAAGACAACTAGCTGACCCGCGCAACTTCGTCTGCGTCACATGAAAGAAAGAGAGGGTTACAGAGAGTGGGTCGTAAGCACCTATAATACAATTCTCAAGAAGCACATCACACACATCATTTCGAATAATGAAAATGTGCGCCCGATACCTGTTCATTATTTTGCTGCGGAGTTATTTAAAACGGTGTATCTCCTTAAGATATTCATTGAAATCAAACTACGTACCCAATGGCAATTATGTTCAAAATTAAATACTTGTAATAAAATTAACAACGTATTTATTTGGATAAGGATAAATTACCATGTTTAGGACTTCTCTCGACAGCCTTACGTCTTCATCATTAGACACTCGATGACAGTCATACTCCAACTAGTAAGACAATATTCCCAATGGCGTCTCTATAACCCTTTGTTCTGGCAACTGAGGCAACACCTGACGGCCTGGATAATATGCTGTCTATTAGCGATAATGATGATCGAAAGGTAAAAAATGTATCTGGCTGACATAGACGCTACCGAAAAGATTTGGCTAAAACTCTTTATAGAAATACAAGATGCTTTGACATTTACCGTCACTTATAGACCCTCTGGTGTGTCTATGAGTTTAGAAATAATGAAGCAACCTATACATCTGTTTTCTTGTGTAAATTACAATACAGGTGGCTACATACTGGTCTTATACAATTTGAGTTTATCAACACTTAAAGAAGAAGAATTACAGTAATCTTCAGATTAAATTTACTGTTGCCATTTCATTACGATAAGACTAACTGGGTTGTGGAAGTCAGATAGGCAGTCGCTCATGTAAATACTGGTAATCAGCTATATCCGGGCGGATGATGATGTCTTGAAGGACAATTTTGAATTTACAACAACAAAGCTAACGAGATTTTGCAATGAGATTTCTAAAACTCCCGAGAATGGTACTAGACAAAAACAAATTGAAAAGCATACTAAAAGATTAAAGCAAAGTCCCCAAACAGAAATCAAAGCCCATTAGACTAAAGATAACAATATAATCCTCAGTAAAAACTAGCATGCAAGAATCCTGAAAGCATTAATTTTAATTCTTCCCTAATGTATGCGCCGTCACGCACTTTTCTCTTAGCCGACCGATTCTGGGCAAACGGTACAATATGTGCACTTCAGCCATTACGGCCATTACCCGGGTACTATGCATAGAGGGAGCCCGCAAAATTTAAGGAATTAGCTCGCAAATAGAGAGGACAAACAGCTTTTAACGATTTTTGGGAGAAACCCCGCTGAGTTCGGTAATAGGGTACTTCTTTTGCTCGCTTATGGGCACGAACTACTTACAAAGCTCGTGGTTTGGTCATCCTACGATATCGATATAAACATGACGCTAGTATCAAAAAATCGCAAATCTGTTTAGTCCGCCAGTATTGGAAAATAATGGATACGTATTTTTTGTTTTTGTTATTCAATGAATATTGACAAAGATAAAACGCATCAAAACTCGGGAGTGGGGGCTCGTGATGTTAGAACTCAATAAAAGTTATACCAGTGCGTGACGTATTGAGAATTTTAAAAGTGTCGTTTCTTCGTCAATTTTGGTTTACGTAACGAAAGAAAAAAATCGAGTCAAATATTTTTTGATAATCTAACTGACGGACTAATTAGAAGTTTTTGTCGTCTACCCCATTAAGTAGATATCCCATTGATTAGGGGCAATCTTATTGCCGTCAATCGAGTACAGTGGCGTCTCGTCAATTGTAATAAAACCAGTCTAAGCTGAGCTTTCATTTTGTTTAAAAGGTAAGAAAGGAGACATGCTGCGCCCACCCTAAATAAATTGGCATTAGAATAGAACGATGATGATGATGATACATGATGATACCACGTAAGAAAATAGGTAGGTATAAAGCTATATACTTTATTAAATTCAATATCCTTTTTTATCAGTGGACTAACACAGGGTGATATCAAAATAATGACCCAACCGCCGAAGCCAAAAAAGAGGTTATGAATAATGTAAACTCCACACATATTGCTACAAAAAACCACTAGTGTGACAAATGAGATTTCCATCGATTTATTCAAGGCTTTACGATATGATATTTACGATTGATTTTCGTGTAATTTGTCTGGTTGCTAATGCGTCTGATCTTTGATCTGGTACGGTTTCAAGGACACTTTGTGTAATTAAAGGTCTGTGTTGAGACATTTTCAGCTTTGTTTGAAGGCTAAGTTAAATTATGTCAGCGAAGACGATGAAGGCAGTCTATGATCTTTGACAGTCGTACAACTAGTCAGTGGCTTGAAAGTCTAACAACTAGTCTTACCAAGGGTTGCCGTATTTACAAGTACTTACTGGGTTGTGGAGGTCAGATAGGCAGTCGCTCCATGTAAGAAAGTGATGTTCAGCGGCAGCCGGATAGACTGTAAAACGACCCCAACATAGTTGGGAAAAGGCTAGGCAGATGATGATCGATGTAGTCAAAAGTGTATTGGATTGACAAACATTGTCACGATGCTAGCAATTCATAATTTTGACGACCCGAATGGCGTAAAGGTGGGTGAGGCTGCCTTACGTTCTTAGGGTCCTGGGTTCGAATCCCGGTAGGAGCAAATGTTTGTGTGATGAGCATGGACATTTGTTTCCGAGTCATGGATGTTTATATGTATAATAAGTATGTATTTACAAACAAAAAAGTATATATGTAGTATATCAACTATCTGGTGTCCACGACACAAGCCTTGCTTAGTGTGGCACTAGATGGCGCTGTGTGTTAATGTCCAGCGATATTTATTTATTTATAATAAATATCTTGGTACAATACAGAAAGATATTTAGAATAGAATAGAATAGCATAATCATTTATTCGTTAATGGACAGCACAACACAATAGAGCAGCACATAGATATACCTACATTATAACAACAAACAGCTTAACAATTAATTAAAACAGCTCAACTGCGCTGAGCATTAATGAAAACAAAGGAAAATTTGACAGTTTTATGCCACGTTGCTAACTTTCAGAATGCACCCTGCATTTACATGACATTTTAATGTCGACGTTGGGATTCACTGAAAGAATTAGGTATTGGATCGTTGGTATCATTATTTTAATCATCTTGTGATCCACACTTTGCTTTCGTGTTTCATCCTAATTTTTAATTCTCTACTTTATGTCTATCCGTAACTGTACCTAAACTATATTATATAGAAACATACTATAGTTACATAGAAACATACAAAATCGATGTAAAAAAAAACTTAAGTACCGTTACCCTCATAGACAACATGCACCTAACCCGGATCTAATACGGTTAGTTAATCTAGGTTTAATTTATCAATCAGACGGTGGATAGTAACACAAATGCGGGTGATAAAATTAGAACATACGGGACATCTAATGCCTTTAATTTATGTTAAAAACTCAAAACTAGTCCTTTCGGGCGTTCAAAGCTCAGTTCATGGCATAAAGGTCCCCCTTTGAGACCTTTAATGTCACTAGTACTATTAACAGTTCCATGATGGAACTACTAGTGTCAACGAAGTGGAACTATTTATTAAAAATAATATTTTAATAAATAAATAAAAAAAATATAAATTTAATAATTAATAAAAAAAAAATATTAATCATTTAATTTAAAAATTTAATTTTAATTTTTAATATTTTGAACTAGTGATTGAAAAAACAACAGGAGTTCCATCATGGAACTGTTAATAGTATTAGTGACAATGAAGGTTTCAAGGGGGGACCCTAATGCCATGAACTGGAGAAAAATCATGGCTCCTAGCTGCTCATGAAACACTCCTGATGGCAAAATTCAATATTACTTTGCTCGGCCTAGGAATCGAACCCGAAATCCCGAAAAATCGAAATTAATAATAAATAAAGATTACGCCTGTAATCCTCAAAGGATTAGTCTGAGGTGTACCGAATAGTTCACCCACATTTCGCCAGTTTTTACCAATATATCTCTACCCATCTTTACCATCTAAATTATTACCAACAAAAACTCTATAAAATCCAAAGCATGCTTTAATCTGAACTGAACTGTGCGCCGGTGGATTAAGCAGAAGGCCTTAAATCAGCTCGGATAGCCTACCCCGGTCCCCACGGGCCGGTAGATTGGGTACCGTACCGCTTGTCCATTAGCCCTTGAAGGCATCGATTTTATTTGAGCCTAGCACTTCCCCCGCGACTTTGTCCGCGAAAATTGTGATAGCTCCGCTAATTTGCATGATATCAATATTATTTATAGACTTTGTTACTCAGTAAAGATGTAGCTTTTTATGGTGAAAGAATTTTTTAAATCGGGTCAGTATCTTAGGTTAAATGGTAACAAACAAAAAATCAAGTCTTTCTTCTTTATAATATTAATTTAGATTCGGTATGGCCGGTGACTTCACTCGTTTCCTACGGGAATCTATGGGTTTCTTCCGAATATAATCATTTTTAGACTGTTTCACTTTAAAGGTATTCATTGTCAGTTGTACTTGTCTCATCATTTGCTTGCCTCTCCTGTCTATGTTGGGGTCGGCTTCCAGTTGCTACTGAACCTCATGGAGCTAAGTATTAGTTTTTTACATGGAGCGACTGTCTATCTGACCTCCACAACCTAGTTAGTACTGGGTGATACGAACCCCTTGGCAAGACTGGTTGTCAGACTGTCGGTCCACGAACTACCTGTAACGATTGTCAAAGATCTACAAATGACAGCCGAGAGCAACTTAACGTGCTTTCAGAGTCACGTAGGAAACTCGCAAGCGCAGCTTAACTTGAAGATCTAACCAGCGGTTGTTGTTATTTAGTCACGAGCGTCTCTTACGCCAACTGTTTCTGAATAAAAAATATTCTATTAATCCGTGTTTTAGTAACGAACATCTTTCTTGTTCCTTGTTGACCTTTTTCGCAAATGAACTTCGACCCCGATTTCAATCCGGTTCGGGGTGGAGTTTTGAAAAATCCCTTCTTAGTTACACTCTCTAAGGTACATAATTTCCCTTTTTATTGCTAACTTTGTTGAATCAAACCGTGGGATGTCTGTCTACCAGTCATGGAAAATGTGCTTTTGGAAAAAATATGCATTCAATGTAAAAAAATGAGACATAAGCAGCCATATATTTTGATTGCAATGACTTACAAGTTTCGTTTTTTCACAGCTGAAAAAAGAAAACCGTAGACCCGGGTATTGGATATTCAACTTGATACCTTTTCGCTTTCCTCAGAAAAAGTGCCTTGACAGACAGATAGCCAGACGGACGACAAAGTGATCCTAAACCGTGTTTTTTCCTTTTAAACCCTAAGTAAGGAAAGAGAGAGTGCTCCTATATTTGCGTACCTACACACTTGTGCACTATCATATTTACGATTCGAATGGCGCAGTGGTATTGAGGCTGCCTTACATTCTTTGGGTCCCGGGTTCTAATCCCGGTAGGAGCAAATGTTTGTGTGATGAGCATGGACATTTGTTTCCGAGTCATGTCAGCGCTGTGGCGTTTTTTAATGTTGCAGCACCATGATGAGATAGGAACCTTTTGGCCTCGTATAGGACGAGTTTCGTTTCTTTTAATTTTTATTTCTGTTTAATTTTTATTAGTTTCAAATACTGTTAATTTTAATGTGTTTTGTCTTGTGCGGGCTAATAAATGGTTTTTCTTTCTTTCTATACAACGTGTAACGTTAAATGCGCAAAACATGAAAATAGTTTGATCAGAATCACGAGCAGAATCAATTGAACCACTTTTTAATACAGGTCACATTTAAAAAAAAAATCTTCATTAAAAATGTTGCCCTGTCTATTTATTAATAGGTCAAGTCATCATGCGCAAACCCGCCTAAATAGGTAAACAAACAAACACAAATGTTTGTCGTCCAATTTAAATTTTCTCATACTTACGTGGGATAAAAATAGTTCTTCCCAGTAAATCTAATTGCCAGTAAAACTAAAACAGCACACACAACTTTTAATTTTTTGTAATGTTTTTTTTTTCGGAATTAGGTCAATTGAATTAAACATCATATGGGGTGTCTGAGGTTTTGCGCATTTAACATTACACGTTGTATATGTATAATAAGTATGTATTTACAAACAAAAAAGGTATCTATTTTGTATATCAACTATCTGGTGTCCACGACACAAGACTCGTTGCTTAGTGTGGCACTAGATGGCGCTGTGTGTAACTTCCAGCGATATTTATATATTTCTACGTCGGTCTTTGGGATTGGTAGCATCACTGAAAACGGTCGGTGTTGTTATGAACATGGCTCTGTTTCAAATCAGCTAGTCTCGATAACATAACATCACGCCTGTTATACCTGAAGGGTTAGCCAAGAGGGTGGTTAAGTTTAAGGTAATAAGGGGTGAGTATATTGCCATCAACCGGGCACAAATCGAGACTATGGAGGCTGCTACGAAATTCCTGATAGAAAATCCAAAAACACTTTGCCCGACCCGGGATTCAAATCCCGGACCTCATCGTCAGCAGTCGTGATTGCGACCACCAGACCAACGAGGCAGTCTCGGTGAATAGATATATAAAAAGTCACAAACGTTTACGATTCCACTACAAAACAAAACAGATTGAAAACAGTAAGAGGTCTCCAATCTTTTACCTCAAAACTGATTAAAAATACTCAAGAGGAACGTGGTACGTCGCTAGCAAATCATTTTACCCCACATTTCCCCCTTTTTCAATTCACATGAAATTCATATGTCATATTTGTTACGAGAAAACAGCTCGAAAATTAAATATTTGACGTGTCATATTTGAGATGACGTAAAAAGATTTTTGATGTCAAATCCAGGGACGGAGCTCCAGGCAGGTGAAAGAGTAGGTACCTATCTGCTTCAAGTTGTCTGTCTGTTGAAAAAGGTCTCGTCTCGCAGTCTGTTCATTGTACAACGTAACATTTATTTTGAAAACCTTCCAGTGGTGGCGGCCCCGATTTACGAACAGTGGCTTCGAACCCAGACAGGCGCATTACTTTGTGTAATTTATTTCATCACCACTGCTTTCAAAACGTGAGGATACCGACATGTCCTAAAACTAAACATTCGAAAACATGTGACATCTACCAATCCGCACTGGGCCCGCGTGGTGGATTATAGCCCATTCCCTCTTATAGAGAGGAGGCCTGTGTCCCAGCTGTGGGAACATCAATAGGCTGATGATGATGTTGATGATGAAAACCTAAATCGCCGTTGAGACATGTAGGAATGCAATATTTTGCTAAAATCAAACCGGTAATTAGTTTGAAAAATCTCTTAACGACACCACCCTATGCAGTATCAATAAGAACACCATTTCCATCACTTTTAAAGTACTTGAGAGCTACCATTTTTTCATATAAAAAACCAACCAAGTACGAGTTGGGCTCGCTCAGCGAGGTGAGGATTCCCTTCAAACTTCATCATGCACGGCAGTTTTTTTTGTTATTAAACTACATTATTTATGGTTTTCAGATTTTTCCGTTTCCATGTGCTGCAAGACAATGCTTCTTGCCAAAATGTCGTAATTCTAGGTCAACGGGAATTATCCTAAAGATTCTCTTGTGAAATCGCAAAATATGCGACATAAACGGTCAACATTTGATCGCGTTGCCTTACAAGTTTGACACAGCTTTTATACATATTAATTATTTATACATTTTATTTGATATTAATTTCAACTTGATAGCTCTTCGCGTTTCTGAGAAAAAGGATCTTTACAGAAAGTCGAACAACAAATTGATCCTATACCTAACGGTAATTATTTCCTTTAGAGGTACGTAACCCCAAAAACACACAAAACAGCTTATAACATGACTATAAATTGCTGGATTTGACATAAATACTTCATCACCTACAACAAATAAAAATCAGAACTACATTTGATGCAAGGCAAAATGTACCAATGACTAGACGGTTAACAGTTCCACTTAAAGACACGTCTCATTGAACAAGACAACTATACATCGTCACGTCTAAATGAAAACGAAGCCTTAGTTGGTGCCTAAGTTCCTAGATCCAGTGGTTACCTCGTCAGTAGTGACGTAAGTGAGTAAGGTGTAATTTACCCGCACTAGGTACACCTCGGTGCAGTTAAGTGAAATACCAATAATTGGCCACGTCAAACTGTGAGATTGCAACATGCTGAGATGGATACAGAGTAAGAAAACCAGAGGAACTATTAAAGCATTATTATAAGGTTTCTCTCTCGTATTTCGGACTATTTGTATGTATTTTAATACATATTAGTTTATTTTATATGCTTATTTACGTATTAGTATGTAGGTACCCATTTATATGTTTTATTTAATGCTTACAAAAATGGTATGTTTCTTTTATTTTTATTGTATGTACTCTATCACAATGCTGTCCTATTTGACCCAATGGTTTACTGGTAGAGAATGCATTGTGGCATTAAGGCCGTCTATGTACCACTATTGTACATGAAGTTTGAATAAATAAACAATGCCAAAACACATCATTCGTCATCATCATTTCAGCTGAAAGACGTCCACTGCTGGACATAGGCCTGCCCAAAGTGTCGCCACATTGACCGGTCCTGTGCGATTCGCATCCAACGGATTTCCACAGCCTTCATCAGGTCATCTGTCCAACTAATGGGAGGCCAACGCAACGTCTTCTAAAACACAGTCAAAACACAGTAAAACTTTAATTTGTTGTGCATAATATGTACATGTTGGTCCCGGCTGACATTTGTAGATCTTTGACAATCGTTACAGTAATCAGTGGCGTGAATGTCTGACCAAAAGGAATCATATTGGATACCCAAGGTAACAGGGTTGTGGGAGTCAGATAAATGCAGTTGCTCCGTATAAAATACTGGTATTTAACTGCATTTGGTTAGACCGGAAGTCGACCCCTACAGTCTAGGCAGATGGTGATTATGTCGGTCGAACAAGCTATTTGGTTTACATTTTACAATGTAATTTGATGGTTAAACTGTAAACCAAATAGCTTGTTCGAGAGAACCCATTACGAACATCTAAAAATTAAGGTTTAACTGGTTTGTGGAGTTAGATGGGCAGTTTATATCAGTAACAGTTATAGTCAAATCGACGCAGTGGTAGTTCCATTGACTGCAAATTCGATTTCCTCTGGGGACTTGTTCTCCCCTTCATTGCGATCATTTTTTCTGTTCTACGCCATACCTGTGAGCCTTCCAGTTACGGAGATATTGAGGTCAAAGTTCCAATTTTTCGACAAGTTTTTTTTTAAATATACGCGTTTTACTGTACGATTTTTACTTTAAACACCTCTACAACGCCCGTACTGTTCAATCCATCCATTAGAACAATGTTTAAAGGGCGTTACATTGTGTTCTACCACAAAACATGTTTTTTCACCCAAAAAAAAAAGTCTATTCCCAGCAATAATTTTTACGTAAGTTACTTAGTTTGATGTACAGAATGCTTGGATGACGGCTTCGTGATGAGGTTGTTTACATCCTATATTTATATTATGGAAATTAGGTGAACTATCACAATTTTAGCGGACGAAGTCGCGACCGAAATTAAGGTTATAACAACGTTGTTTTTGCACCCTTACAAACACTGCTATGTCCGGTTTTAACCAATTTAGACCATTAGGGCTTGTCAGCTACGGTAAGCTAGTTATTTCAGTACATCAGTGCACTAAGTGCTGGTAAACGACCACACGTCTCCTGTTAAGCAACAGGTTGTATACAGGCGAATACTGTGTAATTGCTTGCAGGAGAATTGAGAGTGGGTAATTGAGGAATTTTCCTATTTTTACAGACCCTTTTTGTTTTAACTACAACTTTTTTTGTTCGACTGCAAAAGATGTCTCTACAAATACAACTGCACCTAAACTTAAAAAGTCACTTCGAGTCAATCTTCCGTGATTGTTATTAATTTTGAGCTCCCGATATTTCGACGCCGTTGCAAGCGCCATGATTGTGGGTCCATCACGTGATAGCTTAAAACAGTGTTTAAAACAGTGCTTAACTGCAAATAAACCCCGAAGATCTAGGCAGAAGTGTACCTAATAAGTACACCCGCATTTTGCCAGTAATGTTTAATAGGGGGCAAGCCTATTGCCATCAACCAGGCACAACTCTGCAGACTCCATTGCTGCTACTAAGAAATTCCTGTTAGAAATATCCTGCCTGACCCGGTAGTCGAACGCAGAACATCATGCTTATATCAGTTACTCTAACGATCACTAGACCAAAGGGGCATTTTCAAAATCCCAGCGAATATAACTGTGTAACTTACCATAGACCTAAGCTCTACCAAAATTGAAACAATTTATATTCAAAACCACAGACCAACTAAATCCGCAGCATGCATCGACTTCAAGACACCATTAGTTTCCTAATCGTTCAATTGTCCCTCTGTTTCCCTTGCTCTACGGAACCAAATCCGGAATTAAATCCGGAATGATCCGTTCTCGTCTTAATCCGTTCCGTTTCAGTTAGGACCAGTCTTACCCCACGTATCAGAGTTAGCTATTTCGATTTAATTAAGTACTGGCATAAGATACGGAATACGGATGGGATTGTGATGGGAATCTCGAGGTTAGTTTCCTTATGTTTTGTGGAGTATGAAGTTTGAAGTTTGATTGTATAAGGAGAAGGTTTTATTGGGACATTGGTTAGTATTAACAATGATGAAATCATTTCTGTATTCTTCAAAGAGGTTCCTGGTTCCATCTAACGGTCTGCCTATAGGCAGACCGTTTTTGTTTTACGTTATATGTTCACTCATAATCATTTACTTGCTATAAGTATGGGTACATATACTGGTCTCAAAGTCAGTTGAGGTTATACATAGGTAGTTTAATGCTAGACTATTACAAAACAAGGTTTGTGTTTAAAAATCATTGTTTTCAATAGTGACTTAATTATAAGAATTTAATCAATTAAAACATTGATACATTGAAGTAAATTATAATGTAACCGCTAAGGGAAAATTGAAAGAAATACACGTTTTGTGCCTACCCCAAGTACTAAAATGACAATTATTCCTTAAAATATATTAATTAATAAGCTATAATATAATGATGTTTAGTAAATATAATTTCGCCTATTGTGGCACCCTATGTGAAATGTTTACTTATACATATAAATTGAAGTTCGTATGACGTAATATTAAAAATATTCTTTCTTTCTATCTATGCAACAAAATCGAACGTAAAAACCATCGTAATTTACAAATTACAATTAGACATTGAGAATTTCGCAGGCTGCGTTGAATGGTAAAGCAAATTCGTAACATCGACGTAGAGGGGAATGATTCACCGTTTTGAATTGCATGTGTACGCATCCGATCAACCCAAATAGACGGAATTTCCTATTGCAATTGGTCTTTGGCTCACCTAACGAAGTGCAAACGTAACACACTCGCAACACAGAATTTTTCGATCAGAAATCTCGATTTTTCAAACTTTGGACAATAAAGGAAATCGGTACTCCTGTGTGAGCAGAGGTTGTCAGTCAGATCGATGATTTAGTATGTGTAGTTTCTTTCATCACCACTGCTCTCAAAATAGTGGGGAACCTGGCATTAGTACATGACGGTTTGATCTAAATAATTGAAGACAAGTGTCATTTTACTCGCTCGTGTAGCACTGGGAAAGTTGGGATGATTCCTGACCAAAAAAGAAATTGATTCTGTTTAGTCCGTCAGTTAGATTATCGAAAAATATTGGATACTTGTTTTTTGTTTTATCTAATTAATCAAGAAATGACGAAGATAAAACGTGTCAAAGATCATAAGTGGGCTTCGGACGTCACTTTCCGGTAAAAAATGTATAAAAATGTTACGCCACACGAGTTTCCTTATGTTTATCTTATGTTTACTTGAAAAAAGAAAAAGTATGTGTCCAAAATTTTTTGGAAATTTATCCGACGTACTAATTAGTTTTTTTTTTGGTTTCTCCTATTACAGGCTGATTATGCCCATGTATAATAAGGACCATTCCTGTGAAGTGTAAACCTACATCATCGCAAACAGACATTTGACACGGGAATAATAAAAAATATGCAAAGACAAATTAATGCTTCATCAAATTAATTCAGTGCAAATGCATATTTTAATAATTTTTCACACTCACTTTCAGAGTCATATTCCTGAAATTTCTGTAAATATTCATGAAAGCTGTTTCAAAAGATTTGCTTTTGGTTAAAATAGAATATCATTTACACAATTTTTATAGAAAATATGCGATAAAAAAATGTTTTTCACTTCATTTAACGGGTAAGAACAAACATTATGAAAAATAGATTTGTTTAGTCTGAATTAATTTCAGGGACTCGTTTTAGTCTAATTGTTCTTGGATTAATTATGCATTATTTCTTCTGTGTAATGAAACAACATGGAGTTTGCTACTGTTACTGCTACTGTTACTGTTAGCCTGTGTCAACCCACAGCTGGGCAAAGGCCTCTCTCTATGACCTCCAAATTCTTCGATCCGGGGCCAATTTGGGCCACTGGTCGTTGGTTTTGTCCAGCCTAAGATAACATAATTTTCAAAAGAGACACTAGTAAACACGGGGTAAAGCCGTGACCGAGTAGAGTCCAAGAACTGGAAAAAGAAATGTTGGTCGTCCAGCGGCGAGATAGGCAGACAAAATTTTTGCTGTTGCGGGAATATCCTGGATGAGGCTGCCACAAGAGTGTGGAGCTTGACACAAGCAAAGAGCCCGTCGTACCGTATGCACCATTGTCCTGCACCATCAATGGTGCAGATGAGTCTAATTAGTTTCGTTTGCACCCTTAATTTGAATACAACTTACTTCACAATACTTTCCTTGTCATCTAAATATATAAAAAAAGAAACTAACTGACATATCAACGCACAACCCAAACCGCTAGGTCTACAGATTCCAAAATTGACATGTAGGTTCCTTATGTGGTCTAGGGGTGCAATAAGAAAGGATTTTTGAAAATTATAACTCTTAAGGGGGTGAAACGGGGCTCCAAAGTTTGTATGGGAAAACAAGATTAGTCAGACTATTTTATTCGAAACTTCACAGGAGTATTATCAAATTGATAATGAGTAGAAACAGATTAGAGGCCTGTATCCCCCAGTGGGTGAAGTTGGGCTGTTGATGACGGCGATGAAACATAGAGTTTCCAATAACCAATACATTGAATCGTTTATAGTGATACGAAGTTTAACAAGTCAAAACCAAAGGATTGGCTGTAAACATAGTTATGTTGACTGGCTACCAACCTCACCCATCATAGATTTCATAATATTATTAGCCAATTTTTTGCGAATTGATATTATTACCTAATGTTGTTGTTGCTGAAGTTTCATCATCATCATCATCATTTCAGCCGAAAGACGTCCACTTCTGGACATAGGCCTTCCCCCAAGTGTCGGCACATTGACCGGTCCCGTGCGACTCGCATCCAACGGATTCCCAGAACCTTCACCAGGTCATCGGTCCACCTAGTGGGAGGTCTTCCAACGCATCGTCTTCCGGTTCGCGGTCGCCACTCCAGAACTTTTCGGCCCCCTCAGCCATCCGTTCTGCGAGCAATGTGCCCTGCACACTGCCACTTAAGTTTGGCAATTCTTCGGGCTACGTCGGTGACCTTGGTTCTCTTGCTGAAGTTTACGTCAACGCTATCGAAGATTTTATAGTTAAGCATAGTTAACAAGTGTATTAAAATAACGTAATTCTAATTCATAACAATATTAAATACAATTATAAATTAAGATAACCCAAAGTAACTAACTGAACAATAAACTAAAAATGCAAAAACTGCCTTTGCAACGCTGTCAACTGATAAAGTCCCCAGGAGACTGGCGGTATTGCCACGTTGCATGGCAACGCTTAGCCTCTGGCCAGAGTAAGAG
Organism: Xestia ashworthii; assembly: GCA_950022955.1. NCBI lineage: Eukaryota > Metazoa > Arthropoda > Insecta > Lepidoptera > Noctuidae > Xestia > Xestia ashworthii. The sequence goes on from OX465570.1 coordinate 19,108,783, forward strand.
CCAGCCCTAGGGTCACGGGGAGTGTCGACTAAGCGCTTTGAAATCCTTAAAAAGGCTGTGAGCTCTCGGACCCACGGCCCTGGAGTTTTAACCCCAAACGGCTCGAAACTATAGTTACCAATAAGGTTACTATATTTACGCCGCTTGAGGTTCCCTGCAGCCGCAGCGGCAGCACTAGCTCGCACTAGGACCTCATAGTGTGGTTAGTGCTTAACCTGGTGTCAAAGGTTTTATGCCGGCCAGGGCCCTCTGACTTGGCTTTATGCCGTTCAGAAATATCTCTCGGGTATGCTGGTTTCCTCACGATATTTTCCTGCCGAAGCCTTCCTCACCTCTAGAATCCGAAAAATCAAAGGTGCGTGCCGTGGGTTCGAACTCGCTTTAATAAATAAACAATCTCACTAGAAAATCAAGACCTAACTCCCTAACTCTTAAATCCGCCCCATCTAGACATATTCCCAACTGTCAAAGTCATAGACAATACCCCTCTAGTCTAGAACCTAAATGAACATACAAGAGCTCATTTCTCGAGTGTTATGAACTCAACCTGACGTACTCGTATAATAAAAAAAGATTTCCCTCAGGAAATCAGAATATTGGTGGGTATAAACTCCTCGACTCGTAAAACGTTGCCTTAGTTTCTGTGTGTCTAAGTTTTGCTCTATTTCAGCCTGAATTTGCTCTTACCTTCATACCTAGGAAGATAGATGGTAGGTTAGTGTTTTTGCGACGAATTGGGTCTTTCTTAGTTTTTTCGCGAGTCTTCGGTTATTTCTTTCTTTCTTTTTTGAGTGGTTAATGCCAAGATGGTGTCAGAGTTTATATGTCGCCCATGGGCCTCTGACATAGCTTTTCATGCCGTTGAAATACATCTTCGACGACCCGAATGGCGCAGCGGTAGTCAGATTGCCATACGTTCTTAGGATCCCGGGATCGAATCCCGGTAGGAGCAAATGTTTTTGTGATGAGCATGGACATTTGTTTCCGAGTCATGGATGTTTAATTATTTATGTATTTACAAACAAAAAAAGTATCCATGTAGTATATCAACTATCTGGTGACCACGACACTAGCCTCGTTGCTTAATGTGGCACTAGATGGCGCTTTGCGTAATGTCCAGCGATATTTGTATTTATTTCTCGGGCATCCTGAAAAACTGGCAGGTATTCCGGGTTCCAGGTATGCTGGAAGAGAATTCTTTAGGAATAAGCACCACCCTTGTACTATTTTTCTGATCCTTTCTTCTCTCTATTTAAGGATCATGCACATGAACTGTTAAGTAAATAAATAAAATATGTTCTAAACGATTATTTTCTATTTTAAAGTACATAGTTCGAATCTCCGCGACTTCTTGCTAGGCACACAGACCAATTTTCATTACCAAGTAAATATCCACTGCATTTAAAATGTCACATTAAGCATTTCAAAAGTGACATCTAGAAAGTGCAACGATTCGTACAAACTTGGGAAACTGTGCATAAATCAATACCTATTTGATTCGACTCTCAAATCTCACATTAGCAATTATGATTCGTGGACCAAAATGCTAAACAACCAATCAAATCGAATGACAGCTGATTTTGAAGAGCATTACCGGAGACACACCGTTTTTAACAACATGTATTGACATGTCGACGTCTCCATAATAAATGTCAAGCGATAAAAACCCACCAGTGCGCTTTCATTATAAATTACATACAAGCTTCTGCCATTACCTTCGCCTGCGTGAAGTTTGATAATTGTCCCATGGGATCTTACTATCGGAATAAAAACTATCCCTATGTTATAATCCAGGTTATAAACTATCTGTGTTCAAAATTTCATCCAAATCCGTTAAGTAGTTTTTGCATGAAAGAGTACTAACAAACTGTCGTCTTTATAATATCAGTGATAAATGATATTAATAAAATGCTTTTTATTCAGACTGAGTCCATTTGGTTAGTACAACACACAACTTAGAAACTAGTGTTAGTACTTATATACATATACCCGAAGAACAAAAACAAAACAATTATAAATTGTGATGAGAGGTGAACCAAGGCTGTCACCGAATGGCGTCCAAGAACTGGAAAAAAGAAGGTGGGTCGTCCGGCGACGAGATGGGCAGGTGATATAGTTGCCGTTGGGGGAAAAACCTGGATGAATTGAGGCTGGCACTACCCTGGATATTGGCTACCCAGCAGTGGGTGAGTTCGGGCTGGATGATGATGAAATACAGGGTGGAAACGGTCGGGCCTGTGGACGGTTGGCTATGGGCTAGCTAGCCGTCCGTCCGTCTAACGACGACAGGCCGTGTCGACGGCGCGTTCGTGTTCCACGCGCGCCTCAAAGAGATGTCAGCATAAGAGAGGGGCCCGCAAGGGCCGAAGCCTGCCGGGGTTGCGGGACTGTAACGTAAAGGGCGCAAAGGGCGAGGAAGGAACATGGATGGGTTTTAGTCAGTAAGAGTCTGACACTCCCTCCCGCTCCGCCCAGAGTGGGAGATGTCATTTGATGATTTCCCATCCTAAAAAAAAAAAAAAAAAAAAGGGTGGAAACGGTAAACGGGGCAGTAAGGGGAGTTACCTTAACCGTTGCAGCCACATTTTATTTATCATGAAATTTTGAACACCATACACCGATTAAGAAACGGTTAGCAAGAAAATGGCCACTTTCCACAAAATATTTTTTTGATGCCAATCGATCCTGACTGATCAAAAAGTTCGGACAGGTTGGAGAACTAAAAAATGCAAAAAAAAACATTTCCCACACATTTTATTTGAAAGTTTTAACCAAATTTTCTTTTTTGAAAGCCATTTTCTCTCATAGAGAGGAGCCCCGTATCCCAGCAGTAGGAACATTATAGGCAATTCATGCAATGCCATGTTATTATGTCGTGTTCTCTTTTTTTTAGTACCTATCAATAAGAGCTAGCCTGATAATACTTTGGTCTCGGCTGCCTTAGTAGATTTTTACAGTCATTTTACGAAGTCGGAAGTCCGAAAGTCTGACAACCAGTCCTCACAAGATGATGGAGGTCAGATGGCCACTTCATGTAAAATACTGGTATTCAGCTCCATCCACTTACGACTGGGAACAGACCCCAATATAGTTGGGAAAAGGCTGGGCAGATGATGGTATTGTATGTTGTGTGCGACTTGCCACTCAATAAATTAAGGAATTACGTCGCGAGGATGGGTGACAGTGTTATCGGATCTGATAATGATAACTGCAATCAGTGATAGGTTTAGGAAGCCTATAGTGAATATTTACATAGATATGTTCAGCCTATATGAGACCTACTTTAAGCGACTTTAATAGGATATTAATTTGTTTTATTCTTAAAGCTAGCTATGGCCGGCGAACTACGGTTTGAATCGGATTTTTTTTTTTTGTATTGAGCCCTAATTATATCCTACTATTTCTAAAATAAAATTATCCTGAGTTAGATAATATAACATCAGCTATACACAGCATATTAGATAGCCAGCGAAAGTCCCGTCAAAATCGGGCCAGCCGTTTCCGAGATTAACCGGATCAAACAGACAGACAAAATATGAAAAACAAAAATATTGTTATACTTACTTAAGTAAGTGTCATTAGTACCGTACATATATTTAATTCAATTTATTTATTTGTATAAATGAGTAGGAAAATATAATAAGCTGCATCTGGTGGGTTTAAGAGGTAGTATACAACATTCAGGTATACTATCAGAAATAGGGTTCAATTTACCGGATAGGTACGTGGAGCGTGTAGCTGCTGGTGGTGCCAAGGGCTCGCACTAACCTGCTGGGGCGCGCACCCTGACTCACACTCTCAACACGGTGGCAGTTACCATAGACATATTCACCTGTACACTGACTTAGTTTACAAGGGCCACGTACTGTGTAGCTTGTAAGGTATAACTAAGCAAAATATTTTTAAGCATATATTTAAGTTACTTTGTCGCATTAGATTTATCATCTGTAATGGCAAAGGAAACATGTGATAATAAATAAAAAAATAAAATTATACTATTTATAAATACGAGTAAATAGTACATAATATCGTACTTATTACTTAAGTAAGACATATAATGTTGAAAACTGGTATTTTTATTATTGTCTTCAATTGACTCTCATATCTTTAAAAGAGAAAATTAATAGGCACTTTGAATCTACATACAACTTTAATATAGAGAATAATCTGGATTCCTATAGAAATAGCAGAGATATATGGAACTGTATATTATGTGGCGTACAATAAAGAAATTGATCTTTACTCGTATGGAAAGGTTTTCCTTTCTTTTCATTAAGATTACAGAATAGTCAGCGTCAAAATTAAATTACGGTTATATAAAACTCTATTTCAATACACTTCCTCGAAAACTGGTTCTTTTCGCACTACGATTAGGTTCAAAATGCAGTGTATTTCACACACGTGCGTTTTTGCTATTTTTATACATATATTTAATCCAAATTAGTTCAATGATAATTAAAAAAAAAAACATCTTCCTTTGTAAACATTTTTTGAATATTTAAATTGTGTTTATAAATTCAATATTATAGATAAACATGATTATTAAAAAACTAATATTTACTTTTATAAACAAATTAACATTTGTTTGTGTTCTAAATTCAAAAACTTATAAAAAAAAAAAACATTTTTTATTAGGCTATATAACGGCTTCATACCTTTGCCTCTTCTTCAACCTGGCGAAAGCAAAGCGCGGAAAAAAAAAATAATCATAGTCTCGTAATAATTCATGACACAAATATTTTACATCCTTTTATTTTATTTCTTCAAAAGTGTATGTTGAAAAACGTCGTTTGATACACGTGGACATTTGTTATTGCAGTTTTCGGCTCAAAAACACCCTCGCCTACAGCTCGTGTGTTAGTACCTTCTTAAACTACAATAACAAACTTTCTCCACTTATCAAATCGCACTTTATGCGTTTTCTTTTTGAGTCGTGTACTATACACGACTCAAAAAGAAAACGCATAAAGTGCTTATTCGAAAAAAAAAATCAAAGAGAAAATTTCAGTTTTTCCCCAATTTGCTATTTGTACGAAATTATACTGCTATTAGACACTCAAACTGCATTAATCACTCGTTTCCAAAGTTACAACAACACTCACTTTAATACCAGAATGATTATTGACTGAAAATTATACATTTTCAGTCAAATAAAATGCTACCATTATTTTTACTTTGCTACTCTCAAAAACATGAGAAGGGAGAAAGGGCAAGTATAACATAGCCATACATCCCTGAACAGAACAATTTGATTGACCTTCTAACCCAGTGCTCTCCTAACTACTAGTTTTTAGATCACTATGCCAAACATTAAAAAGTGAAACCAGAACTGCCTATCTCTCAGAAAAACATGATGTCATGAACAAATATTTTTCCATAAAGTATTTAATAAAGAAAATAGCAGACTCAATGACTTGCTTCAATTCCAAAGCGAAAGGACCATTTTTCGTTTTTCAAAATACAAAATTTTCATTACGCATTGTTAAAAAGCAAGAATGGATTAAATGTTTTGCGAAAGATAAATTTGTAGCTCAATTTTTATTTTTTCGATAGCCTTTTATGTGTCTCATATGAATGACAATGTTTTTGTTTTATTATTAATTTTATTAATAAAAACACTAAACTTGTATTTTTGTAGACTTTTCAATTTTTTGATGACACAATTCGAAATTCGATTTTTGACAGTTTTTCGAAAAGAGATCTGTCAACTGTCAATTTTAATCCTAGGATAAAAGCACATCTGATAGAAGTAAATAAAATAATTATCTTGTTAGTACTGTCATGTAATTGCATGTTTTTCGAGTGTTTTCATTGCCATTTTTTTTAATGTAATTTCATCGTAATGTCATTATTATTGTCTCCATAAATTCAGTTTAATTACCTATTTTGCACACAATAATACCTCTTTGCAATTTCTCATAAAAATACTGTCATGTCAATAATTAAGTCATTTTTGCTGCATGATAATTTTGTAAACGTTTATTTTATAAAAGATGTCACGTAATTTTTCACAATAATCTTAACAAGAAAAACGAAACAAACACCAAAATCGTTTTCAAACGTAAATCGTTGCGAAAAACCGTCTGAAAATTGATGTCACGTCTGCAAATAACAAAAACCCTATTTTATAAAAACCTAACAACCTTTCTGGGTCCAATCCAGAATTATTTACGATACTACTTTATGGAACCCTTGGGCCAGAAAATCTGAAGGTCGCATCCTATGTTTTCTGCGAAAATGCATATCTTACATAAAAATATTTTAAAAATTACTCACGGTTTATAATCGAAGGAAACATAACACACTAAAACACTGGCACTATACACTTCACACAGAACTTTACACTATATTTTTATTTATTTTCTTATTTAGACACGACGTTAGGTCGGCGGCGCTGCGAGCGTCGGCCGGTTTCGACGACGGCGCCAAAACGACTGACCATTCGGGATGGATGGGTTGCCAGCGTGCGATAGGAAAAGCGCCGGGGGAAATTGGGGTGAGTGGGAAAATTTCGGGGAGATTTTAGACATGGATTTTTATTGGTACCAGCTGGGAATTTCAAGGTCATTTGTTGATGCACTGACCTTGATAATAGAGTCAAATGTCTTATTGTGTGACTATCGCCTTGTAATTGTTTCAAACATGAGTTTTACAAAAATAATTGATTGTAAAATATTTCAGAAGACCTTTCTTACAAAATGAAGGCATTAAGCCATAACTACTTATCTTATACAGAAGCAAAGATGTGTTTGCGCACGCATTTTACACTAATACTTTTCTCCAATTCGTATCAGTATCTTGTACTCGTATTAAATATGATTCTTAAACAAATTTTTACTAGATATCTCAAGTATTTCCTTACTTTAAAATAATCTTCTTTAATTCTTTTATCGGTTGTGTCTTAAAAACGTCTCTGACAAGAAACTCATTTTCTGTTTATAACCGATTGCAGACCATCGCTCTGTCCATACTTTTCATATACAAAACTGAAAACCGGCCACCAAAAAACAAACACGTAAAAAAAATGTCACCTCACAGAAAATAATCAATAGCAAAGCTCAAAACCTCCATTTCTTTTGCGAATTCTCTTACAGCTGGTATCCCCACCCTGAGAAAATGGCGGGAAGTGGCGCCTGCGTGGACCCCGCCCCCCGCGCTTTCCTCCCCGCTCCCCCCGCTCACGAAAACTTAGCGCCAATCGAACTGATGAATTAGGCATGCATCGCGAGAAGGTACTTAAGAACATAATTGTTGATATTAATTGATAAATACCTACAGAGGTATTTTATCAGGATCTCCCACGTGTGGACATGTACCAAAGAAACATAAATAACATCACGCCTGGTATCCTCGAATGGTTTGGCAGATATGTACAGAGGGCTAAACAAATAAGTAACCAGGGTCGAAATATATAGAAGTTTTCTTAGTAACCGTTGGATGTTTTCGAATGAAATTAACTTAGATTGATAGAAATGTTAATTTCCTTAAATTACTTCTGAAGACGTGAAATGGTTTCTAAAAAAACTGTACTTAACTATATCTGATGACCGTGGTTACTTATTTGCTTTGCCCTCCGTACCCAATAGCCTTTTCGCCAGTTATGTTTAAGTCCCATGTAAAGGCGAGCCTATTGCCATCAACCGAGCTCAAATCCAGATTACGCATCGTGACACTACTGAAAACTTGCCTACGGAATAACCCAATAACACTTGACCCGATCTGGGAATCGAACCCAGGACCACATGCTCAATAGTCGCACTTGCAACCACTACACCAACGATAAGTATCGATTTTATTGAAATGTTTTAATGAACATCGCTGACACATTCGGAAAACCTACCTCCCACCTTTAAATGTTATCAAGAATTGGACCTGGGTATATGAATAAACGGATTCCCGCAGCCTTCACCAGGTCATCGGTCCACCTAGTGGGAGGTCTTCTAACGCCACTCCAGAACTTTTCGGCCCCACTGGCCATCCGTTGGATGCGAGTCGCACGGGACCGGTCAATGTGGCGACACTTGGGGGAGGCCTATGTCTGGCAGTGGACGTCTTTCGGCTGAAATGATGATGATGATGATGATATGAATCAATGTCATGATGACTAGAGTATTGCCTCGTAAATAAAACTCAAGAAGCAGTAGAAAATGGAAGTAAAAAACCTGGGCGGTCTTTGGGAACTGCCGATAGAATTGAAAACTAAGCAATCTATTTCCATGATGAAGAAAGAAAAAGATGAAAGAAGTTTTCACTTCAAAAACGTGTTGCGCCAACCCCAAGTAACATAGGACAGGGTAGGAAGATTGCTAGAGTATTGCTTCGTAAGCCCCACCCTAGGAATTTATACTGTATCGTAGGTGTGTTTACAAAATGTAAGTTCATGTACACAAACAGCCAGACCCGGAACAATTAGGGATTCCATGGTCAGTGAGTCGTCTTAGGGCACTATGAAAAAAAGATTTGGAAAAAATTCACGACCAATTTCGAGGTAGTGCAGGCCGCTGCCGTGGTACCACTCGCTTCCGTCCATCAAAGTTCTAAATCTAACCTAACCTAAACAGACTGTGGATCCTTTCGACATCGTTTTTACGACAAACGGTTAGTCGGAGACAACAAACACCAAGACACGCCTTATATTTGTTTTTATACGATGGAATCGAGAAAATAAACGATTTGCGAAAATAACACGTGTACACGCGTAGTGGTCCTTAGGCTCCAACTGATTCCGTGCTGAATCGAACCCGCGACACGCATCATCAGTCGCTCAGTCACTGCGCCAGCCGTTGAGGTCAGGGGGTCTAAAATAGTCACTTTAGCAGAATCATAATAGAAACATAAATGAATTTGCGGTCACAGACACAGTTAATATTATGAATTTTCTTTTAAGACCATTTTAAAAATTGTAACGCAATTCATATTCTGTTCCTAATATGATTCTGCTAAGGTGGCCATTTAAGACCCCCTGATAGGCAGTCGCCCCATATAAAAATACTAGTATTCAGCTACATCCGTAGAACAGAACTCACCCCCACCTAGTTGGGAAATTACTATGATGTTGATGAATAATAATTTAACAGACACTTCAAAAGATGGTCATCAAAATAACGCTTTTACTCCACAATCATTATACCACCAAAAACCTAGATTCGTTCGATACTACTCGTAAATCTTACATTGTTTTCTTTCGTTCATCCATAATTTAGTTTTCCAATACTAAAGTAAAATCCGTTCAATCACTGTTGAAGTTTGTGCTCGATGTCAGGGTTCCGTACCTTAACGGTGCCAACGGTACCCTATACTAAGCTCCGTTCAAAATCAAAACATTTATTTCAATTAGGCCAGTTACAGGTGCTTTTGAATTGTCGAAACAAAGATGAAAATTAAATGTAGCTACAGTCCCAGTCACAAGACAAAAACTGTGAAAGTACTGTAGTTGCCCATTCCCTAGCGTAGATCTCTATGGAGAAGAACGGGCAAGAAACTCCATGGACACTCTTTTAATTAAATCATAATGTTGTTACAAAGTCTTGGTTACATCATTCATGTTGAGATGGTGCATTATGTTGTCTGTACCTATGTCACAGGACTGTATCTTTTAAACCGTAATAGGCAGGCAATTATACATCGTAGTATCGTATTAGTCAATACTAACAGGTTGAAGAGGTCAGACCGGCGGTTGCTATTCTGGTATTCAGAAACTCGTAGCTCCGGTTACACTGTAAGCCGACCCCGACATAGTTGGAAAAAGGTATTAGGTAGATGATGAATATGTAGGCACTTGAAATTTCACTGACTGTGTATAGAATACAATTTAGTTAAACACCAAGTAAGGTGGCCCTACTTCCCTAGTGATCAAAAAGCATGTGTTTTGGCGCTCTTTTTAAATTATGTCGTGTGATATGTATGTTGTACATTGATACGGGACCCTACGTCTGCGAGTCCGACTTACACTTGCGCGGTTTTTTCATGTTATTTGTGCAAGTATTTGTACACTTTGTTGCATTGCTGAGCTTGCAAGTTTTATTTACGAACGGTAATGACTTGTGTGGTGTAAACGTGGAATGATTTAGTTTAGTTTTATACAGAGTGTTTCGGATTGAAGAATTGGTTTAGTGCGCTGGTAACTTTGGTATGGTTTTATTGGAAAGATTCAGTGTTTTAAGATAGTAACTTTAACTATAAACTCCTTAAATGATTCTAAACCAGCACTTATTTTTGGTCGATAAAAAAAACTGGTGAAGGTTGCGGGGGATACACTGGAGTCGCACGGGACCGTATTCGTAAAGAATGTTTCACCACATTACGGGTCTAAAAAGTTACAATGAATAATGAAAGTAGTGATTAACTAGTTAACTAATATTATGAAAGAAAAGTGATAATCCCTAAAACTGTTGCATTGTCAATGAAGCCTGCTTGATATTCTGATTATATTCATTTTCTACAACCAAAAGTTTAATATTCATTGCAACTACTTATTTAAATTAAAATCTCCGTGGACAATACTATTTTTAACCGACTTCCAAAAAGGAGGAGGTTCTCTATTCGACTGTATGTATTTTTTTTTTTTTTTTTTTTTTTATGTATGTTACCCGATTACTCGAAGACGCCTAAACCGATTTGAAAAATTCTTTTTTTGTTTGAAAGGGTATACTTCCAAGTTGGTCCCATAGTCGCCAAGTCGGGATCTGATGATGGAATCTTGGCGAAATCGAGGGAACTCTTCAAATTTTATAGGATAACGTACAGCAATTTTTATATTTTCTACAACAAGTGAAGCATTTGCGTTTGATAAGAACCATTCTACCATCAGATCTGATGATGAAGCCAAGAGTCACGGAACTCCATAATGAGACAATGTATCCTAGTCGTGTTTGGGCTTGTTGTAATTGTAACGGTATGCACTTTCCATGTGAACCACTAAAAAGTGAAAAATAAAAACTTTTTTGCAAAAAATAAAACCGACTTCAAAAAGAAAAAGTGAAAAATAACTTTAGCTTCTGAAGTCGGTGACAAAAAAAATTAAATCAATCATACAAACGTCACCGACTTCAGAAGCTAAAGTTATTTTTCACTTTTTCTTTTTGAAGTCGGTTTTATTTTTTGCAAAAAAGTTTTTTATGAAGAGTGATTTTGAAATATTAAGCTGTGATAATCAAAACGGCTGAAATACTCATTTCGCTTTGTCTGATGCAGATTAATATAAAAAGTGAATCTATCTCGAGACGAAATAATATAATATAACAGGAGCTCGTGGCTAAATAATCTTCAAGGTTAAGCAACACTTTCTGAGGTCAATCTATGGATGGGTGACCAATACCAAGTGCGAGTTGGTGGATGTCACAATGTCTTCGAATGTTTGGTACTAGAACAGGACGGTTTACTCATCTTCATCCGCTTGCCTTTTCCCAACTATGTTGGGGTCAGCTTCCAGTCTAACCGGATGCAGCTGAATACCAGTATTTTACATGGATCGGCTCTCTATCTGACCTCCACGATCCAGTTAGTACGGGGTTATACGATACCAATTGGTCGATCGGTTGTCAGACTTTTAGGGCCACTGACTACCTGTAACGACTGTCAAGTATCTACAAATGTCAGCCGGGACCCTTGTCGAAGCACGGAGGAAACTCGGTATGTAAAGGTGATCACCCATCCACAGACCAACTAGGCAAGCACGGCTTAACCTAAAGATCGACCCGAGCGGCTGTTATTATTTAGTCACGAGCTCCTCAGGACGGTTTACTCATGGTGTTATAACCTTCACCTGGATTTGTTGATCACTAGAATGCGTTTACAAACAATATAGGAACCCAGTTTATATCACCATATTGTATTATTATTCATCATCACCATCATCAAACCTTATCTCGACATATTTAATCATAATCATTTTATTATCAGGCAACTACGGCCCATAGACAAAATACACAAAATAACATATAACAGCAATATCAAATATACTAATATACTAATAATCCTTATAAATCACCGAAATCGTCAAAAGCCGAGCTAATTACGAAAAGCCATCTCGCAAAGCATTTAAAAAACCAATAGCTGAAAAAGAATATCACGAGTTGCACGGAGCGGTGTATTCAAAGGCAGCGGCGGCAACATTAAAGAGGGGATTTTACAAAGAGGCTCGCGCCGCCTGTCACACCGAACTGATGTCATTATGAAATGCTGACGCTAATTTTGTTACTGGGTTTTATTCTGTGGTGGTTATGTGGTGGTCGCTATCACGACTGCTAATCTTTACGGTCCTAGTTCGATTCCCAGGTCGGGCAGTGTTATTGGGCTTTTTCATCAGGAATTATTAGCAGCCATGGGTTCCGGATTTGTGCACGCTTGCTGGCAATAGGCTCGCCCCTTATGTTATGTGAAATCACGTAATACATCCATGCACTAATAGGTATACCTATAACGTGGAAGAGCATTGTGCACCGAGTGATCAATACCTCAGACTAGACACGACCATCAACAATGAAGATAACAACTAAGCAGCAGAGACTGTAAAAGTAAATATCTCTCTCTAAAGAAAATGTCTGAAATCTAAAGAAAACTTAAACATTCAATGGAATAAAGTCAACAACATGGTTTTCTTTCATTTAATTTGTCATGTTTGTTAGCGTTTGATCCATATGATTGACCCTATCCACTGAAGTCAAAAAGGTACAGAATGTTATTTTGTCGAACTTTAGATAAATAAATTATATAAATAAATAAATAAAATAAAGGAATATTTCCTTTGAGTAAAATTTGCTATCTCCAGTATTTAGAGTACTTTCCCTTCTGGTGGCATTGAAAAATTCCACCCTGTTCGTAGATTTCTTTTTAACCTTTAGGTATGGCCCGGCCCTATTTTTTAAATCGTAATTTCACACCATTTTTAAAGTGAAAACTTGTTGAGGTACGTTGAGCACGTATTGAGTAAACAAAAATTATGGAACTCGCGTCATAGTCACCGTACGCTTTCATAGAACGGTTACTCAAAATCAACCTTATACAATTGAGATAAAGTATTTTATGTGTGGCGGTCGTAGAGGATACCTGCTCTCCAAAAACCAGCCACGGAGTCAAATTTCTGTTAGATACGGACAGTACAAATTTATAGAGGTTCCGTTTTGCCTTTTGATAACTGAACCCTAAAAATCAGCCAGAAGCAGCAGATGTCTTTTGTAATTGAAACCTCCTGACAGGTACCATTTCGTTTATTTTTTATGAAACTGTGTATATTTAATTCATTTTGTTGTTCCACATAAAATAATATGGTTCAGCTTTAGGACTAGTAAAATTCGAGAGGAGGTCCTTTACAGTTATTTTATGAAGATCTGTCTTCATTGCCGTATGAAAAAATATTACTTTTTTATTTTCTTTATTATGGATCATTACAACATCTTATTGTAACTAACCTACTTTCTTTTGCCACTACTGCGTCCCTATTTGAAAGAAAGAAAATCGTGTTTACATGACATTAAAAAACCTACAAAATTTTACAAAATAAATAAATAAACATACCTAACTAATAATGCCAAAAGGGCCTCAGCTCAGCATACTGTCAGATGGCAACACAAGGTGTGCCACCTGACGCTGATTTTCATCTGCAACCCACAAGTGCCATATTATTATTTGGTGTTACCTTAATGTGTAAATAAAAATCAAGTGTATCTATGTTCGTACACGCAAATCTCTGAAACCACCCAACCGATTTCGATGACATTTTGTGAATGTGTATAGATAGGTATTTGGCCGCGATAGGCGGCACTGGGGCAGCTCGCTAGTAATTCATAAAATTATAAATGATCTTTTAAAACTATGGTCATTAAAGCAAGCCAATAAGATCCTCAGGCGATGTTACTTAGAGAACCTCTCGCCCCAGCCACCGCGGGAGACGCACCGGGCGTCGGGGGCCACGTGGTGGCTACCAGCCACCGTAGACGTGGGCCTGTGGACGGTGAGCTATGGGCTAGCTAGCCGTCCGTCCTTCTTATGACGACAGGCCGTGTCAACGGCGCGTTTGTGTTCCACGCGCGCCTCAAAGAGATGTCAGCACATTGAAGGGGCGCGCAAGGGCCGAAGCCTGTCGGGGCTGAGGGACTGTTCGAAAGAGATACCGTGGCCCCGGAACATAAAGGGCGAGGAAGGAACATGGATGGGTTTTAGTTAGGAAAAGTCTGACACTCCCTCCCGCTCCGCCCAGAGTGGGAGAAGTTATTTGATGATTTCCAATACAAAAAAAAAAGCCTTACGTTTAACGCGTCACTTGCATTTGTTTATTTATTTACCTTTTAAACTTAATGCACAACAGTGCTACATAGGCAAACTTAATACCAAAAGACATTCTCTGCCAGTCAACCTTTGGGTTACCGTAATTGTCTAAACTTAAACTTATATATTATTGTCACCTTCGGGATATCTTCCGTGATAATTTATTATTTTGAGCTCCCGTTGTTTTGACGGTGTTGCCCATGAAAGCTTAAAACAGTGTTTGTTTACACTTGTTTCTATCGCGTGAGTACCATTGGGTCACGATGTCATGCGCTCTTCAACAACTACTTCCATTTATTTTCACCGCGTGTCGAGTGATCAGGGGCCCCAGTCTGCTATTTTATAAATTCGTCATTCCAACACGATGCCATTCTCATCCCATTGTCATTTTGCTAAAAGTTCGTAATCGACTAAATTCATAATAGTCGATCATTGCTTGGTCAATGGTCTCGTAATAGAATTGTATTAAAATGACATTGTGTTATTGCCATTGTTATTAAACCCGCTAGATTTCATTTCATTTTTAAATATGTTTCTGCATATTATTTATTAGTGAAATAATCTGAAGTAGTAAGAAGTTCGTGATATAGCACCGGTCATTCATGTCATAATATACGAGATTACCATTCTATGCCATTTCTTTCAATGGAGTGTCAGTGGTTGACTATTAGAAAGTCGTAATGCCATTATATTAGTAAATAACCAAACTTGTCAAAATCAACAATTATGAAATCAATGATAGACCATTCTAACACTATTGTAACAGCAGACTTGAGGCCCTGTTACGCTTCGGTGTGAGTAGCAGCAGCGCTGTGTGAATGAAAACGGTTGGCGTGTGAATGAATACAGGATCTGTCATCTTAATGTCTGCCGCTGTGCACATGCTGGCTTTAGCGTCCAAGGTTCGGTGCCCATCTGCCACAGATTTATCGCACAAATAAAAACTTGATTTTGCCTTTTATAAACTTTTTCATTTTGGGCATTTCACAAGTTTTAGTGTGGTTACATAACATCACACCTTGTAAGTCCCAATGGGTTTGGCATAGGTGTACCTACATTTTGCCAGTTATGTTCAAGTCCCATGAATGGGGCAAGCTTGTTGTTATCGACCGGGCACAAATCCGGCCTCCTTGGCTACCACTAAGAAATTCCTAATGAAAAAACCCAATAACATTTTCCCGATTTATGAATCAAACCCAAGATCTCATAGTCAGAAGTTACACTTGTTTACGTTCACAGTTTTGATAGATTTCGCTAAAATTCTCGAAAGAGGCACATGAAAAAATTGGCTGTAAGATTAGTGTGACGTCACTTTGACAACAAACGAACAATATTCCTTGCACCACATTTTAAAGCCCAGAAACTTAAAACAGGAAGTCTTAACAAAACATTTATTGTCGTACAATAGAAACGTTTATTTTGTGTCTGGCAACAATACGCGACTTACTGGCGGACGCTGGCAACACAGCTTAACTTGTACTATGACTACTCTATTCTTTAATAAAGAGCTTTTATTTATGGATAAGAGCATTAAGGGTAAGTAGATTACAGTCATGTGTATCATATTTTATGTGTTTAGTATGGTTTACAAATTCATGTTTCATTTTTATCTTGCACTATTTTTGGCTCTCGTATTATAAATGGTGTAAAAAACTTAAACCGAAAGGCACTTATTCTCCCCGTCATTGCAATCATTTTTTAGTTCTACACCATACCTGGGAACCTTCTAGTTACGGAGATATTGGGGGTCAAAGTTACAACTTTTTGACAAGTTTTTGTTTAAGGGGCCGGCGGAGCATGTGTATTTCATACAAACGTAATACCAAAATAATTTGTTAATCAAACATATTCTTAAGGTAGCGTGTATTTATTTCGATTGGATTATTGAATATCTAGGTTCCCAAATATACATTTTGAATGGACACTGATTTAAACTGGAGTTATGAGGAATTAAAAATTTCTATTGAAAACTTATTTTTCAAAACTTATTACCTTACTATTCAATCCATCCATCAGCACAATGTTTTGAATGCGTTACATTGAGTTCTACCACAAAATATGAGTTTTCAACCCCAAAAAGGAAGTCGTTTCCCAGCAATAATTTTTGCGTAAGCTTACTTAGTTTGATGTACAGAATGCTAGGTTTTTGGCTTCGTGCTGAGGTTGTTTACACCCTGTATAATTAGCCAAGTAGATGTACAGACGCACATGAAGCTACCCGAAACTGTCAAATTTTCCCAATAAACTTAAAACCTAACTGTTTTAAGGCTGATGCTCTAGGGTAGCCGCGTAATTCAAATTTTCTTGTGTTTTTTGCAATTTGCAGGCCAGTGCTAAATTGTATGTAGATGAAAATACCTTTCGTGACTGTAAAACGTATGTAGTTACAGAAATATAATCATCAAAATCATCAATACAACCCTCCAAGTTCATAAAGCTCTAGGAACGATTTTGACCTTGAAAAAGCAGTTCCTCGACCTTTATGAACTTATTGAACACTATTCAGAACTATTACAATTATTTTACGTTTAAAAGAAAATAAAAAAATAAAGTAAAACGAAACAGCAGGAGCAGGCATACATTTTCGCCGCGCCGCCAGCTGCGGTCTGCTTTCCCTCCGTCTTACGACTTTTCGATCAGGTCACGTGTCCTGACGCGAGTTCAACATTTTTTACCCATCCCAAAAAGTTCGTCGCTAAATGAGTTTTCACTTAAAAAATAACTCAACTTAAACTTATATCTTCCGTGATTGTAAAATGAAATGTAAATAATAACAATCACGGAAGATTTCCCGAGCAGTTTAAGTTTACTTACTGTAGTTAGCCCGATTCAATCCCTGCCTAACGATTCGGTCCATTTCTACACGAATTCGGGCGTGATGTTTTGTTTCCTATTATTGTTGCTGCAGGGCAACGGCTTTCCCTAAGGCGGCTTTCACACGACACCGCTCGTCCGCGCTGAGAAATCTCCAAATGGAAATCCACGAATCTCTAATACCATGGCAAAAGAAACAGATGTCCCATATTTTTGTTTCGATTTACACAAATGCATATCTCATTTTTTTATCTGGCGATTTAGGTTTTGGCCCCCTCAGTGAACTTTCCATAATAATATATCTTTGTAGTATATCTTAGCATTAAATTAAAATTATTTTCAGATGTACACCTACCACTGCTTGTATCTGCACAACCTAAACGTTGACTGGTAGAAAATACCTACGGGAATAAATCTGCCTGTGTACTTTGTGCTTAAAGTGTTGAATAAATAAAAGTTGCTCATAATGGTTGAAACCATCACATGTTTAAATCTCGGTCACTAATTACAAGTCACCCTAAACGGGGAGATCTCCCCACGTTTGCCGATATGCGGTTACCACTCTTGGACTCATCCAGCAGTGCCCCAATTTCATAACGAAGATTTAATTGATTTTTGCCAGCAAATATTTAAATAACCACCGAACTAATTACACAGATATTTAATTAAGCTACGAATACTTCGAACAAAAGGTAAAGTCCTTCAACAAACCACCAAAAAAATACCAAATTAATTACGAAAAATATAGACAAAATCCAGTGGGCCGAGGAAAAATGGCCACAATTCATAATCAAATTTAATTTTTACACTTAATTTACGTAACATTGGGATATATTATTGTTTAATTAAATGAAATGGACGGACAAAGCGCTGAAATTCAGACCACTGACATTGAGGTGTTGAGGAAAATGGAGGACGAACATTTGAGGTTACAGCGACAGGTAATATTACTGTTTTAATATAAAATTGTATTTTATGTCTGGTCTTGGCATGAACTGTATGACACTATATGAGAATATATGCAGTAGTAAAAATGTGGTTTCGAAGTCAGCCAGGCTCTTAATTTCATTTCCACTGCTCTCAAAACGTTGAAGAAAACCGACATGTACTAGAATCAAAATTACGAAGACAAACTGACATTCACCAACAGGCGATGAGTCCGTGTTTTGAATAACGGTCCACGTCTCTTCACAGAGAGGAAGCCATGTCTCAGCAGTGGGAACGTAAAAGACTAACTTTACTTCGCTCATGTAATTCTTTTTCTTCACAGCATGTTGATGACAATCTAAATTGTGTCGGCTCAGAACTGAGCTACTAGTTTGACGCTTTCAGTAGCGTCCAACAGTTCCTGTAGTGAACAAACAGCAGGACACGCAGGACACGATATTAAGTGCCTCATCGTTTGTGGAACAGCACCACATTTACACTTCAAGGTAGACTCATCGCGGGCCTGTGGACGGTGAGCTATGGTCTAGCTCGCCGTCCATCCGTCATATGACGACAGGCCGTGTCAACGGCGCGTTCGTGTTCCACGCGCGCCTCAAAGAGATGTCAGCATAAGGAAGGGGTCCGCAAGGAGGCCTGCCGGGGCTGCGGGACTAATTGATAGAGATACCGTGGCCCCGGAACATAAAGGGCAAGGAAGGAACTTGGATGGGTTTTAGTCAGTAAAAGTGTGACAGTCCCTCCCGCTTCGCCCCGAGTAGGAGGAGTCATTTGATGAATTCCCATCCGAAAAAAATAAAAGAAAGGGCAGAGTCATTAATGAATGTACACCTACACCTAAGCAGATTTTCCTTACTGCGATCAACCTGGGTCCGAAGTTTATTTAAAGACTTCCAGGTCAGCTCATATCCAGGTGGAAGATTTTCAGCCGGTAACGAATGATGCACTGCCTCGCCACATCTTTATTCTTATAATTAGCTCATATTATTAATGCTGCAAGACAGGTGGATGTATTTAACCTTGTATACCTTCTGCCAGTTCCGAATGATCCAAGTGGACCGTCAGCAGCGCACGATGGGTGTCCACCCTCAGTTCCGAAGACAGGACGAGCTCATGAGGGCCCTCAAGAAGGAGTACATCAACCTCTGCAAGGACTTGATGGTTATAATGGTTATTCTTAAAGCTTGACTCATGTTGGACCGTGTCGGGTCTTAGCTTAGACTGTGCAATTTTGTATGAACACACTCTCGCTTCTGAGCCGCTACCGAGCAACGAACAATCAATTGTACTACGGCCGACACTCGGCTCGAACCCGGCATGGTCTAGCGTGCGTCGTCCTTGATCTAGATACATAAGGATGACCTTTTTCGCGCACTGTATTTTTAACCGACTTCAAAAAGGAGGAGGTTCTCAATTCGTCGGAACCTTTTTTTCCTTTTTTTTTGTATGGTCCCTGATTACTCTAAGATGGCTGGACCGATTTGGACTATTATTTTTTTGTTTGAAAGGGTATACTAGACACATGGTTATCATCAAGTCAGGATCTTGGGTTTTTAAATTTTTTGTATGCACGGGTTAGAGCCGAGAGTTGAAAATCCCACGGTGTGCTTTTTTGTTCCTCGCTGAAATGCGCTCTGTTCAATTCTCGATGCTTGGCTCTATACCAAAAGTTGAAAATTCAGTGCGTGTTGAAAAATCACCCATGCTTATGAGGGCTTATGCTGTTGATTAACGTCACAGTTGTTACCTTTGTTGAGGAATGAGACAATTGAATGACAGAGCTGAAAGACTGAGCAAGAGGTCCTGGGATCGAATCCCGGGTTGGACAAAGTGTTATTGGACTTTTCCATCAGGAATTTCTCAGTAACAGCTACGGAGTCTAGATTTGTGCACAATTGATGGCAATAGGCTCATCCTACTACAAAGAACTTAAACATAACTGGCGAAATGTATGTATTATTATGTTAGTACACCTCTAATAACCCTTCTGGTATTACAGGCATGATGTTCTGTTATGTAATATAAAGACAGCTGAGTAGACAATAAATCAATGATGATGAAAAGTTGATTTCTTTTCTTTTCCCCACAGATAGCCAGGTCAGGAGCTCATAAGAAGAAAGACAAGAGAATGAAAGTGGATCTGAAGACTTCGCTCCTCAACAGAGTGGATACTCAGCAAGAGGTTGATGGTAATACGTGAATATCATCACTAGGGGGGCTAAGGGGATAGGCAGATGTGTACCTAATAGTACCACCCACATTTCACCGGTAATATTTAATTCCCATGTTATATATAGGGTGCGAGCCTATTGCCATAAACAGGGCACAAATCCCGACTGATCGTAGGCGTGATCATATGTTACATAAATCATAAGTCTTATTTCTTAGAAAAAAATATTGTGTAGATAAAATTAAATTAATAAGGATTCGATAGTATTAAACAAATACCAAAAAAAAGGGGCCAAGTGCGAGTCGGACTCGCCCATGAAGGGTTCCGTAGCAGATTGAATGAAAGATAAATTGCTGTTTACGATTTATGACGTATTAAAAAAAACTACTCACTAGATCTCGTTCAAACCAATTTTCGGTGGAAGTTTATATGGTAATGTACACTATATATTTTTTTTAGTTTTATCATTCTCTTATTTTAGAAAAGTGTCTCGCGCAAACTATTCAGTTTAGAAAAAAATTATGTTAGAAACCTCAATATCATTTTTGAAGACCTATCCATAGATACCACACGTATGGGTTTGCCGAAAAAAAAAGTATGGGGAACTCCCAAAATGTATTGTTTTTTTTTCTATTTTTGTGAAAATCTAATGCGGTTCACAGAATACATCTACTTACCAAGTTTCAACAGCATAGTTCTTATAGTTTCGGAAAAAAGTGGCTGTGACATACGCACGGACAGACAGACAGACCAACAGACAGACAGACAGACAGACAGACATGACGAATCTATAAGGGTTCCGTTTTTGCCATTTGGCTACGGAACCCTAAAAATGAAAATAACAAGAGCTCTTTTCTACAAAAATAAAATTAATAGTCGGATAAATTATAAAACAATAATAATAATATCAAAAGATGAAAATTATAAAAGCTCAAGGTAATAAAATAATAATAAAATTCAATAATAGCAAATATCGCATAAATACTCGTACATAATAGTTCATCAGTTGACAATTGATATTCATCAATTGTCAACTGATGAACTGCTCAATACTGTAAAAGCCCTTCCTCAATAAATAAGTAAGTAAAAAGTAACCCAAGTTAGCCGAATTCTCCTTTAAATAATTATAATTATGTTTAGTTCATGTGAAGACTCATTTCATTTGTCAAAAATGTATTGTACAATGCACAGCTACGAGAAACTGGGCTACGACATCGCTACGCCGTAGTGACGTCACTGCTACGTCGTAGCAAACCATCGATCGACCGTACACACCCCCAAAGCTCAACCGAAAGTTTTAGTATTATTTTTGTGTGTACTAAATTTTCTTTCTGTATTTAGATTTATTTGACCAACTAATGAGTAGAATATAGCACTTATCAGCTTATAACTGCCTCATTGGTCTAATATTTGCGACTGCTGAGCATGAGGTCCTGAGCTCGATTCCCATGTCGGGCAATTTATCATTGGGTTTTTCCATCAGGAATTTTGACGTATTTAACTTCAGGTTTGATAATCTGGCGTTAAATACGTCAGATGTACAGTTACCTACATATATATCTTATAAAATGTATAAAATTGCCCACGTTAAAGATATATTATAAGTTATTTTATACGATTTGACTTTAAAACATTTTATTATGCGCGAGCGAGTTGATGACAAAAAAAATAGGTAGAATCGGAAGGTGTCAACTCGCGCGCACTCGCGAGTTTTACACTCTCCAGTTGACGAATAAGTAAAAAAACCAAAGGTCAGGGAAATAACAACACTAATGTTACCTATCTTGTCTTATGTTCCTGTTTTCAGCCGATATAGCGATGATGGATCAGATAAATAACAACACTAATGTTACCTATCTTGTCTTATGTTCCTGTTTTCAGCCGATATAGCGATGATGGATCAGATAAATAACAACACTAATGTTACCTATCTTGTCTTATGTTCCTGTTTTCAGCCGATATAGCGATGATGGATCAGATAAATAACAACACTAATGTTACCTATCTTGTCTTATGTTCCTGTTTTCAGCCGATATAGCGATGATGGATCAGATAAATAACAACACTAATGTTACCTATCTTGTCTTATGTTCCTGTTTTCAGCCGATATAGCGATGATGGATCAGATAAATAACAACACTAATGTTACCTATCTTGTCTTATGTTCCTGTTTTCAGCCGATATAGCGATGATGGATCAGATAAATAACAACACTAATGTTACCTATCTTGTCTTATGTTCCTGTTTTCAGCCGATATAGCGATGATGGATCAGATAAATGGCTTGATACATAAAAACAAAAAAGAGACTTTGGAGCTCAGGAAACTTGCGAGCGCTACTCAAGAACAGGTAAAAGAACTATCGATATCTTCATCATCATCGTTTCAGCCGAAAAATGTACACTGCTAGACAATGGCCTCCCCTAAGTGTCGCCACATTGACCGGTGCCTTGTGGCTCGCATCCAGCGGATTCTCGCAACCTGCACCAGGTCATCGGTCCACCTAGTGGAAGGTCTTCCAAAGTAACGTCTTTCGTTTCGCGGTCGCAGCTCAAAAAAATTTCGACCCCATCGGCCATCCGTTCTGCGAGCAATGTGCCCTGCCCACTGCCACTTAAGTTTGGCAATTCTTCAGGCTACATCGGCAACCTTGGATTTCTTGCGGATGTCTTCATTTCTGATTCGATCACGCAAAAAAACTCCGAGCATAGCCCTCTTCATTGACCTTTGGGTGACTCCAAGCCTTCGGATGAGGGCCATATTCATATTCATATTCATTTTATTTTGTGTACCATAATTTTAAAAACTTTTTTGCAAAAAATATAACCGACTTCAGACAAAAAAGTGAAAAATAACTTTAGCTTCAGAAGTCGGTGACCTTTGTTTGATTGATTTAGTTTTTTTGTCACCGACTTCTGAAGCTAAAGTTATTTTTCACTTTTTTGTCTGAAGTCGGTTATATTTTTTGCAAAAAAGTTTTTATTTTTCACTTTTTAGTGGTTCACATGTGCTTACCCTTTCACAGCGTATCGGTGTGATTTTTTGTTATCAACTGGTGTAAACAATAGACAGACGTGAGTCTTCGGCGATCCCAGTAGGGGAGACCGGGTACAAAAGTAACGGCGGGTCGAAAGTAACAAACGCTCTGTAGGTATATCAAATGTTCGAAACGCTGCTCCGCTACCTCCAGGAGACAGCCGACAACGCTCCCCCCGCTTGTATTTAGTCGCCGCGCTCGCTTCGTGCCGTAAAATTGTGCTAGAGGACGCCACGTGATTTTACGAACTAAAAGTAAGTTTTTTGACATTTACTCATTTAGTGTTTACGTGGTGTTAAAATGGTGATATCAATGTGACTATTTGCAGTGTAATTTTTTATTAGATTGTTTACACAGTGTTGTTATTCATTTTGTAATAGCAAGTTCTATTTTTATGTAAGCATTCATGAATTAACAAAAACGTGGTTGGGTACAAAAGTAACACACCACTACGGGTACAAAAGTAACATGTTACTTTTGTCCCCATAATGCAATGAGTGTGATTCACTCATTGTTTTATGTTAATTAATCGTTTTTATTTACCAACAGAATGCCGCGACAGTGAGTGAGAACGACAGCAAGAAGGACTACTGGCATATAATGGACGTATACAGAAAAGCGGCTGACGAGCATTTCAAAGATAATGCCACAATTAGAGCCCTGGCAAAAAAGTACAATGTTTGCCATGTGACATAAGAAAATTACCATAAAAAAATGTAAACACAGCTACAGACAACTGCATGCGAAATAATCCCGGTCAAACGCTGACTATGCATGACATTCCCGGTATTGTCAAAAAAGCATTTCCTCTTGCTGTTACTGATAAAAATGCCATTGCTGGGTTTACTTGCACTGTTATAAGTTCATTACATGGAAATATTTTTACTGATGCTGACTTTGCACCAAATCGTGTAACAGACCGTCCCTTGCCAGTCAACGAAGAAATACCACATACTGATCTGTCGACCAGATCCAATGCACCCTCAACCCTCCTGGTTGAATATGCCAAATTGACGATTGTATCTCGCCAGTAGCAGCACCTAGCGGACTACAATTGGGTTCTTCTTCGCCAATTGCTTTCTTGCCAATTCCTTTCTCAGTCTCACCCCAAGATATACACCTATTCCAAGAGCTGGTTCGAGGACTACAACCAGTAAGGGGGGCGTAAGAAACGTAAGGCGGCGATTTTGACCAACACGAGCTGTCCGATATTTATATTCTTCTTCAATTGCAAAAAAAATGCGATTGAAGAAGAATACAAAGAAAGAAAGAAAGCAAAAAAAAATATTTACAAGGAAGGGAAAATTAAAAAGAACAAAGAAGGCAAGTTAAGAAAAAGAAAACATTGCTCATAACAATTCACCTGACGAAGAAGATTGCTTTTGTCTTGTGTGTTTTTTATAATAAATAACTTGATTTACTATGGCATTTCATTATACCTTAATCATGTTACTTCCGACCCACACCGTGTTACTTTCGCCCTGGCCTCGGGGTCGAAAGTAACAAACGCCATTTTTTTTTCAAAACCTTGTAATTCACAGAAAACAGCAAATAATGATATAAATTTATTTACAAATTTGTAGAGCACAGTCAAGATTTTGATGTGGCTATATTCATTTCATCATAAATATAATAAATAACTAGAAATCAGTGTCAAAGTACAAAGTGTTACTTTTGTACCCGGTCTCCCCTACATTTGCTATCATTTATTAAGGAG
The DNA here is from genome assembly GCA_950022955.1 of Xestia ashworthii. Lineage (NCBI taxonomy): Eukaryota > Metazoa > Arthropoda > Insecta > Lepidoptera > Noctuidae > Xestia > Xestia ashworthii. The sequence goes on from OX465570.1 coordinate 19,133,730, forward strand.
TTCAGTTGCCTATCTTCCGAAGTCACCAGATCTTTATCAAATCGAAATGGGATCACTCCGAGAAAGTACTCTGCCTAAAACTACCCAAACCGCTTCTGGTGTGCCTATAAAGTTAAGGAGTTACCTCTATTTCTCCGGGATCCCATTGAATGGAACTTTACACGTCTAACTGTCGAAATCTGGGTGTATTGTATACTTCTGCATACTCCCTCAGAGCATACAGGTGTGATGTTACGTCATGATGTTGTATAAACAATAAACAACCAAGCGATTGCAGCAATTACTACAGCTTTGCCGTGTATTTTTGAAGAGTTCCATTTATATCTCCGAAGATCAGCGTAAGATCTTAACCAAATTGACATAGAACCACACAGAAAGCACCAGCTTTCAAATAAAAGAAGAATCATCAAAATCGGTTCACCCAGTCGAAAGTTCTGAGGTAACAAACATTGTCGAAATATACCCATATATTGTACACATCTGCGTACCCCCTCAGAGCATACAGGCGTGATGTTACGTCATGATGTAGTATAAACAATGAACCTACAAGCGGATGCAGCAATCACTGCAGATTTGCCGTCTATTTTTGAAGAGTCCATTGTATATCTCCGAAGATCAGCATCAGATCTTCAACAAATTAAAATGGGACCCAACGGGAAGCACCAGCTTTAAAATAAAAAAAGAATCATCCAAATCGGTTTACCCAGTCGAAAGTTCTGAGGTAACAAACACAAAAAAAAAAAAAAAAATACAGACGAATTGAGAACCTCCTCTTTTTAGAAGTCGGTTGAAAAGATGTTACAATGGGCTTACAGCTAAGAACAATTATGAACCCTGTTAAGGCACAGCAATAAACAAGATTAACATTGTGAGCGACCACGTTTCGGTTTCGTATGTAATCACTGGCAACACACACATCGATATCGTGATGTAACAGTATAATATCACGCCTGTTATCCCCGAGTAGTTAAGCAGAGGTGGACCTAATCGTACAAGCACATTTCATCAGCTATGTCAAAGTCCAATAGGGGGCGGGTCTATTGCCATCAACAGGCACTAATCGAGTCTTCGTGGCAACTGAGTAATTATTACTGATAGAAAATTGTCCCGGCAATAGAGCCCACGTAGACGGACTGCCGCAGGGCATTCTCTACCAGACAACCTTTGGGTTTAAATGGAAAACATAAACAACAAACAGGGTACAAAACAATGTCTATAAAACGAACTACTTATTCACGAGAACTAGTCACAAGTTACATTGATACTAATACACATATATAAATAAAATAAATTAATATATATTTTAACAAATAGAGCCCCACCACAGGATGTTTTCCTTCACCAAAGCAAGTCAATAAAATAAAAGGTCTCCTTGAAATATAGGTATGAAATACTCACAAAAAATATTTTATTAACATGGATTATCATAAAAATTTAACACATCGCCAGAAACAATGTTCTTTCTTAAGTTTATTTCCACCAGTAAAAAGGCAATATCTCGAACTCCTTTTATTCAAGACGCTAGTATTGTGCCCGCAGGTTTGCTTACTTGCAAGTGGGGAATAGGGTAAATGACAAAAAAACTAGTTAGTCCGTCAGATATAATTCCAAAAACTATTGGATACATATTGTTTCTTTTATACGCAAACAAAAAAAGGAGACGATACAGTGCATTGAAAACTTGTGTGACTTGTGTGACGTCACACTTGAGTACATCTTTTACCGGAAAGTGACGTCACAAGCCCTCACCCTTAGACACCCTTTTGTTTGTTTGTTTGACACGCGTTTTACCTTCGTCATTTTTTATTAATTTGATAAACCACCAAAAGACAAAAGCAGAAGCACCAACCAGTCTTACCAAGTCGTATCGTATTACTCGGTACTAACTGGGTTGTGGAGGTCAGATAGGCAGTCGCTCCAAGTAAAATACTGGTATTCAGCTGCATCCGGTTAGACTGGACGCCGACCCCAACACAGTTGGGAAAAAGCTTGGCAGATGATGATGATGATAAGATAAAAATACGTAACCAATATTTCTCGATAATCTAACTGACGGACTAAACAAATCGTATTTTTTTTTTGGTCAGCAATCATCCCTTTTACCCCACGGGAACGTACTACCGCCAACGGGACAATTACCTCGCTGGTCTAGTAGTTCTGCTGAACATGATGCCCTGGGTTTGATTCCCAGGTCGGGAAAAGTGTTTTCGGGTTTTTCCATCAGGAATTTCTCAGTAGCTGTCATGGAGATTGGTGCGAGGTTGGGAGTAATAGGCTCGCCCTATATTACGTGGGATCTAAACGTACTGTGGGTTAGATACATCTCTGCTAACTCCTTTGGGGATTACAGGCGTGATGTTATGTTTATAAGCTAGTATGTACACACATAAAGTGCTAACATTGTCCCCAATGCTAAAGTTTGCCAAAGTTTAAATTCTGCGTAGGAGTTAGTAGGAGGAAAACATCATACAGCATTAGAATTAAGTATGCATTACTAAAATAATACTTGACATATAAGCACATACATTATATTATGTCAGCGTCACATTGTAAAAACCGTTAGATTGTATTATAAAAAGAATAGCCGCTAGTTAGCGAGATTGTAAACTCTCGAAATATTGTCAACTGAACATACTGCTTACAATATGACGCATTATTTTTCGGTAGATTATAATCTGACGAAGTGAAACCGTACTATTGTGAAATGTATGCGATGGATCTCAATTCGCGCGGTGTGGAGGGCATGGGGCCTTGCCCCATGGTACCACTCCCATGAAAAGATTCCTGAGAAAACCGATTAATGTAACCTAACCTCAAATCTTTATATTCGCCTAAAAAGTGTAGTCGACGGAGCTCCCCGGAGCCATCTATTTCTAAGTATGTGCGCGTCTATTTCTGTCTACAGGATTTAAAGGAACCTAACCAACCTAACGTTGGGGTGCCCCAAGTCCCGATTAAAGGGGCAGAGATACTTCCATCGCATGCATTCCACAACATTACGGTTTCACTTCGATAGACTATAATCTCCCGAAAAATAATGCGTTAAATTGTAAGCAGTATGTTCATTTGACAATCTTTCGAGAGTTTACAATCTTGCTGGATGGATTACAGTCTAACGGGTTGTACAATTTTACGGTGACATATACAAACATAAACTCACGCCTTTTTCGCATGTGGGTAGGCAGAAACTACAGTACGCATATACACGCACACATTTAGGCATCCACGCAAAAATACAAATGCTATTGAGAACTACCTACAACGGGATAGTCCAAAAATATGGCAGAGAGTAGGAATGAAGTCTTAGATGGTAGAGGACAGAGTTTGTGCCCCGTCGTACCGTATGCACCATTGACCTGCACCATAAAAAAAAAAGCATATATATATGTATATAAATATGGCGTCTGTGTCGGCAAGTAACCGACAACTATCCCTGGGTGTCGAAAAGCGGAGGAGTAACTTACTGCGTATGCGACCTTTGGCCACATTAGGCCCACAACCAGAGTTGTCGACATAGCTCACAGAATAAGCAAGCTGAAATGGCAATAGGCCGGTCATATTAGCCGTAGAACCGATGACCGTTGCATACGTGTTCTTAAGTGTAGACCATCACGAATCGGCAAACGTAAGGTGGGACGCCCTCTGACTCGGTGGAGTGACTATCTTCGCAGGGTGGCGGAAAGTTGCTGAGAATCGAGTTAAGTGGCGTGCCATTAATAATAATTATTATTATTGCTATTGAAGAGGCCTTTGTCCAGCAGTGGACTGCTGTAGGCTGATGATGAGGGCTGCAACAGTTTATTAAAGTACCTCTTCCTCTAAATGTACCAGCTCCAAGAACGTCGTTGTCAGAGCGAGTACCGGCTGGTGTCAGCGGAGAACAAGCTGGAGACGGCCACTCTGCGGTTCAACCTCGTTCAGTCCGAGAACAGGAAGATCAGGGAGGAGATCGATCATATGCTGCAGGATAGGTATGGAGGTGTTTAAATCCTACTAATATTATAAATGCGAAAGTTTGTGAGTATGGATGTGTGTTTGTTACTCTTTCACGTAAAAACTACTGAACGGATTTAGGTGAAATTTTGCACACAGATAGGTTACCTGGACATAGGAAACTTTTTATCCAGGTAGTAAGATCTCATGGGACACTTATCAAACTTCAGGCTGGCAGTAGCTAGTATTAGAATACAATTCTTGAAAAGACGTACCTACAGAACCGAAAGTTTTTTTCCAAAATGTGCTGCTACTTTCTTCTTAGTGTACGATAGCAATCTAAATTGTGTCTCAGTACTGAGCTACTAGATTGGCGACTTCAGTAGCGTCAACAGTTCCTGTAGGGAACGAACAATAGGACACGCAGCACGTGATATTAGGTGTTCGTTTGTTGAGCAGGACCACATTTACATTTCTTACTTACGTATAACTATCAGTTAATATGCCACGTCTCGCAGCTATCGGTGTTTCTATAAACAAAGTTAGCTTGAAATGTACTATCCGCGTCACCTATCTGTCACTTGATTGATGATGATGATTGATGATTGAGTACCACACCCAGCCAGGAGCAAGCCTGACCCGGACAAGCCGGATACACCAGGGGGCACGATTTTGTAAGGAAAGACATGCTCTGGGATGGGAGAGGAAGCCCGACCAACCGCAGCCAGTCGGGCACAATCAGCCGACTATGCAGCCTAGAGCCAATATAGGAATAGAGGTAAAGACGGGTACAATCCAAAGGAATGAGCATTGGTGTTTTGATCTTCGTCTGATTGTTCTCTTCTAGCATTGGAGAGGGATGCTCGTTTTTAGTGATTGCGATGAAATATTATGTTCGCGTATATGTTTCTTCATCAGTAGTATTTGTTTCGCTGTCAGTTTCGCTAAGCTGGTATATTTCCTGGGTGGCTGATCTGAATTTTTCTCTATCTGCTGCTAGTTGAATCCATTCTTCTTTGCTTATATTGAAATATTCCATGTCTTGTATGAGTGACTCGTTCCATGTATATATTGGTCTTCCAACTTTTAACCGTTTTGCCTTGTATCCGATAGCTGCGTGTAGTAAGTGTGGCTCTGGTCGCCAGAGGATGTGCCCGTAGTAGCATAGCCGTAGGCATTTAACTTTTTTGGTTATTGTTTTTCCCATGAGAATTTCGCGTGTTTTTTTATTCGGAGGGTTTCGCGTACTCTTTATCATATCTTTAAGAATGAGTCTTTCGTATCTTCTGAGTTTCGATCGGTTTGCCTTTGTGAGTGCCGCTGCCTTAAGACCGTAAGTCATTGCAGGTTCTATGACCATTTTATAGATAAGCTGCGCACTTTTCAACTCCATTTTTGTGTTTTTTATGAAGGATGTTAATGCCTTGGAGTTACGCATCGCTTGTTTGCATCTGGCGTTGATTGTGTTCTTTCTGTTAAGTGTTGATGTTATATACGTGCCTAGTTACTTGATTTCGTCTACTGGTTGAATACTGGTTCCTCCAATTCTAATAAGACTTCGGGTTTCGGTACTGTGTGGGTCTCTGATGACTAGTTTTGTTTTCGTTTCATTAATGTGTAGTCCGACTGATTCCATTAACGGTTTGATTTTGGTAACTATTTCGTCCAGTTCACTGAGTTTATTTGTTGCTATTATCACGTCATCTGCAAATGACAATATAATAGGGAGTTGAATCTCATGATCTTGGTCTAGATGAAGGCATTCTATTTCTTCTTCTAGTGTTCTGAGAACATCGTCCACTATGGTGAATAGCCGTGGGGACAGCGGACATCCCTGTTTGACTCCTTTGCCTTTGTGCATCGATTCAGTTTGCTGCCCAAACCATTTTATGCAGGTGGATTCGTTCATGCATGCCTTAATGATTCTATTTGTTAGAAATTTGTTAGTTCTGGATACTAAAATGTCTCTCAGGCAGTTTAGATCCAGCGTATCGAAAGCTTTTTCGATGTAGGTAGTTTCCTAGATCTTTTATTGAAGCATCCAGTTTGCTTAGAAGAAAGTTCGCATATATCCTATATCCCACATTACACATAGATAGCTTTCTGTAGTCATTAATTCCGTCTGGCTTTGCTTTTTTAGGCACTGGAATTTGGATCGTTTTGTTCCAAGACATTGGTATATCATTGCTTACCCATGCAGCCTGCATGTGCTTTATAATTTCCGATAGCATTACTGTTGGCAAGGCTTTGAATAGCTCTGACACCACCTTGTCAGCTCCTGGTGCTTTACCGTTACTCATGCTTTTAATGATGTCACTTATTTCCTCTTCTGATGGTTTTTCTTTTGCGTCTGATGGGTTCTCATTGGGTAGGAGTTCTATGCGTGGACCTGCTGACTTTTTTATCTCTTCTTCCCACCTTGACATGGGTATAAAATGTTGTTTGTTGTTGCGCTTCTTGTTCATTTTATGTCTCCTGTAAAAATCGTATGTAATTCTCATTCGTTGTGATGGATGTGTTCTGCTTAGGTTTCTAAAGAATATTTCGCATTTTTCCTCTTCTTCTTTATTTCTTGTATTTTGCAAATTGTGTCTTGCTTCGCTTAGTTGTTTGATTGCAAATGCTTCTCTAGGGTAACAATTTTTGATGAACTTGGCTTTTTGTAGTTTCGCGAGCGCGATTCTATGTTCTCTGGATCTGATTGGCCTGCTTATAAGAATTTTGCCTGCTGCTGATTTCATGATATTCATAATGGAATCCCATGGGACTAGTTGGCTATTCTGCTTGTTTTGTAGATTTATTACCAGAGGTTGGCTTTTAATTTCCTTTTGATATTCTTTCCTTATTTTCGCACTTTGAAGTCGGCTATAGTCGTAATTTCTGTGATTGAATTCAGGCTCAGATTTGTGCATTGGTTTCTCGTTGGGTTTCAGCATATGCAGTGTTGAGTTTCTTTTCTCCCTCTTGAGTTTCGGAATAGTAATATCCGCGAAAATAATTTTATGGTCTGATATATTATTTCTCCACTCGCCTTTTATGTATTTAAATATATTGGGCTCGTCCGCAGCAGTAAGTATATGGTCAATTTGCGATTTTCTGTTTCCAGATTTCCATGTTATTTTTAAGCTTGATCTGCCTCTTGATGTATCTATTCTAAGGTTTTCTCTTTTTATTATATCTAATAAGATTTCACCATTGTTATTCGATATTGCGTGCAGCAAGTTAGCACCAATTTTATAAGTTGTTTCATTTCCATTGGTTTTCATGTCTTGCTTTCCTATGTGCGCATTAAAGTCTCCTAGGATGATCATGTTTGACCCTTTAGACTTTGCATTGATGCAGTTGATCAAATCGGAAAATGACTTAGTTGACTTAGTGCTTGGTATGTGTGTTGTTATAATATACAAATTCACAGATTGTCCTTTGCAGAGAGCTGTTATCACTGCCGCCATGACATTTGTATCTCTTCTTGTTATTTGAATTGTTATCGTCGTGTCTTTTCTTACAAGTGACGCGAGGCCACGGCGTTTGGTAGAGCCTATCACTTGCGTCACCTATCTGTCACTTGATTCATAAAAAATCAAAGAAAGATTTTCTGTGACGTTTTGTTTTAACCGTCTGGAAGCAAAATGTCAATCCGACAGAGATAGCAACCTACCGAAACCGAACAGTAAGTTATTGAAAATGGCCGATAAATATTCCCGAAGTGAATCTCTAGTTGCCCCTTCATCTGATGTAGTCAACCTGTTATAAATGTGTATTATGTGGTGAAAAATTTCTAGGACCCATGTCTATTGTTAAACCCCGGCTACGCCTTAAACATGAACTCGTAGGTCACAAGGTTCTAAAAATGCGGCCATGTAGTGCGATTCGACCCCGGTTCGGGCAGAGTGCTATTAAGGAGTCTACATTTGGGCACAGTTAAATAGGACTTAAATTAAATATACGGGTAACTCTGTTAAGATGTTACTTTGACCATAAATTGTTGCAATCTAAGGCAAAGAATGAGTTAGTACTTCCAACGTTTCATCATAATCATCATCATCATTTTAGCCAAAAGAAGTCCACTGCTACCGGAGTCTCCTAATACAAGCAATGTCTTACTTAAAAGGTGATCTCCAATAAATTATGTATCAAAACGCCTATTGTAATTGAAATAAAGATTTATTTTTTATTTTTATTTAAGTGTCGCCACATTGACCGGTCCCGCATCCAGCAGGTCCCCGCAACCTTCACCAGGTCATCGATCCACCAAGTGGGAGGTCTTCCAACGTTTAAATTCATTCATTTAAACCAAAAGACTTTCTCCACAGAGCCCTCTTCAACCAAGCCTGGGAGAAGATGCTGTCAGCCCTGTGCAAAGGGAAAAAGTTCCTTAACGACCTGTTTGAGTCCTCGACCCTGGCGTACGACCAGCGAGACGAGTGCTGCACCAAGTTGAAGACCATGCAGGAGAAGGGGAAGATTGATCAGATGTTGCAAGTTCAGGTAGACCTTATAGCTCCAGTTTTTATCGAAAGTTGTCCTACAATTTATACATATAGCGTATGGCACTGGGTATAATGTAGCTAACATTAGTGAACGAATTTTCGGAATCAGATCAGTAGTTCCGAAAAAAACCCTGACAGTGACGACTGAACTTACAATCTTTGTAGTATCCCTGTTAGTATAGTTTTTTTTTTTGGAAACGAAGAAATAGTAGACCTACGCTTTGCCATTTTTGTATGAGTACTGTATAAAAAGCGGTGAACTTATTGACATCAACCAGGAACAATCCCAGCCTCCGTAGCTGCTGAAAAATTCTTAATGGAAAATCCCAACTGATACATTGTCTGACCTGGGTATCGAACCCAAAAGCTTATGCTCAGCAGCCACGCTTGCAACTACTAAACTAAACGATACAAGCACTACCAAACTCAGGCATTATTTGGTGATTGCAGTTTCAACGCATTTACAACATCTATTTTTTGCCAGAACAATATTTCATTAACTGTCAGCGAAGTAGACACAATAGTTAAACAATGGCGTCTGACCGTTACGGTCAAGCTTGACAGATCAAGGGAAGGGATAGTCATGTTACCAGATGATAAATCCACCAAAACGTATAGGTACAATAAAGCGTCCCTTATTTAATTCACCAAGCTAAACAACAACAGTTGATAGCACCACCTCATAACTCTAAACCATCAACAGTTAAAAGGACCTTAACGGTCCTTATGAGCTAACTTTAGTTAAATCATGGTTTTAACTTAAAAGGGACAGTCGCACCATTTAAAGTTTCAAGTTAGCAACACTTGAAATGGGCTCAATTTGGTACATTTCGTGGGCATGTACCCAACTCTTCAGTGTAAGGGATGGAGCTAGACGTCCTGCACACATCCATCTCTTTCACACACAGAAGAAGTGTGGTGTCGGTCCTGATGTTGACACTTTTGGGAACTGTTTGGGCCTGATACTTTGACGGCGTTTGACGTCTAAAATGGGTTTTGACGAAAGCAAAAGCGCATTCGTACCTTAGGCCATTTCTGACCGATTGGACTTTGGTATTTCGTACACGATCAGTGCGAATTGGTCAAAGGGAATTTTCTCTGCTTACATTTAAACATACTCACGAGGTGTACCCATTAAGTCATTTCGCTATTGGCTATATTTTTAGGAGAAAATGCATACATTTGTCCGTCGTTTTTGGAGTTTCAGGTTATTCTAAGAAAAAAAAAAAAACAAAAAAAAAAGGTTATTCTAAGACGTTATTATTTTAAAACATTTCATGTAAGACGAAGCAAGCCGTCCAGGCGGCCATTCGCTTCTGAGTCGTCTATCAACCTACATAGATGTCAGCCCTAGATAGTCAGAAATATGGTGCCGTGTCACGTTCGATGGGAGACGTACACCGTGTCTTGTTTGCTCGTTACAAATCTGATGGATACTACCAAAGACAAACTGCTTACCAAATTCAAATTAGATTATTTTCTATGTTGACCTTATCATTTAAATGCCAATAAAGTTAGTGAGCAATACGCTACAATAACTTTGTGATAAAAATATTAATGAATAAGGTAGTTATTACTTTAATTGCCTGTTATGGATTCAGATGACATAATAGGGTATACGACAAAAAAAATCTAATTAGTTAGATTATCAAAAAATATTTGACCCGTGTTTTTAGGGTTCCGTAGCCAAATGGCAAAAAACGGAACCCTTATAGTTTCGCCATGTCTGTCTGTCTGTCTGTCCGCGGATAATCTCAGTGACCGTTAGCACCAGAAAGCTGAAATTTGGTACCAATATGTATATCAATCATGCCGACAAAGTGCAAAAATAAAAATTTAAAAAAACATTTTTATTAGGGTACCTCCCCCAGACGTAAAGTGGGGAGCGATTTTTTTTTTAATTTTGACCCTGACGTGTGATATATTGTTGGATAGGTATTTAAAAATGAATAGGGGTTTTCTAAAATCATTTTTTGATAATATTAATATTTTAGGAAATAATCGCTCCGAAAGTCAAAAACAATGTGTCCCCCCCCCCTCTAACTTTTGAACCATAAGTTTAAAAAATATGAAAAAAATCACAGAAGTAGACCTTTATATGAACTTTCTAGGAAAATTAGTTTCAACTTGATGAGTTGAATAGTTTTTGAGTTATATAGCACTTTTTCAAAAAAACGCAAATGATAACTTTGTTTTTCATACAAATACTATGAAAAACAAAGTTATTTTTGCTGACGAAAAATGTTGGTATTTTTAATGGTCTGGGAAGCTACGGAACCCTACAGTGAGCGTGGCCCGACACGCTCTTGGCCGGTTTTTTTTTCTTTTTACGTAAAACAAAATTGACGAAGATACAAACGCTTTTAAAATTCTCAATAGGTCACGCCTTGGTATAATTTTAATGAGTTCTGACGTCACGAGCCCCCACTCCCAAGTTTTGATGCGTTTTATCTTTATGAATATTCATTGATTTACAAAAACAAAAAAAAAAAGTACGTATACTAAGTATTTTCCAATACTCTGACTGACGGACTAAATAGATTTGCAATTTTCTGATACTGTAGTTATGCCTACATACAAGATGTATGGCGAAAATATTAAGCAAGTAAGTCCGGGGTTCGATTCCCTCGTTGGGCAAAGTTTTATTGAGTTTTCCCGTCTGGAATTACTTAGTATCAACCACGGAGTCTGGATTTGTCCCCGGTTGACGGCAATAGGCGCCTCTTAAGGCAGGGGCGCATAGTTCCTGCCGGGGTTGCGGGACTGTTCGAGAGAGATAACGTGGCCCCGGAACATAAAGGGCGAGGAAGGAACATGGATGGGTTTTAGTCAGTAAAAGTCTGACACACCCTCCCGCTCCGCCCAGAGTGGGAGGATTCATTTGATGATTTTCCAATAGAAAAAAATGGGTTGCTTGGTTAACCCGAACTTAAAATATGTGTTAAGGGTGATTCTTATGCCACAAATCGGCTACAAATCCAGACTGCGATGAGGTAAGAAAAATCATAACAGAAAAACCAAATAACTTATTCTTTTGACGTTAACAGGAAATGCGTGATTTGATAAAAGCGTACGACAATGAGATGAAGATCTACCTGTTTCTGTACACCAAGGGGATGACCAGGGTCAACCGGAAGCAGGAGATACGAGAGGAGCTGCAGAAGAAACTGGAGGAGGAGAACAAGAAGATACAGTATCAGTATCATGTTAATTTACTGAATGATATTACTGTAAGTTTAAGGGTTGTTCAATTTAATTATATCAAAATTCATTTTATTTATTTTTATTAAGTTTATTCATCTTGTTAAATACTGCCACATGGACCTATCCATGTTCACCAAAAAGATGGCGATCTGATTATCTAAAAACAGCTGTTTAAAACACATTTTGTAGGGGAACATGTCCTTTCTTTAGATAAACAGACCGTTATCTTTTCGGTGAACATGGACCTAGAGTGTACAATACTTAAATACGGGATTGCACTCATGATAACAAACAACTTTTACTTGTGGGACCAAACTTGACATCACAAAAAAACATTGCTGTTCAGTAAGTACATTTTGACCACTTAGGCGAACAAATGTACGGTCGAACAAGCTATTTGGTTTACACATAACAACGTAATTTGTGGGTTAAACTGTAAACCAAATAGCTTGTTCGATCGTACAAAACAGCAAATTTTTTTTTTCGCGATTTCAAGTTTGGTTACACTGATTACCAGTCACCCTATATATAAATATGTATTATAAAAAAAAACCTTAAAAATAGTAGTCTGCTGATGTCAGGAGCGGGGTCCAAGCTACCGATGGTTAGGGCTCCAGAGAGCAGAACCTCCTCACAATGCGACCCGTATCGAAGAGTTACATATTACTATTTTAATTTCACCCATTTCCAGAATTAACTTGAAACAGAAAACATTATAAGTCAGACACAAACAGAAAAAAAAAAACATTAAAATCTTTTTCATAAAAATAATCACAGACTTTACTAAACAAAAAAAAATTGCAAAATACTTCTGTTCTCTGTATAAGAGGCCTGCACTAACTAAAAGATACTGATTTCTATTACTAAATATTTAGGGTTCGTAAGTTGCATCACCCGAAGCCCCACATGCAGAGATTTTTTTTTTCTTTTGGATGGGAAATCACCAAATGACCCCTCCCACTCTGGGCGAAGCCTGATTTTTACTGAATAAAACCCATCCACGTTCCTTCCTCGCCCTTTGTGTTCCGGGACCACGGTATCTAGCCCTGGACGGAGCCTTAGCGATCATTCTAAACTTCCGACTTACTGTTTCTTCCAGCCTCACGTTTACCACTGTTTGAGCACAATTTCTGTCCTCCAGGACTACACAGGAGAGAATAGAACTGAAAGAATAATAGAAATGTTCCGGAAGACCGAGCAGGAGAACTTCTCGGTGTACCGGTTGCTGACTGACTTATGCGCCGAGAACGATGTGCTGCGGAGAGAGGTGGTGGTGGCCCGGCAAGCTACTAGTGAGCAATTACAAATTAACTTAAATATCAAACTCATACTGTGAGAAATTCGTGGCTAAATTATAACAGCCGCTCAGGTCGATCTTTAGGGTGGTCTGTGGATGGGTGACCACCACCACGAAGGAAACATACCGAGTTTCCTACGTGCCTTGGAAAGCACGTTGAGCCGTTGGTCCCGGCTGTCATTTGAAGATCTTCGATCGTCGTTACGGGTTAGTGGCCCAAAAGGTCTTACCAAGGAGTATCGTATTACCTAGTACTAACTGTGTTGTGGAGGTCAGATAGGCAGTCGCTCCATGTAAAATATTGATATTCAGTTGTATCCGGTTAGACTGGAAGCCGACCCCAACGTAGTTGTGAAAAGCCTGGGCAGATGATGATGATCAAACTTAAACTGTCTAGTGGTGTTCCACAAACGATGCGGCACTTAATATTGTGTCCTGTTGTTTGTTCACTACAGGAACTGATGAACGCTACTGAAGGCGCCAAACTAGTGTCTCAGTTCTGAGCCGATATAATTTAGATTGCCATCGACACGCTAAGGAGAAGAAGAATTATTGCACTGCTGAGCATTAGGTCCAGGGTTCGATCCTCGAGTCGTACAAAATATTCATGGGAATTTTTTCAGTGTCTATGCAGATTTGTGCTCAGGTTATGGCAATAGACTCGCCCCTACATGGAACTATGTCACCGTAAAATTGTCAAACACGTTAGATTGTAAAATAACTAGAGAGATTGTAAACTCTCGAAATATAGTCAAACGAACATACTGCTTACAATAAAACGCATTATTTTTCGTGAAATGCATGCGATGCGAGTCAACTCACGCGGTGTGGAGGGAAGGAGGGGTCCCCCTTGCCCAATGGTACCACTCTCATAAAAAGATAATGTACCATTCCTGAGAAATACCGATTAATATAACCTAACCTTAAAACACTTTATATTCCCCTAAAAAGCTCCGTCGTATTTCCGAGTGCAGGGTTTAAAGGAACCTAACTAACCTAACGTGGGGGTGCCTCAAGACCCGATTATAGGGGCAGATATACTTCCGTATGTTCAGTTGACAATATTTCGAGAGTTTACAACCTCGCTAGAGAGATTACAATCTAACGTGTTTGACAATTTTACGGTGACATATAAATATAACTGGCGAAATATAGGTGTATAGGTACTGTTTTTTATTATGTATGTTGGCTATTTAATTATTAAGGGAAACCAATCAACAAACAAACCTTCTTCACTAAAGACTCCTCACACAAAGCTTTCTACTCTCTTCACAGACGACCGCAGAGATTTTAACGAAAGCACCGAAAGCAGAAGACAGGAAAAGATAAAAAAGTTACAGGAACAGTTAGAAGCACAAGCAGCCAGGACTGAAGAGCTGAGGAAACTGAATGAGGAGAAGGCGCAGAAGATACATGATGTCATGAATAAGATCAGTGACATGTTCACGTAAGTATAATAGGATACCTTATTTTATTCAATCTTTTATGCGAACTTTTTTTAACTACCTCGTTGGTCCATTGATCGCAAGCGAGCGAGTACTGAGCGTAAGGTCCTGGGTTCAATTCCCAGGTTGGGTGCTCTCTTGATGACAATATTACGTCGGACTTAAACATAACTGGCGAAATGTGGGAGTACACCTCTGCCTGACCCTTCGAGGATTACAGGCGTGATGTTGTGTTTATGTGATATTTTATTCCAAAAGTAATTGTCATTTTCATTTTTACACACAACAGTATCTAAATGTGGTGCTCAGACAAAGGCGTACTGTTGAAATTCTAATACTGGGTTCAGTGCTGAAAGTTAAAAATCAATCTAGGACAGTAACATAGATGGTAATTCAAGTAAAGATCTCATTTGTTTTCTATTTCTGTCCCCATGTCGTAATTTAACCGAAACGATTAACCGGGCTAATTCGCGATCGTAGCGTTCAATTAAACTAATTTTATAAAGAGGAAAATTTGGTTTGTTGTTTTTGTGTGTTACGATTTAACTCTAAAACTACACGACCGATTTTATAAATTCTTTCTCCATTAGAAAGCCACGTCTTTACTGAGTAACATAGGCTATATTTTATCCCTATTTTTCCATGGGAACGGGAACTTCAGATTGCATATTCCACGATCGTGGTCAAAACACGGTTTTATAAAGGGGCGAGTGTAAAATATGCGTTCAGGAGCCTTCCAGAAGCCGTTCTTTGGTTTAAAAACGTTCAGGTTTATTCATACCACGATAGATCTATATAAAGGGTGTAAGACACCTCTTAACGAAGCCGAAATGCAGTTGTTCTCCCCGTCATCTCGATCATTTTTTTGTTGTACACCATACCTGGGAACCTTCTAATTACGAAGATATTGGGGGTCAAAGTTACAACTTTTTAACAAGTTTTTGTTGCAAGATTTTTACTTTAAATACTTCCAAGACGCCCATATTATTCAATCCATCCATCAGCACAATGTTCTGATAGCGGTACGTTGAGTTATGCCATAAGACGTGATTTTTCACCCCAAAAAAAAAGCTGATTCCCAGTAATAATTTTTGCGTACAGTTACTTAGTTGGATGTATAGAATGCTTGGTTGACGGCTTCGTGATGAGGTTGTTTACACCCTGTATGGTTTTTTCCGCAGAATTTGTTAGTTAGCATACCTACATATTTTGATCAGTGTACACAGGCTACGTGATTACCGGCCTGTTCCACATCCACGTCACTCCTGACGTCTGACGTCGTGTGACGTTGCGTCATTACCATCAAATCGACGTTAAGCCGCCACCCGTTGGTGACAACACTATGATTACTACCGAATTAATTATACAGCACTATAACGAACGTCTAATTGTACGAGAATGTCTACATAATAATTTTTTAGGAAAATAAATACTTAAAACACGTTTTCACTATCATTTTTTTAGACTAACTGAAAAATATCTATTGAAGTATCTAGACTAGAGTAGTTAACTAGACTTAAGTCTGTTTATATACAAAAATAAGAATACCAATAGCTAAAATATAATGTTTTATCTTAAAACATATCATTTTATCTATAAAAATGTGATCGTAGTTAAATAATACAGCCGCTCGGATCAAACTTCAGGTTAAGCCGTTCTTGCCAAGGTCGGTCTGTGGATGGGTGCCCGTCTTTACATACCGAGTTTCCACCATGCCTCGGAAAGCACGTTAAGTCGTTGGTTTCAGCGGTCATTTGTAGATCTTTAGCAGTCGTTACAGGTAGTCAGTGGCCCGAAAGTTTGACAACTAGTCTTACCAAGGGGTATCGTATTACCCAGTACTAACCGGGTTGTGGTCAGATAGGCAGGCTAACAGGATGGAGCTGAATACTGGTGACTGAGCTGCTGCACTGGCTACTGTTGTAATGCCAACATAGCTGGCAAAAGGCAGATGACGACGTTACCCAACGAAGAAATAAAATGAGGCTGAAAAAAAACAGATTTGTGTTAAAACTTAATAATTCCCAACGATTTAGTTTTGTTCATTTTTGGAATTGTGCCTTAGCATAATGTTGAAGTTCTACGTGAACTTCCAATATACGATAAGAACATAGGGCGAATATTGGAGTTTAAAATATAGCCGTTCACATTCAATTCTACTCAGTATAACTATTTGAAGTAACTTTATAGGTATCGGTAATAACTGTATAGTCAGGAAACATACGGGAATAGTTTTTTTATGGACCTGCGAGACTAAACAGTGTGATAAGCCACCTCATCACGAAGCCGTCAACCAAGCATTCTGTACATCAAACTAAGTAACTTTAAGCAAAAATTATGTCTGGGAAACAACTTTTTTTTTGGAGGAGAAATCATGTTTTGTGGTCGAACTCAATTTAACGTGCTTAAAACATTATGCTAATGGATGGATTGAATAGTACGGGAGTCGTAGAGGTGTTTAAAGTCAAAATCTTACAATAAAAACTTGCATTTTAATAAAAACTTGTCAAAAAGTTGGAACTTTGACCCCTAAAATCTCCGTAACCAGAAGGTTCCCAGGTATAGTGTAGAACCAAAAAAATGATCGCAATGATGGGGAGAACAAGTGCCTATCGGCTTCGTTAAAAAGTGTTTTACACCCTTTATATCATACCGTCACACGTAGTCCTGGGTTCGATTCTCAAGTCAGGCAAAGTGTTATTGGGTTTTTAACCGACTTCCAAAAAGGAGGAGGTTCTCTATTCGACTGTATGTTTTTTTTTTTTTTTTTTTTTTTTTTTTTTTTTATGTATGTTACCCGATTACTCGAAGACGCCTAAACCGATTTGAAAAATTCTTTTTTTGTTTGAAAGGGTATACTTCCAAGTTGGTCCCATAGTCGCCAAGTCGGGATCTGATGATGGAATCTTGGCGAAATCGAGGGAACTCTTCAAATTTTATAGGATAACGTACAGCAATTTTTATATTTTCTACAACAAGTGAAGCATTTGCGTTTGATAAGAACCATTCTACCATCAGATCTGATGATGAAGCCAAGAGTCACGGAACTCCATAATGAGACAATGTATCCTAGTCGTGTTTGGGCTTGTTGTAATTGTAACGGTATGCACTTTCCATGTGAACCACTAAAAAGTGAAAAATAAAAACTTTTTTGCAAAAAATAAAACCGACTTCAAAAAGAAAAAGTGAAAAATAACTTTAGCTTCTGAAGTCGGTGACAAAAAAAATTAAATCAATCATACAAACGTCACCGACTTCAGAAGCTAAAGTTATTTTTCACTTTTTCTTTTTGAAGTCGGTTTTATTTTTTGCAAAAAAGTTTTTTTCCTTTCCAAATTCGGTAGCAACCGTAGAGTCCGGTGTTCGCATTTTGTCCGTAAAAAGGTCGTGGCACACTTGACAAGCACCGTACCAGCACCGCACCAGCACAGCTGTTGGCCAGCGTTGTCTTGAATTTAGGCTACGGCGCGCTTGCCACGCGTCGTCAGCGAGGCGTAAGCTCCAGACGGCTTTAATGTATAATTTAATGCTCTAATTTGAATGGCAAGTTAATTGCTGGGTTGGAGCGGTGCCGGTGCGGTGCTTGTCAAGTGAGCCAAGACCTTAAGTCTGACCGAACTTGACATGTTTTACATAACATCACGCTTGTTGTAATCCTATAAGGGGCAGAGGTGTACCTTATAGTTCCTGCACCGCGACTCGCGACTTATGTATAAGTCCCATGTTACAGGACGCGAGCTTATAGAAAGCAACCGGGCACCAATCTAGACTAGTATACTACATCGTGAGGAAACCAGCATGCCTGAGAGATATTTCTCGACGGCGTGTTATGCCAAGTCAGAGGCCCATGGCCGGCATAAAACCTCTGACACCAGGTTAGACACTAACCACACGGACAAACAGAATTTGTCCTGTACGAGACCAAAAGGCTCCTATCTCAGTCATTTGATGAATTCTCATCCGAAAAAAAAAAAAGAGCATGGTGCTGTAAAATTTAAAAAAAAAACGTCACAGCGCTGATATTCTGCTGATAGATATACGACCCGAATGGCGTAGTGGTAGTGACGCTGCCTTACGTTCTTAGGGTCCTGGGTTCGAATCCCGGTAGGAGCAAATGTTTGTGTGATGAGCATGGACATTTGTTTCCGAGTCATGGATGTTTATATAATATAATAAGTATGTATTTACAAACAAAAAGTTTACATGTAGTCTATCAACTGTCTAGTGTCCACGACACAAGCTTTGCTTAGTGTGGCACTAGGTGGCGGTGTGTGTTAATGTCCAGCGATATTTATCTTGTTCTCTCATATGAAGCATCATTTACTGAAATAGACAAGACTCATTTAGGAGTCCTTTATATAGTGAAGTGTTTATCTCAAATATTCCCCCGTATATATGTACAGAGCTATAAATCAAGCAGCAGCAAGTGGAAACTGGGACCGTACTTCTTAATAACAAAGTGGTAGTCGTGATCAATTTTATAAGCGGTACAACTCGGATCGATTGCTTAGCTGCTGCCTGCTCCATGTAGGAGCCCTATTGTGACGGGGAATAGATGCGAGATTTTAAAAGAAACGTCAGATAAAAAATAACGTGTTTGAAGTTAATAGAAACATTTTTTTAAAAGGAGAGGTGTATCCTGGAAACATTAAATTATCTTGGAATAAAAGGGGTCTAGTAGTACACAAAGCACGGGATCCTGGGTTTATATCGCAACTCGAGTAAAATTGGATTCATAATCAAAATCAAAAGCTAGGTATTCAAATAATGCTGATCATAATTAGCACTTTTTGAACGTCAACGACAGTCCTCAAACGCGCAACTTTCGTCACTTCCTAGTGTTTTAGCTGGGAAGAAGAAGTGGCGGAACCACCTCCCCAATAGAACATCTAAGAACCAGTAGTTTCAATTTAATTTTAGTCCTAATTATTTTTCAAAGATACAATTTTCAGCACCTAACTAGAGTCTGAATATGATGCTTATGATATAATAAGGTGGGCGTACTGTTATTTATGAACCCCGGAAATGTTGTAGAAAACTTATTTCTTTCCATCCGAATGACGATGTTCCTTGCCCAAGTTCCTTAGGTATCAAACGTCCATTATCAGAATCAACATCATTCTTCTTTTGGGGTTGGAGTACCATGTCGTCTGCCATAATTCCCGATTACTCTTCAATCACTTAAGATGAAGAGGCTTCTCTTCATATTTGTCACAGTACAACCAACCAGCGTTTTTTCTAACTTCTCCACTACTCTTTTCTGAACTGTTTTCGAGAGCTGTTTTCTAGACAGTTGAACTTCATTGACTCAGCACTTTTCTGGTGGACGCCACAGTTGATTCTCTCTATAAGGATTTCCAGTCATTGAGAAATATGTGGCGAGTTTGTCTAAAAAAAACAGTCAAATCGTCGTATGGTGGTCTTCTTGTGGTTAGATTTTGGTCAATTATAAACCCAACACGTGCCCAAACTATGATAGGGCTACATTCAATGACACCGGTTCATTAGGGCAGCCGGTCAAATTGCTTGTTGGCGGCCGGCGATGCAGTCCAATTAAATTGGATTAGCTAGACATTGTCGGTTAGTAATGGATATAGTGATGGGTTATAATAGATACTTGTTGGGTTATTGAATAGTGTCATAGGATATTAACTAGGTATCTGTTAATTGTTTTCCTATTTCGTCTTCTGGGTTTAGTGTTAGGTGGCCTCAGAATATCAGTAGGTCCATTGGGCTTAAACAAATTGCAATCACTTACTAAGCCTTACAACAGATTGGCAGAAGCTTTTTATTAGACCGTCAAATACATTTGAGAAAAACTTTCAATCAAACAAAGGTCACCGACTTCTGAAGATAAAATTATTTTGAATTTTTTGTGTGAAGCGGGTTATATTTTTAGCAAAAAGGTTTATATTTTTCACTTTTTTGTGGTTCACATGTGCGTACCGTTTCACAGCGTACCGGCGGCGTGAGTTATAAACTGGTGTAAACAATAGACAGACATGAGATTTCAGCAATCCCAGTATAGTTGTTATCATTTATTGAATTCCGTTGCCTATCTCCGAAGTTCTGCATCAGATCTTTATCAAATTGAAATGGAATCACTCCGAGAAAGTGCTCTTCCTAAAACTACCCAAATCGCTTCTGGTGTGCCAATAAAATTTGAAGAGTTCCCTCTATTTCTCCAGGATCCCATTATCAGTATCCTGACTTGATGATTATGGGACCATCTGGGAAGTATACCCCTTTAAAACACAAAAAAACGGTCCTGACTCCCGCCATCTTTGAGTAACCTCTTCCTTTTAGAAGTCGGTTAATAACGACGTTATGGTAGGTGACTGAAATATTCATTTAGCCTATAAAAGATTCGGCCGAGTATCGTTAATTTGCTCCTAATAATTTTAAAGTTCCGTTCCTCTATCATGGATCCCACTATCAGTAAAAATCAGAACCTAACCATATTCTCATCAAACTACCCTTGAAGTACATCCTTTCCAATAAAATTAAAAAAAAAACAATACATGTCACGGTAATAGGTGTACGAAATAAAATGCGTGTTTATTGTAATAAATTAATTAATGCAGTCAAGAGGCACACCGTTTCACGTAGCAATCAGAGAAGAAGAGAAAAAACAGTATTACCATAACACAAAAATGGCATAAAAGTGTTGCAAGCTTTTAATTAAAATTATTACTACTAATTCTAACACTAAAAATAACTATATGTTTAGACTGTCCTAAACATAATTGGGGCCGGCAGTAACCTACTCTACAGGTAATTGACATAGCCGTTTTACTGACCTTCTGTACACTTTGTTATTCATTTTAATATCGGCCGCTCTTACTACACTGTCTCTACCTGGATAGGTTTTTACAATTCGAGCCATATTATAATTTAAAGGAGTAGTGTTCATATCTTTTACAATGACTAAATCACCTTCTTTAAGGTTTGGTTGAGGATATTTCCACTTGGGACGGCTTTGAAGCTGTGTTAAGTAATCATTTGACCATAGTTTCCAAAAATCTTGTTTAAGTTTGGTACAAAGATTCCAAAATTTTAAACGATTAACTGAAACATCTGTTAGATCAACTTCAGGATAGCTAGCCAGAGCTGTTCCAATCAGAAAGTGTGCAGGAGTTAAATAATTACAATCATTTGAACTTGCAGAAAGTAGAGGCCTAGAATTCAAAATACCTTCGATTTGTACAATGACTGTATTGAGCTCTTCATAGGTTAAACATTGGTTCCCTACTACTCTCTTTAGATGATGTTTCACACTTTTAACACCTGCTTCCCACAATCCTCCAAACTCAGGTGAATAACTGGGTATAAACCTAAATTTTATATAGTGTTGAGAGCAAAAACCATTAACAGTATCCCTGTGATTTTTGGAGGACTGTAAGTCATACAACCTTTTCATTTCATTTGACGCTCCTTTAAAGGTTTTAGCGTTATCACAATATATATTTGTGGGCATTCCACGCCTGGAAATAAAACGCTTGAGACATGCTAAGAAGGCTTCAGTTGTTAAGTCCGATACGAGCTCTACATGTATAGCTTTTATAGCAAAGCAAACGAAAAGCGCGATGTAACATTTCTTAACGATAGGATTTCTAACCCTAGCAACCTTCATATCGAAGGGTCCACAGAAATCAACGCCGACATGCTGAAATGGCCTGGACGCTGTGATTCTTTCTTGCGGGAGGGAACCCATCAACTGCTTAGCAGCCTCTGCTTTTAAACGAAAACACTTGACGCATTTACGCACCACTTTCTTGACCTCTCGAATACCGCTGACTATAGAGTACCCCAACTGCGTCTGATTGGTCAGCTCTACTATTTGCTTGACTCTATTGTTGGCATAAACATTTGACTTTACATTACCTGACTTAATCCAAGCTAGCACTATCTGGGAGTCGCTGTACAAGTATGTATCTAGATGGGAATACCTACCCACCAGGACTCTACCAACCCTATGCGCCAGTTGGGCTAAAAGTAGAGCACCATTGAGTTCAAGCTGGGGAATCGTCCTACTTCTATTCAAAGGAGCAACACGGGACTTGGAGCAGAGTAAATCTGTCTGCACTGAACCATCATTTTTTAAAATTCTTAGATAGATACAGCAGCCAAAGGCTTTTATTGATGCATCAGAATACCCTACCAAATCTACAGAAGAAACATCTTGACTGTTGACACACCTATTTATTTTTATTTTGCCCATTAACTTTAAATTGTTTAGGAAATTTCTCCAGTATATTAACTGGTTGTTGGGTACTATGGAGTCCCATCCTATTTGCAAAGACCATAGCTCCTGCATGAATATTTTGGCTACCACTATTATTGGGCCTACTAAGCCGAGAGGGTCAAACATCTTCCCTATAAAGCTCAGAATTTTTCTTTTTGTATTTAAATTATGTTCCTCATCAAAATTGGGGCTTGAAAAAGTGAACTTATCTGAAGTTATATCATACATTAAACCTAGAGTCTTTACTAAATTATCCCCACTCATATCTACATGTTCAAATTGTTTTTGGTCATCTGGGATACCATCCAGGACATCAAGTTTATTTGAGCACCATTTGTGTAGAGAAAAACTACCTAACTTGAGGAGCTCTACCAATTGGGATTTTAGCTCATGCAGCTGCTCTATATTATCCGACCCACCCAGTATATCGTCGACGTAGGTACTCTTGATCATTGTTTCAGCAGCAAGTGGGTATTTATCCTTATAGCGATGAACTAATTCAAGTAGGCATCGAGTGGTCAAGAATGTAGACGCCTTCAGTCCGTAAGTTACAGTCTGAAGCTGTAAGCAGCTGATAGGCTTCTTAGGATCATCTCGCCATAAAATATTTTGAAGGCAAGTGTGGTGGCTGTTTATCATCACGTTGCGAAAGGCCTTCTGAATGTCACAAATTATTGTGTAAATGTAGGTCCTGAACAAGACAAGAATATCAAAAAGCTCACTCTGTACCACGGGGCCATTCAGCATGACGTCATTGAGGGACACCTGGCTGCGGGACTTCATACTCCCGTCAAACACAACGCGAAGTCGGGTTGTCTTACTTGCCTCGTTAATAACAGCATGATGTGATTTCCCCCGGTGTGTCCTCAGACATGTGGTACATAATTCATGGTCCCGCACAAATAACTGGCGGACCTCTAGTGCTGCTGTTTTGAACTCCGGACAGCTGTTCGCAATCACTTTCGTCAATACTTAGTATGTCCAATTGCACAGCTTCATAGCTCTTGAGCGCCGTGATGAGCTTCTCCTTGCGAGCCTCCAGGATATCCACGGTAGCAGACGCAAAACTGATGGGATCGTTCACAAACGTCTCAATGCGTGTGATTGTAGCCTTGCATTGGCCACGAAGAAGTCGATGTTTACGCAAAGTTTCCTTGGACTCCGCCATGATGGAACACAAGTAGGATGTAATGCTTTATTTATTCTACGACTTTCGAACACTCCGCGCACTTTTGTAAGTAAGCCGCACTTCCTAAAATACGAACTTTGATGACACTTTGTCTTCGTTTGTTTACGAAACAAACCGATGACCATAGATTAGAATAATCTCCGATGACACAGACAGCAGTGACAGCTGAGTGAATGACAGCCAACAGCTGAGTGAATGATTCCGGCGCAATGGCCGCCGGGCGGATGTGGACCGCGCTCACAGCTGCCAACACCGACGATATTGACGTCACGTCCCGCGCGAACTTCACCGCTCACAAAATTAAAATGTGGGTAACTGATAAAACCAAACTCGATGTGCAGAAAATCGTAATTCTTACGATTATTGGATGATGTGATGCTGTATCTTGATGATGCTTCGTTGATTTTCGTTCTAGCTTTGCATATAATATAATGGAGAATTTCTGGCTCTCTGAAAAGGTACCCGAGCCTATGAAGCCGAGTTGTGATGAGTTTGTAAAGGCTGAAGAAAGTTTTCAAAGTTCTATGCAACTGAAAGATAATCGATTCTATGTTGATATGCCTCTCATCACACCTCTGAAAGAATTACAGCTTGGCGATTCGTTTTCAGTTGCCTACCAAAGATTCCTGATGTTAGAAAAAAGGTTTAAGTCAAATCCTCTGTTACTAGAGCAGTATAAATTGTTCATAGATCAGTATGTAGAGCTTGGACATGCTAAGGTGGTAGAGGTTGCTAATTACGATTTTGATAGAGATCCTGTTTACTTTCTAGCACATCATGCTGTTATTAACGAGGCAAGTAAGACAACCCGACTTCGCGTTGTGTTTGACGGGAGTATGAAGTCCCGCAGCCAGGTGTCCCTCAATGACGTCATGCTGAATGGCCCCGTGGTACAGAGTGAGCTTTTTGATATTCTTGTCTTGTTCAGGACCTACATTTACACAATAATTTGTGACATTCAGAAGGCCTTTCGCAACGTGATGATAAACAGCCACCACACTTGCCTTCAAAATATTTTATGGCGAGATGATCCTAAGAAGCCTATCAGCTGCTTACAGCTCGGCTTACAGCTCGGTCATGTTTTTGGTCATCTGGAATACCATCCAGGACATCAAGTTTATTTGAGCACCATTTGTGTAGAGAAAAACTACCTAACTTGAGGAGCTCTACCAATTGGGATTTTAGCTCATGCAGCTGCTCTATATTATCCGACCCACCCAGTATATCGTCGACGTAGGTACTCTTGATTATTGTTTCAGCAGCAAGTGGGTATTTATCCTTATAGCGATGAACTAATTCAAGAAGGCATCGAGTGGTCAAGAATGTAGAGGCCTTCAGTCCGTAAGTGACAGTCTGAAGCTGTAAGCAGCTGATAGGCTTCTTAGGATCATCTCGCCATAAAATATTTTGAAGGCAAGTGTGGTGGCTGTTTATCATCACGTTGCGAAAGGCCTTCTGAATGTCACAAATTATTGTGTAAATGTAGGTCCTGAACAAGACAAGAATATCAAAAAGCTCACTCTGTACCACGGGGCCATTCGGCATGTCGGCGTTGATTTCTGTGGACCCTTCGATATGAAGGTTGCTAGGGTTAGAAATCCTATCGTTAAGAAATGTTACATCGCGCTTTTCGTTTGCTTTGCTATAAAAGCTATACATGTAGAGCTCGTATCGGACTTAACAACTGAAGCCTTCTTAGCATGTCTCAAGCGTTTTATTTCCAGGCGTGGAATGCCCACAAATATATATTGTGATAACGCTAAAACCTTTAAAGGAGCGTCAAATGAAATGAAAAGGTTGTATGACTTACAGTCCTCCAAAAATCACAGGGATACTGTTAATGGTTTTTGCTCTCAACACTATATAAAATTTAGGTTTATACCCAGTTATTCACCTGAGTTTGGAGGATTGTGGGAAGCAGGTGTTAAAAGTGTGAAACATCATCTAAAGAGAGTAGTAGGGAACCAATGTTTAACCTATGAAGAGCTCAATACAGTCATTGTACAAATCGAAGGTATTTTGAATTCTAGGCCTCTACTTTCTGCAAGTTCAAATGATTGTAATTATTTAACTCCTGCACACTTTCTGATTGGAACAGCTCTGGCTAGCTATCCTGAAGTTGATCTAACAGATGTTTCAGTTAATCGTTTACTAGAGCAGTATAAATTGTTCATAGATCAGTATGTAGAGCTTGGACATGCTAAGGTGGTAGAGGTTGCTAATTACGATTTTGATAGAGATCCTGTTTACTTTCTAGCACATCATCATCCGGCTCGAAGGACCACCGCACGCATGTACGAAATAAAATGCGTGTTTATTGTAATAAATTAATTAATGCAGTCAAGAGGCACACCGTTTCACGTAGCAATCAGAGAAGAAGAGAAAAAACAGTATTACCATAACACAAAAATGGCATAAAAGTGTTGCAAGCTCTTAATTAAAATTATTACTACTAATTCTAACACTAAAAATAACTATATGTTTAGACTGTCCTAAACATAATTGGGGCCGGCAGTAACCTACTCTACAGGTAATTGACATAGCCGTTTTACTGACCTTCTGTACACTTTGTTATTCATTTTAATATCGGCCGCTCTTACTACACTGTCTCTACCTGGATAGTAGGCGGGCCTCGCACAAATCCCGCCAAGAACACCGACTTGTATGGCAAGCCGGCCTCGACGAACACAATTTCCCCACAATTTGCGAAGCTGCTCGGCACTGATCTTACACTTCTCGAAGGACCACCGCACGCATGTACGAAATAAAATGCGTGTTTATTGTAATAAATTAATTAATGCAGTCAAGAGGCACACCGTTTCACGTAGCAATCAGAGAAGAAGAGAAAAAACAGTATTACCATAACACAAAAATGGCATAAAAGTGTTGCAAGCTCTTAATTAAAATTATTACTACTAATTCTAACACTAAAAATAACTATATGTTTAGACTGTCCTAAACAATAGGCTTATTCCCAATAAATGGAACATAACACACCTAACTGTCGAAATCTGGGTGTATTATTCACTTCTGAGTGGGTCCCTCAGAGCATACAGGCGTGGTGTTACGTCATGATAAACAATAAACAACCAAGCGATTGCAGCAATCACTGCAGATTTGCCGTCTATTTTTTAAGAGTTCCATTTATATCTCCGAAGATCAGCGTCAGAACTTAACCAAAAAAATGTGACCACACGGGAAGCACCAGCTTTCAAATAAAATCGGTTCACCCAGTCGAAAGTTCTGAGGTAACGAACATAAAACAAAAAATATACAGTCGAATTGAGAACCTTCTCTTTTTGGAAGTCGGTTGAAAATATGTAGATTGGTACCTAAAAAAAATCTTCAAATGTTAAAAAAATCTCCCACATAAATGGACCTTCAAAACACAGTACTACTTAAAACTAACTTACCGAATTATTTATACTTTACACCTGTATTCTCCGACGGTATAGGCAGAGTTGTACTAATAGTAACCATTGTTGCTGCCAGTTATAATGTAAAATAGTGGTCATTAACTCACCTATTTTCATTAAAGTTCTTAACTTTAAGAACCAAAGATAAAGCCTGTTTAAGTCTTGAGTCGTCATCTATCGTGATCTACAACATTTTTTTAAATTAAAACCGAATCAAGGTTCATTTGTTTTGGTTCGTACGAATGATAGAAAGGGCAATGATGGCTATTGATATCTTTACTGGTAACAACTAGACACCCACATTTGGCCAGTTATGTTTAAACCCCACGAAATGGGGCCATAAAGAGCAGCTATTCTGATTTACAATATTGTTACCAGATTACTGGACTGCAGTTTGGAGCCGTTCCAGAACCTCCTTGGAGACAAGCAACCCTCGGTCAACCAGCTCAAACTGTCCCTCCTCCTCATCACAGAAAAGATCCAGGAGTACAGGGAGGATATCTACTATTATGTAAGTTTATCATAACTGTACAATAAATGAAGCTGATCTAAGAGTAAATTGTAATCGGCATGCTCATCAACATCTCCCCGGCCTTTTCCCATCTATGTTGATTTTAGCTTCCAGTGTAACCGAATGCAGATACGCATGATATAGATATCGTAGATGCCCCTTGGTAAGACTGTTTGTCAGACGACTTTTAAAGGTCTACAAAGGACAGGCGGTGCTTATCGTGCTTTCCGAGACACGAAGGAACCTCGAAATGTAATGGGCGATCCCTCATCCACTGACCAGCCCGGCTCAACCTAAAGATCGACCTGAGCGGCTGTTATTATTTAGCCATGAGCTCCTCAGCCCCTGGGCGTGATATAAAATAAAAACTCTTCTTATCTTTAGGAACACTGCATCCAGAAGAGTGATAAGACAAGCACCTCTCGTCTAAAGAAGTACACAGTACAGGCGGAACCCCCGGAGTTGTTCAAGCCGACGCCCGTCAGTGTGCTGGTACCCGCTGATCCATGTCCGTCGTAAGTTCTGTTCTCTGTTTTCTTTCGTACCCATCATCATCCGGCCTTTATCCTACACTAGCTTCTGCCCGCGACTTCTGAAGTTTTGATATCGCAACGCATCGCCTGCTCAACGGAAGCTTTTTTTCCCGCTTGCAACATTTCTTATTGCTGCTCCGCTCCTATTGGTCATAGCGTGATGTTATATAGCCTATATCCTTCCTCGATAAGTGGACTATCCAATGCAAAAATAATTTTTCAATTCGAGCTGGTAGTTCCTGAGATTAGCGCGTTCAACCAAACAAACAAACATACTCTTCTGCTTTATAATGTTAGTATAGATTATTTCGTCGGCGCAGCATGTCTTGTTCATCCATACTTCTTTACATGTCATCCCTTTTCTGGGTCAATCACCTTAACACACTCGATCCATCGTTTCTTCATCAATGTCTTCAGCTCCTCATTAAAACATTCGTACTTATAACTTTTCACGATTGTTTCCTCTTCCTCCTTAATGCTTGTTCATGTTTCTTTCCGAATCTGAAGTTTAACATGATGGCTGTGCAAATGTTGCTGTTATTTTAGTGATATTTGGTATAGGAACATTGGAGTCCGCGTCAGTGACAACAAAGCCAGAATTACCAGGCCTATTCTTCTATTTACTTACTACAAGTCTAGGTCTATTGTTACCACGACTTTAGAGTTGGCTTCCAGTGTAGTTTTAGTTGGAACTGGGTAATATGAGAGCATTTGGTAAGATTGATTGTCAGATTTTCGGCCCTCTGACTACCTGTCGTGACTGTCAAAGATCTATTAATCACAGCCGGCACTAAAGGCTTTAATCGCTTGCCAATGAAAGGAGGAAACTCGATATGTAATAGATGCACAGACCAACATAGGCCAGCGCTACTTAATTTTGAAGATCGACCAATAACCATTTTAAATGCTTCTTCCAGCTGCGTTGAAGCCCGCTGGCTTTCCCGAATATGTGAGGGCCCCGAAGCTCCCTTCGACAAGAACATGGCCCTCACGGCCCTCCGGGAGCTGTCCGCCGACCCTGCGTACGTGAGGAGTGACCGGGTGCACACCATCGCCGAGTGCAACATACCCCGGAGCAGGGCATTACTCGCCAAGAGATATATGAACCATTGACAAAGACCTTGAGCTTTACGAATAATAAATCTACATCAGTTTCGTATGCAATGTGTTTTTTTTTATAAGAAAGAGTACTTCCTGGGTAACTAAGGGTCCATTGTAGACTCTATTTAGAAATATATTGAGTTTTGATATGGTAGTAGTTTTATTGATTTCAATCTACTCAACCTATCACGGTCTATAATTTCTGGATATAGGAAGAGAGTCCGGGGAATAATAGTAAGTTGGAACTATGATAGGAAGAGAGTCAAGCTACGCTACAACACCCTATCCTCCGTTTTCTGCATTCTGTCGGTCCCATCCACTTGTTTTTAAGGACTTCGGTCGCTAGCCGTCCCATGATGATCTTGCGAATATGCAGTCTCCACTCTCTCTTGTCTGATCATTCGACCAACGATCCTTCGACAGGAATGACCACTATGGCCTTTCTAATGCCACTTCAGCTTGCAAGATACTCGTATGTCGTGGAACTCGTGGATTCCAGTTCAACAGTTTTGGTTAAGCGTAATTTATATCTTACTCCGTATATTGTTCAAATGGTGAAGGTGTCTTTAGAAACCCTCGCTAGAGACAAGAGCATGGCCCTCATAGCCCTCTGGGAACTGTCCGCCGACCCCGCGTACGTGAGGAGTAATCGGATGGACACTGGTTGACCTTCAAGGTTAAGCAACGCTAATGAAGGATGACTATTCATGGACTAAGATAAGTCTTTTAGCTCTGAAAGTCATGTAATTTTCAAAAGACGTTTTAATAACAAGAACCCTTTAATTAAGTCGGTTAATAAAAGTGATGTTTTTAAGATTACAACATACCTATAGTACAAACTTATCTAAGACTTTTGCTTTTTCTTACTTAAACTAACAATTTTTGCAACTGCTAAGCTGCAGTCCCGGCTGACTTCCGGTTCCACCAGAACTATATGCTCGTCTTCCGGTGTGAGTACACTTTTTTTATTTTTTACCTCTACATAACCGTTTCAGGATATTTGCAAAGTGCTTCTACTAATGCGACTAATGTATTGTGAACTAGCTTATGCCCGCGTGATCTCCGGGATCGTAGTACCGGAATAAAAGCATTCTATATGTTCATCCAGATTATAAACTATTCGGGGGCCAACGTAGGCACGGGCCTGTGGACGGTGAGCTATGGGTTAGCTAGCCGTCTGTCCTTCTCATAATAATAATAATATAATAATATATCATTTAATTCAGGTAACAAAAGACCCATATTACATATACCTTACAGACTAACATACATATTTATAAAAAAACCACTAAACATTAATAAACTATTACACATGAGGAGACGGCGTCATGTTGCGCTGCGTGGTGTCGCGTAGCCTTCCGCGGAATCGCCGATATATGACACCCTTCGGCCAAAACTCTTCCTTGAGGAAGGTCTCAATATGATGAGTCGGAACTCGCACCACGAACGACTTAAAATTTGTGTTGTGGCGCGACTCCAACTTCTCAACCCTCAAGGTCCAGCTGGTCTTCACTCGGACATACTCCACGATGTCCTCAACCTTCGTGGTGTGATGTAGCCGGGACACATAGAGCTGCGCCGTTGGTATCGCCGGACGCAGCAGCATATTGGGTCCTGCCAGTGCGGACCCGCACTGGTTCCGACTAGGTGGCTTCTTCCTCTTCTTCTTCTCCACCATCACAAAGCCATCCTTGTCACACGTGGCCATTGCTGGGCCTTGCTGTTTCGAACCCCAGTTGGAAGGTTCACAGCAGCTCTTCCACGCGCGCCTCAAAGAGATGTCAGCAGAAAGCAAGGGGCCCACAAGGGCCGAAGCCTGCCGGGGCTGCGAGACTGTTCGAAAGAGATACCGCGGCCCCAGAACATAAATGGCGAGGAAGGAACAAGGATGGGGTTTAATCAGTAAAAGTCTGACAGTCCCTCCCGCTCTGGGCGGAAAAGCAAAAAGTAAGGTAAATCTATCTGTGTGCTTTTCATACAAATCTCTTCAATAGCTTTTTCGTAAACGAGTAACAAACATTCTATCCAATCTCACAAACTTTCGCATTTATAATATTAGTAGGATAGTAGGATAACGCAATTTTATGACTGTTGTTGAACTGTCAAAAGGTATTCTCATTAAACCCCATTGTAAGAGTGTTACGACATTTTATTTAATTCTGACTTCTCGAGACACCTAACAAGGCCAAATGCTCCACCCTCTCGCCCCCAAAACGTCACTAAACTAATACCAAGAACCACAGATCACATGTTTTACAGACGAGACCTTAACCTTACCTTGAAGTAACAACCAGCACTAAATAACCAACTCAATATCCTGTGCACTTTATAACACTAACTGTCTTGACCTAGAACACCTGACATTGAGGTGTTAAGTGAAAATGTACTGCACGAAGGACGTGAGAGGATGTCCTTTATTTAGTTCAAGGTCAAAGTCATTTTGTTGGAAATTAAAACAGTTGGACTTTGTTTTTACGGAAAAATTTAATTTGTGACCACATTTATTGTGACAAATGATATTAAATACCAAAAAGTTACCATCTATTGATACACATTCATATTCAAATAAAGACAATAAATGTTGATTTTTACAAAATATAAAATAACATCACGCCTGTTATCTTCGAAGGGTTACACAGAGGAGTACCTAATAGTACACCCACATTTCGCCAGTTATGTTTAAGTCACATGTAATATGGGGCGAGCCTATTGCCATCCACCGGACACAAATCCAGATTTTGTGGCTGCTACTGAGTATTTTTTGATTGAAAAACCAAAACTCACTTTGCCCGGCCTGGGAATCGAGCCCAGGACCTGCAGCACAGCAGTCGCACTTGTGACCACTAGACCAACGAGGCAGTCAGACATGCTAGGACTATGTTTTGCAGAAGCGAGATTTCAAAAACCCCAAAGGATGAAAGGAGCCGTGTACTATTGACTCCACCGAAACTATGTAGTTTGGCAATAGTTTGACACTTCTCGTCACTCTAGTATAGTCCGATAGCGCTGGGCTATTTTGATCCCCTATGTTTTAAAAATTCTTAAGTCGCTTATTTCTTGTCTGTGGATACTGTACCTGTGAAGCTTATTATTGCGTTTTGTGTCACATCTGTCTGTTGCATTTTCAATAATTCGATATCAAAACAATACTGATAATCAAAACTGGCGAAATCGATATAAAGTTTGAAATAATTATGATATTTTATCTTGGATAACTGCGGAGTGTGCGAACCCAGTTGGTGTCATTTTCGTCCAGTGCAAACTGACAATAGGGTCAGTACGTAAAACAGTGCAAAAAAATTAAATTTAGGAAATAACTATTTTCTCTCTTAGATCACTTACTTATGCCTTAGTCCATGAAAAGCGGATGGCGATGATTCCCTGTAGGATTCCCTAAGGCGAAGATCATGCAACTGCAGTGTTTTCCTATTACTTTAATGCAAAACTGTTACAAGTTCTTGATTTAAAATTGTGTAAAAGTTAAGATGGCCTCTTTTCCATTCAACGGACAACAATTTTAAAATACGTTGCAGACCAGCAGCTTCTCTGAAATTATTTAATAACTCTGGGAATTCTGATTTTGTTTTGTTTGACTTGGCGAAGTACGGGCAGTACAGGAAAAGTAAAACTTTGTTGATTATGTATAGAGAAGACGTTTTGAAGTTACTCTGTTTATTTAGGTACTGTTTGGTGTCTATTCCGATCCATTCCGATTTCCGGTACCTTGGGTCGCTTGTCCAGGGATGTAAACTGAGACATAACGCACCTGTCGCCACTAAATCCATCTTGAGTTGACACTCAGGATAGATGAAATGGCGACAGGTCACTGGAACAACTTGCGACCTACGGATGTCCCTCAAGGTAAAGGCGATCGACCCTCGTACCTACTATTCAATGCATCCCTCAGCATAATGTTTTGAGAGCGGTTACACTAAGGTCCCACCGTAAAATATGATTTTACACCGCAAAAAAAAATCTTTACCATCAAAATATTTTGCATTGAGTAACTTAGTACTTGATATAGAAAGACAAAAAACGTTTGTTGGCCCGCCATCTAGTAAAAAGAAAAAACAACGAAATTGGTCTTCTGTACGAGGCCAAAAGGCCCCCTTTTTTTTTTTTTTTTAGGATGGGAAATCATCAAATGACTTGACCACTCTGGGCGGAGCGGGAGGGAGTGTCAGACTCTTACTGACTAAAACCCATCCATGTTCCTTCCTCGCCCTTTACGTTCCGGGGCCGCGGTATCTCTTTCGAACAGTCCCGCAACCCCGGCAGGCTTCGGCCTTTGCGGGCCCCTCTCTGCTGCTGACATCTCTTTGAGGCGCGCGTGGAACACGAACGCGCCGTCGACACGGCCTGTCGTCACTAGACGGACGGACGGCTAGCTTGCCCATAGCTAACCGTCCACAGGCCCGCATCTACGGTGGCCGGTAGCCACCACGTGGCCCCCGACGCCCGGTGCGTCTCCCGCGGCGGCCGGGAAGAGAGGCTCTCTCCCTCTCTCGTTCCGCCACCTCCTTCGCTAGCATGACTGCTTCGCAGAAGGAGGTGACGGCTTCCCATTCCGTCTCGCTCCGGACCATGGATTGAACCAGGGCCGGACGCGAGAGGTCGCCGCCGCCGATCGCCGCTACGAGGACACGGCGGTGCTCCGCCCACGCAGGGCAGACCTCCACCGTGTGCTCCACCGTGTCCTCCGGTCGATCCTCGCAGTGGAGACACCCGGGCGTTTCCTCCCGCCCGATCCGGTGCAGGTACCTCCCGAAACATCCCTTTTTGATTATTTCGGTTTCTTCACAATTTTGAGACCAGTAAACAAAAGAAAATTAAACTAATCAAATTGGGGGCGTCGGCCACAGGTGCCTCGACCACTGGGGACATAAGCCACGGACCCTAGCATCCTACGTATTTGCTCTTTTTAATAAACAAAAGTCAGTGATAATCAACTCATATTTAACTAACTTAAATTCTAACTCGAAGTCTTTACCTATTATTTTCTATATTTCCCAGCCCAATCAAGCCTTTTACTGCGAACTAGATGAAATAACATTTATTAAAGATCTCCGATTAAAGAGAAATCTCGCAGAGTAATTATAGAGTACATTAAATAAATTGAGTGAGGCGATTCTCCTTCGCTACTGAAAGACTTGAACATTATTATTGAGACTGTAAACTTCGAAGTTATTAATTACTAAGATATACTTATATTTGGCTGAGATGGTTCTGCCATTTTGATGTAAATTTTGGATTAAAATTCGTAGGACTTCTTCAAGAAAAGAGGACGTTATGCATTCTACGATTTATGCACATAATATTATGTACATGTAAACTCACTCCTTCATCCCAAACTACAGCACAATACATACAACGACCCCTACAGACTCCTTTTGCTTCTTTTACGCTTTGTTTCATTTGCGTCGAGCAGCTTGGCCTGTTACAAAAAGCAAGCAGTACAGCTGATGGTCACTACCATCTATAAACATCTGCACTGAAATACCAGAGAAATATTACATAGATACATTGCCATCAAAGAAAAAATCAAACGCTGCTTGGCAGCGGAAGTTAGTATGGCGAGTACATCTCGGGACGAACTCTTTCACAAACACTACTAAAACCTATGTCTGCCAAGTCATAGATCTCAAGTTCGAACCCAAGACACGCACCACTGACTTATCGGATTCTTGTGCGTATTGTATTATATAATTATCACTTGCCTCGGTGGAGGAAAACATCATGAGGAAACCAGTAAGCCTGAGAGATATTTCTTGACAGCATGTAAAGCCAAGTCAGTTGCATAAAGAACGAGATCTCGGAACGAACTCTATAAAGAACACCACTATCTTTAAAAGGCTTGAAACTTAATGTATCATTATTCTCCAGCCTTTATCGCATTGTCTTCTTCTTCCATACTACTCTTTTACTCATCATCTCTTTAGACCCCTCCTTTCTTGCAGTATCATTACACACACTCCATCCAGACTTGAAACTTAATTAACACCAAGAATAAAATAACAGCTGTCACAGCTGCTGCACCCAATTCCAGTCTTCAAGTAAGCTTTAAACTATCAACACAATGTAACAATACTATCTGAATACTTGAACTTAAGTAAGATAGATATTACAATGTAACTCGAAGACTTTCGTGAAAACAATTAAAGTTACTGAAGTGAATTCTCCATTATTGATTTTTACCTTACCGTTGAAGATTGGGGATCTTTGCTTGAAACACGGATGTAAAGAAAGGTAGATGATAAACTTGTGAAGGGACAGTGCTCTACTACGCAGAATATGAGGGGTTGATAAATCTCATATGCTGCATCTTGTAGACAGTATATTTAAGTTACGGAATCAAGCGTTACTGTGCAAAAAACCATGAAAGTCATCATCTCCCTAGCCCTTTCCCAACTACGATGGGGTCGACTTCCAGTGTAACCAGATGCAGCTGAATACCAGTATTTTACATGGAGCGACTGCCTATCTGACCTCCACAACCCACTACCCAGTTAATACTGGGTAATACGATACCCCTTGATACTCGTAAAAGTGGTTGTCAGACTATTTGGGCCACTGACTACCTGTAACGACTGCCAAAGATGGACAAATGACAGCCGGGACCGACAGCTTAACGTGCTTTCCGAGGCACGGGGGAAACTCGGTACCTATGTAAGTGTGGTCACCCATCCACAGACCAACCTAGGCAAACACGGCTTAACCTAGTGGCTGATATTATTTCGCCACGACCTAGAAAAAAAAACCGTGAAAGTAAAAAGGTATAATTGACTAGTAGAAAATGCCTTGTGGCATTAAGTCCGCCTATGTGCCACTCTTGTAGGTATATGAAGTTTAAATAAATAAATTTTAATATAACATGCACAAATAAATATTTTAAGGGCAATACTAAAGTAGATCCAGGCTTGAATGTAGAAGGTGCGTGAGAGTTAAAACACGCAACCTAAACCTCCTCAGGAGATACGAGTATACAGTCGTCAATATCAAACACTTTAAAATACTGACAAATTAGCATTTTTAGGGTTCCGTAGCCAAATGGCAAAAAACGGAACCCTTATAGTTTCGCCATGTCTGTCTGTCTGTCTGTCCGCGGATAATCTCAGTGACCGTTAGCACCAGAAAGCTGAAATTTGGTACCAATATGTATATCAATCATGCCGACAAAGTGCAAAAATAAAAATTTAAAAAAACATTTTTATTAGGGTACCTCCCCCAGACGTAAAGTGGGGAGCGATTTTTTTTTTAATTTTGACCCTGACGTGTGATATATTGTTGGATAGGTATTTAAAAATGAATAGGGGTTTTCTAAAATCATTTTTTGATAATATTAATATTTTAGGAAATAATCGCTCCGAAAGTCAAAAACAATGTGTCCCCCCCCCTCTAACTTTTGAACCATAAGTTTAAAAAATATGAAAAAAATCACAGAAGTAGACCTTTATATGAACTTTCTAGGAAAATTATTTTCAACTTGATGAGTTGAATAGTTTTTGAGTTATATAGCACTTTTTCAAAAAAACGCAAATGATAACTTTGTTTTTCATACAAATACTATGAAAAACAAAGTTATTTTTGCTGACGAAAAATGTTGGTATTTTTAATGGTCTGGGAAGCTACGGAACCCTACAGTGAGCGTGGCCCGACACGCTCTTGGCCGGTTTTATGAACCATCTTCCGGTTTGATTAAAGACTAGAACTATAGAGGTACCTTAGACATTAATTATTGTGCTCCAACGCCTTTCACATTTACGGGTGGCGATTGATAAAGGTACCGTAGTAACTTAAGTAGGTAACCGTAAAATAAATGTTTTTAAACGTAAATCTCTCCAGATCTTTCTCTACATCTTCGTCCCAAAGCGCATGATTACGATTTAGCCTTTGAGGGCCGACTTTAATTGAATGTTAGACATTATTGAGAATTGATGATGATTGAAAATGTATTCTATCTTCCTCATCGCGCCGTTTGAAAGCCTATTGACGGGAAATCTTTGCTTTAGGGAACTGTGGGAATATTAGAAGACGAATAATTAATTTATTCAGGAGATTTCGTGGAACTATTTAATTTTAAGAGTAGCTGCTAGTAATTCGTGCTTTTCTTGTCGCAAAATTTAAGATGTTTATCAATAAAATAGGTCCAAAAGATAATTCCTGACACTTCAAGGACTGATCAATTAATGTCGATTAGGGGCCGCTTCCACTAGCGAAAGAATCGCGGCGATATTATCGTCGTTGCCACGTTTTTCTATACACTCTTTTGGGGTCTCCACGAGCGAGAGAATCGCGGAGATATTATCGTTGTTGCCACGTCTTTCTATACACTCTTTTGGGGTCTCCACGAACGAAAGAATCGCGGCGATATTATCGTCGTTGCCACGTTTTTCTATACACTCTTTTGGGGTCTCCACGAGCGAGAGAATCGCGGCGATATTATCGTCGTTGCCACGTTTTTCTAAACACTCTCTTTTGCGGTCTCCACGAGCGAGAGAATCGCGGTGATAATAGTATCGTATAGAAATACGTCAAATCGCCGCAGTACTCTCTCTCGTGGAGGCAGCCCCTTAGAAAGAACGCAAGACTTCAGTCTAAGAAGCAACTTACCATCACTAATAATATTAATCATTCAAATTGAGAGATAAACGAATTATTAAAACAAATTGTCATTATAACATTTTTCACGGTATTTGGGTTTATCTGCTCTTCAACGATAAAACTGTGTTGCAGAAGCTAGTATCCTCCCTTAATGAAATGATAGAGGCATTTTATAACAAAAAAGAGCAAATAAAGGAAAACTTCTTCTGTGTTTTCGCTGTATCCGATTATAGTAGAAACCGTTTTGAGGTCGGATACTTGGAGAAAGGCTAATTAGATGATGGCAATAGTGCAATGCTTTAAACTCTTATCTAGGACATTTATAAGCTCCGCATTTTAAATAATGTGTACCAGCTGGTTCCGATCCGAGGGGATACTGTGCTTATAAGTTACCCTTGATGTATGAAACTTCACAATTAATGTTTTGACTTTAGGCTGTTATGGTAATGACGACAAATTCGTTAAAATAAGAAATCAAAGCCATAAAATAATATCTAATCAGAATCTACCTGAGCAGCCGCTTGAACAAACAGCCATTCAATATTTTTTAATGGCACTTTCACCAAACAAAGTTACCAACTTGGAGACTTCAAAAACCTTGGACTGGAGGAAGTTCAGCGATTTTCACTTCAAGTTTTTGACTTCAAGCATTTCGTGAGTATCGCTTTAATTGCCTTTGTCGTTGAATGTTTACGATTAAAAAACTTTAGACGGTCTAATGAGATTTCTTTTGTTTTGGAGACAATGTTTTTATGTTTGTGGGTATGGCTTCCTTCAAATTGTATTGAGCCACTTGAGACGCGTTCAGCACTAGTTGGAATATAAAATAAAAAAAATCTTTATGAACAAATAAAACTTTATAAAGGCGGACTGAATGCCTTTCCTTTCATTTTATTTTTTTTATTAGCATTTTTTTTTTAATCTTGCTGCTAACAATTTTTAAGGACTAAAAGCGCTGATTTGATTCTTCCAAAACATCTTCATCGGACCAACAGCTAGATGGGAGCTGATGTTATTTAGAAGGACCAGGTTGTGACTCCTTCAGACCAGGGAAGAATGACACTAAAGGGGGAGGCATATACAGAACAGAGACATGCTCTGTGCGTTGGAAGACCACCCTCTAGCTAGGTGGACCGATGACCTGGTGAAGTTGCGGGAATCCGCTGGATACGAGACGCACGGGACCGGTCAATGTTGCGACACTTGGGGGAGGACTGTGTCTTTCGGCTGAAATGATGATGATAATGATGATATAGTCAGCAGTGCGTGGAACAACATTTCCAATGATTGTGGTGAAATAAATATTATATGGTGAGCACCTTTGCAGTGCTGTAGGACATTGCATCGAAACCAGGTAACTAATTAGAAATTTCTACTGGAAAAACCCAATAACACTATGCCCGAGATGCGAATCGAACCCAATTAGCGCTTCCGATCACCGACCAACGACTGCCAACGAGAAAGTTACACCTATGTTATACACTAGCTGTGTAAAGATAAGTAGTTTTGAACACGACTTACTGGTTATCTTTATACTGTGCCTGCGATCTTCGTCCGCGTGAAATTATTATCAAAATACAGTTTTCCCCGTTACATAATGCCACATTTTTCATTGATTCTCCGCTCCGTTTGGATGTGATGTTATAATAATATAATGTATAGCCTTCCTCTAAAAATATTTTTTCTAATTCTAACCAGCAGTTCCTGAGATTAGCGCGTTCGATCAAACAAAACTATTCATCTTTATAATATTAGTATAGATTTTAGTTAAAGCTATCCCTTTCTACATACTGCTGGACATTTTCCCAGCTGTGGGCGTGTAAGTGTTAGTACAAGGCTGATGGTCTACCCGACCAGAATATCCAGGAGTCTATCGGTTCCCGGCCATTACCCATGTTAATTTGCCTCTCGCTGAGAAAACTTACTTGAGACGAGTTTTAAGTCAATTACGCAACACTTCTGTTTCTATAGGACGTAACTTGTTGTGATTTGACGTTTTTTAAATCGGAAAATTAAATAATTGGGGTCGATTCGCTATGTTTAGAATCTATATCTGCTTTCATTTGTGGATAAGAATAGCATAATCGGTCTTTAGTGTCCCACTGCTGGGAGTTAGGAGCTCTCAGGTTGGTGGTCCACCACTCTGTTCCAGTGCAGGTTGATAGATGTCACATGGCTTGGTTAACAGACTGGACAGTCGGTTACATAATTTTCGGAGCAACCTAAATTTAAGTTTAAATACTAACGTAGATTGGACACAAAGGGCAATGGAGAGGACTATGCTCGCAGTTTCTCGAAGAATTGCCAAACTTAAGTGGCAGTGGGCAGGGCACATTGCTCGCAGAACGGATGGCCGATGGGGCCGAAAAGTTCTGGAGTGGCGACCGCGAACCGGAAGACGATGCGTTGGAAGGCCTCCCACTGGTGGACAGAAGATCTGGTGAGGGCTGCAAGAATCCGCTGGATGCGAATCTCACGGGAACGGTCAACGTTGCGACACTTGGGGGAAGCCTATGTCCTACAGTGGACTTCTTTCGGCTGAAATGATGATGATGATGACTAACGTAGACAAGTAATTTCCGTATTTTTATTAACATTGTGAATTAATTTTGTGCCAAACTGTGGTTAAACGCAACGATTCTAATTACTATTATTTTAAAGGTATTCCTTGATGATTCCATAGTTCTCTATTAGTCGACTTCTCATCAGCCACCCCTTTTTTAGACATCCACCATCTTTCTCATTAGTCCATCCATCGTTTCTTAAGTCTTCCCCTATTTTAATAGCCATCCAAACTTTT
The DNA here is from genome assembly GCA_950022955.1 of Xestia ashworthii. Lineage (NCBI taxonomy): Eukaryota > Metazoa > Arthropoda > Insecta > Lepidoptera > Noctuidae > Xestia > Xestia ashworthii. Next base: position 19,174,495 of record OX465570.1, read on the forward strand.
CAAGCACCGGTGCACAGCAATAGCACCGACGACGTGCAACGACGTCATGGAATTGGCGAACTCTATGCTAAAAACGATAAAATATTGTCGTGCGAGCGACACGAAGAAGTCACTGGTACCACATTCACACGTGCTCATTTCTTTCTTTATCATTTTATTCACTCCGCACCTCCATCTCAAGACGAACCAAATGGGCGTAGTGGTAGTGAGGCTGCCTTACGTTCTAAAGGTCCTGGGTTCGAATTCCGGTAGGAGCCATGCAATGTTTGTGTGATGAGCATGGACATTTGTTTCCGAGTCAAGGATGTTTATATGTATAATAAGTATGTATTTACAAATTAAAAAAAGATATATGTAGTATATCAACTATCTGGTGTCCACGACACGCTTAGTGTGGCACTAGATGGCGCTGTATGTTAATGTCCAGCGAAAATTTATTTTATCTCAATATACATACCAGGTTACCTCCGTGCCCGTTAAACAGTTGGTCCCGACTGTCTTTTGTAGATCTTTGACAGTCGTTACAGGTAGTCAGTGGCCCAAAAAGTCTGACAACCAGTCTTACCAAGGGGTATCATCGTATTACCCAGTATTAACTGGGTTGTGGAAGTCGGATAGGCAGTCGCTCCATGTAAAACACCGACTGGAAGCCGACCCCAACAACATGGTTGGGAAAAGGCTATATAGATAATGGTCTATCTCAACATACACTCCTTTCTTGCTTTACCCATTCGCATTACAGTTACATTCTAAATGGCTGACGTTAATAGAGTCTAACGGATCACCGAAGCGCTGGATTATTCAAATGAGCGCCACCCCACGGTCCTAGTTAAAAAGTTTGTCCTAACAACACCATTGTTTGGACTTTGTGTACTGATTCACTCTATAGACATTCAAATCAGTGGGTATTCCGTTATATTGTTTCTACTGGACGGTTTTAAAGAGAAAATCTAAAGTAATTCTGGATTTGTCCGTGGTTAACTAGTCTGGATTTGTGCCCGCTTGATGACAAAAGGATCCTCTACTAAGTACAGGGTAATTATAACATTGGTAACTGTTGTGATGTGAATGTATAATTTGGTTGGCTTCCTCGTTCTATTTTATACAAGACCCTTAATGAATACGCTAACTCAAATGGCACAGAATATAAACCTCAATCTTAAATACATTGTAATCTCAAAAACTTGAGTCCTAACATTTTTAACTACGTTATAAAACTGTTGTAAACTCAACTTTATCTAGACGCTCCGCCATTTTGAATTACTGGTTACTGGCTGCCAGTGCTGCCACTGATGGTGACATGATTTTAGTTTAACTTTGTAGAAAATGTGTCACAAAAAGTGTTTGCGAACTTTGTTTTAAATATGAAATTAAGATAAAGTATTGTTCGCTGGGTTTCCTGGCTCTCAGCCAGGGTTTGGCTTTGTTTAAATTTTCTGGCTGTGAGCTCGTAAGCAAGAGACAACTTCGTTCTGTATTCATGGTAATATTAGTACTTGGGTGGTTTTGGTGAATTAAACTTAAGAGAATTGTGATCTCTGTAATCTTTAAAGGAACCATTTTTTTTGTACTTCATATTATCAGGACTTATACACTTCCAGGCCATGTGAAACAGTTTCAACTTCCAGCAAGAGAAGAAAACGTACGTATTTGTAATACGACCAGCATTTCTTCCCCTTCATTATTTTATTCCGGGACACATGGCCTGTGTACTTCTTGGAAAGCGGCCGGAGGGGAATGATAGTGAAACGTTTTCAGAAATAGCTTTGCTACAAACTTGAAGGGTGTTCCTTTCGCGAAAAAAATGCAACAAGAAAAATATATAAACGAGTCATCATCCTGTTGAGCCTTATCCTAGCTATGTTGGGTCCATTTGATTGTGTTCGCCGGATTAAGATGAATCAAACGATTATTACAAAAATTTGGAGAGTAAATAAAATTAATAGGTCCTATTTCGCGTCTAGAATGTCCCTGTTGAGCCATTAACATGTACATACAAGTAAACAATATGAAATCCGCAGTAATCTGCACTGCTCAAACATATGATCAGCCATTTGTGCACCAAATTGTCTAAATGCGCAAAATTGCGTTTCGTGTATTGTTAAGCTACGAGTAAATGCTCCCACCGGTACACAAATGGTTTAGATTATAAACGGGATCTGTTTACAGGTAGATTAGCTGTTGTGTAGTCTGCTCCAAAAGTATCCGATGCTCAGGTAAACATATGGATCAGAAAACGTAGGTACTTGTGTTTGCTAGTTTGTGCTCTTGATCTTCGTCGTGTAGATGATCCCTTTAGATGAACTTCGGTCAATCAGTAGCTTCGGTGCCACACTCAAATTTCTAATTTCATATCACTTGAATGATGTCTTGTTTGACAGCAGTCAAGTAATTTAGCGATTTACTTAGTTGCGATAATCAGATAGTATTTTCTCCCTGCAGTTTTACCGTTACAACGTATCAGACTGAGATCCTATCAAATTTAGGTTACAATGTGTCAAGGAAACTCTTCTAGCATTCAGGGTAATACGTGAGATGAATAAACAATGAACTAGACTCTTCAATGACACTAATACTGTACTGGACATATTCTATTGCTGCCCTAAAGTGTTAGAATTAACATTTTTATGGAGCGAAGTGGCGACAGTTCAGTTTCTTGTTGGTCGGGAAAATTGTTATTGGGTTTTTTCATTCGGGATTTTTCAGTGGCAGCCAAAGAGTCTGGATTGGTGCCCGATTGATGGCAATAGGATCACCCTCTATTATGTACACGGGACTTAAAACATAACTTGCAAAACAGTGCACCTTTTTTTTCGGATGGGAAATCATCAAATGACTTCTCCCACTCTGGGCGGAGCGGGAGGGGGTTTCAGACTCTTACCCATCCATGTTCCTTCCTCGCCCTTTATGTTCCGGGGCCGCGGTATCTCTTTCGAACAGTCCCGCAGCCCCGGCAGGAAAATTGTGCACCTAACTACTAGATACACCTCCGCTTAGATCCTTCAGGGTTTACAGGCGTTATGTTATGTTATGTTATGTTATGTTTATGCCAGTTTTAACTTACAGAAGCCAAACTTAAATAACCCTCTCAATAAAACACACTGGGACTACTGAGCTTTGAAAATCCAACAGCTAGCACTTTAAATTAGGTGATGCTTAGTGTTAGTGAAAATGAACATTGAAGGTTTAACTTGTGAAAAGTTTAGTGACGTGTTAACTCTTAAAAGTTGAAAATGTAGGCAGATGCCATATGCCTTAGTGCCTATTAAGTAGACGAGAAATTGCTTAATGTAGTCTAAAGGTACCTAATGCTTCGCACTCTGTAGCTTCGAATACCTACCAAAGTTGAGTCTTCTAAGAACTTGAAACCTTTTCATCTTTAAATAGGCACATGTATGACTTTGCCAAACTTTTCAAAGGATCTGGTTAACCTTCACCAAGTGCTTTTATTGGCAAGCCAAATGATGAGTTATATAAACAAGCCAAACTTTCTTCTTTCTACGCAGACAAAAATTTACGTAAAATCGTCGTACATCGTCTTCTGCAAAATTATGTAGAGGTCGGCCTCCAGTCTAACCAAATAAAACTAAAAATCAGAACCTATTTGACATGAATCAACTGCCCATGTCATAACCTGAGTAACAGGATCCCGTTGGGACTGGTTATCGGACTTTTGGGCTTCTGTCCACCTATAACGATTGTCAAAGGTCTAGAAATGGCGTGTATGAAGTGGTAGAGGAAAGGAGGGGTGTCGGCATTCCAAGATGGTTACCTACCCATCAACAGACTGACATCTGGAAGTGTGGCTATGAGCGTCTATTCTTGCGACTGTTATTATTTTGAATTCCTCATAACGGGTTAAACTTCAGCGTTGCAAGTTTATTGATGCATCCCAGGTGTCAATATAGAGCGACCATCCTAAACTTGGGAAGTATGTGAACGCTCTGAGCTCAGTTAGCTCGTATGTCGTGACATTGCATGCCGAAACATACACCGCGCAAATATCTCGTCTACTTGAGCTTGTGTGGACCACCAGATATGCTATAGATGAGTATAAATAGATAGGCTTGCTTATCCTTGGGGTCTGTGTGATTTGCATTGGGGCTGTCCATTAATCAAGCGAGGCTCGAAAAGAGGGGAGAGGATTCGGAAAGTATCACATAATATCACTAGGAGGGGACGGGGAGTGTAGTGAGGTGTCACGTGTACTTATATTTTCTTTGTCATTTTTATCACGGTGCTTAATTTTCCAGCATTAAATTAGATTAAGTACCTGATATCCTATTTAAAGATATATTCCGTTTTTTTTTAAACTTTGTACCGAAAAATACACGTGATTTTGGGTAGGGGGGAGGGGTGGTCTAAAACGTCACCACGTATCACCATGGGGGAGGGGGTGGTTAAAAAGTTGCTAAAAAATATCACGTGATTAATGGACGACCCCCTCGGTTAAATGCATTTAAGGAAAAAATGTTACCATTCATTTATTTTACACTAGCGACCCGACTTCGCACGGGTGCAATGTAGCTTATACGTATAAACCTTCCTCTTGAATCATTCTATCTAGGTATTTTTGAAAACTGTATCAAAATTCGTTGCACAGTTTAAAAGATATAAGCGTACAAACAGGGGGAGCGACTTTGTTTAATACTATGTAAAGAAGTCCTACCGTAAAACGAAATTTGTCACCCCAAAAAAAATTTGGCTTCCCAGTAATATTTTTCGCATAAAGTTACTTAGTTTGATGTAGGTACAAAATGCTCGGTTGACGGTTTCGAGAAGAGTCCCTTTACACCTCTGTGTCCTTTGAGAAGTATCGCCTGTATTAGGCGTGGTGTTTGTTTATGCGTACGTAATCTACTCGATTCGATCATACCCATTTCGGAACCATCCCTTCATCAGAGGCGTCGGAAGATGCGTGTAAGAGTGATCATGCTACTGGAAGAATGAGCATCATACACTAATTAAGTCGTTACAGCCATGATCACACATTGGGTACATCGAGGAACTGCGTGCTCAAATGTGGTGCTGTCAAGTGAAAAGATTTGAAGCACCGGAAATCACTCAATGTGACGCTGAGGGAGGTAAACTCGAGTCTCCTCAGATTTGTGGCAGTTTAATTACTGCATTAGACCCTATTGGTACTTTTTCCTTAGGACGAAAAATGTTGTAGATAGGTAGGACACACAGGAAAGTTGTAGATAGGTAGGTGGTTGGTGGGTACACTCGATTAGGGCTTACCAACCTTTTGACGTTGGTATCGACAAGAGTTTTTATAAATTCATTTTCCTGGTTGAATGCCTTCTTAGTAAATGCACCAGACCATCATCTTTCAAGACTAGTTAGAGAGAGATCGTATGTCGAGCTACTAATACACCATAAGTGATTTGACACACAGTTCATTGTTATTATGAATACGACTGTTTGAGAGCATGGTTTCTTCTCAGTGCCCAGCTACCTGTATTTGCAATTCCAGATTGAAGGACCAATTTAACTCCAGTTGGTAAAGAAACATCAGGTATTATAATTTAGGTGGAAAAGCCTTAATAATACCTATAAGATACCGACCGCTGAAGTGCTGAGCATGAAGTTCTGGGTTTGATTACCAAGTCGGGTAAAGTTTTATGAGGTTTTGAATTTCTCAGTAGCAGTTTCTGAGTCTGGATTTGCACCCGGTTGATATATTGATATATCAACCGGGCGGACTCGCCTCCTATTACAATGGAACTTAAACAGAACTGGCGAAATGTGGGTGTAGGTACTATTAGGTAAATAGGTAGGTATACCTCGCCTAACCCTTCAGGGTCTAAGGCCGTGATTCTATGTTTTTCAACCCAGTCAGGTCAGATAAGCAGTCGCTCGCCATGTAAAATACTGGTATTCAGCTGCATCGAGTCAGACTGGAAGCCGACCCCAATATAGTTCGGAAAAGGCTAGGCAGACGATGAGATGATGATGTACCTAAGATATAAAAAGCAGCATAATATCTCAGTGTGCCACATGCGCGTCGTGAACTATGTACAACATGTAGGCTCCGCTGTAATGTTCCGCACACGACGCTTCGTACTTACACCTTACATAGTTGACATGACACATTGCGACATTGTCATCTCAGCTTACATTACACACGTTAAGGTAGACTTGAACTAGGAATTAGTGCCAAGAAACATACTTGACCGTAAACTTCTTTGTGTTTTCAAACTTTTTCCCAAGTGTTTCTGTCGGCAAATGTTTTCCGCACGATGCGACTTTTCTTCAAGTAGAGAAAGACCAGAAAAACGATCGATGGACTCAATGGACTCAAGAAAAGAAGTGTCTGATGAGATGACGAAAATTAGAGAAGTATGGAAGAAAAAGACAAGCTGCGCCGAGAATGATGATGCGGTTTTTCTTCAATTATCTTAATTAGAACAAATATAGCATAGTCCGCCTATTATATTTCACTGCTGGCTACTAAGTATAGTTACATCAAGGGCTAAGAGTATGCAGTAGTTTTACAGACGTGCCGCCAACTTTAGAGAAAGTTCAATAAGTGCCTGCATTTTCATCGCACACGTCCCTGCGACCACGTAACCAGCAATGCTTGTTATAGGCAGAAATAACTATGGTAACAGTTCTTCAACGGGGAAAACTTGTCCAAGAACTCACGAAACTATTCGATTTCACATTGTTTTTTGAGTTCAAGAGGAGTTGTCTAACTTATTTGCGCCACTTCTTGCGGCAGTGTTCAATTAGTGGCTGTAGATCGGTAAGACTAGGTACCAAAGGGGAAGACAGACGACCAGTTAGTAACACCAAAATATTCAGAAGAGCAGGAAGGCACCAAGTTTTGTGGTAATTAGTTGCCATGGCATGCCCGCATTCGTGATGCGGAAGAATGAGGAAAATGTCTTGTAGACTGCTTTTGATTGTAGTGTATTGCTATGAGAGTAGAGTGGAATACCAAAGAATGGACTGTGTGAAAGACGACTTCGATGGAAAGGGGATGACTCATACGAGTACCTAACTAGTAACTATATCTACTATATGTATGTATAGTACTATCATGAGATGACAATTTAATTGAAAAAATTGGAGACCAATCTTTTTTCCAAAAAATAAAACAGACTTTAGAGAAAACAAAAAAGTGATAAATAACATTTTTGTTTTATTTTTCACTTATTAGTGGTTCACATGTGCTTACGCTTTCACAGCGTACCGGCGTAAATTTCTGTTATGAACTGGTGTAAACAATAGACATATATGAGATTTCAGCAATCCCAGTACATTTGCTATCATTTATGGAGGAGTTCCGTTGCCTATCTCCGAAGTTCTTTATCAGTCTTCACCAAATTGAAATGGGATCACTTCGAGAAAGTACACTTCCTAAAACTACCCAAATCGCTTCTGCTGTGCCTATAAAATGTGAAGAGTTCTCTCTATTTCTCCAGGATTCCATCATCAGATCCTGACTTGATGATTATGGGACAACCTGGGAAGTATACCCTTTCAAACAATAACAAAAATCAGTCCAGTCATCTTCGAGTAAGCGGGGAACATTGAATTGATAACCTCCTTATTTTTGAAGTCGGTTAATAACGAAGTTATGGTAGGTGACTCAAATATCCGGGTAGCCTATAAAAAATTCAGCCGAGTATCGTTAATTTGCTGTTAAGAATTTAAGAGTTCCCTTCCTTTGTCATAATCAGAAGTACTTAATCAGAAAATAACCAAATTCTCATCAAACTACCCTTTTTTTTTTAGGATGGGAAATCATCAAATGACTTCTCCCACTCTGGGCGGAGTGGGAGGGAGTGCCAGACTTTGACTGACTAAAACCTATCCATGTTCCTTCCTCGCCCTTTATGTTCCGGGGCCGCGGTATGAAGAGTTCCATTTATATCTCCGAAGATCAGCCTCAGATCTTAACCAAATTGAAATGGGACCACACGAGCGGCACCAGCTTTCAAATAAAAAAAGAACTAACAACATCGGTTCACCCAGTCGAAAGTTCTGAGGTAACAAACACAAAAAAAAACAGTCGAATCGAGAACCTCTTCTTTTTGGAAGTCGGTTGAAAATGAAAGCATTAAAAGTAAAGCTAAATCTGAATACTAATAGCAATCGAGGGCACTAAAAACTTGGCCCCTGTCAAACGGAGAAATGGCTTTAATCCTTCCTTCAACAAGTCATGCCTCTTATCTTTACCCCTACTATGAAATGAAAAGGATATCGACTAAAAATTTGGTGAAACATTGTCAAAATGAGCAGTGGTTGTGGTACAGGGGAAACCGCTGCGTAATTGTAGATCGTACGTTCGAATAGGCTAGTTTCCACCATCAATAAATTGCAAATCTATTTAGTCCGTCAGAGTACCTACTGGAAAATAATGGACACGAATTTTTTGTTTTTGTAAATCAACGAATATTGACAAAGATAAAACTCATCAAAAAAAAAAAATCTGAAAAGTAGAACTTTATAAGGACTTTCTAGGAAAATCATTTTGAACTTGGATGGAAACAACAGTTTTTGTACAAAAAAGACAAAAAGTTGTACAAAATAATTTCTGGACTAAGTTTGTAGTATAATCGTATAAGCAAGCATTTTTTTTAACTTCGTTTACATATTTTATTATCCTGAACGTATCTTTTTTCAAACAAAAAAAGAATTATTAAAATCGGATTGGATTGAACACTTATTGTGACGGACGGGAAACTACGGAACCCTACACTGAGCGTGGCTCGACACGCTCTCGGCCGGTTTTTTGTTCATGTGCGTATCGTATAATTATCACTTGCAATGGTGAAGGAAAACATCATGAGGAAACCAGCATGCTTGAGAGATATTTCTTAACGGCATGTAAAGGAAAGCCAGAGGCCCATGAGCGTCTATAAAAACCTCTGACACCAGGTTAGGCACTAGCCACACGATAAAGAAAGACTTTGCATAATGAATTCATTTCATCACCACTGCTCCAAAACAGTAAAGTAAAACATCGAGAGGAAATCGGCATGGCCTAGAACTGAAAATTCGGAGATCTGTAACTTCCTCCAAATCGCATTGTGCTCCTGGATTACGGCCTTAGCGGTTCAGTTCAGTTCCTACCTTACTATCTTTAACAAAACATCAATATAGTCCAGTGATAGGTAAATGGTGTTTTCAGTGAGTAATCCCATTGCTCTCAGACTCGACGTAAAGGGAAACATTCTACCTGAGGAGTCTTCTTTTTTTCTTAGCTTTTAGTGTCCCACTGCTGGGTAATAACCCCCACAACCTTCCATTCCTCTTTTTGTACGGTTTTCTCTGGAATATCTGTCACAAACGCTTCTAAGTCATCACGCTTTCGTTTTCTAGGCCCGTCTTCTGGCACCCACTGCGAGACGACTCGGGCCGGGATGACTCTGGAAGTCTTGTCATACCAAAAAAATGCTGCTGAATGACAAAAACACCCAAAGTATCATGGTAAAACTAACTTCCCCGTAAACCCCTTTTACTGAAAGATCCTGCAAAACTTTACTCCCACTTCCCATAGTTTGAATAGCCATAAGATCGCCACTTACCTTGTTCCCTTATCCCCGTGATCCCACTTACAAACTAAAACATAGAACCAATAGTACGGACCAAATAAATCAAAGTTAGAATCGAGCGACATCAGATCTAAGCAGCTAATCCTTCTGTGACGGTTTTTTGTGCAAAAACGTACTTTATCGTAACGTTTCAGACTTACAATTCGGAGATAAGACGTATTTATTGTGCCATTACTTTTAAATGTCCGATAATAGTTTCTGGGGTTTAACGGGGATATGGTTTTGCATGAAAAACGATCGGAAAAATTGGATAAGAGGTAATCTGTCTTTTTTTGGTAATGTTTTAAAAAGCGATAAGGTAGACTACGCTAGGTTCCTACCTAACGCAAAATTTGTATGTAAGTACTTACTAAAGGCCATTTTCAAGAGCATAATAACAGGTATCGGTAGGTTTGCTACCTGTCTGTTTAACATTTAGCTTACGGACGGTTAGAAACAAAATTTCACAGAAATGCTTTTTTAGATTTTACATTTTTTTATGAATCAAGTGACAGGTAGGTGACGCAGATAGGATATTTCAAGCTAAAATAACTTTGTTTAGAAACACCGATGGCTACGAGACGTAGGCATATTAACTACCCGTTATACGTAAGTGAGTTATAGAAAACGGCCTTTTTGCCAAAGTCAACAAATTATAAAAACTTTTTTGCAAAAAATATAACCAACTTCACACAAAAACGTGAAAAATAACTTTAGCTTCAGAAGTCGGTGACCTTTGTTTGATTGATTTCGTTTTTTTGTCACCGACTTCTGAAGCTAAAGTTATTTTTCACTTTTTTGTGTGAAGTCGGTTATATTTTTTGCAAAAGTTTTTATTTTTCATTTTTTAGTGGTTCACATGTGCTTACCCTTTCACAGCGTATCGGTGTGATTTTTTGTTATGAACTGGTGTAAACAATAGACAGACGTGAGTCTTCAGCAATCCCAGTACATTTGCTATCATTTATTAAGGAGTTCAGTTGCCTATCTTGCGAAGTCACCAGATCTTTATCAAATCGAAATGGGATCACTCCGAGAAAGTACTCTGCCTAAAACTACCCAAACCGCTTCTGGTGTGCCTATAAAGTTAAGGAGTTACCTCTATTTCTCCGGGATCCCATTGAATGGAACTTTACACGTCTAACTGTCGAAATCTGGTTGTATTGTATACTTCTGCGTACTCCCTCAGAGCATACAGGTGTGATGTTACGCCATGATGTTGTATAAACAATAAACAACCAAGCGATTGCAGCAATTACTGCAGCTTTGCCGTGTATTTTTGAAGAGTTCCATTTATATCTCCGAAGATCAGCGTAAGATCTTAACCAAATTGACATGGAACCACACGGAAAGCACCAGCTTTCAAATAAAAGAAGAATCATCAAAATCGGTTCACCCAGTCGAAAGTTCTGAGGTAACAAACATTGTTGAAATCTGGGTATATTGTACACATCTGCGTACCCCCTCAGAGCATACAGGCGTGATATTACGTCATGATGTAGTATAAACAATGAACCTACAAGTGGATGCAGCAATCTCTGCAGATTTGCCGTCTATTTTTGAAGAGTTCTATTGTATATCTCCGAAGATCAGCATCAGATCTTCAACAAATTAAAATGGGACCCAACGGGAAGCACCAGCTTTCAAATAAAAAAAGAATCATCAAAATCGGTTCACCCAGTCGAAAGTTCTGAGGTAACAAACACAAAAAAAAAAAAAACAGACGAATTGAGAACCTCCTCTTTTTAGAAGTCGGTTGAAAATTAGAAATAATCATAAATAACACACATTTGAAAATAATTACTCTTAAACAAAGTTGATAAGGTTACATAACCTCCCAATACGAAGTCAAACAAAGATTGCTGCCTGCCCTGAATTGACCTTTTTATTCTCTTTCCACTCGAATGGCATTCGCAATTAAATATTTATTTATTTATTTATTTATTTATTTTTCTCCACCTTACGACTATCTTTACAGGCTTACCTAATGCGATAGTGTAGACAATAACAATATTAATTTCTATAACTAATTACAAACATAGCATTTTTTGTGAACTCACTCAGAGAACAATTAAATAAATCAACGTCAATGAGGTTGAGAGTGCGGAGCGCACGCGTCAGCGGCGCCTCCCCTAACAGATTGGTCCGCGCGCGCGGCACCGCCAGCAAGCGTGGCTGCCGACGTCGCCCCACGTACCTGTCCGGAACACACAAACCTATGTTCCCTAAAATGTCCGCATTATGTACCTTCCCTCTAAGTACCTTGAATATGTACGAGGTGAGTGTGAGATCTCTCCTGACCCTCAGTTCGTTATACCCAACCATACCCAAAACAAATAAAGTTGGGTACATAAGCGGATAGAAAGGGTATACACCATACAATTTCAAATATAAATATCTCACAAACTTGTTTTGTACTTTCTCCAGCATGACCCTATATTTAGTTTCATGTGGAGCCCAAATAATTGCGTTACACTCTAACTGACTTCTAACCAAAGCATTATATAAAGCTATAACCGCTTTTATGTTCGTAAATTTACTTACCGTACGGAGCATAAAACCTAAATTACGATAAGCTTTTTTGCAGCAGCTTATGATGTGATCACGAAACGTCAGCCCCGTGTTGAATTTCACCCCTAAGTCCCTAACTTCTGTAGCCCTAGTCATTTGCACCCCGTTCAAATTATAATTATATTTAGCATTCAGAAGTGAAGATGTTTAAAATAAGACGACGAGGTACATAAAGTAATGAATACAACCGTTTATTCTAACTTGGAACAAAATATCAATTGCTGAAACTATCCATAACCACAATAAATCATAAGGAATTCAATTAACACGTAATTGCTTAGAAAAGTAGCGAGTAAGTACAGAAAATAGGAAAATATAAATCTTACCCGCTCAACGGCTCATAACCACTATAGTGGTCATACATTTTTTACCCGTTGTCGGCGCATAGCCACTATAGTGGTTATCACGTGACATTTTTACTGTGTCGTCATACTAATGCTTCTTGCTTTATACCTCTGTGTTTTGGGTCGGTTGTCTATTTTTTAATTGAACTATCGAGAATATCCGCCTTAGAAACATGCAACACTGGCCGTCAAAAATGTATCTGTGGTTAAGAAATAAATTGTCAAAGATAATCTGTGAATTTCCATTGTTTTGTTTACATGTGCAACGAAAAAAAGTTTATTGTTTGAGTATTTTTGATTAAATCACTGATTTATTGGTTAATTACAATATAATGATAATATAGGTAATTTATTATCGAATATAGTTAGATTTATTGTATTTTCTTTACTCAAACTTCACTGAACAAAACAAAAAAAGACAAGAAATGGTAGGTACGCTTTTACGTGAGTGGGAATTCCTTCAATCAATCCCATGTATTTCTAATATTGAATAGACCTATGCACTTAATAATTACGCATAAGTTCCTCTATGAATGTAGCTTTCAGATAGTAACTATATTTTTAAGTTTCGTGAAACTGTGTAGTCGTAATAATTTATTTAATTTTTGTTTATTTTTTTTCACCGTCGTCAAGTGTGTTTTTTGCCAGTTTTATGCCTGTAAATAAGTATTTTTTTACTATGAGGTATGTATTTATTTTTTTTTCCTATGAAGATAGAACCCTTCCACCAATAAAAGCCATAAAATATATATGGTATCGATTTACTTTTTGAAATAATAATGTTTAAAGTTCACATAATGTTTATTTTCAACCATAGTCAATATTTACCACTTAATGTAATAAATTAGAGACGAAATGTCAACAAACACTTAACCCAAACTGAATGGGGCATTCATAAACTCTAACAAAAACATCACTTGAGATTACAACCGTTCCCAACGAGTATACAAAAAAAAACCGGCCAAGAGCGTGTCGGGCCACGCTCACTGTAGGGTTCCGTAGCTTCCCAGACCATTAAAAATACCAACATTTTTCGTCAGCAAAAATAACTTTGTTTTTCATAGTATTTGTATGAAAAACAAAGTTATCATTTGCGTTTTTTTGAAAAAGTGCTATATAACTCAAAAACTATTCAACTCATCAAGTTGAAAATAATTTTCCTAGAAAGTTCATATAAAGGTCTACTTCTGTGATTTTTTTCATATTTTTTAAACTTATGGTTCAAAAGTTAGAGGGGGGGGGACACATTGTTTTTGACTTTCGGAGCGATTATTTCCTAAAATATTAATATTATCAAAAAATGATTTTAGAAAACCCCTATTCATTTTTAAATACCTATCCAACAATATATCACACGTCAGGGTCAAAATTAAAAAAAAAATCGCTCCCCACTTTACGTCTGGGGGAGGTACCCTAATAAAAATGTTTTTTTAATTTTTTATTTTTGCACTTTGTCGGCATGATTGATATACATATTGGTACCAAATTTCAGCTTTCTGGTGCTAACGGTCACTGAGATTATCCGCGGACAGACAGACAGACAGACATGGCGAAACTATAAGGGTTCCGTTTTTTGCCATTTGGCTACGGAACCCTAAAAACGATAACAATAGCACGGCCACTTGAGGCGGCGTCGCATTACGTCAAGGTCACGTGATGACGCGCCGGTAGCCTTGAGAAATTTCCGATGTTCTAGCGCCGGTGACCGGTTACAGCCCTTTGAACGATATTCCCAACGAGTCCCCCGCGACCAGAGACTAATGCCAGTTGTCTGTCACTGCTTTCCATAGAGTAACCTGTGCTACGTACAACCTCATTTCTTCATAATACTACGCGAAACCTCATTACTTCCTAACACGGCTTCTCCTGACACCAAGTCGCCCTCGACTTGAAAGTTGTAGGTTGCAGTAAAGTGATGATCTTGATGCCGCACTGCTCCTATTCCAGCATCGAGATCAGGTGCGGACAGCCCTACCGCCACGGGTTCAGGTCATGCTCAACATCATCAGCTTCGTCATCTGAAAGAGTTTACGATGATTATTCCGTGTAGGCAACAACACATGCTAATCACGTAGAAATTCAAAGTCCGCAATGGCAAAAATATAAGATGGTTAGCGTACCAATCATCCCATATCACTGCCAAAGACTTTACCTCAGCGTATAATGACAAAAATATAAGATGGTCAGCGTCCCAACCATCCCATACCATTGTTCACATAATTACTACGACTAGACTAGACGGTCAAAGGTCTAGCATTCACACAAAACTAGAAGGTCTAGTATTTACAAAAGACTAGACATAAGACACAAGGTCAAGTATTCAACAAGACCAGACATAACACACAGGATCTAGATTTCCAACAGTATACCACAACCAGCGCGTACTGCACCAGCAGCGACAGGCACATGTGTTGCACCAGTAGCGACATGTGCACGTGCATCCTGCGCCAGCAGCGCGCCCTGCGCCAGCACCGCGCCTTGCGCCAGCAACGCAGTAAGATCTGCGCTAGCAACGCAGCGAGTCCTGCGCTAGCAGCGCGACCTGCGCCAGCAACGCGTCCTGCGCCAGCAGCGCGTCCTTCGCCAGCAACGCAGCGAGTCCTGCGCCAGCAGCGCAACCTGCGCCAGCAACGCGTCCTGCGCCAGCAGTGCGTCCTTCGCCAGCAACGCAGCGAGTCCTGCGCCAGCAGCGCAACCAGCGCCAATAGTGCGTCCTGCACCAACTGCGCAACCAGCGCCAGCAGAGCGTCCAGCACCAGCAGTGCGTCCAGCTCCAGCAGCGCAACCATGCGCGCTCAACAACACATGCCTTTGGACACACCCGCACGTTTGGCGACACGCGCCTTTGGGAACAAACCCGTGCGTTTGGCGACACACGCCTCAGGGAACAAACCCGCGCGCTAGGCTACACACGCCTCTGGGAACACACCCGTGCGCTAGGCGACACACGCCTGTGGGAACACACCCATGCGCTAGGCGACACACGCCTGTGGGAACACACCCATGCGCTAGGCGACACACGCCTGTGGGAACACACCCACTGGATGAACGACTCACGCCTCTGGCAGCACACCCACTGGATGGGTGACTCACACACCTTTAGGCACACGCCCAAAACCATCTCTGAAACCATAAATAGAAAAGAAACAGCACTCAGCAAAACAAAACATTATGACATTCGTTTCTGGGCACGTATTGGGAGTCTGCTTATATGGTTTTTCCTCAGCGACTAACAAACAGTTTCAAGTTCATGGCTCTCGCATCCCAGGGTCTAGTTTGCTCATTGATTCATCATCGGCTTATTAATGTTCCCACTGCTGGGACAGGCCTCCTCTCTATGAGAGGGAATGGGCTATATAATCCACCACGCGGGCCCAGTGCGGATTGGTAGATGTCACATGTCTTCGAATTTATGGTTCTAGGACAGTTCTCCGGTTTTCTCACGATGTTTTCCTTCTCCGTTTTGAGAGCAGCGGTGATGTAATAAATTACACAAAGTAATGCGCCTGCCTGGATTCGAACCCACAACTTACTGAACGTAAGTCGGGGCCGCCACCACTGAGCCACCGCTGCTCATTGCTACTTTATTACAAAGGTAAGGTCGACGACCTCGTATTCACAAGACTGGCGGTTGGACCGGTAAGGTGGATCGTACCTTTATTCCTCTTCAGGAGTTCACAAGAGCGACATCAATAGATCTCCCACAAAACCTTTTTAGTTGTTTTTAGAATGCTTGTGACTAGGTCACGCACCAGCGACCACATGGGCGGAGTAGAGGCGTCAGTACCAATAATAAAATTGATGAACACACACACAAATTCACATGCGTTCATGCCTGACAGTTCCGGGGATCAACGACTATTTCCCGAGAGCTCGGCCACACCTGACCAAAGCTTGAAAGCATTGAACCTTCGTTCAGGACGATTTGAATGTCAAAAGTTCTAGTGAGGTACTGCCTCTCTTTGCGCACGTTAGTAATGCTACCACGGTTAAGACTGTCAGCAGTTTCCAGGATTATTACAGTTTTAAACTACGAAGCCATAACTTGCCGATCACTTATAAGGCTTTTGAGAACACGGCGGTTGGTGTAACTTGACAAAAAAGGTGCTTCAAAATATCAGACAAAATCAGCGAAACTAAGCTCCAGCAAAACTAAGCTCCACTATCTATGAGAAGATTGGCGAGAAAATAAACAAAACAGAGAATTATAAATCTATGAGTGCACGGATGCCTTGCACAACAGCTGTTATAACATCTGTTTAGTTATTCGACAACGCTTCGCTGAATCCTAGATTGTGACCGGCTCTTAGCAAAGCACGTCTCTTCCTTGTGTGCGCTCCATATTTGGGAGTAGTTGTATCATTGGCTGGACCCTGCGTCCCGAATTTTTAAAAACGGCAGGATCAACCGGTTCCATAAGAAGCTTTTTAGAACAATTACGACAAATGTCCTCACTGATTACATTCGTAGCACTTAGGTTCGAGATCGAACGACAAGATCGAGCGTACGTGCTTCTTACGGCCTCTAAAACAACTTACTGTTCGATTTCGGTAGGTTGCTATCTCTGCCTGTTTGACATTTTACTTAGAGACTGTTACGGAAACAAAACGTCACTGAAAAACTTTCTTTGATTTTTCAAGTGACAGGTAGGTGACGCAGATACTCGTAGGATATTTCAAGCTAACTCTGTTAATAGGAACACCGATAGCTGTGAGACGTGGCATAATAACTGGCAGTTATACGTAAAGTTACAGAAAACGGGGCTTAGTCAACCCGCCGGAAGACTCAAGTTTACAACTTGGTTTTACGTAAATTGAAAGAATCAAGACTATGTCTTCAGTTGCTAATTTCGCATTTGCCACGGCTGCCCTATTTTGTGGGTTGTCAATACCGCGTAGAACCAATAAGTATACCGCGTAGAACCAATAAGTATACCGCGTATAACCAATTAAACTAATAGGAGTTCGTAATTCTTCGGTAACTCTTAGCTGTTGTCAAACGTAACAAACTTATGGTACGCCGGGCGTACTCAGCGACATATGTTGTAAAATTGTCGGATGTTGTGTTCATTGTTTCCAATAAAATCCTACTAAATGCGAGATTTTGTGAGTATGGATGTTTGTTTGTTACTCTTTCACGCAAAAACTCTGACCGGATTTGGATGAAATTTCGAACACAGATGGTTTATAACCTGGATTAAAACATAAGATACTTTCTATCCTAGTAGTAAGATCCCATGAGACAATTATCAAAGTTCACGCGGGCAAAGCCGCTGGCAGAAGCTTTGAGTTAAAGAGGGTTAGACAAAAGGTATCCAACGACGAAACGATAGCGTCCCTTTATGCCATATAACCGCCGTATTTATTATAAAAATTCTCCTATTTTACAAGTTCATAAAAAACACAAGTGTCCCTTCAAGTGGCCACGGAAAAAGAGTTATCTTTATTTTAGTTTTTGCAGTTTCATCGAAACTACCTTCCTATAATTGTTTCAAAACGTACACCCATTGACGACTCATTTCGCGCATAATATGACTTGTTGTTATTCAAAGACTAGAAACATTCAAGTTTTTCTGAACAGTTGTCAACCGCTATTCAATTCAATTAGTATTTAGGCATCAACCACTATGCCAACTTATTATGTATTGGATCCTTGTAATAAAAGATAATTAAGTGGAAGCGCCTTGTTCAATCTCGCACAACGGAATGCCACTTGTCATCGACAAGCTACTCAATCTATTGAATGACACCTGTCAATGACACCAATCATACGCATCTTCCACGCTTCATTTGCCGCTGCGAACTGCGACACACGTCGCACCACCTGGGACTTCCCTCTGCTGCTTTGACCCAGGCATCGTTCCACGGACCGATGACCACACCTGGACGACATCGAACCGAGAGTCCAATGGACAGACGAGATGCCAGTGCGCCCTGACAGATGTCCCAATTTTGGGAAATTCTTTGAGAAATCGCAACAAATCTAAACGAGACCGCTAATTATCCTCCTTGCGCTAAGTACACATTTAGCCTATGCAACAGTCGGATAGAAGGCAGTAGTTGTTTCTTATCTGAAAAATATAATTGAGGCTTTTAGATATGATTTTCAAACGGTATGATGCTTGCGACATAAGAACAAACCAATTTAAATAAAGCTTATTTTCGGACATGAAAAATAAAAGTAGAGTCCAGCTCCTAGAGAAATCTGGCCATTGTTCTTTTAAAATTTGACCAAGTTCGGTCATTGATGACCCATTCATTTAGCCAAACTTTTGCGTCGTCGCCCTTGAGACAAAAAGCTACTCGCGAAAAACACTCGGGAGTACCGCTGCACGGTCCACTTCGTGACGCCACAGTCAATGTCGTGTTTGCTTAGATACATACTAACCAGGGCGACCTCACAGGCTGTAAAGATCTTATACCACACTATGCTCCTTGTGCTGCTCAACGCTATGCTCCTCGCGCTGTCGCGATGCTCCTCGCGCTGACACGATGCTCCTCATGCAGCCGCGATGTTCCTCGCGCTGCCACGATGTTCCTCACGCCGTCACGATGCTCCTCACGCTGCTGCGATGTTGCCCTCGCTGACCACACACTGCTCTACTCACGCAATTAATTGCTACACTCTGCACTGCACACAAAGGTTAATAGATTTTCAACTTTATCGCTAACAAGCATTAAATTCAAGGTTGATTGGGAAAATTTAAAAGCTTCTCCGAATGATTTTACAACAAAGTATTGACGGTTAGGTTTGAAATCGAATGAGAGAAAATCTGATATTGCTGGTCCTTTGACCTGCACTCAAAAACCGACGAAATAGGGAGCGGTGGGCACGACGAGGAAAATGATGTAAGGCATGACGAGTAATGTTGTCGCACTACGTCTCTGCCTCCTTTCCTCACTACTTCCCATGCCACTCGTCGAGTGTATGGCAGGCCCATTAAAGCTTCCACGAGAGTAATCACATACGACCAGGCTTTGAAACTGTAAGCGATTGGATCGTTTGTACGAATGGTTAATAATGAAAGACACTCGAAGTTCTTTGGACGAACTCGTTGCGGAACATCGCTCAAGTTTACGGGGCTAAGCTAACACGAAGTGACCGCGAGGCCCGGGTTCTCAGGGTTAGTTCTTCACCGTCAGCATACCTGCCTCGCGTGTCCGGTGTCACCTTTAGGTCAATCTCGTGTATAATATGACGGTGATCACGCCTTCTCAGCATATATATCGCAAAGCTTGATATTCAATCACACACGTAAAATAACAGAAATGACAAGAATAAAAACGAAAAAGTCAAAAATCGCCATTTTGACTTTCGGTTGAAAGGTAATTGTTATTTTGTTCCTTGAATATTTTACACTTTCGTGGGCAATTTGTGTTCACTATCCCACTTCTGAATTTAGCATTCAGAAGTGAAGATGTTTAAAATAAGACGACGAGGTACATAAAGTAATGAATACAACCGTTTATTCTAACTTGGAACAAAATATCAATTGCTGAAACTATCCATAACCACAATAAATCATAAGGAATTCAATTAACACGTAATTGCTTAGAAAAGTAGCGAGTAAGTACAGAAAATAGGAAAATATAAATCTTACAGCCCTTTGAACGATATTCCCAACGAGTCCCCCGCGACCAGAGACTAATGCCAGTTGTCTGTCACTGCTTTCCATAGAGTAACCTGTGCTACGTACAACCTCATTTCTTCATAATACTACGCGAAACCTCATTACTTCCTAACATTATATTTAATAGGAGCACGCGCGCGAGAGAAAGTGATTGTTACACACTTTGAGGTGTTGAACTCCAAGAGGTTGTTCTTGCTCCAGGTCGCCACTCGGTCTATGTCTCCCTGAAGCCTCTCGCAGTCATCCACTCCACTTATCTCTAGCGATAGTTTGAGGTCATCGGCGAACAGCAAACACTTGGCGTCTTTAACAACTTCTGGCAGGTCATTAATCACGAGAATGAATTGCAAAGGCCCAAGGTTACTGCCCTGACTCACCCCCGACCTGGTAAAATATGGCTCTGACTTGTGCCCCGCATATTCCACATATTGTTGCCTACCGCTTAAGTAACTTGCAAAAAACCTGAGCAGATGTGGAGTGAAACCAAACACTGCTAACTTTTTGAGCAAAATATCATTATTTACAAGATCAAATGCTTTCTTAAAATCGAAGTAAGCAGCATCAGCTTGCCCTCCACTGTCCACCGATGGCACAAGACTAACCATATGGCTCAGGAGATTGCTAGTAGTGCTTTTTGCCGGTCGAAACCCATGCTGTGCATCTGACAACTGACCGCGGACCTGTTGAAATAAACTCTTATGAACAGCCGCTTCAAAAACCTTAGCCGGGGTCGACAGCACTGCGACAGGCCTGTAACCATCCACCGTCATCCCTGCGCCTCCTTTTGGCACCGGAACAACGCGGGTAATCTTCCACCTCTCAGGAAAAACAGCTCCATTCAGGCATTTATTATAAATATATTGCAACGGTTGGGCTAGCACCATTCGACAATCCCTAAAGATGTAAGGCGGTATGCCGTCCGGCCCTGAAGACCTTTTCGGTTTAAGTTGTTGAAGCGCGCAACATACGTCCGACAGTTGCAAGAAATCAAGATGCACCCGCGCCGCTCCGTTTTCCCCGCCCGCTTCCGCCATAGCTGCACTCACATCTAACTCGGCTTGCTCCGTACTATACACCGAATAAAAGTACTCAGCAAACTCCTGAACGCATTGTTCGTCAGTCAACGGCTCGCCATTCTTTAAAATCTTTTGCGGACTTCTACTACCTCTCCTAGATTTAGCATAATTCCAGAACGACTTTGGGTCTTCCAGCATTTGATGTTGAACACGATGCTCGTACTGTTTGCGAGCACAGAGTATTAAATTTTTAACTTTGGTTCTACACTGAGCAAACGCTTCGTAATCAGACCTCCCCCCACTTGTTTTGTACCGTTTATGTAGGACCGCCTTCAATTTTATGTCGCGAATTATTTCAGCAGTGTACCACTCAGGGTAAATATACCTTGAGTTTACACGACTTCGCTTTTTCTTTGGAACGCAATCATTTAAAATGGAATTAATAATATTATAAAAATAGTTTAGACTCGTTTCTAAATCTAACTCATACATTGGAGCCCAATCTACGGATGCAATTGATGAGTACAGCGCTAAAAAATCAGCTTTATTAAAATTCCAGCCAACAGGCTCATGGGTACCCGACGTTGGTGCTGATGAGCCCGCGCGCTGGCACTGCCGCACGCGCAGATTCACCGACACCTCGAGCGGCGGGTGAAACGCGTCCACCGGCACGAGAGGCGCCTCCGCCGCGCGCACTATCACACTCCCTTCCTCCGTGAATGTACTCAACACTAGATCCAGTTGTCGACCATTGCAATTAGCTACTTTGTTACTCTGAGTGAATCCACAATAAGTTTCGAAACATTGAAAATAATTTAGTACGTTAACATGACAAGAATTCAAATTGAAGTCACCTATTACAATACTGTCATTATAAGATTTACACATTTGTTCAATAATTCTAAATAAGACCATATATTCGTTTTCATTACTATTAGGTGGTATATAAACAACACATAACAAAAACAATAATCTATTTCGCTGGTACACTGACGCACAAACCAGTTCAAATACCTGATGATCGATGTTGACGTCACCGGGCAGGGACACTCGCCGCAGCTCGAAACTCGGTGTGGCCACGAGACACGCGCCTCCGTGTTTGCGCCCATCTGCGCGGTCACATCGTATAATGGAGTAACCTGGCGGAATTAATTCTGCGTCATGTATAGACTCATTGCAGCCAGTTTCTGTTATAGCAAATAAGTTTGCGCTAGAAGACAAAACTCCTCCATAAAAACCCTCCAATTTAGTGCGGAGTCCCCTGACATTTTGGTAAAATATGTCCACCAATTTACTCCGGGGGTTTTTGTTTATTGGTTGGTCTCCGAAACCACACCCATTCGCAGAACTCAATGTTTACTGCCCAACTTTCTGGTTTACACAACACTTCATACTTGCTTTCCGGCACTCCTACAATGAAGGAAGCATAGTCTCTTTCTGTCTTGTGTTTTATTTTCTCTATTTTAATTGGCAATGCCTCTCCGCATAGCGTCTTCACGTGCTTTTCTACATTTTCCACCGTTGTGTCTTTTTGCAGACGCCATACATGCAAATATTTCTTTCGCTCAGTTCCCTGAATTCCAGTTAAACCTACGCTTCCTCCTTTCCTCACTTCGCTATTTGGATATCTGTTTTTTTTTCTATTAACCAATGTCCATTTTTCTTCTTTTCCTGGGTTTTCATTTTCTTTTTCAATAACATCAACTGGTCTATTTAAACTCCTCTCTTTATTTGTTTCTTGATCTTTCCCGGTTATTACTATGTTTGCCGATTTCGTGGCCACACATTCCTTAATTGGTACAAAATTACCAACTACCTCCGGTTGCATTTCCTTGACTTTGTTTGCAAATGACACTGTCACCGGCCTTTCAGGTTCTTCTTCAGTCTCCCTTTTCTCCATGATATTTCTGGCAGTAAGACTAGTCTCTAATTGTTCATTTTTCTCCAAAAGTACTTTAATTCTAGTCTCTAGAATATCGACTTTATTTGCTTTTTCTTGAACTACCTTCAGTATGCTTTTTAAATCTTTTAATTCTGTTTCTGTATTAACTAATTTATTCTTCAGTAGTGTAAATTCTTTCTTTTGCTCATCCAGACGAGTTTTAATCTCTAAGCGAAACTCACGTAGTTCATCAAGCACTTGGTTCCCGCTATCAATCACAGTGACTTCCTTTGGATTGCGACGACTGCCACGCTCAGTGTTAACGTAACTAGGTGTATAAGTTTCGTCTACTGTTGTGTTTCCTCGGACTGGTGTTTCAGAATTCCCTTTCTTCGGAATAGTGCATGTGCATTCGGGACATACCCATCTTTTCTTATACTCCGGGGTGAATGCCTTGAACTGCGACTCCGATAAGGCAAGACAATTCAGGTGATACAGTTTTTTACATTTATCTCTTGAACACTGCATATGTAACACATCTTTAATGACATCGTCACAACCGTTACATTTCGTATCCATTTAGGTTTCTACGTCAATTAATAACAGAAAAATAAATTTAAGTAATTATTCCCAAAGTAATATGTGCTTAGATACTGTTTTTAACCCCCGACGCAAAACGACGGGAAGTTATAAGTTTTGACGTGGCTGTGTATGTGTGTGTGTGTGTAGTGTGTGTGTCTGTAGCATTGTGTGTGTGTGTGTGTAGTGTGTGTGTATGTAGCATCTTAGCTCTCGAGCGGATGATCTGATTTTGAATTTGTTTTTTTTTGTTTGAAATATGAATTAGTCGGCAGTGTTCTTAGCTCAGTTTGATAAAAATTAGTCCAAGATCACCGCTGCCACAAACTGGCAAATTACATATTTATTCAACAACTCCCTCAATATGGCTATCATATGAAAGATGTCCGTGACTACCGCCGGACCACCAAAGCCAATCCGTTCCATATTTGGTCAATAATTTGTACTCAATTGGTACCAATTAGTACCCGAACAACTAAATTGGTACCTTAGCAGTTTTCGAGAAAATCGACTTTGAAGGTCGACAATGACAGCTTAATTTGGTCGGGTTTTACACGGAGATTTAGTAGGTATGGAAAAGTAATGAAAGCTAATTTCTCTTAAAATACAACACTTGGGAATCTGAATTTTTGGTCACTATAACTTCTTTATGGGTACAAATATTTGTATCGTTTTGGGAAGAAATCTCAGAGTTTTTAATAGGGAAATCTTGAAATGAAAATTTAACACCGTGACTACCGCCACCCCACCAATGGCATGGTATATCTCGTAAACTACTGAAGAACGCATTTTGAATTTTGGGCACTAATTTTATCTTCTTGGGTACCTACTAATTTTCTATGTAGGTCTGAGGAAAGCTTTTTTTATTTAAGGTAACTTGCATAAGATTTATTGAAAAAAACAAGATGGCGGTAAGTTCTCATTTTACTGACACGCCGGAATCCGCTTTAGTTTCTGAGTCTGCCTACTACACCGTACCATACTACGTGTTCAATGTGGATAATTATTCCCATCTACCACCCCGGTGGTAAGCTTGGGGGTGGTAGATGGGAATAAACGCGAGCTGATAAACGCCACTAGTTATTCTCATCTACCACCACCGAGGGATACCACCGGGGTGGTGGATGAGAATAACTATCCACGTCGAACACGTCGCGACAAACACGAGGTGGTAAACTCCACTAGTTATTCCCATCCACCACCCCAGTGGTAAGCTCGGGGGTGGTAGTAGATGGGAATAAACGGACGTGGAAATGGGTATAGTCGTAGAGGCCATCAAACTGAGCACCTGTTTCCATGGAACCAACACGATGCCGAGTCCATCCACCGATGACGCCGCGCGTTCCGCTCACGCCTCGATACTCGTTCATTTGTTTTATTCGCGCGTCTCTGCCCCGCGCCGCAAATCGCGCAGCCGGTAGCTGTGGCATATTCATAATTATGTTGTCTACCATTTGTTTTCGCCGCTCATCGCTTGTCGCGCCGCAATTCGTACCAGCTGTCCTTCAGCATTTGTGTTAGAGTGGGTCAAAGGCCCGGTTTCCACCAAATCGGAGAGGAGCGGAGAGGATTCGACCAATCACATTGGTTGAAGACTTCATCGCGTCTCTCGTCTTTCCTGTGATTGGTCGAATCTTGGATCTCCGCTCCGCCCTATCCGCTTTGGTGGAAACCGGGCCTAAAACTATCTATGGGATAAATGATTATTTTGTGCCGAGATTGTCAGTTTGATGTTCTGGCCGAAATGTAGGTAACACATTTAACCTAAAACAAGTGAGTCTATAAAAGTATCATTATTACTTCAGCCCGCACTCATCAACTGTTGGGGTGAAATAAATGGAAGGAAGTGAGGGAAAAGAACAATAACAAACCAAACAATAATATTTTAGTAATTTATTGATAGCCAATAACTCCGAACAATAAATATTCGATATTAATCTACAATTTACACGAATAATGCACTTCTCAATGATTCTACTACAAAGTTTACATTTGGTTTCAAAAATATATAATATGACAGTAAATGCAATCCAGGAATGCATAAAAATAATGTAATTTGTGCTTTCAAGGACACTTTCCACTTATATCTAAAATACAGATAAATAAAAACAACTTTGTTATCTGAAGGTGAATAACAATTCTAATTATTATCTTCTTTAATTCTTTACATTATTGCGAATATTAGGAAAGATTTAAATGCCATCTAAACTTCTTAAATGTATTAATAAAATTGTACTTCTATTTAATAATTGTACAATACTGACACAACAACAATTATTAAGTTTCAAAATGGCGACCTTTTACAAAATGGCCGTTTCTAAGACAAAACTGTACTTATATTGGTAGATAAATGCGATTTAAATACTGTTATTTTATAGACAACGATAAAATTCACAAAGTTGTGTATATTTATAAGATACAACAGTTTAGTTAAGTGATCATTAAGACAGTGAAATAAGAACAAATCAACATTCAATTTCTATGGTTTTTCAGCTATTTTAATTACGCACCCGTGAAGGACTTAATGCGAAATGCGAACTGATGTATTTTTTAGAACGATGAACTGGTATTTGATTTGTGCGAACCAATGTTTTGGGTATCACATAACATAATGTGCGAATTTAATCCTATTAAATCGCATTTAGCCTTGCAAGTCCGCATTAAGCCCCACAAGGCCACAATAAAACATGTCAGGCCTCATTAAACCCCACAAGGCCGCATTAAACCCCACAAGGCAGCATTAAATCTTCCAAGGTCTCATTTAGCCCAACACCGCATTTGACCCGCATTTAGACTTTCAAAAAAGACCGTAATAAGCACCAAAAGACCGACCACAGAAAACCAACGCTCTGCCTCAGTATTGGGCTGAGCGATGACAATTTTGCATAAATATGACACATCCCCTGAAATCAAAGACATATTTTTATGCATCAGGTTCAGTACAAATACATGATCTTTTCTTTCTTTACTTTCTAAGGCCACATAATCCAATCAATTTATTCCAATTCACTGTCTTAACTGCTACCCAATACCTTACCAATAGCAACGCTATCAACCTAGTTATTTCTTAAAAATATAAGTTCGTAGAAATTGCACTTGTTATTGTTATAGCGTGACATTATGCTTCTAAAACTAAGAACACATTGTTGTTCGTAAACTTAAGAAAATAGTTAAGTTTTAAATCGCTTTTTTTGTGGTTGGAGGTGATCTGAAAAAGAAAAGGATTGATTTGAGTACAGTATTATGTGTCTTAAAGGTGAACGCACGCTTATCAGAGCCGAAAGAAAGCGAAGGAGCCGAAAGAATCGAATTTTAGAATAATTTGTATGAAATCCTATGAAACCTCGCACCCGGTTGCGATTCCGGTTGAACCGGACGAATAGTTAACGTCATACGGCTGAGAAAATCTTTCTTTCAGCGCGGATAAGTGTGCGTTCAGCTATGAGGGGCAGGATGATCATCATCTGCCTAGCCTTTCCCCAACTATGTTGGGGTCGGCTTCCAGTCTAACTGGATGCAGCTGAATACCAGTAATTTACATGGAGAGACTGCCTATCTGATCTCCACAACCCAGTTAGTACCGGGTAATACGATACCCCTTGGTAAGACTTTTTGGGCCACTGACTGGCTACCTAACAACTGTCAAAGATCTACGAATCGGACAGCCGGGACCAACTGCTTAACATGCTGTCCGAGGCACGGAGGAAACTTGTTATGTAATGAGTGGTCACCCATCCAAAGATCAACCTAGGAAAGCACGGTTTTAACTAAAGATCGACCCGAGCGACTGGTATTATTTAGCCAGGAGCTCCTTCCTCAATAATTAAAAAAATGCAAACCTTCACTGAGTCTTCTCATCCTTGATCTCCCGGACAGTGGGTCCGTCAGTCTTGGGGTTGTTCTTCCAGATGTAGTAGGACAGAGAGCTGGCATAGCCCAACCACGCCAGGTAGGGCAGCATGAAGAACCCAGCCTTGTGGCTGATGGGGAAGAACGACAGGGTCGTTGCCCAGGCCGCTACTTGCAGCACTGAGATCTCGATGAAGGCCTGGTGATGGTCAGTGTTGTGATTTGATAAAATGTTCAATAGATGGCATTTATATACAGGATGGTAAGAATACCGACGCACAACCGCCCCCTCCTGGGGCCGTTCCAGTATTACGTAAGCATCTATAACAATTATTTAGACGCCCTCCTGCTTGTCAGCAAAGGTAAGCAAAACTCCCCCCCCCCTCCCCCTCCCATACTTATGTAAACATTTGTAATTTTTCTGATAAGTAATGTAAGTTTCCTCATTTTTTTTGGAGGGAATCCCGAATCCGTAGTGCCACTGCTTGTCTCTGCATCACCCAAAGGTTCACTAGTAGAGAATGCCTATGGCATTAAGTCCGCCTCTGTACTATGTGCTTGAAGTGTTAAATAAATAAATATGCGTTTAATTTTTAAGCATAAAACAATGGGTGGGTTCCCAATTTCCCATATGTGTAAAACAGCAAATATCTAGACCACCCCACCCCCATGTTATCAAAAATAAGCAAAGCATAGACATTGGTGCTTACGCAATACTACTTGACGGTCCCCCTGATGTTTTCTACAAAAGTGCCAGAATGAACCAGTGGTCAAAATGTATGGAACGGCATTTTTTTACAATGATGATTCAATATTATTATTCAAATGGGAATGTCAATCTGTGTGTTCGGTATTATTTATTGAACAACAAAGACGACTCGAAGTTATTACTGAACATATTTGGCTTTCATTCAGCGTGGACTGTCTAGTCTAGTATCATGTTGGTGTCGGCTCTGTATAATTCGATGTGAGTAGATCGGTTTGTTTTTTCCCGGACGTGTATCTAAACTTGTTCGATTTTGCCGCTCGGCCGTGGCGTATCATGCCGACCGCGTGTATAGTGTATATTATACACGCGTACTAATCAGTTTCTTGGTACACCTACCAGCTTGAAGTCCTTCAAGCCGAAGAATATGGGTGTCCACGCCCAGTTGAGGAGCAACTGACCTCCGTACAGGGTCAGAGGCAACACTGCTTCGTCTGAAAATAAAAAGAAAACAAATGTTTAATCATTTTACTATGCCTGTCTGTATGTTATGTTAAATATGTTTTATGGCTCCAGGGTCCGGTTGGTCTCAAGATCGTAAGCGCAACTGCTGAGCATGAGCTCTAAGGCTTCTTACAGACGAGCGGGACGTTGCCAACGGCAGCTAAACTGCAGCCGTCGCCGGCGCGTCGACGGCAGTCGTCGACACACGAATTTACGCGGCATGCTACAGTTGCAAAGCGTGGCCAACCGTCGTCGGCAGTCTTTGACGCTACGGCGGCTGCCGTCGACGCGTCGTCGACAGGTAACGACGGCTGCAGTTTATCTGCCGTTGGGAACGTGCCGCTCGTCTGTAAGAACGATTAGGTCCGATTTCCGGATTGGGCAGTGTTATTCAGTTTTTCCATAGGGAATTACTAAGTATCAGCCCGGGGATTCAAAATTGGCGGTATAATACCCTGTTTCTTGATTCAACTGGTCCTAGACCTGAGGTCTCTCTCGCCATGTCATTTGCCGGTGCGGCAGATTAAAAAAACGGGGAAAAGAAAGCGCACTTGCGTCTGCGCAAACAGTTGTGCACTGAAATATGGACTAGTCTATGTCCGAGGATTAATATCATGCTGATATTTTGACATGTTTCGGGCCCATACAAGAGGAAAAGAAGAAGCAATATGTAGTGTCTACGCGTTAATATAATTATGCCTATTACTACTTTGTACTTATGGAGGAGTATTTGTAACCAAGTATTTGTTTGTTTCCCAAAAAAGTTTCCTGCTTGGGAACTCAATTTAGCATGGTTACCACCACAGTAGACACAGCTCTCATTAATTACATCAACATTTAATGTATTTCTGACACAAATAATTACGTATTGTGACTGATTTCACACATTTTAATGGCTCTTTTTTTATCTGAGAATTTATTTCAAAGATTTTAAATATTTTTAGTGTATGATGTCATTGATCATAGGTGTGTACATAGTTACTATTTGCTGAGGTAATAATGAAGATGTGTTGTGTTTGGCAATTAGCATTTTAAGTAGTAAGTATTTTGTGACAAGTATATAACCCATGAAGGTCAATAGTTGTACATTCTTGCAAACGCTTAAACACAACACATTTATTGGGGTGCGTGCCATTTGATATACGTAATAACAGAAAGTCTAACGTTCA
Organism: Xestia ashworthii; assembly: GCA_950022955.1. NCBI lineage: Eukaryota > Metazoa > Arthropoda > Insecta > Lepidoptera > Noctuidae > Xestia > Xestia ashworthii. The sequence goes on from OX465570.1 coordinate 19,204,290, forward strand.
CGTGAGCTAATTTCATTTAATATACTTTTTGTTTAGTATAACGATGAAATGATATAATGAAATTATTGATATAATTTCAGTTTATCTAATTTTATATGTCTTAATTAACATTTCCTATAATGCACTCTTAAACTAATATTAATTTAGTATAATATTTAGTTAGTATAATATTCAAAATCTATAATAACGTCAATTATAATTTTGAGCGTGCCGCGGCAGCGGCCGCCGAGCGACAGATCCTCACTGTTGTAAGTAGGTGAATCATTTGGGTTATTTGAGGTTTGACAGGGCATTATGATGTTTCCTGATATTTACTTATTCATTACAGAATTTCGGCTGAAAATTAGGAAATATGAAAATTAGGTCAAATAAAAGTTATGTCAACTAAACGTTATATTAAAACAGCATTATACAAATTGAAAATTATTTTTAATGAACGTTATACTAAATGTTATTAGAGTAAAAGAAGTTTATTTGAAATATAAGATTAGATCACATGAAATTAGGTTATTTGTTTTTATAGCATATGAAAATTATATCATGTGAACGTTATTTCAAGTGTAAATATACTTTCTGTTATTATATCATATATTACACACCCCATTTATTGTGTATTTATCCGTTACTTTTAGGTGTATTGTAGCCACAGACTTTTAAGAATGTCTTAGTGGTCGATTTCACTAACTCTAGGCATCACTAAAAGACTGCCTAAATAGTGCTTTGCTGAAGAAAATGCAATAAAAATTGAGTATTCATTTAAGTGTCTCTTAAAATTAGTGAAAACTCAAAACGGCTATGAGTATAGTTCAATATCAGAAGGTTCTGCCTAGCAAAACTGTTTTCAAATAATTCATTGTCATGACACATTACACGAGAGCTCGTTAAAAGGGGCGAGCCGAGACTATCAAAGGATTCCGTAGATCTTCCGCAAGCCACATTAGGCTGGGTTAACGCCCAGTATTACGAAATCCAAAATTCCAAACGTAATATGCATGTTACTATCATCACCTGACAATAACAGGTGATATGTCATACTCCCAACAGTCAAATTATCTTATCAGTCTTCAAATAAAAGATTATCCTTGTAAGCTGTAGGTACATTATGTAATAAATTCTATTTAGTTCTAGATATTTCTCAAGTCATTGTTGTCATGGCTAGGCTAAATTCTTATTTTTACTAACTTCTACCTGCGGCTTCGCTCAAATTATGGTCGACAATTTTACCACAGGAACGTTTAAATATCTATCACACTCAGGGACTATGTAGTTTATTATAAGTGAAAGATTTTTCGGAATCGGATATGAAGTTCTGAAGATTACAACTTTCAACTTACAAAAGACAATTGGCGCCGATATATAGGTATTTGCCCTGAAGTCCATCATCATTGTCTTGCCCTTATCCCAATTTATTTGTGGTCGGCGCAGCATGTCTTCTTCTTCCATACTCCTCTATTTTTCGTCATCTCATCAGACACTTCTTTTCTTACCATATCCTTCTTAACACAGTCCATCCATCGTTTATAGTCATAATTATGATATAATGCATCTAACACTTTTTGTGACAATTCGTAGTCCGTTCGGAGTTATGGATCTAAGTAGGTGACCTAGTGGGGCACCCGAAGTTAAGATTGTATCGGCAACCAATTAAAGTTTTCTGGGTGGCCAATAGTAATAACATATAATCCATTAGATAGAACTCTTTATGGAGAACCTTTCCAGTAACATGACTTTCGCCAATTCGTTCTCCGTTAGGAGTTATTGGCCTAAATAGGCGACTATTTGTGAACCGAAGTTTACCATACTTGCCATTGCCATTGCCATTGCTTTACCATACTTTGGAGCCACTCAAAATCAAACTCAAATCATTTATTTCAATTAGACCATTACGGCACTTTTGAATGTCAATAAAACGAGAAAAAAAAGCAAAGCTACAGTCACAGACACAAGGCATAATAACTTGAGATAGTACTGCAGTTGCCCATTCCCTAGCGTAGATCTCTATGGAGAAGAACGGGCAAGAAACTCCATGGACACTCTTTTCAATAAAAAATGTTGTTACAAAATCTTGGTTACATCACATGACATTATCGTATTGCCATTATCAACTTGAACCAATTTGTATTCCGTTCGGTGTTGTTTACCTAAATATCTGAGTAGTTGGACACTGAAATTAAAATTGTATTTACAACCAATTAAGAGTCTACGGGCAACTAATAGCCATAAGATATACACTATTGGATAGAGATTTGCAAGGAGAACTTTTGCTACTAGCACCACTTTTGCTAATTCGTAGTATGTTCGGAATAATCTACCGAAATGTGTAAATAATTGGACACTGAAGTTTTCTGAGTAACCAATAGCAATAAGAAATACACCATTGAAGAGAGATTTTCTATGAGAACTTACTAATTCGTAGTCTGTTCGGAGCTATGAACCTAAATAAGTTACTAGTTAAACACCGAAGTGAGGAGTTTATTTACAACCAATTAACAGTTTACGGGCAACTAAAAGACAAGATATCTACTATTGGGATAGAGCTTTGCAAAGAGAACTTTTGCTACTAGCACCATTTTTGCTGATTCGTAGTCTGTTCGGAATTATTGACCAAAATGCGTCTAATTGGGCACCGAAGTTAAGATTTTCTAGGTTACCAGTAGCAATAAGCTATACACCATTCAAAAGAGCTTTCAACAAGAACCTTAACTACTGTAGAACTTTTTCTAATTCCTAGTCTGTTGGATTTTATTGATAGAACTAGGTAGTTGAATGGATACCGAACTGCAGCTCCTCTCTCAGAATCGAGAAAAGTTAGCAAGGCAAGAAATTTTATTTTTGAAGAGATAAATCTATTGGTACATATATTAACGCTATTGGTCCATGGGGTAGAATTATCGCTCTGTAAACCCTCTTATTACTGTAAGGATTTGTTACTAAAACGGCAGATCAGATGTCAATGTTTTGAAAAAAAACACGTTTATAGGCTTGTAATATGATGTTAGAAACATACAGCATCAATGAAAGTCAATAAATTGACGAAATTACAGAATTTAATTAAAACTGTAACTGTAGCTCCTCTCCAACTCCGAAATAGTCCGAATCGAGATCTATCCATTGGTGTGATCTGAAAGCTATTGGATGCAAGGGCAATTTCACCCATTGTCCTTTACTTCTTTATAATATTGGTAAAGATTGGCATAATATGTAGGTATGGGTAGGTATGCTAACCAATTTTATGGTTGTAAAAAATGGCAAGCCAGCAGCTGGTTTGACAAATGATTCATATTACAATTTGCCGATAAAGGTATGCTACCACACCCACACCTTTAATATTAAAGAAGATTACTTCTTACCTTGGAATCCATCGCACTGTTCATAAATAATGTATGAAGCATATCCCATGCTGCTGTACAGGATAGTCCATGCAGGTCCGAACACCCACTTGGGGGGGTTCCAGCAGGGCTTCTTGAGATCATCATACCAGGCCTTCTCGCCAGTGTCCTTTCGGATTTGTCCAGCGAAGTACAGACCATTGGCCCAGCCTCCCAAGTTGGGCAGGATGATGGAACCGATTGCTCCCAAGTTTGCCATAACGAATTCGTTTACGCTGGAATAGAGGGTTGAAACAATTAATTCAACACTCGATTCTTTATTACATTACACGGTGGCTTAGATGGTAAACATTTCTTTGGAAACAATTGTGGTCCCTGTCGGAAAGAAAACAATCGTGGAACCTGTAGGGCACAGCACAAGAAAGATGTGAAGAGGACTTATCATTTAAGTATCTTATAATCAACATATTATTATTCTAAAAAACATTAACATTACAAAAACATTCTTTTTCATAAATATTCGTCAACACTGTAATAATGATTGCTCAATAGATAACTTTTTAACTTGTTTGTGAATATTATTGGCATTTGCTTGTAATTTTTTAGTTAGTGAGAAAGAAAATCAGTCTTGAGGACCAAAATACAGTTAATTGTTGTTGTGTGGGTGTATAAAATGTACAAAATGTCTGGTCCTGAATAAATGATTTATTAATTAGGACTGGGTAACACGACACCCCTAGGTAAGACTGGTTGTCAGACTTTTGGGCCACTAGCTAGCTGTATCAACTGTCAAAGACGTACAAATGACATCTGAGACCAATGGCCTAACATGCTCTCCGAGGCTAGGAGGAAACTGTGTATGTAATGGGTGGTCACCTCTCCACGGCACTTCTTAACATTTGAGCCGAACAGCTGTTATTATTTAGCCACTAGCTCATCATCAAAAGTATTAAAATTGCTCCAGCATTCCAACCAGGCACATATGGATTTATCCCCCCCCCCCCAAAGGTGACATAATAAATGGGATCATAACCACTGCGAAGTATGTAAGTGATAGTGCAGTGATTACAGCGATTTTTACACAGTTCACATGGTTGTTTCAATGTTTGTCCCGCCCCGAACCAAAAGTCTGGATATGTGCTTGATTCCAACTATACAATAATTCACAAAGCTAGGCATAGCTTTAATAAATATATTGCCAGTTTTCACTTACACTGAACTAAGTGACACTTAAGTAAAAATTAATAAGTACCTTGTGTCAGTGTTAACAGACATAATCCTTCTAAGTTCCCTCACTATTACAACACAGGTGATCTAGTCACAACTGACAACCACAATAAATAAGGATTTCAGTTATATTTTGAACTAGTTTTTTATGTCTGCAATGATAGCATGACAAACCATTTTTTTTACTTGAGTAAAAAAAACAGTGAAATGGTGAATCAGCATATTATAAAAGTGATAAATTGCTTAGCAACAAGGTTTCTAGAACATCATCGTCAATTGGAGAATTTATTTTATTCACCATGAGTAATCAATAAATCATAATGTTGAATGCAGTAAAGCTGTTACCGAGTGGCGTCAAAGGAATGGAAAGAGAAGTGTTGGCTGTCCGGGGAAGAGATGGGCAGATGACATTGTTGACATTGCAGGAATAACATGAGGCTGGCACAAGAACATGGAGCTTGGCACAAGCAAAGACAGGCCTATACCCAGCAGTGGGGGAAGTTGGGATGTGGGTGATGAAGATGATGATGAATCCATAAATTCAAGATGGATATGTATTTGTTTTTTCTGTGTAAGTTTTATTAGTAAGTTTTATACTGATAATTTTGATGTGTTGCGTCCTGTGCGGGCTAATAAATGCTTTTTCATTCTTTCTTTCTTTCTTTCTAAACAATTTAAAAAATATATTTTTTTAAATTGTTTAATTTAAACCTGTTGTTCTTACATAAAATCACGCTTTTAATTCCCGAAGGGTTAGTCAGAGGTGTTCTTGATAGCACACCCACATTTTGCCTGTTTTAAGAAAGTCCGATGTATTGGAGGGTGAACCTATTGCCATTCGTTTATGATCAACTAGACACAAGTCAAAGCTATGTGCCTGATACTGAGCGAAATTGTTTTCACTAATTCTATACAGTATGGGGGGAATGGGCTAGCCAAAAAAAAAATTATAATGGGCTATTTTAAATCACAGTTTTTGCAGTCAGAATCCCAAGGCCACTTTTGGCGTTTTAGTTAAAAGCTAGAAACCCTTTATTACAGAAAACACTTGATTTTTAAATGAAATGGGCTTTTTAAATCACAGTTTGGCAGCCAGAATTCCAAGGCCACTTACTTTTGGCGTTTTAGTTACAAGCTAGACATACCTTTCATCTGCCATAGTGGGTTTATTTTCCCACTATCAACTTTTTACTACAACTAATCAACAAATCCACTTCTTGAAGACCTATCATTACCTACTTTAGACTATCATACCTTTCGAGTTCCATTTTTCTGATAATTTAAATACTTGTCGACACACACTCGAGACAAATAAGAAAACAGCACGTATGTCGTCTCTAAACGCCCGTTTTAAAATTAGGTAATGATAAAAATTAGAACCGGTCTTCTGATATCGATTAAAGTTCGCGAGGCGACCGATTAGATTACTTGATAAACTTACCAACAGTATTATTTGGGCCGCTAATGAAGAGTGACGTAACTTGGGCTATTAACAACGATGATTGAGCCAATATTCTAATAAACAGTGTACGTGAGTGAGTCTCCCAGCACGCATTACGCAATTTATTTACATTAGAAAACGCCGGTAAACTACAAGAAAGGTGAGATAAAATTAATTTATAGCAATGTTGGTTGAGTACTTACTTGTTCAAGTTTTTACTTTTACTTCAAAAAATCTGCTGTTATACGCAGTAATTGCCTTGTAAATCAATGAGAAAATAAAAATTTCCAAGTGAAATCAGCTTCCCGGAACAAATATTATACCATAAAATTTAAGAGTAATGAAAACTCATGGAATCTTTCTGGAACTTTTGTACTTTCCTTTTTGTAGGGTAATAATTTGAGTGACGTACTGTCACTATTGTCCTATTGTCAGATGATTGCATCGTTCCGTTCTAAGATGCAAACATGCATAGTCTTTGCAAACATGCAACCGTGATTTCCTTAACGATTTTCTGTAGGGTTGTGAAAGGTCTGTTACCATCACAGATAAGATATAATCATTTAGTTTTTAGATTTTCTGTTTATGTAGGTCGTTAATTAGAACAAAAAATACGACAAGAATAAGTTTTTCTTACTAAACGGAACGCATTGTTTACCCATGGGAATATTATTTATTTAATGGCACGGGACTTTGAACCGGCCGGCCAGCAACTGGATTCCACGTGCTGTGCATACATACAACGCGCAACGCCTACAAATAGATAACGTAAATAGTCGAAGTCAATCATACGCTAGACCGCACTTTCGCTTTGTTTTTCTGTTGAATAAGCCATGTCTGAATAGGCCAGCTCTATCTTTCGCCGAAAAATAAAATACTTCGTACTTATTTAATCAGATTCTAAGCGCGTGGGTAGGTAGGTAGGTTTTAAGTTTTTTTTTTATTTTTTGTTCTGCGCACTTTGGGTAAGACCTAAAAATAGGTTGCCTCTAGGTACTTATCAAGCTTCTACGATACAAAACATTGTACGTTTTTTAACTGACATGGTCACTTACTTACACTATCAATAACACCAAAAATAAAATGGTAAAGATTCCGTTTTTATTGGCAATGATAAAACCTTACACTTACAGGCACAATGGTGAACTGGAGCTTAATTGGTGCTATTTTGGCGCCGAATGTGGGCGGATGGATCAGTGCTTTGACGATGAGGAACCAGGTCAAGAGGCCTGACGGCAAACCATCCTGGTACGAGCTGCTGAAGAAACCCTCCTGGAACCCACCACCCTGGGTGTTTGGGCCCGCATGGACTGTCCTGTACTCTGGGATGGGATACGCTTCTTATATCGTTTACACGGAGACTGGTGGATTTACAGGTCAGTTTTATCTTTTGTTCTTAACATTGTCACTGCTGTGCTACGCCTCAAATCCACAATTTAAGCTCTGGTCTGCAATTTTTGAAGTTAAAACTTCTTTAGGCGCGTTGAGCACTTTTTGAGTGAACGCTTCGCGGGATCGGCTACGAGTTTTCACTAACCGGTTCACTATAGGCAGTCCTCAGAGACTGCCCCGTATGTTTTGTTTTTCGTTCTCTTAAAATAAGTGCTGTAAAAATTTAGGCAGGGTAAATACGCCAAACATCGGCCACCCCCCAATCTTCGGCCGTCTGCACATTTTCGGCTTGCGTTCATTGAAACGGTAATTAAGTGGCAATTTTACCACTCGAATTGCAACCTTAGTTCATACTCTATAGGTAAAAAGCGTTACTATCCGTTTACGTCACTCGCTCTTCGCACACTCAGCATCAGTAGCGATGGCGCCGTTGAAGCGTCAAGTTCTTAGTTAAAATAGCTTACTTCCTGAGAATACCCACGATCCGGGGATTGATATTACAATGTTAAGACGTTTATTATTTTTATTTTTAGCTTTTGTTATCACTAAATAGTTATTTTTACTATATTTTGAGATAGTTTTTTCAATGTTTTGTGTATTGCTTTATGGGAAAAATAGGGGGCCGCCATTTGAATACCAGTTTCGACTTAAAATCGTATTCTCGGCCGGGGCCGGCTTTAAATTAAAAGCAGTCTGTTTTATAAATTCCGATTCTACCCGTTCCATTGGCTTAACAGGAGAATTTACAAAGCATTAAGGTAAATAAATCTATTTTACGTTTAGTCGCCAAATACCGGCCGGGGTGATATTAGTTGAATCTCGAGAAATAAGGTACACAAAACAGGGGCCGACTTTAGAAATATTAAAGATCGTAATGTCGGCCAGTCTCGAATTCGAGCACCACTATACAGGCTGATCACTTTTGTATGTTTTCATTGATTGTGTGGGTAGTAATTGTTTACTTATTTATTTACTTTCTTATTTTCTCAAAATTGAATGTATGTATTATTATAATTTATTAGTATGTATTACAAATAGTTTGGTTGTACGAGTTGACAATTTGGAAAACTATCTATGAAAACTAAATAAATGGTTTGGGATACAAATAATTACCTATAAATTATTGCTCTTTTGGAATTTGCTATTGCTACCTATCTATTAATCACAATGCCCTATGTGCTTATAAAAAGAAGTAAAAAAAAAATAATCATATTAATAATATTTTTTAAATGTCTTAATTTGAAACACCCTGTACCCGGCCGACATTTGGGAAAAATACGACCGACCATGGGCCGTAACGGCCGACTTTAGGGTTTTTTCGACCTGGACGCATTTAAACCTTATTACTTTTTTCTTTCAGTAGTAAAGCCAACCTTTTGCCTAAAAACATAAAATTGATTTATCAACCTGTCTAAAACCGCATCACAAGCTATCCTTTTGTTGCAAACTGATGGAGACTGAGCGATGCAGTTTAGAAAATCCGTAAGGGGGCCGACATTTAGCGTATTTACCCCATAAGGTTGAAAATTGTTCAACGAAGGGTCGCGAATGCGGTCGGTCAATACCTTATCTAGGTACATACAATACGGCTTTTACAATACAATCACGCTTGGAGTTTACCAATCAATTTATTTTTCATGTCATGTTCTTTTCAGATGCCTCTGTGTTACCGTTGGCTTTGTATGGAGGTCACCTCATCCTCAACTGGACATGGACACCAGTGTTCTTTGGATGGCATAAAATTGGACTGGTAAGAGTGATGATGACAAAGTATCATAAATATTACCGTGGATATCATAATGCAATGGGAAAAATTAGGGCCGAGTTACACCGGAATGGCAGCGGCCGGCAGCGACGCGGCGAGCACTTTCAGTGTGAAATAATTTTAAATTTTATCTACATAAGTACTTAAAAGACCAGTATCGCTTAAGTCGGTGGTTCTGCCCGCGGCTGCCATGAGCGGCGACGCGTGACCGCTAGCGGCCTCGCGAACTTTTCACGCTTTTCAAGCGATACTGGTATTTTAAGTATGTACAGTCGAGGTCTTTAAGTGCTAAGTCACTTTCACTACTTTCCAATGCACTTTTATACATTCACGTGTACGAATATTACCGACTAAACCCGATTTGTATTACACGGCTAAAATACGAATAGTGGCAAGTGGCTTATCTAGCCAAAGCGCTTAATTTCTTTGTGTATTTTCGGGAAGTGCGACTGATCGCATTGGTTATTACGGCCCTTTTGCGATAACATTGTACGGTCCAACAAGCTATTTGGTTTACAGTTTAACCCACAAAGTACATTGTAAAAAGTAAACAAAATGGCTTGTTCGACCGTACTTAGGTACCATACGGCCAATATACAATTCATGTCTCTTTTCAGGGTCTTCTCCACATGTTAGCCCTCGACGCCGCGGCCGTAGCCTGTACAGTCAGTTTCTACAATGTCTCCCCAACAACTGGCTATTTTATGGTGCCCTACCTCGCCTGGCTGTCCTTCGCGACTTGTCTCAACTACACCATATGGAAGCTTAACAAACCCATTAATGAGAAAAAAATTAATGGTGATTAAGGATAAATTCGATGGAAATCATTCATCTTAAAGCTTAACGCCCATGTAAGAACACTGCACTGGTCGGCATCACCTCAACTCGAGATGATCACCATTTTTAACGCACACTTATGCACACTAACGGCCTTCGCCTCAGATCGGGAGCAACTACTAAAACCAGCCAAGTGTCAATGTACAATATTTAACACTACATTTTTTTAAATGAGTTATGAACTAATTTATTTTCATTTTTAAATTTTAAGGTCTACCTATTACGGTTCAAGAGATACAGCCGGACAGACGGACGGACGAATAGACAGAGACGCTATATATTATTTAAGAAGCTCCGTTGGTAACTTTTAGGTCCGGAACGCTACTTGAAAATAAGATGATGATGATCCAGTGTAGTGCTTACGTGTACTACCTATGCCATGAGTTTAACGGTATTTTCTTTATTGGTAACAGTATTTTTAGGGTTCCGTAGCCAAATGGCAAAAAACGGAACCCTTATAGTTTCGCCATGTCTGTCTGTCTGTCTGTCCGCGGATAATCTCAGTGACCGTTAGCACCAGAAAGCTGAAATTTGGTACCAATATGTATATCAATCATGCCGACAAAGTGCAAAAATAAAAATTTAAAAAAACATTTTTATTAGGGTACCTCCCCCAGACGTAAAGTGGGGAGCGATTTTTTTTTTAATTTTGACCCTGACGTGTGATATATTGTTGGATAGGTATTTAAAAATTAATAGGGGTTTTCTAAAATCATTTTTTGATAATATTAATATTTTAGGAAATAATCGCTCCGAAAGTCAAAAACAATGTGTCCCCCCCCCTCTAACTTTTGAACCATAAGTTTAAAAAATATGAAAAAAATCACAGAAGTAGACCTTTATATGAACTTTCTAGGAAAATTATTTTCAACTTGATGAGTTGAATAGTTTTTGAGTTATATAGCACTTTTTCAAAAAAACGCAAATGATAACTTTGTTTTTCATACAAATACTATGAAAAACAAAGTTATTTTTGCTGACGAAAAATGTTGGTATTTTTAATGGTCTGGGAAGCTACGGAACCCTACAGTGAGCGTGGCCCGACACGCTCTTGGCCGGTTTTTAATGTATGTTGTTTTTTAGTTGGTAAATGGCCATTCTGATAAAAGCTACCTCAAATAGTACAAAAGTATTTTCTTGCGTACTATCTGCATTTTAAGTTGTATTTTCGAATAAAGAAAATTGCTTGGAGGCAGAATTAGAATTGGGTATTAAAAGTAAGATCAAAGTGGTTTATATTATCAAAAAGTGCACCAAATAATATATTAAATAAGCAATAATGTAGCTGTCTTTTACTACCAGGCAAAACCAGAAAGAGATGGACGATTTTAGACAAGCATACACGACTCTTTTCCATGATTTTTGACACCTAAAATGAAGTGTTACCTGTATGAAAAAAAGTTCATCTCTTTCTCATTTTTTTCTACAAGTAAAATTCTGCTAATTGGTATGTAACAAGTAGGTTTAAGTTAAAAGTCTAAAGTAACCAGTATTATACAAGTTTATTTTTGTTTTCAACGAATAAACAGCTGGTATCACTTCATGCGTTTCATTTTGTTTAGTTCTCCTTGTTGTATCGACGCATCCTTGTAGATCTGTTTTACCTTCTCTCTTCGAATGTTGTCGCTGGAAAGAGCAAGAATACATTTTAGAATGATTTAAATTTGAAATGAAACAATTTAGCATTTGCAAAATCGAGAGAAATGAGGGTCAGAAACACCGAGCTCGTTTTTATTTTAAATACAAAGAGGCGATTCTACAAAGCTTTCTATTTATTTATTGGCCGACTATTCATCCTATTAACGCATTTTCCGGACTTGATTAGGTCCCCAAAACTGTTTAGTGGTCTGTTGATTGCCTTTTCGACAGATTTGGCTTTCAAAATATGTCAAATACAGACAATCCACAGCACAGGCAACGTTATTACTTCAATTAGTGTAGTCTGAGCCGATTCTCTTGTGTTCCAGATAATCATCTTAAAATTAACCGAGTCGACGTGTGTTTAAAGTTAATATTTGCTTGGGCCGATTCTTTTAAACACTTGTAGATCAACTCACCCATGAATCTTCTGCCTGATCTTGACGGATCCGATGTAAGACTTATCCCTCCTGATCTCTCTGAGAGCTCCCTTCATCTCCTTCTTATACTTGGTTTTCAATCGCTGCGACTCTGCCTGTTCGCGGGACAGCTTCGAACTCTTGCTGCCTGTGAACCTGTAGGATTGAAAGTGGAAAATTACAGACTCGGCAAAATTAGTGCATGACTCGGCGTAAAGTGCTATGCTTTGCTTTGAAGCGGCGCTTGCAATTATAAGAACGACGGGGCAGCTGCCCCGCTCCAATTATTTGCAAGTCAATTGAATTTACAACGATATACTGAAAGGGTAGCAACATGAAGATGCAACACGATAAAATATCTATACTCACACTTCCTGTATATCCGGTTCATAAAGCCTCAAAGCTTTCGGCCTCTTTTTCTCTCGACTTAGCGGAGTAAACGTCTTTACCTCCAAAGCAGCCTTCATGTACTTAACAGTCTGATTTACCCTATTAACTACCTTCGCAGGGTACATATCCAAGTCGATCCTACCTATCAACCTAATATGAGGCTCAAATAGATATGCTTGGGCTTCAATATCATTGAAATAGTCGAAAAACTCCTTCAAAATCCCCATACTTGATGACAGAATACGGATTTTAAAGTCATCGTCTATTTCTGTTAATGTCAAATCTCGCGCCGCCATCTTACTACCGACGTCCATTTTAGAACAGTCCGCATCTAAATTCAAAATTTTGGAGTCTTTATGTAACCTGAACGGTGGAACGACTTGTATGGGATTTAAAACTGTAGTGTGTGCGCTTAAATATAAAATGCCTCTTAGAAAATTAATTGCGGAGGGAACTAATCGTTTGGATAACATTGTGTATTCTAAAATTAGGGTAGTTACAAATAAACCTCTTGATAAAGAATAAGCATCGTTAAATCTACAGTAAGTTAAAATTTCCGACATGAAAATCAAAGATGGGGTTGTGACGGGATGTCGAAAATCAGACGTAGGATATAACAGAGAAATTAATTTAAAAAATATCAACGTATCCATATCAGGTACGCGTTTCTGCCTCTTTTTGAAATTCCCATATTTTTCTTTCAGTAATTCTACTATATATTTCTTAGTTGAAACTTTATTTGTTTGAGCTAGATCGTAGAAATGTGGGGCCAATCTGTCAAAAATTAGAAATGATTTGATAACATCACTTTCTTCTTTCAAGTCGCTAAATATATCATTAATATATTGTAGCATATACGCGAATATTTTGCTAAGTTTATCTTTATTATTTACTGCGAGACTTGGATCGTAACTTTTAATAAGGTTTTGTAAGGCACTTGATTGTTGTGCTGGAGTCTTTCCACTTAATAATTCCTGAAAAAAAAGAGATTTTTTTACCATTGCAAAACATGGCATCGAAATATACCGCGTTAGGTACTTGTAGTTAAAAATGTGTTATTTTATGTTCATCTTTTGTTTGAAATAAATTATTTTATTCTAACTAAAATCTCGATGAAAACCTTCCCCAACTAAACTTAACAGGCTCTAAAGAGTTATGTTAGCTCTCTGTTTGATTTGTCCGAAGCATTTGGTAAACTTTATCATGGCAATGTGCCATTATTTTTCATGTAATTTAGACACATCACTCCATTTTCGTTTTGTATGTACATTTTTTATCTTGGCATTGAATAGCGTAAATCAGTAAATATACTAAACACTAATAAATGTTTGTGTTGAAACAAGTGTCTCACAAGGGTCTATTTTAGGACCTTCCCTATTCGCAAGTGAAACAAATGATCTATTTACTGTGAGGTAAGGGTTATGGTTTCAAACAAAGGAGGTTTTGAAGATTTGTCAAGAAGTGGTCACTGCAAACCGAACAATAAACGAAAATCAGAACACGATGAATCAAAACTTATATTGTCACTTACGACGAATCAAGAATGTATGTGTGAATGTGTGTGTAATGAATGAATGTGTGTGGTACGATGAATCAAGATATTCTAACATAGGTACCTTTAACTTGTCACCCTCTCCAGCTTTAAGATCGAAGAATGTTCCAATTTTCTCCACATCCTCCGGTACTTCTTCCTCATCACTTTCAACATCAGACTCTTTCAAATCGTTTAAGTCATTTAAGTCTATCTCTTTCCCTTCGCCACCATCGTCATCATCACCTTCACTTTCACTCTCTTCTTCACTACTTTCATCATCTTCTCCAGATTCATCATCTTTTAGGTTTTGGAACAAAATTGTGTTTTTTTCTTCTGATTTTTTTGTTGACTTCTTTTCTTCTGCTTTATTTGACTTTTCTAAAAGTTTAGGTGTTTCTTTAGGCTTCGTTTTTAAAACTGGTTGTACATCATCGCTGTCATCATCACTAGATTCATCAGAATCAGAACCATAGACATTTTTGTTTGAAATTAATTTGATTTTGCCTTTGCCCTTTGCTTTAGTTTCTTTTTTAATACTGTCTTCTCTTCCATCAGAATCTGAGTCATCGTCTTGTTTATTTGAAACTAGTTTCATTTTGCCTTTTTCTTTCGATTTTGTTTTTCTAACAGTTTCTTCATTTTCATCACTATCGTCATTTGACTCGTCTTCATCCTTGTCACTTTCTTCATCATCTCCTTCGTCGTCCTCATCAGATGTATCTGATATTCCATCTTCGAACTTGGGTTTTGCGTTTGGAACTAAAATTGTAACATTGTTTAAAGGCTATTTTTTAAATATAAAACTTGACCGAAGACTAGAATAAATTAAATGATGTATTTTCATATTATACATCTCATTACAACAACCTCTTAGCTATAAGAATAGTTTGTACTTTTTAAAGAGACACAAAAAGTAGTAGCAAGTAAGTCTTACCAGAGAAGTCTTTGAGTACATTTTCCGGCACCAGTGGTTTTCCATCCTTATCGTAGGCAAGCATGAAATCATGTTCATCTTCCAGCTCAAAGTTATCATCTAAGTCTTCCGCTGATCTGAAATAATATTACTATAGTCAATAACTTACTATACTTTTCGAAGGCGCAAATGGTGCAAGAAACGAAGTTTTGAGGGAATACCACGCATATATTCCCCTTCTTTTTATTTTTGTGTTTTTTTTTCTTTTATTTAATGGCGTAGTGGCGTAGTGTAATGGCGTAGTGGTAGTGAGGCTGCCTTACGTTCTTAGGGTCCCGGGTTCGAATCCCGGTAGTAGCAAATGTTTGTGTGATGAACATGGACATTTGTTTCCGAGTCATGGATGTTTATATGTATAATCAGTATGTATTTACAAACAAAAGTGTATATAAAGGGTGTAAAACACCTCTTCACGAAGCCGAAAGGCACTTGTTTTCCCCATCATTGCGATCATTTTTTTGTTCTACACCATACCTGGGAACCTTCTAGTTACGGAGATATGGGGGGTCAAAGTTACAACTGTTTGACAAGTTTTTTTTTTAAATACAAGTGTTTTTTGAAAGATTTTAACTTTTAACACCTCCACGACCCCCGTACTATTCAATCCATCTATCAGTACAATGTTTTAAGTGCGTTACATTGAGTTCTCCCACAAAACATGATTCAAAACCTCTAAAAAAAAAAGTTGTTTCCCAGCATTATTTTTTGCGTAAAGTTTCTTAGTTTGATGTACAGATTGCTTGGTTAACGGCTTTGTGATGAGATGATTTACACCCTGTATGTAGTATATCAACTAGCACAGCTTGTGTCGTGGAAACTACCACGACACAAGCTGTGCTTCGTGTGGCACTAGGTGGCGCATTGTGTGTTAATGTACAGCGATATTTATTTATTTGTTATGCATCATGTTATTGCGCAAATAAATGATATCCTTTTCTTTCTAAGTAGTCCAACAGGGTTTTAAATACAATGATATTTATGCTCTCATAACATGCATACCTATGTTTCGCTGCAGCTGGCTTAGCCTTGACTGCAATCTTCTCTTCATCTCCCATCATTCTCATTTCTCTTTCCTTCTCTAGCTGCTCCAATCTCGCCAGTTCTTCCTTTTTCTGTTTCTCATCATTCTTCAGACCATCTGATGGCTGAAATAGGCAACTAACTCTTGTAAGGACATTTTTACTAATCTTTTACATCTCTACCTAACCCTGACCTTCGGGGAAATATGTTATAACTTTAACTTTGTGCCTAAAATATTAAACCATAGCCATACTATCAATACTAACTCTTTTTGCTAGGTCATAAATTACATCGTAAAGAAACTAATAATATGTCGAACAACTAAAACTTCCAAGACATGGAATCTACAAACCGCAGTTACTAGACGAGGCCTGTTTACCAAACAGTTTAGGCTGATTATACTAATACTTACAGTGCCTCTCTTCTCAAACTTCAGTTCCCTCATCATCTTATCATAATCCATATTCTTCTTCTCTGCTTGACTCAACAGCTTCTCAATAGCCGAAGGCTCTTTCTCTTCCGTTCTCATCTTCTTGAACACTACTGGTTGAAGATCTTTCCATTCCGTATCCAGCTTCTCTGTTAAATCTAGTGTTTGTTCTTTTTCCTTCTGTTTCTCTGCTTTCCTTTTCTTTGATTCAGCTATGAGTTGTTCTATCAGGTCTTTGTGGGATTTAGCGCCATCTTTTGATTCGGTTCTGGATAGCATGCCACCACCGAAATGGCCTTCTGCTACGAAATCATCTGGAGCATTAAAAAATATCTAATTAAAATTTCGCACAAGAGATGCACATCTTTTCTTTCACACTTTTCTCGTTAATTGGCGAGAAGAGACGCAACACCGAGAAAAGAGGAAGGAATGGGGGGAAGCCTTTGCTCAGGAGTGGGACAGATCTGACTAACTAAAAAAAAAAATTGCACATCAAACAAAAGTAAACACTATAAGGATCGTCTTTTGAAAATTCATCCTCTAATGGCGTCCTATGACAGGAATGAATGTTTGTATACAAAACCCATTGACCGCACAGCTAGTTTTCTTATACAATAAGGTTTTTTTAAATATTCTTACTATGCAATCAAGTCATTGACTATAAGCACATGTCCAGGTTTTTAGATGATCCAGGATAAGAATATTGCGTATCTTTAAGCCATTCAACGAGTCAAGAACTCAAGATACATAATTATCATTCATAAAGACTCCACATACTCGTAATTATTTATTTAAACTTCATGTACAAGAGTGGTAATTAGAGGAATATTTCTTTATGAAATTGAAATACAAAACTAACCAAATACAGGCCACTACGGTTATGGTTCAACATAAACAGAACTCAATAACTCTATCTGCTATATATTGTCCCCCTAAGCATATCCTAAAGGAAGATAATTTCTTCAGAACTCTCGGCCAAAGATTTATGGGTTCCATCTATCTGGCAGAATCTCGTTGCTCCGAAATTCATATAGCATAACACACTTGGCATAATTTTCTTTATACGAATATACTAAAGGCATATTTTTTTTTAAATATACTTATTGTTTGGCTGAATGTTTGTATGTCCGAATTTGGAATGGCATACTTTTAGATGGCAGAATTTTTTTTGACATAATTACTTTGGCAGTGTTCAAATTTCGCATAATTTCGTTTAGAATAATGTTTATTTAGAACGACGATTATTTGATATAATTTCACGGCATACTATAAAGATTGCAGAATTCCATTTGGAATAATTTTGTTTTGGCATTATTGCCATTTTTCAATGCCACAAAATAGCATTTTTAACCTTAATTTAAAATTAAAATATTATCTTAAAAAGTCAATATATTGTGCTAGAAAAGTTAGTGACAGAAACGAATCGCTTCAAAACCGACTCCACGTAGTCTTGTCTGCCTACCCCTAGAGTGTAATTTAAATCGCGTAGGCGCGGAGGGGCGAGGCGGGCCGCGAGTTGAGGAGCAGGTGGTTGTAACACTCGCCGCCGCGGCTGAGGCTGGCCGGCTTCATGCCGAAGCTGCGGTGGTGAGCGTTAAACCCATCTACGACGATAAGCTCGCGTGGGACCGCCGCCGTAGCCCCGCAGCGCCGGAGCCGTGACAGAAACCATGCCTGCTGCATGTTGCATACTGCATGCTTGCTTGCATGCTGCATGATTGCCGCATGCTTGTTTGCATGCTTCATGCTTGCTGCATGCTTGTTTGCATGTTGCATGCTTGCTGCATGTATTCTGTATGCTTGTTTGAATGCTGCTGCATGCTTGCTGTATGCATGGTATATGCTTGTTCAGATGTTTGCATGCCTGCTGCATGCATGGTGCACGCTTGCTTGCATGCTGCGTGCTGCATGCTTGCTTGCATGCTGCATGCTTGCTTACATGCTTCATCCTTGCTTGCATATTGCATGCTTGCTACATGCACGATATATGCTTATTTGCATGTGTGCCTGCTTCTTACAGAGAAATAAAAACCAAGTGTTCACAATCAACTGACTATGAATTTCTTGGATTTGATAGATGAATCTTTCCATTATTATGCATATGAAATGTATGCCAAAAGATAATTCAGACTGTAAACTTTCTGAGATATGATAGTTCTGCCTTTAAAAACTATTGATTTGAAAATTATGCCAAAAGATGATTCTGACTGTGAATTTTCTGCGATAAGATGGTTCTACTTTTAAATCTTATGCATATGAAATTTATGCCTAAAGATGATTCTGGCTGTGAACTTTCTGCGATAAGATGGTTCTACTTTTAAATCTTATGCATATGAAATTTATGCCTAAAGATGATTCTGGCTAACAAAATTATGAGTTTGAACGTATGATAAATGGGTATCTGCCAAACAATTTTCTGCCAAATGAAGTTTATGCTATTAGCTGGTATGAAAAATAATATTATGACATAAAAAGTTCTGCTAGAAAGGGTGGACCCAAGATTTATATGTGGCGGAGACTAGAACGCCAAAAATGTCTACTGGAGCTCTCGAGGCAGATTCTTCGCTGGAAGAATGAACCTCAGCAGTCAATACAAACCGCACAAAAAATCTGCTAAAGGTTTACAACCGATTGTAAGATGAAAAAGGAAAAAAAAAATGAAATTGAAGTCAGTCCAATAATCATTTCACAAACAAAATATCCTGGGTAGTTTAATCATTAGTAGAATTGGAAACCTCTCCAGGCTCAGTTAGGTTGGAGTAGGCAAGTAGTAATAGTAACTTTAATTTTAAATTACCACCAAGTCCACCAAACTTTCTGCCATCTTCATCATCCTCATCCTCAGATCTGGGATCATCAAACTTCTCTATTTGCTCCAGTGTTTGACCTCTGTAATAAAAAAATAGTTGTTAATTCGCATACTACCCTCATTACAAAAAGGAGAAGGTAAAATTTAAAGTACTTTGGAAGAGTATGGAGTATACCTCTGCAGCAGTGGCACAGTATCCTTATTGATATAAAATGCATTTTGCTCTGGGCCTGAACCTCCCCCTAGTTCAGGTAATCCCGGCCCTGACTGTACGAGATGGTAAAATAAACTTTTCAAATGTAAAAGAACAGCTAAAAGGGATTGTGATGTTATTTTATGAACATGAGAAATTCACGTACCTATGTGTCAGAACCTCATCATCAGCCAGGTTGTAAATATTCTTCTTGGTATGCTGCTTCGCTCGTTCCGCTGCAAACCGAGCCACCATACGGTCTTCAGCTGACAGCTGGTTGTTCTTCTCTCCGATACGACGATCGATGAACGTGTTGGTCTTGTTCAACAGCTTCATTTCCGTTCCTAGTGTTTCTTTTCTCTGTTTAATAAATAATTATGGGTAGTTTACGAGCTCATGGCTAAAGAGTAACAACTGCACAAGTGGAACTTCAAGGTTCAACAGTGCTTGGTTGAGGTCAGACGCATTCACTCCAAGCGAAATACTAGTATTTCTCTGCATTGGTTTAGGCTCGAAGCCGACCACAACATAGTTAGTTGGGAAAATGCTAGGCAGATGATGATCTGTTTATTAATGTACTAGATGGACCCTCTACCTTAAAAAGGTGACTGCGATAGATTGCATGGACGAAATAATGTTATGGTCCTGCTTGGAACAGGTCTAAGGATAAAATTAGACTTGATTGATGTACAGTCACGTCTAATAATATGTAAACACTTAAGAATTTTTTAAATTCTGTATCTCCTAATGTACTGATTAAAATTTAATGTTATAATGTACATACCTAGTATTCTGAAACTCATATTTTTATGAAAAAAAGTCAACAAGAGTTACAATGACTATTTCTCGCGAAAATAGCTTATATTGAGGAAAGTGTATATGTCACCGTAAAATTGTCAAATACGTTATATTGTAATATAACGTGTTTGATAATTTTACGGTGACATATACATATTATTAGATGTGACTGTACTATTAGCGACCAAATCGGTCTGACACCATTCTTTAACTATTTAAACTGACTTGATTGTAAATATAATAACTTTATAGAGAAAATCTCAAACTTCTATGGAATGGCAATAAGTACCATGTATGTAGTTTTTTGAGGAACATCAAGTGATCCATAACAGCCTCTGTATACAGGCAAGGTTGTCATATCTTATGCATCAATTCACACAACATTGTCCTTCACAATATGTTACAGTAAAAAGTTGCAATCACATAATAATGTCCTGACTTCCTGAGCTCTCTCTAGAGAGTTCACTCCAACTACCAAATATCAATTACCACACTGTGTACTTTGAGCAGACTCAAAGTACACATGACTGATTGCAGATACAAAAGAAAAAGAAAAATCAGCTAATGCATTATGGAACTGCCATGTGATCCCTTAATTATACACAAAAATATCATGTACAGATCAATGCTGTCTCAAAAGTATTATGCGACCATAATGACATGAAACTCTGACGTGACGCTTTGGACTTGTTCATGACTGATTTGCCAGAGAAGGCAAAATTAAGTAAGAACACAGTAAGACAGAATAAGCTCTCATTCATCAATATACTCATCTTATTAAAAGTGACTGAAAAGTTGCTGTAAAGCATTGCTGGACATTTCACATTTGTACTATATGTAGGATTACCTTTTGTATAGCTTTAGCTCGAGAAACACCTGGCAATCCTCTGTCATGCTTCGACTTCTTTCCTAAAACTTTGATTTTCTCTCTGTTTATATGTACTTCGAAAGGATTCATCTTCTTCTTGTGGATTTCCGTTTTCCTCTTGTTGTGAACCTTGTCGGCCAGGCCTGAGTTCCTCTTATTCTTTACTTTCGCCATTATTTTTGTTTATTCTCAATCGTGCCCTTCATAAAATTGAAATTTAATCCAAAGAAGACCCAGCCTAACCTTGCAATTAGGTTAGAATTTTTGACATTGACAGAAAAACAACACACGCGTGGTTTTGACATTACCATGGGCATCCATAGTAATGTCAAAAGTTCAAAACCACGCGGGTGCGTTCATTGATTCAATGCTCTATTGTGATCTGTAATCTAAACACTTCTTCTTACATTATAATATGATGAAATGGCACTTGAAATACTGCTTTGCTTACTGCTTAAATTGTGAAGTTTTAGTTTCAACATGAAGATAAATTAATTCACAAACGCATTCATATTCAATTATTTTGAACGCATTTGCACTACCTCCAACAATAACAAGACACGAATAATTAATCATTTACCAATGTCGACTTTGTGTCGTTAAGTTAAGGTACAATATGTTTCAAATTGTTGTGAAAAGATTTGATGTTTGATAAATGCTCAAATTTTATTGGACGAACGAACTACTCCGAAGTGATATTCGGCTAATTTCGCAATGACGCCGTGTTGCACATAGCGCGTAGGTATATTATTGTGTGGCAATTGTGTAGCTAGCTTTTCAAGCAAAGCGTTTCTCAGCTCAGTTACTCAAGAAAGAAAGTTACACCCGTTGAAGCAGAAAAATGGCTGATTCAGATACTGAAATTACCAAGGAAGAACTTCAAAAAGAAATCACAGGTTCGTACTATCAATTGCAGATGAACGCAAGGGTTTTATCGCTGAAATTCAATGATCTGCTCGGGGCGTAAAATGGCTTCCAACGCCGGAATGGATGTGAACTTACACTTTTAACTTATGTTTTTGTCAATATATCTCTGTTATTACTATATTTATCCAAAAACGTCTCAAGCTTAATTAATGAACGCTGCAATTTAGGATTGTTTAATGTTTACGCTTTAGTAAGAAGCGTTTTCGCTTGCTAGGTGAGCTGTTTTGTTGGTTTATTTTTACACAATACCTAGCGACTTGGTTAGGTATCTTATTGAAACTGTAAAAAAATGGATTACTTAAACATGATGATGGTGAGCCGCGTTTAATTAACTAGCTTCTGGTTCACAAAAAGAAAGAAATATTTTGCTAAATTGGTACGAATAACCAACAAAGTTATTGATGCATTTTTATTTACCTACTTGTAGTACTTGTCTGTCAAAAGAAAGAGCGGGTCGGCCGGGGGCTGTCATTATTGCGTTTTGTTTCATACAATGCAGCAAGGATGCAGTAGGTATAATACCTATGGAAAAATTCACGTTGCGTCTTAATTGGCAAACCATTTCATTAATTACCTACTGCTGTTACTCGACCGGCTCTTACATAATTACATTCATCTAACGGCGATCTGTCTAAACGTTGGGAGAACTAGAAATCATAATTCCTGAATACAATAGTAAGTCTAGATCTCCCTTGAAAAAAAATGCTGCTGATTTTGACGTTTGCGTTTTATTATTAAGAATTTCAGTGTTTTTTGAAGTAGGTAAAACAAGAAGTGCGACAGTAACATGAGACAAGGACAGGAAGGGACTCCCTGTCCTTGTCTCATGTTACTTGGGGTCGGCAAAACTAGTTTTTTTTTTCTTTTATTCTCCTCTGTCAAGCGCAACCCTGTCTGTTTAAATTCTTAATAATAAAACGCAAACGTCAAAATCAGCAGCCCTTTTTTTCGGATGAGAAATCATCAAATGATTCCTCACACTGTGGGCGGACCGGAAGGAAGTGTCAGACTTTTACTGACTTAAACCCATCCACGTTCCTTCCTCGCCCTGTATGCTCCGGGGCCACGGTATCTCTTTGAAACAGTCCCTCAGCCCCGGCTCTTAAGCAGCCTGGAGTCAGAATTTAGGCATAGGTATTTGATGGAGAATGCCGTTTAATACATAGGACGTGTTTTGTAAGTGGTAAAATGTAGGTGTATTGTAGGTAAATCTTTTCCTACCTCTTTCTATGCTTGTAAATGCTCCGAAACCACTCGACCAATAAATTACCATGACCACCAATCACCAATTATGATTATTATGACCATTAAATTTTGTGAATTTGTGTGGTTGGTCCCAGCTTGAATGAAAGGATAGTTGTCATCTTGCATTACAAGGTTGGGCTGCTAACTTACTTAATAATCAATATTTGTTAAAAATCTAAACCTCTTTCCTACAGAAATCCTTGATAATGCTAGTCTGGATAAGACTTCAACCAAGAAAGTCATCCAAAAGCTGGAGCAGAAGCTAGGAGTAGACTTGACAGAGAAAAAGAAACTTATTGACCAACTTGTGATGGACTACGTCAACAGCATAGATTCGGATGAGGATGAATCCGAAGAGGAGGCAGCACCACCAAAAAAGAAGCCTGCGGTGAGGAAAGCAAAGAAGCGGAATGACGATGAAGACGATGAAGAACATGATGACAGCAATGACAGTGATTGGGGGGTGAGTAGACCTCTTGATGTAAGTAGCATACTTAGATCTAAATCATAGGTGTGCCCTGAACATACTTAATTTGCGAGAAAACTTAGGGACAAGTTTTCTCGCAAATTAAGTATTTTGTGAGAAACAATTGATCAATGTGCAGTATGAGTGAGTAAATCTCTTTTTAACACAGTTTGGGGAATCTATGATATAAATCTATGTTGACAGTCGGCAAAAGAGTATGGTATGCAGGCTAAAAAACAACATGTCTACATGATAATTTTCACCATTGTTGACTACAACAACTATAGTCAATGTATTGCTTGAAAAGGAGCCTTAGGGACCGGGACCTGGCTACATATTTATCTCTTACGCCAGCTGTCACGCCATATCTTGGCTGAAATAAAAGAATAAAGATCTTCTAGTGTAAGGTGTTATAGAAAAAAAATTTAAAAAAATCTTTTAATTTTTTTTTTTTTTTTTTTTTTTTTTTTTTTTTTTTCATCTGCAATCAGTGCATTCACTTTTAGCAGATATGTTGCATGCTTCTCTCATTCAGAGTGTGTCCTCCAGCGAGAACATCTACTCGTAATTACCCTACCCTATAGGATGTCTTTTCTTTTAAGGCGTTTAGCATAGCTGAGAATTGTGAGCTGTCGTGCAAGGGTATTGGGGTGGGCTTCCAGCCGTTCCCTGTATCGAGTCTTGACGTTGGTAATTTCTTCTCTCACTGTGAGCATTTCCAGGTGTTCGTGTATTTCAGCATTAGTCACATACCAGGGGACATTACTGATTGTTCGGAGGATTATGTTCTGCATTCTTTGGATTCGTATGATGGAGGAGTTACAAGCACTACCCCACAGCTGAAGGCCATACATCCATACAGGTTTCAGGATCGACTTGTACACTAGTAATTTACTGTCTACTGACAGTTTGCTGTTTCGACATCTTTTAATTTAAGATTATAATTTTATGTCCAGCCAAGAATATGCTGAACGTTTTTATTTTAAAAGAAATGTCACAAGACCTTGCTTTGCATTGTGACTATGGCATTACCATCTTTCTGGACTTAGGTTGTGCCCAACTATGGACATTTTGATGTAAGAATACAACTGGCTGGTAGTCTAAGCAAACTCGAGGAGATATTTTGAATGCAACCTTTTTTGAGATATTTTTTAATATCAGTAAAAGATAAAACCCAATCTAGTGGTAGGAAAAACGTCTATAAAAGTCATAATATTACCAGTTAAATTCCTCATTTCCTGAATTACAAGTACCTAGTTAAAAAGTAATGTGTGTCTAGCCACATAATCTAAATCAATACTTGAATCTAATCAAACAAATTATTAATAACTTAAATTTTGTAATTTAAATTTAAACTATGTCGCGATTGCGAAGACCCTTTCTTGAGATCTAGCAGGTCTAAACCCACCAATCTTGCCCCATTTCACGTGAACAATTTCAGCGGAATCAATGCAGTGCAGTGCAGTGCAACTTAAATGGACTTTTAAATGTTCACGTTCCCCCCGGAGGTATGTAATACAAACCAAATTATAATCTTTTGTTCTTTTATTTAATATTGGTCTGACTGGTATGAACAGTTTGTAAAACGAACACCGGACAGTCACATATTATACTTCAGTACGATCAACTAATCTACTTGGTTTACATTTTACAATGTATTTTTACGTTTAAAATGTAAACCAAATAGATTAGTCGACCGCACATTATCTGTCAGAGTTCAGTGTTCGGAGCCTTCAGCAATTTGTCCGTACCAGTTTGATCCATCCTTCAACCATAAGCATAACATTAACTCTCATTTTTCTTTTGTATAATATACTCATAATCATTGCATTGCATTCATAATCATTTTATTCGCTATTTACTAACTGCTGACTAAAAACCCTTTTGTATTTCTTGCCTGATCTCGCTCGCATAGGAGACATATTTTTTTCTTGTATTTTGCAGTAACGCTTTCTTTAAACTGGTAACGTCTGGTATAGCCCTGTTGAGCCATTGTCTTACATTGCTGGAATATGGAATTGTCATAACCACCATGCTTGGCAAGTGATTGCCGGGCAACTGTATTTAGTGTATAATGAATAGAGATTGGAATAAGACGACTTTATTTGCCTAAACTTCAAGCAAAAAAAGTAACATGTGCATAATACCTCCCAAGTGATTTTTAAGTTCCATAATAAAAGTGTTAAACTCGAGGGAGGTGTGCTCCTCATGTTGCTTACATCCTTGAATTTGACAAATTAACTCTACCTATTCAGATCCCTGTTTGATACATAATATATGCGGTCACAGGTCACGAAAAATAGAATTGGTATTGCTATCTTAAATAAACTTAAAACACCACAATCCTTGGCATTACAAAGCTGCACTCTTCTGACCTTCGTCAGAAGGGCGATTATTCAACGCACAAGTGAAATCCAACAGTGCGCGTTTTTGAAGAGCGGAGTCCGTTGTGTTTTGAACTGTTGGCCCTATACCGAGAGTTGAAAATCCGGTGCGTGATATAACTGCACATAACGTAACAAAACACCCTGTAATCCTCGAAGGGTTAGGGAGAGGTGCACCCTAGGCCACATTTCGCTGGTCAGCCGTCACGTTTAATAAGTATCACCTGTGACATCTAAACGTAACTTCACATTACCCACCTCGGCCACCTCAAACACATTCGGAGCCCTTCCATAACTTTACATCTGACAACTGCAACCCAAAAGCAACCTTGTTACAACGGAAATAAATGTCGCTGTCATCTGGATAGACTTGTCAATTGAAGCAACTCAACCCCAACCTTAAATAATAAAAATAATTTATTTTCAGACCACGCACGATCCATAATTTGTTAGTAACACACTTATCATCATTTTGGTTTTGACAGTGATACCAAGTAATATAACTGTGGAAGGCCTGCACAGAAATTTACTCCGCTTCTCTTAAAATTCCCTTAAAATCATGTCTAAATCGTTTCACTTACAGTGTCGCTGCAACCACCGGCATCATCACAACGAACATCTTCTTCACGGATATTCCGACGAGAGCTCTCACACTTTGCCACAAGAATCGACCGTCACAACTACGGGAACGCAAAATCTCCCCAGGCGTCCAAAGAAAACATACATCCTGCAAAGAGTGACTCCAATTCGAGAAGATGAAGCCGATATCTTCGGAAAGTTAATAGCTAAGAAGCTGCGAAAACTTACAGACCAACAAAGAGATGCTATAATGTTAGAAATAAATAAGCTCTTCTACAATAAATTTTATAAGCCTGCGAGCCCGAAACGTAAGTTGGAGGATAAAGCCACCTCAACATTGCCGATGGTCGAATGTGGTGTAAAGGAAATTTTCCGCGTAACTGGTAGGCCAACTTACGTGAATAATATGTCGCCTATGGCCACCCCTATTTCAGCTGTTGACTTTTCTTTGCCAATTGCAGAAATGTTGCGTATTCCTGAACCGGTACCTAAGACTGATGTCCCACCATCAAATGTACCTGAGCCAGTTGTACAAGAGGCTGCTACACCCAAGACTCCTAATGTGAATACTGGGTATAGATGTGGTTTAATGTAATTGTTATACTTTTACAAGAAATCTACATGATTTTTATATAATTTGGCCATATTTTTGTAAAATAAATTCTATGTCAGAGGCCAAAACTATTTAAATCATATTACACAGATCTAGATGCGAGTCGCAAGGGACCGGTCAATGTGGCGACACGTGGAGGAGGCCTATGTCCAGCAGTGGACGACTTTCGGCTGAGATGATGATGATGATGACACAGATCTATTTCTATTGTCCAAAAATATATCAAGTAAGTTATAATGCCCAAAATGGTTGGCAGAATACAGTATTATTGATCTAAGTTTTCTATGTCAATTTTTGACAAAAAATTAAGCACAAAAGAAGTATAAAAAAATAGCTATAAGAAAAATAAATGTGATGTTTTTGGTGCCCGCCTACTTCAAAAATATAATAAGTACTCTGTTACTTTTAAAAAAAGATTTCGATTTGATTAATTAGTTGTTAAGTCAGAATACAGATCCTGATCTGTTTTACTTAAAAGAGATTTACTCTAGGCCTGTTTGCACCACAAATCAATAAATAGGTTTGCTAAACATATTCTTAAATAACTGGCTGAAACAGAACTATATTAAAATTTGTGGTGAAAACGGGCCGCTAAGTGTGTTCGAGATTTGAAATCTCATTTTCTTTTTGCGTGTTTAATATAGATTTTAAGCTAAAAGATGACGGTAGAAATTAGAAATTATGCAAGGGACATTGATGTGCTGAAGAATTTCCAACTCTCTGCCCTGAGACGAATGTGTAAATTACAGGACACCAAAAAATCCGTGTTATGACTGTGTATTTTGTCGTCATGAAATACCAGTAAATGCTACTTTTCATTGGCAACGGAAGGCAGATCATATTGTGATTTAAAATAGCAATATTGTAGGATCAAACTTGTAGTAGAAACACATACAAGGTATATTTTTGTAGTACATTCATTGTAGAATCGCCTAAAATTATGTCCACAGAGTTCGCGGACAGTCAATCACTTTCAACCTTATTACTAAGTGTATAAGAGTGAAAAGGCAGAAAATCAGTGAACCGGGTAGAACATCCAACAAACGGCGACAAGTCAATCAATGCCTAAATAAAAGCGTAATGTTGAAAAAGCAACTCTCGACGCAAATCCGAGCTTTGAAAATTAAAAAATGCTCTTTTATTTTAAGTAGGCATTCATTGAAGTTTCGCCTAAACGGGCATAAATGTAGAGCTGTAAGGGCCTTATTTAATTAAAACATTGTCATAGTTAGGTACACAGCATACGCACAAGTACAGTTAGTGCTTAGTAATTTATCTCCACCTCTACATCGCATCATATTACAAACCGAACTGTTGCTACTAAAGGGTAATGGTAGTTCAGTGCTATATTTCAACCAAACTACTGCTACTGAAAAGTTGCACTAGTTTGGTCAACCGGAATACTGCTACTAGAGGGTCATATCGATTACGATGATTTATCTTTATCGTCGTAACTACAAGGTTGTTGTTAGGTTCACAATGACAGTAATCTTTATTTTTCATTGCAATAAGGTTGCTTTGGACTGTAGCTGTCAGAGATGAACTGAAATGACTATTGGTTGCCTGCACAATAATTTTTTATCGATTCTGGACATTCTCTACTTTCCACCTGCCACGTAAAACTTGGCCCGTTATGTCTGTTATTATTTACCTTATTTCCAAAAAGAAGGTTTATTTTTAGGGTTCCGTCCGTAGCCAAATGGCAATAACGGAACCCTTATAGATTCGTCATGTCTGTCTGTCTGTCTTCCGTCCGTATGTCACAGCCACTTTTTTCCAAAACTATAAGAACTATGCTGTTGAAACTTGGTAAGTAGATGTATTCTGTGAACTGCCTTAAGATTTTTACACAAAAATAAAAAAAAACAATAAATTTTGGGGGTATTCTTGGAACTCAAATTCAAAAATTTTCTTTTCACTAAACCCATACGTATCTATGGATACGGGTATCTATGGATAGGTCTTTAAAAATTATATGGAGGTTTCTAACATCATTTTTAGGGTTCCGTAGCCAAATGGCAAAAAACGGAACCCTTATAGTTTCGCCATGTCTGTCTGTCTGTCTGTCTGTCTGTCTGTCTGTCTGTCTGTCTGTCCGCGGATAATCTCAGTGACCGTTAGCACCAGAAAGCTGAAATTTGGTACCAATATGTATATCAATCATGCCGACAAAGTGCAAAAATAAAAATTTAAAAAAACATTTTTATTAGGGTACCTCCCCCAGACGTAAAGTGGGGAGCGATTTTTTTTTTAATTTTGACCCTGACGTGTGATATATTGTTGTATAGGTATTTAAAAATGAATAGGGGTTTTCTAAAATCATTTTTTGATAATATTAATATTTTAGGAAATAATCGCTCCGAAAGTCAAAAACAATGTGTCCCCCCCC
Source organism: Xestia ashworthii (assembly GCA_950022955.1). Taxonomy (NCBI): domain Eukaryota; kingdom Metazoa; phylum Arthropoda; class Insecta; order Lepidoptera; family Noctuidae; genus Xestia; species Xestia ashworthii. The sequence goes on from OX465570.1 coordinate 19,233,956, forward strand.
CCTCTAACTTTTGAACCATAAGTTTAAAAAATATGAAAAAAATCACAGAAGTAGACCTTTATATGAACTTTCTAGGAAAATTATTTTCAACTTGATGAGTTGAATAGTTTTTGAGTTATATAGCACTTTTTCAAAAAAAAACGCAAATGATAACTTTGTTTTTCATACAAATACTATGAAAAACAAAGTTATTTTTGCTGACGAAAAATGTTGGTATTTTTAATGGTCTGGGAAGCTACGGAACCCTACAGTGAGCGTGGCCCGACACGCTCTTGGCCGGTTTTTTTTCTAATCTGAATAGTTTGCGCGAGACCCTTCCAAAGTGGAAAAATGTATGTCCCCCCCCCCCCGTAACTTCTAAAATACGAGAATGATAAAACTAAAAAAAATATATGATGTACATTACCATGTAAACTCCCACCGAAAATTGGTTTGAACGAGATCTAGTACGTAGTTTTTTTTTAATACGTCATAAATCGTAAACAGCAATTTACCTTTCATTCAACCTGCTACGGAACCCTTCATGGGCGAGTCCGACTCGCACTTGGCCGATTTTTTGATGTGTTAAAAATGTAATTTAGATTTTAAGTACCTATTGGTTATGAGCCTTAATATTAGAGGTAGCCTTTGCCTTTCTCTGTATCAATACTGGTTTCTAAAAAAAAGAAATAGTATTCTGATCACGATTTTTTTTTTTTATAAAATCTGGAAACCATAAAAAAATAGCGCTTTTATTTACTCTAAGCGTCACGTAAATGAACTTGAAAATAAATTGTGGGTTTTTTTGCAATTTGCAGGTCAGTGATAGGCTTAGGCTGTATGTTGATCAAAATATGATCCGCGACCGTAACATATATGGCCCAATGAATTACTTTTTCATGAAATGTGACTAAATTAACTTGGGTGTATTGACAGGTTTGGTGATTTTAATTCTGTAAAGACATGAGGTCACATGATCATATTTTGTTTAACATACAGTCTGACGCGCAAATAGCAGAAAATTTGAATTTAGCTTTAAACGAAAATGCTTTAATTTTGGCATTCATTTATGTGACGCTTAGTGCCAAGGAACACGCGCAATTTCTAAATTTGTAAAGGGAAAAATAGAAAATAAATAGAAATACATATTTTATTATTCACTTTCACTGTTCTGTAGGCCATAAAAAAAAATGTTCGAAAATTTAGAGTTAGACATTTAGTAGATTGAAAATTGTTAAACAATTTAAAAAATCAATAGTAAGATGTTAGTTGTAAGTATTTATTTTAGTCTAAAACTGTGTACGGCTGTGACCGTAATTTCGGCAGTGTGTGTGTGAAAAAGATTTACTTCAATAAAGGTTTTTATTGAAAACATGGTTTTAATAACTTTCCTTACTTCACTTATATTGTCACTTACGGGATGTCTTCCGTGGTTATTCAACCCGCGATCATGGCGCTTGCAACAGCGTCGAAATATCGATTTTTAATCATCATTCTTCTTATACTTAGCAGTTTATTTAGGGTAGGCATATATGCAGCATGTTTTCCATACTTCTACATTAAGGTTAAGTCACATTAAACGCCAACACGTCACCACACAATATGTGACAAGGAATGCGGTGCACTAACACGTAATAAACATTTCGAATCCTTATTCTTTTTGTAGGTATTTGCGGAGAAATCGTGAATTGGCGTGGAGGGCGCGCGCGTGCCTTTATGCTCTGGCATTCATAAGATTAATCACATAGATCAGGCTCTTTTCCCTTGCAACTCACTGAGAGGTCTCATCGCACAAATAACGCACGAGATGAGATAAAGAGATACTCAAAAACGTTGATCCACCTCTTTCTGGGCCATTGGACTGGAGAGTTCTATGCAGTTGCCCATTCCATAAAAATATATGTTATAGCTAGCCTATACTGTCCCACTGCTGGGCAAAGGCCTCCCTCCATTCAATCCAACTGTCACGAAGTTGTGTCACCACCAAAAAATAAAACCCGGGTGGGGTTTTATTTTTTGGTGGTGGCACAGAATCGTGACCCTACCTGTCAAAAATATTTGACAAGTATTAATTAGTTGTGGCTGTATACTGTAGCCTAGGTTTTGTTTTTGACACATCAAAAGTGCCAGTAGTTGGACGTTAAAAAAATGTTTTGAGTTTGACTGCTTCTTTGGGCTAATGTTCGCAAGCAAGACTGCTGGGCATACGGTCCTGGGTTCGATACCCAGGTCAGGCGATATGCAATTGGGTTTTTTCATCAGTAATTTAATCAGCCATGGATTTGTGCCCGATTGATGGCAACAGGTTCGTCCCCTATAACATGGGACTTAACACATAACTGCCGAAATGTGCCTGCACTATTAGGTACACCTCTGTCTAACTCTTCGGGATTACAGGTGTGATGTTTTGTTATGAATTTGACAAACGGTCGCGTGTTTAGACAACACTTGTGTAGCAAAAGTGTCTACCATTGATTTGACAGGCACAAGATAGACCTAGGTACCAATATTTCCATACACGTCTACTTGCTGATTATGTAATTATGCTAAAATTCTAATAAAGATCTTTATATCTCTTCCAGTCTGGGGGAAAGAAAAAGAAAGTTGAAGAAAAGAAAAAGAAGCCCACTCCTAAGTCTAAGAAGGAAAAAACGAAGAAGGTATGTGACTTTAAAAACCAAACTGTCTTATTGGTCTAGGTCGCAAGTGCTACTGCTGAAAATGAGGACCTAGGAACCGATTGCCTGTTCGGGCAACGTGTTCCGGTTCTGCTTCTCAGCTAAAACACTAGGAAGCGGTGAAAGACGGGTGTTTTGGAGGTGTCTCATGTAAATTTTGAAGCTCAAAAACTTGGTTGTCATTAAGAAATTACTTTATGATGTCTCCAGCGATTTCGAAATAACGTGCTTAAAGCCATAGTGAATGCCTCACGGTACACAAGAATGGATGAAATCCACGAATATCAAAAAATTCAAACCGTCAAAGAGGAAATCAGAATTATGACAAAAGCTTACAGAAAGAGGATAGTAAATCAGGAAAACAGACTTACTCAGGCTCTAAATGAATTGCTGCCAACAAGACGTCTTAAAATTAAAATACTGCATACTTTGGATAGTATACTTTGAGTAAAACAATATCCAAAGGAAGCCTAACAATACGAGAGCAAGCCTAACATATCAAAGTATTTGAAGAGTACTTTAAAAACAACTGCATAAGTTTCAGGAACCGATCGCATGTTTGCAAATAAATAAGATGTCATTTATGGAAACACATTTCTATCCAGAATTTTTCTGTGGCAGCCACGGAGTCTAGCTGGATTCGTGTACAGTTGGGTCAGCTGGCAATAGGCTCGCCCTATATTATATGTAACCCCAGAAGAAATTATCACTTAAAAAAAAACAAACAAAACTGTCAGACGGCTTCGTGACATTTAAACACACAAGAGGAATGTGGGTGCACTTTGAGACTCACCTCTGTCTAGTCCTTCGGGGATTACCGGCGTGATGTTATTAATGTATTATTAACTGGCGGACGTCACGCGGTTTCACCCGCGTAGTTCCCGTTCCCGTGGTAGTACGTGGATAAAATATAGCCTGTCACTCGCATACAAAGTAATCCATTGCTAAAAGAATAATTCAAATCGGCCTAGTACTTTTTAAGTTTATTCGTTACATACTTAATATACAAATCTTTCCTTTTTATGAAATCTCATTTATTAATTAAATCAACTAATTCCAGGGTGGCGCCGCTGGCGGTGTCAAGAAAGGAGGCCGCAAAGGCAGCGGTTACACAAAGGCCTGTAAACTATCACCAGAATTAGCAGAACTGATGGGAGAAAGCGAACTACCAAGACACGAAGTAGTGAAGAGGGTATGGGCTATCATCAAGGAAAAACAGCTCTTTGACCCCAAAAACAGACAATTCGCCATCTGCGACAAGGCCCTGTTCAAAGTCATTGGCGAGGAAAGTTTTCACACATTCAGCATGATGAAGTACTTGAAAAATCATTTCTTGGATTAGTTTGTAAGTAGGAATTTTATTCTAAGTCAGTATTCGGTGAAGTCGCATTATGACGCTTATGTTCGTCAGTTTAAGGCACTCTTGGTAACTGTCTTGCATAAAGCATTACATGGGCTCCGTAGGGTAAGTCGCAAACGATCGGTGCGGGTGAAATGGTTCTATAGTTTATTATGCATTCGCACAGAAAGAAACAAAAAAGTATTGGAAAGCTCTTTATTGAAGTACCCTTATACTTGATATTGTCCTATACTTAGACTGTTTGTGGACAGCAGACATATACTTCAATCCATTATCTGCGAGTGTTTGGAGCCGTGTCCATATTTTGTCCGTACCGGTTTTGCGGAACGTTTACGCGACGTTGATGACCATACAATCATGTTAACGCATCATCTTCGTAACGTCAGTAGCATATGCGAAGGGAACCTTACAATCGTGACGAAAATATTCGTCTTTGAAGCGCCTTTGTTTTAAGATGAGCTTTAAGCTGTAAGAAATCGTGAATTCAGTCAATTTTGTGGTTAAGGCTAAATGTTATGTTTAATAAAATAGGCATTTTTTGTATTTTAGTCAGAAAAAATAGCTCATCGAGGCATCATGTAAGTTTTTGGTCATTTAAGTAATAATTTTGTGTTATTTTGTGACCTACGCAAAAAGAATTGTTGTCCTTGTTTTCGTATTGGTCGACCGACCTCACGAAAGAAAAGAGGCTCGACACAACCGTGATTAGATAGTGTTATAAATAAGGTTCGCATGCAGAAAAACAAATAATGCTTTGTTTGTCTTCGTAAAATTGTAAATACCGTTAGATTATAATCTATCTCGCGAGATTGTAAACTCTCGAAAGATTGTGAACATGGAACGCATCTCGCGCGCTGATTGGTCGTACGGCATGTGCTCCGCGCCGCCATATTTGTTTGTTGTTTGAGGGATTTTCTTTTTAAACTCTTCTCTAGTCGCTGTGTAGATGGCGCTGAACTTGGTAAGTTACTGCAAGGAACGGAACGACACATTAGGGATGGGCAAGTGAAAAAAAATATCTGTATTAACAAAAACATATCGATATTAACAGTATCGATAATTATTATCGAGTGAAAAATATCGATATATCGTCATATATTATTATAAATACATATTCCCAAAGCGAACACGAAACCATCAAAGTTGCGTTTAAAAAAAACGAAATTGATACGAATTCCATACTCTAAAATAAATATCGATTTATCGCGATAAAAAATATCGACAATATTTATCTATAATTATAATAATATGGAAAAATGTCGATATTTTGATACATCGATATTTTTTGTCCATTGCTACGTCACATCATTTCATTTGGATGTAATTGTTATATTCGGAAGCTTAGCAAACGAACGCCAACGAGCGTATGTGACGTGACGCAATGTTTTTTTTTTGCTTTGACACCTAGTAACGTAGGTAGTCAATTCAACGCCATCTACAGAATTCTTGGAAACTAGGTTTTTTTAATACTCTCATTCTTTGTTGTGGAATGTAAACGAACAGTGTTTTTAGTGATTGTAAATCGATTTCTCGTTGAAAAGAACTCACAGCTTAAGAATTAGATATGAAATTGCGGTGGAAGTAAAATGAATCTGTGAATAACTAAAGAAACAAACAGAACGGCTTACTGTAAGACCGACCAATTAGGGACAGGTTCACAATCTTTCGAGAGTTTACAATCCAGCGAGATTATAATCTAATGGTAATGAAATTTTACGGTGACATATACATAGAAGCTCCGAACGTTTTTAAATCCATGGCGCATATTAAACTCTAGTTTAGCTTATACAATATTTCTTATGATTCAACTACCGATAATTCAAATACCATTTTGCGTATAAGTTAAAGCCACTAGGTACTGTTGGATACAATTATCCGAAAAGCGTCTTTTACCATTATAAAAAAACTTTGTTGCAAATGGACTTTTACATTATTTTATTATTTTATAAATGCTATGTACCATATTTTATTGGATTCCTGTGGTCTCCCCATCAACACAGACTGGACCCGATTCTACTTACGGCCGTTTTCTATAACTTACTTACGTATAACTGTTAGTTAATAAGCCTACCTCTCGTAGCTAAAGTTGTTTCTGTAAACAAAGTTAGCTTGGAATATCCTATCCGCGTGACCTACCAGTCATTCGAAAGAACTGTGATTCAAAGAAAAAACAAAATGAAGCTTTTCTGTGACGTTTTGTTTCTAACGGTCCGTAAGCTAAATGTCAAACAGTTACAGATAGCAACCTTCGGTTACCTGTTAGTAAGTTATTGAAAATGGCCGTTAAAGGAAAGCATTGAAATGTAAGCTTTATATCGTGTTCCTTATGGTACAATTCTTCTTTCAAGTAAATGTTGATGAGAAGAGCAATCCTGTGGATCGTTTCTTTTGAGTGGTTGAAATTTCAAACTAGGAATAGGTTGACTACTGACGGTTGTTTGATGTTTTTAATTATTGAGCGTTTACAATGATTGTGTTGCATGGAGGCCTAATATTACTGAAAATGAAATCAACCAAGTTTATTGCTGAAATGTCTTCCTAGTAGATTAGAGCAAGTATGCTCAAACATTTACTAACTAGATTTAATCTTACTGTCTACAGGTGCATTATCCAATGCATTTATTGTTTTTTTTTATTACTTTGCAAAGATCGGTGTATCTAGAGTATCATTTAATAAACATGTGGATAATGCCTCCCTCTATAATCCCGTAATCATGCATCTGCTTAACGTACACTCAGTATGTAATGGATGGATGGTCACCCATCCCGGACCAACCTCGGCAAGAACTGCTTAACCTTGAAGATCGACCCGTGCGGCTGATATTATTTAGCGATGAGATCGTCAAACATCTCGAAAGTAAACCATTATGTTAGAGGGAGTTGGTATCTACATGTTACTTACTTTTATTGAAGTTCAGGCAAATACAGGGTGTAAACAACCTCATCACGAAGCCGTCAACCAAGCAATCTGTACATCAAACTAAGGGGTTGGCTTTAGTTACATGACCGCCGCGGAGAGGGCTAAAAAGGGTTTAAGCTGGTAGGGAATGGGTCCCCCTGTTATGACTAGACCACTCTTATACAAGATTATGCATATTTTCCGTGAAATTAGTGTAAACTGTTTCTAACCTCAAATCATTTCTATAGCGAAAACGGAACGTTAAAATATATGACTGACAGTCAAATCTGTTCCAAATGTGTGTCTATAGTGCAGAATGACGTGAAAAGTCTGCAAAACGAAACGTAAAAAAAAAAAATTGTTATTGTGTCACTGTCATTGTACAATAGGCAATGTTATTAGAAGCTGAGAAGGCTACTAGAATTCGGATGCAAGAGCGAGCGAAGCGAGCTCGGGACTTGGGGCACCCCGACACGGTTGATTTAGGTTAGAAGGGTTAGAGCGAAGCGAGCGAATAGACCCCGCCATACCCTTCGTGGTTATTTTTTTAAACCACTCGGAAGTAGGAGCCCCGCAAAGCGTCGACCGCCCCACCCTCGACTGTGCCACCGTGAGTGGTATAGGATATATAATTTAACCCTAATACGTCATTTAAGCGACTTTTAAGTGTTTTGAGGTTAGGTTACATTAATCGATTTTTCTCAGGAATGGTGCATTTTCTTTTCATGGGAGTGGTACCAGGGGGCACGGGGGACACTCCCTCTACACTGAGCGTGGCCCGACACGCTCCAGGCCGGTTTTTATTGGGGTGAAAAGTCACGTTTTTCGATAGGACTCGATGTAACGCCCTTAAAACATTGTGCTGATGGATGAATAGTACGGGGGTCGTGAAGGTGTTTAAAGTAAACATTTTACATTAGAAACATAAATTTAAAAAAAAGTTGTAACTAGAAGGTTCCCAGGTTTACGGTCTAAGCCCAGTTACACGACTCCGCTCCCACCCAACAAAAACAATATAATTCAAATATGAGCTTTATGTATTGCTATTTAGAAATACTTTACATTGCCAACATAAATTAGCAGACAGCTCGATGTCAGCGGGCTTGCCGCTGTCAATCCCAATTAATAAATTGAAAATTGATTGATTGATTTTTAATTTGAATTAAATATATTATTTTTGTTGGGTGGGAGGGAGCGGAGTCGTTTATGTGGGCTACAACCTGGAACAACAAACTGATCGCAATAACGGGGAGAACAAGTGCCTTTTGGCTTCGGTAAGAGTTTTTTTACACCCCATCTATACTGATCTCTGCCAATTTTCTGCCATTATTGATGACTAGGCTACCTGTCCAAATCTACACGCTTAAATAATAAATCAAATAAGTCATTCTAGTTTAAGAAAATGCGATAATTATGCTTCTTCAGACATTTTTAATCAAATTAATTGCATTGGGATGTGTATAAGCATTTAAGGTCTACGCACACGACACGGACATTTGACGGTCTTAAGTCAGTGATGTACAGGACCTATAATGGCCAGCGCACACAAGGGACGGCAGGGGGCATTTAATCTTCACCGTAACCATCAGCGGTAGCCCAGTGATAGCGGCCTGACTTACGACCAGTAAGTCGTGGGTTCGAACCCAGGCAGGCGCATTACTTTGCGTAACTTTTTCATCACCACTGCTCTCAAAACGGTGAAGCAAAACATTGTGAGGAAACCGGCATGTCCTAGAACCAAAAAATTCGAAGACATGATCTATCAATCCGCACTGGGCACACGTGGTGGATTATTGCCCATTCCCTCTCATAGAGAGGAGGCCTGTGCCCCAGCAGTGGGAACATTAATAGGCTGATGATGATGATGAAAGATAAAATGCTCTTCCATGCCATTCCAGGTGTCAGCGCACTCTTGGGACAGCAGGGAAGACCATTACAGCACATAATTCCGCTAGTTTTCTTTCAGAGATTTTTGTCCCCCACAGACAAACGTCCTTCCTTTGCATGTAGATTTGGACACAAATAAATAAATTTATGTATAACTTAAGGCATGTTGTGATGAACTTTGTAAAAATTAAAATAAATTGATGACGAGTTTTACATGATCGTGTAAGAAAAATAATCTACATAGTTTTTTAAAGCATCTCTATTCCGCGTAGTGAAGTCATTTTACATTGTAGTTCAGTCAATGTTTTACATTAATAGTTGAGGTTGTATTCCACATGCGATAATGATCCTTACTTACATGACGATAGATGTGAAATGTGCATTAATGTTGTGCAAATAAGATTCATTATTGCATGTGGGTACTAGAATTGAGTAAGTTATTGCCAATCACATAGTAGTACATTTTAATCTATGATCAACATATCGATTATAATTCCTTTTTAACAGCGTTGCATTAATTTTGATCTTGTGGCGTAAAATTGATAGTGGAACGTTTTGGATAATTTCAAACTAGTCGCTGTGTTTCCCTTCAATTCTTCAAAGAAAGTAAAAAAAACTACTTAAAGTAACAAATTAAAAAAGTGAAATAAATGCAAAATGAGTTAGCTAATATTTCTGTCGTTGGGTGGCCCAGTGGTATCAACCCCAACTTACGAATTGCAGGTCGTAGGTTCGAACCCAGTTAAGAGCTTTCCTTTGTGTAGGTAATTTACTTTAACACCACTGCTCTCAAAAATTGTAAGGAAAACATCGTGAGAAAAACGTTCTAAAACCGAAAATCAGAACACGTGTTGTCCCGAGTTCACTGATGGTCGAGCATTTTCAACCTTATTACTGGTGGCAGACCCTGGACCACCTCAAGCGGGGGTCTGTGTCCCAGCAGTGGGAACCTTAAAGGCTGATTATGAGTAAATGTAATCTACACTATCAGTTTTACAGCCCAGGATAAATACGAGTAATACTGAAATCATGATAGAATATTTATTTGTCGTACATACAATAGCAGCTTTTTGTCTCTTAACAGCCTTTACCCTTAGCGTAAGTTTTTAAGGTAAAAGCGTCAGGGTAGCCCGCGAAATTCAAATTTTCTTACATTTTTTGCAATTTGCAGGCCAGTGTTACGTTGTCTTGATTTAAATATTGTTCGCGACTGTAAGACGTACCTATGTAGTTTCAGAATTATTATCATCAATATAACCCTCTTAAGTTCATACAGGTTGAGGAACGATTTTGACCCTGAAAAAACAGTTCCTAGACCTTTATGAACTTGGAGGATTGACTTGATGATTTTGATGGTTATAATTCGGTATTTACATATGTAGTTGCAGAATTATAATCATCAATAAAACCCTCAAAGTTCATAAAGGTCGAGGTAGGACTTTCAAGGTTAAAGAAATTCCTTGAGCCTAGCCTTGGCCTGTAAATAGCAAAAACGTAAGATTTTTTTTTATTCCGCGGGCTACCCTGACGCTTTCACCTTAATCAAGCCCTTTCACAGTTATTCTTTCTCTTGCAGCAACTCAATAGGGACCTTATTGCAAGGTAAGTAAATACTACTTTGGTTGTGACAGACTTCTCAGTCGCAGCAACCAACGAGTAGATAATAATCACTATTTTCATCTTTTTAAGAATCAAAGTCGTATAAAATAATAATAATAATAAGAAGTACCCTACTATAGGTATGTGCCCGACCCAGTTCTTGTTAATGGCAGTATCACACTGTACTGGGATCAATCCATCATCACTGACAGGACTGTTATAGCCAATAGGCCTGATATAGTGGTGATGGATCGATCAGAGCGGCGCGCAATGATTGTTGACATAACGGTCCCGCATGATGAGAACCTCGTGAAAGCCGAGAAAGATAAACAAATAAAGTATCTTGACTTAGCTCGCGAGGTTGTCGACATGTGGGAAGTGGACTCAGCGATCATTGTGCCGATAGTCGTGTCAGCGCATGGCTTAATTGCCAAGAGCTTCGACCAACACCTGAGGAGGCTCTCGTTAGGCAGCTGGATCAAGGGCTTGATTCAGAAAGCGGTACTCCTGGACACGGCCCGTATTGTTAGGAGGTTCTTCTCTCTGGAGCCCTGACCGCCGGTAGCTTGGACCCTGTTCCCGATACCGGTGGACTACAATTTTTTATATTTTTAAATGTTTTTTATATAAATTTTTATATTAATATTTAAAAATGTAGAAAATTTGTGTAAAAATGAATAAAGGAATAATAATAATAATCGTTTATTTATCAAAAGGGGCACACTTACAATTAAGCATCAAAACAAGTAAAATAGAGCACTGTTGCTTATTGCCTGAACTAGGTGGAACCTGTGTTTCAGGCTAGAAGGTGCATAAATACCTACTTAAAATAAATAAATTAACATTAAAAGAAATGTAAAAGTAAATTACTAAAATTACGACTTACATAGAAAATAATTAAACAATATGTCAGCAGTTTACTTACAGACAACAAGTAAATCTTCTGTCTGTGCATAGGTTATGGGTTGTAAAAAAGTAATAATAGCCTTTTTACAGCTAAAGTAGTTCAACTTATATATACTTAGTTTTCTATTTAATCTATTGTACAGAAAATAACTGTGGAAGGACTTAACATTGTAAATACAGCCAGCACAAGCTGCGTTACCGATTAATATGGCGAAGCTAAGAAAATGTGATGATGCGCAGGTGTTGATTCGAATCACCTTGAGCTAAAATGACATTTTACTAACAGTAGTGGGAAAGTCCAAATGAGTCTCGTTTTGATTTAATCTTTGCAAGAAAAGCGAGCGTAGTGCAAGTCTTTGACTGGCTTAAAATTGTAATGTGTGCGTGAAACAAAAGGCACAAAACAACATTTTGCCAGATTTAAACTACATTTCTCCCACTTGTATCATCATGGTCGCCTAGGGAAAGGTGTACGAGATGATCCACTTAAGGGAGAATGCTTGTAGTTTAAATAATATTCTACTTAGTGCAGACGTAGATACGGTTATCCATAATAAATTTATCTATCTAATTGTTGTCATACTCAAAATTTTATATTTTTTGATTTTTATTATTATAAATCACATTTTTTAAAACGTTATCAAAGGATCATCTTGTACACCCCGGTGTCCAAGATGATCCCTGCTGTAGGGGCAAGATGATCCCAGGATCATGTTGCCCTGCACCCCTGTTGAGATTATCATAGGTTATGGTAGATCTGAGTAAATAAAGCCATAATCAGGGTTTACTATATCTTTAATCAAATAATGTAAATGAAACTCAAAAAGTAAAAAAAAAATTATAAGTCTAAGCGCCTCTTTCCTGGCACTGTTGTACACAAATCACAAGTAAATTCATCAGGGTCATCGCTGTCTATCCCTGCACAAGCTTCATGACCCCATCTTTGGCATACACAACACTTTATCCATCCCTCGCCCCTATCATCTTTGGAAAACGTTTCCGTACAGAAAAGACATTCCGCGTCTTCTTCTTCTTCGGACGACTCAGACATAATATTCTTCCTTTTATTTGACATTCCTTTGCCTACGCCTTTCCCTTTCTGTTTCTTTTTAGGATGACTTTTTTTTACCCTTTGTTGTTTTTTATTGTTTCTATTTTCTTTATCGGTCTTTTTATTTCTTTCTTCCTCTAAATAATTTTTGTATGGTGTGCTAGTTAAAATTGACGTGTCCATTCGTTTTCTCTTAAGATGGCTCCTTTTACCTACAATTTTTGGCAATGGATGAATTTGGGCCGGTGTAACATTAAAAGGTTCACATTGGCTATCTTCAAGGATGGATGGCGATACACTTGAGTTGCGTGCGTAGCTCGTAGATGGCAATGGCGACAAAGGACTACGAAACAAGAAATTCCCATCATTTACAGGAGTTGGTGACGGTGTTTTATTCTGCAAGTCATGTGAAGTGAGGGTTTGTGGTGAGGGATCCGTTGCTGGTAGTTGTTCTATGTTTGAACCCGTAGTAGGCATTTCTACTACACTGGAGTCTTCATTAAATTCCATTTCGGTTGTTGCAGCAGCGATAAAGTCAGCTTCGGTGAACACATCCGGGTTGAAAGGATAAATACCTGTTTTGGCAAATCCATTGATGGCATTTAATGGGACTGCTGCTTTTAAATAAGCCTCTCCAAAAATCTTTGCAATCTGAAATACAGTTACTGGCCTGCCAGGATTGTTGTTCATCCATTTTTCGAGTGACTGGTTGTGGTAAATACTCAAAGGATACATCAAACTGACGTCTAGAGGCTGCAGTTTATGGGTGCAGTGTGGAGGCAAGCAGACAATAGTGACGTGGTTTTCTCGAGCTTTTAAAATTAATTCCAAATTTTTTGTGTGTGAAAGGTGGCCATCTAAAATCAACAGGACTGGGTCCTCCGCAGAAGGTTTCGTGTAGCTTAAAAAATGGTCAAACCATTTGGTAAAAACTTCTAGATTCATCCATCCAGATGAATTACATGCCCATGCGGAGCCTGGCGGTGCGCCATCTATTAGTTCCATCTTCATACGAACCCTTCGAAAAATAAACATAGGTGGAACAAAAGTTCCAGAAGCAGACATACAAATTACAGCTGTCGTAGTCTCCCCCCTTTCAGCTGATGTAACTCGTGCTACCTGCTTACGTCCAGTTCCTGCAAACACCTTTGTATTTTTGGTAGGCACCGTAGAAACGCTAGTCTCGTCAACGTTATAGATACGGTGGCATGGATGGTTTTTCGTCTCTTGAACACATTTTAATGTAGAATAAAATCTGTCTACTACTGGTTTATTAAAGGCCCGTGCTCGAGCAGTTGAAGTGGATTCAGGTGCACGAAGGGCTATATCTGGATGCCGCTGACGGAATCCTCTCAGCCAATCATATCCTGCTTTTTCTCGGTTGAAAGGATGAGTGATATTATTTTTTACTGCAAGTTGATATGCCAACGATAAAAGATCTTGCCGTGTTAATCCATACATCCTCGTCTCCATATCTTTAATATGCTTCACGAGCTCAACTTCCTGTTCTGTCGTAAAAACTGTTTTTTTTCCACCTAAATATTTAATTGCACCGACAGCCACTTTATTGTTGCCTTTAGCCCGCCTTTTTAGTGACATAACAGGCACTCCAAATTGTTTACTTGCTGTTCTAAATGGCATGCCATTTTTAACAGCATCCAGCGCTTTGATCATGGAGTCTTCCACCCACGACCCGCGATCAGTTTTTCTTTTATAATTACGAGGCATAGTCTAGAACAAGACAAAGTATTTTTGTTATTACTGATTTGAAATCTACTACTATTTTGTTAATAATGCAGACAGTTTATATTAATTAATTAAGTCATATTTATTATAAAATATACATACGTATACCTACTAAAACATAATAACACAAATAGTTAAAAAAATTGTTCCCGTAATAGTAGATAGGATTACGTTGTACACCCCGGGTGTACAAGATGATCCACACGGATCGTCTTGTACACCGGTAACATAATCATCTTGCCCCAACATAAACTTTTTTATTCAATGATCGATAACATAACCTATGTGGTTTCAACTGTTTCCATGCTGTTAAAAATCAAAATAGAGCAATATACAAACCTAACTAATACAACAGCCTCAACAATAAAGTATGTAGACACACATTAGACATAAACTTAAAGTCAACCTTACCTTAGATCAAAGTCACGTAATATTTGTTTTCTTCCACAAAAAATTTAACTGTCACTAAAGACGCCATTAAGATTGACTGAGGCGGGGGAATATCGGGGACTACATTTTACCAACAAAAACAACTAGATGGCGCTACTAGTTTCGTTGCAATATAAAAGGATCAACTATCCTCAACGGATCATCTCGTACACCTTTCCTAGATCCTTACAATTGATCGGTAAGACAGCTTGTTTCATAAATAGTTATAAGTGTAGCCTTCAGAAATGAGGCAAACTTTGTATAAGTGGAATTACTACTAGACTGAGGTTGTATCTCTGCGAGATGGACGAATTGAATAAATATGATGAAAATATCTACCTGTTTGTTATTTTACGAGCATTTATTTGTATTACCTACCTATGGTCCATTTTCACCAAAAAGATGACGGTCTGGTTATCTAAAAACAGTTAACACATTTTTGTAGGGAAACGTGTCCCCTATACAGCTGTTTTTAGATAATCAAACCGTTATCTTTTCGGTGAACATGAACCTTAGTGTCAAGGGATAAATCCTCGCGCAATATACTGTCTCTATTGAAAATAAGACTGTATTGCCATTATTTTACCTATTCAACGCCATTGTCACATATACGTGACAAGCAAGCTCGTGCCCTGTAACGCCAACGACCTCGGAACAATCCAACGACACAATTATGTAAGTAACAAAAAATGCGTTATACTTCGTTTGGGCTATTCGTTACCCCTCAGACGGTCACACAGATCCTCTGTGGTCCAAACGTTAAACTCTTAAAGGCTCCCACATACAAAAGCGTTTTTGCGTTTAGTTTTGCGTCCCGCGATATTGTAGAAAATAACGCGCCTGTGTGCAAGGAATAGGGACGCATTATCGCAATAACGCGTGCAATATTATTGCGCGATAATAACGCGCCTGTGTGGGCCCACTCTTTTTGTCAAAGGTAACAATAATCCTAGCTGCCAAAAAATAATAGGACCTCAATAAGACAATGTTTTCAAGTTTCCAAATTATGAGAATATTTAGTTGACATTGATTAGACAATTCTTATCACCAACCTACGTCACCAACGCAACACTGCATTGCTTGGCAACTATCACAAATATACACATTTTCATTTTATAACTCCAGTTTTCCAACTTATTCCTTATTATTTAAATTTCATCAAAAATGGCGATGGTGTGCAACGAAAACGTTATCAAAAACATGGCGAATGAAATCACAAGGAATTGCCAAGGCCAGAATGTGACCGTTGATCCTGAGTTCCTGATTTACATGATAGATTTGTTACTCCTTAATCCGAAGTATGGGAAACTGTTCTCGAAGACGATTAAAAGGAATAATTTAGCGTATTTTGTAGACGAGTGTGGGTCTATAGTTATGCGTAAGTAACTTTATTACAGTTTCAGGTTCATTGTCACTAGTACCATTAACAGTTCCATGATGGAACTAGTGTTGTTTTTTATTATCACTAGTTCCATTTTGAGAGGATTTGAAAATAATGGAACTAGTGTTGATTTTTTTTAATCACTAGTTCCACTAATAACATTAACAGTACCACGATGGAACTAGTGTTGATTTTTATAATCACTAGTTCCATTTTGATAGAATCTGAAAATAATGGAACTAGTGTTGATTTATTTTTATCACTAGTTCCACTAGTAACATTAACAGTACCATGATGGAACTAGTGTTGATTTTTATAATCACTAGTTCCATTTTGAGAGAATCTGAAAATAATGGAACTAGTGTTGATTTATTTTTATCACTAGTTCCACTAGTAACATTAACAGTACCATGATGGAACTAGTGTTGATTTTTATAATCACTAGTTCCATTTTGAGAGAATCTGAAAATAATGGAACTAGTGTTGATTTTTTTTACCACTAGTTCTACATTAGGCACTTGTGAAATTTTTAAAGGGTGAAAACACTTTAGGGGTAAAAACTTCTTTTTATTAATTTTATGCAATAAAAATAAACTTTTATAATAGAATTCATTGTTGTGAAGTATTTATTTACATAGATTGCAGGTCGGTACATGAAATAAAATGTAACCGCGAACCGGAAGACGTTGCGTTGGAAGACCTCATACTAGGTGGACCGATGGCCTAGTAAAGTTTGCAGGAATCCTTTAAATCAATCGGTTCAACTCGCACTTGACCGGGTTTTTCCTCATCCTCCTCCGTGTTGAAGACGCATAAAATCTTTTTTTGATACTCTTTGGTTTTACTGTTATGTAAAGGGTGACTGGTAAAATTGGGTCCAGTCTGTGAAATGGGTTTAAATAAAATAACATATTATCCTTATTTGCAAAAAACTTGACCTCGTAATGTTGGTGGATATAAGGATACAATTAATCGGGCGACTGTAACTTGGCATCCAAAGTTATGCCTAAGAAAACTGTGTAATCCTCCGGTTTCTTCTTTCATCCTTGATTAGTACCCTAGTTTCCGCTTGACTTACGTGGGGTATCGTGAACCTTATACATTTGGTTTTTTTCATATTTATCAGTACATTATTAACATTAAACCAATTAACGACTTTTGTCAGGGCGCTATTAACATCGTCCGTAACTAATTGCTGGTGTTTGATTTTAAACAAAAGAAAAGACTCATCTGCAAACAATACTATGGCATGGTTATCCTTAATGAGGTAAGGCAAGTCATTTATATAAATAAGAAACTAAAACGGGCCGAGAATTGAGCCCTGGAGTACCCCCATTCTTACTACGGAACCGGGAGATCTTTTCCCATTAACATCAACTCTCTGTTTGAGTTACATCTGTTGTTTAGAATAAATACAGTGCTTTTTTAGTTTTTCCCGCTAGTCCAAAAAGACCAGAATTTCTATTTTTTATAATAATTTGAACTTTGAAGTTAAGAGCGCATATCCGGAAAGTTGGCAACCTCGCAAATACCTGTCAAATGTTTACCTTTTTCCAACATTCTGAATGCGCCCTCTTAACATGGTAAAGAATTGTGTAATACATACATATTATTATTGTGACATACCGAATGCTGTCATTCTCTTAATTTGTCGGATTTTATTCCAATTGTATTTAGTTATTTTTTAAATATTATAAATGTAATATGACTGTTGTTTTTAACTGCAAACCATTGTTTAATTAACTTTTCAATGTATATAGTTAACCATTTCATTAATGTTTGCATGCCCCTCGTATTCTCCATCATCATCATTTCAGCCGAAAGACGTCCACTACTGGAAACAAGCCTCCCCCAAGTGTCGCCACATTGACTGGTCCCGTGCGATTCGCATCCAGCGGATTTCTGTAACCTTTACCAGGTCATCGGTCCTACTAGTGGGAGGTCTTCCAACGCAACGTCTTCCGGTTCGCGGTTACATCTTATTTCATGTACCTACCTACCTGCAATCTATATAAATAAATATTACTTTACTTCACAACAATGAATTCTCTTAAAAAAGTTTATTTTTATTGCATAAAATTAATAAAAATTGTGTTTTTACCTCTAGTGTGTTTCCACCCTTGAAAAATATCACGTGTCTAGGAACTAGTGGTAAAAAAAATCAACACTAGTTCCATTATTTTCAAATTCTCTCAAAATGGAACTTGTGATTATAAAAATCAACACTAGTTCCATCATGGTACTGTTAATGTTACTAGTGGAACTAGTGATAAAAATAAATCAACACTAGTTCCATTATTTTCAGATTCTTTCAAAATGGAACTAGTGATTATAAAAATCAACACTAGTTCCATCATGGTACTGTTAACGTTACTAGTGGAACTAGTGATAAAAAAAAATCAACACTAGTTCCATTATTTTCAAATTCTCTCAAAATGGAACTAGTGATAATAAAAAACATCACTAGTTCCATCATGGAACTGTTAATGGTACTAGTGACAATGAACCCAGTTTCACCTAAAATAAAATCGGAGACTCCCTAAACGTATTGGCAAGAGAGCGTAAAAAAGTCATCGTGCAAAACAGGTTCATTTATCATGCGACCGTCCCATTTATGTATCTCCCTGCTTTTCTTATACGAGTATGTACATATATTTCTGATTTGTTTTTCACTTTCGTTTGGTCACTCTAATTTATTTATTATTTGTTTATTACATATTATTTTTTCCTACACATATAGGTCATATATAAATATATTTAAGCACCTACTCACCACCACCATTGATTGACACACAATATAAAGCTGCTTCACATCCGTAACCTCACTAATCCAGGGCCAGTTGAAAACCAGCGTCGGGCACTAGTTGTCCGGCATTTTGCTGAACTGGGCCTATTTGGCGCAGCCGTGAGGCACACAGTGTCACATTATACCTACTTTTTTGATTTTTATGTTTGGATTTAAGTTTTACTTTTTTTTTACAAGTAAGGTTTTTAAAATAATTTAGATGTTTTTTTCTTATTATTTTTTTTTTTTTTTATACCGTGTGCACTTGTGGCGTGAGCCAAATAAATGTTTTTTCTTTCTTTCTTTCTTTCTAAGAATGGAAGCAAATACCTACGTGATGAGTCGACCCCTTAAGATTTTTTTTTTTTTCTTTTTCTCTTTTTACATTGTGCTCACGTTTGAAGCAGTAGGTAACGTTTTACCCAGGACTATTATTTAATATTTTAGTCGAATTAAAAAGAGTGTCCATGCCCATGCTTCCCCACGAGATTAACCTACGATTTTTGGAATGAGGAACTGCAGCCCATTCACAGTTATTTGGACTGCAGGCAACTTATTTTTGACTTGACTTGGGTATTTACGTGCAAGTATTTCGTGCTTATAATAGTTATCTGAACGCAGTAAGTCTCAGCTTGACTGTATGTGAGGCGGTGTCCATTTCGTCAGAAGCTGTTTCGCCAAGTCAGACCAGATTGATGAACTTAACCATTCTCATCCTGTCTTTGACCTATTTTTCTTGGGGTCGGCGAAACACGTTTTCTTCCAATCTCGGATTGATGACCTGAACCCAACTTCCCAATATCGTGTCAGCCAATAAGTGGGTTGTTGAGTTCAGATCGACTGCAAATAGATACGATGTATTTACGTTACATTTACACCGCGCACTCGTGTTAATTAACCCTCAGCTAATCCAGTTAGACTGCAATCAACATGAATAGTCAGATTGAAGACTCATGGGGCAATGGTGTCGATTCTGTTGTGCACAAACTAAACTTAATTTAGGCTACTGCTATCTTTTTCTCTCTAATAAAACGATAAAGAGACGGACGTAATTTAGACCTGCCAAATTTAATTGGATATGATATTTCCTTACAAATGAAGGGTGCACCACGTAAAAACATGTCGACTCAAAACACGGTGAAGCGCAAGGCATAAACTAGTTTGACATCTCTAACTTTAGTTCATAGCTATAGCCGTCCTTTTCTCGCACTGCCTTTTAGTAAAAGATAGCAATAGCCTAAATTAAGTTTGTGCACAACAGAATTGACACCATTATCTTCTATGTCCATGTTAGTCTTCATTGGGGACCTGAGCTTTGTTCTGTTACATCGGATGATCGGACCTACTAGAACATTCGAGAAAGCACGTTATAACAGTATGTGTACGTTGAAATTTCGAGTGTTTACTATTATTATTACTTTCAAAGTTGGGTAGGTACCTACAAACTCGCGACCTCTTTATAAAAAGACATCAGAATTTCGACCGTACGCCTAGGGCATACGGTTCATATTTGCTTGTGTTGTACAAGTAGCTAGTAATAATAATTACCTACCTACCTACCTACTCTTTTGTTAGTGTTTTCTATGACCCTCTAGAACATTCGAGGTTATTCTGGTGTGTCTGTGGGCGAGTATAAATAGACCGCTCATGGGCCGCGACAGTCAGAGGATTCGCCAGTGGTCCACAGAGGTCGGTTTCCGTGACGAGCAGCGCCACCAACGGACTTCGGAGGAGACTTCGCCAAAACCCCACATTCTTCGGGGTACTTGGCGAAAGTCTCCGCTCGCGCGGATCACACCCTACCCACTTGCCCTGTGTTCGTACGAGTGCTAGCACTGGTGCGAGCACAGGGGGAGCCACCTTGCTGCCCGGTGCCTGAGCACCGTAGTGATCGCGAGCCCACACACCAAAAGATGAAGCCATTCAAAAAGATGACAGACAACTTCGTTGTCTACGAGGTCGACCCCTATGGTCTGGAGCGGACGGTGTCAATGCCCAACATTGACATAGAGCTGCCCGACCCAATACCGCCCGGACCCCCCCCCCCCCTCAAGCTGAGGAGAGGAAGACGTCCGGCAAGAAGGGGTCTTCCTCGAAGAAAAAGAAGAAGAAGACGCACTTTGACGAGGGAAGAGGAGCCGCGTGTGCAGACCGCCGCGATCCCGTGGCGCGCGCCCACGCCGCTTCTGCTCACCTCAGCGGCCACCACCGCCACCACCTGCATCTCGGCGCCCACAGCGCCGACACCAGCGCCACCTGCACGCCCAGCCGCGCAACAACACGGCACCACGGCGGCGTGCCCAACCGCGTCGATTGCGCCCCTCGGGGCTGCATCCGCGGCAAGGACCGCCGCCCGCAACACCAAGCCGACTTCCGGAGCGCGCCCGGCACCCCCGGCGCCCCCGGTGCCGGCATCGCCCCCCCCCCCCCCCCCGTGCCTCGGCCTACGACTCGCCCGCGGGGCGGTCGGCTTGCTCGTCGCAGGCCGGCTCGAGCATGTCGCTCGCGTCCGCGGGCTCGAGCGATTCAGTGCCGAAGGCAAAGGGGAGGCTCACACCGACGAAGATTCCGTCGCCGTCGAGGGGCCAAGGTCACGGCCCTAGGTCGGAGCCAAGGCCTCAGAGACGGCGCCGCAGCACGAACGAGTCCGAGGAGGAGGAGGCGAAACGGTACTGCCTCGACCCGCTGCCGCAGCGCGAGAGCGCGCCGCAGCGGGGGGGGGGGCGGGCCGCCGCCGGGTCGCCTACCTTTGCGGAGGCCACCCGCCGCACGCCTCCTCCCTCTCCACTACCGACGCCGACAATGCCTGGGACGCAGCATGGGGTGAGTGTGACTAAAGCTGTCTCTCCCTCACAGCCAGCGGCTCCCCAGGACGAAGAAAACTCAGCTGCCAATCAGCCGAAGCCGAAGCCGCAAAAGCGGCTGAAGTATCCTCCGCTCGTGGTGTAAAGGCTGCCAGGATGGGCCTCACATTTCAGGGCCCTCAAGGACAAGCTGGGCCATCCCCCCAGCGCCCGACCTTTCGGCGCTGGAATTCGCTTCACTCCTGAGAGTGAAGTCGAATATAGGGTGGTCCAGCGGTACTTGACGTGCCTGGAGAAAGAGGATGGCACATCCTGGTTCGCCTACTCGCTGCAGGCGGAGCGAAGCTGCAAGGTGGCCATCAGGGGGCTGCCTGCCGACACCACCCCAACTGAGATCGAGGAGGAGCTCCGCGCGTTGGGATACCAGCCGGAGTACGTTCGCCACATCAAGGCGAGCCTGGGACGACCCGGCTGCGTGTTCCACGCCGTACTCAGCAGGACGCCTGACGTACGTAGGATCTTCGACACCTCCGTGTTCCTGAACATGAGGGGTGTCAAAATTGAAGCCTGGCGGGGCAAACGTGGGCCCGCCCAGTGCCACCGGTGCCAGAAATGGAGGCACTCGTCGCACCACTGCCACCGACCGCTCGCCTGCGTCCGCTGCGGTGAAGGGCACACAGCGCGGGACTGCCCCCGACCACGTGACGAACCAGCCACGTGCGTCAACTGCGGGGGCGATCATCCTGCCAACAACCTCAAGTGCCCGACGTACCAGTCGGAGATAAGGGCGAACAGGCGAGCGGGCACAGCCGCCGCCATTACCGCCTCACGGCGGCCGGTAAAGGCCGCAGAGGGGCCAAAGGACGTGGCCACCACCGAGGCCCAAGGCGTGTCGCTCATGGCGGCGGCCAACGGGCCCACCAACAGGGGAGAAGCTCCCCCCTCCTCGAAGCGGCGGAGGGGAAAGAAGAGGAAGCGAGGGGGCAAGGGTAAGGCACCCGAGCCCCACACCGCTCCTGAGGGAGACCAAGCGGGCGACCTGCCTTCGTCCCGGGCGCGGGCTGTGTCACCGACCACGGCCCCACCGATGCCTGGTCCGAAGAAGATTGAGGGTCCGACGGCTGGCGCCAGCATGGCGCAGCCCCCGGCCCCAAATCCAAGAGAATCCGTGCCGAGAGTGGCACCACCACTGCCGGCCCAGCTGCCGGCCACGCCACTGCTACATCCAAGGAGTTCACAGCCCGTGCCATTCGCCTGCTGGTGGACCTGATGAAGGCCATCAGGCAGGGCCAGGGCATCGAGCTCATTATCCTGGACGGCCTGGCCTCGTTACACAAGCTGTACCAAGGCTAGGCCGGTCGGGATAGGGATTTCCTGCGGCCCTGCAAGGCAACGTCGCCCCCCCCTCCGCCGCCTCTCCACCGGATTGGACCCAGGTAAGCTGTTTTCCCGGTACACGCAGCTTACCTGCACAGCAAGACTCCACACACAGTACTCTCACCCAGCTGCGTGACGTGTGCCAAGTTAATATGGGCATGTTACGTAGCATGACCAGACATGCATCTCTCTACACACACGTAGACTCACGCGTTGTCGCGGCCCTAGGGCCTGCGATACACGTATACATGGGCGGTGTTACACAACACAATACCGCCCACACACACATGTCGTGTCCTTAGTCCGTACCACTGCCGGCTAGCTCTGGTTAGTGGGGCGGGCGGGACTCACACATCTACTGTACGTGCGCTATAAGTCGGCACCTCTGTCGCTGGTTGTCCCCCGCCGGGCCTCCTCCGGGTAACCGGAGGTCTCACCGCCAGGGGACGGACCGCCGAGGTGCTGTGAAGAAAACAGCGCTGTGTGACAGCGCTGTGGCGCGCCTACAGTTACATTAGAGCAGTCACACACATGGGTGCATGTAGCTACCATGCACCCAGTAGGACCGAGGGGCAGCGCCCCACCTAACACGGGCCACGCTGTAGCGGGCCCCGGTATAGCCTCCGCGGGCAGGGGACATCGTCCTGCCCGGCTAGCATGGGCAGGGGATAAAATTTTATCCACCGGTTATTTCCACTGACAAGGGACAAAATTCATACAAAAGTGGAAATAACCGGTGGATAAAATTTTTATCCCCTGCCCATGCTAGCCGGGCTGGTACCGCTTGCTGCGTCCCCCCCTGACGGGGGGGACACAGCACTGATTACGTACAGTACAGTGCGACAGTCAGTCTTGTTTTGGCTATACAACGAAGCGAATCGAAGTGAACTTGAAGTGCGATATCTAAGCGAATAGTGATCAGTAGTGTATTGTAGTGTACTTGTGATTAAGTTTAAATTGTTTTGTGATTAATAAAGTGATTGTGTTGTTTAATCGGTAGTAATTAATTTATCTCATACCCAGCTCGTAACAAATTGGTGTCAGAAGTGAGAGATAAATTATGCCAATTCTACCAAAGGACGACACGGAGGGTATCCGTACCAGGAGTCAGCGACAGCAGGACATGGACCAACGACGGTTCGGAGATTCTCCGACACAGATACCGGGTGGTGTACAGCCTACGTCACAGCCAGTCGCTGGCCCATCCGGAGTTTCTCCAGCATCAGTGGCGCCAGACTTGTCAGCCTTAATGGCGCTGCTGCAGGATCAAGCTCGCCGTCAAGAGGAGCAAGCTCGCCGCCAAGAGGAGCAGGCTCGCCGATTGGAAGTGCAGTTACAGCGAGATAAAGAGGAGCAAGCTCGCCGTCAAGAGGAGCAAGCACGCTGTCAAGAGGAGCAGGCTCGCCGTCAAGAGGAGCAGGCTCGCCGGTTGGAAGAGCAGTTGCAGCTAGACAAAGAGAAGCAGGTCCGCCGCCAAGACGAGCAGATGCTCCTCATCAAGGTTCTGCATGCAACTTTCGGCAAGGACCTGAAAGTGATGAAAGATCAGGTCCACCAGCATGAGAATCGCATCTCGGAGGCCGAAGTTCAGATTGCTGGTGTAAAGAAGGCTTTGGGCGAACTGAAGACAGAAGGCGGGACTGTAACTTCGGTGGTTGCTGCACCATCTTCGCGTGGTTTTAAAGTGCCTCCATTCGACGGCACATCTTCGTGGTCGGCTTACAAAATACAGTTTGAGGCCGTCATGAAGGCGAATGGGTGGACCAAACCACAAGCTATGACCGCGCTCACCTTGGGCCTCCGAGACCAGGCCCTAACTATTCTGGAGGCGCTCGGCAAGGACGTTACCTACGAGCAGCTGCTGGAGGCGTTGGAGTCCAGATACGGCGACGCGCACCTGGAGCACGTATTCCGTGCCAAGTTGAAGGACCGTTTTCAACGAAGTGCCAAGAACCTACAGCAGTGGGCTTTGGAAGTTGAAAAACTCGTTCGGAAAGCCTACCAGTCTACCCCTGCACTGATTGATGGAAATCTGGTACAGGCCTTCGTTGATGGAATACGTGACTTAGAAGTTAGAGATGCCGTGAGACTTGGGCATCATGGGACCTTGAAGGACGCCTTGGCCCATGCCTTAGAAGTAGAGGCAGTGAGGCAAGACCACCGAACGTACCGTGTCAGGGAGGTTGTAGCATCATCTGTACGCGACCGCCCACAGGGGTATAGTCCTAGGTGCTACACTTGTGGAGAAAGGGGTCATCTTCGGTCCAGCTGTCCTAAGCGCAGCACCCCGAGAGAGGGTCAGCAGGGAAGAGTGGCTGAAGTAACTGCCCAGCCACAGCAGGGAAACGAGTAAATGCCAGGACTGGGGGGCGGGTGCTGGCTGGTATTGAAAGAGCCCCGAGAATCTTGATCTCGCAAGCACATGACGGGAACAGCCTGACCATCAAAGGCGAAGTCAATGGAACACCATGCAAACTGACGCTGGATACTGGAGCTTCTCACACGGTCGTCAATTCTAAACTAGCAAGTCGGTTTCTTGGGGACTACTTCAATAAGCACGACCGTATACAGTTACTAACAGCTACCGGTCAGCACATAAACGTCCGAGGCAAGAAGGAGGTAGATTTAAAATTGGGTGACAGATTTTACAAGCAGAATGTCATCGTGGCTGACATAGTGGACGATTGCATCTTGGGCTTGGACTTCATGCGGAAATATCGTTGTGAGATCGACGTTGATCAAGGAGTACTGAAATGTGGTTCAGAGGAAGTCTTCATGGAAGGTGCACCGTCAGGGAAAGTGTACTGCTTGAAGAAGATTGTTCTTCCTTGCAGATCAGAAACGGTTGTGCCAATTTGTTTGCCACGGAATTCTGGAAACAAACGTCGAAGTGTTCTGATAGAAAGGGTGAACAATGACTTCCCATGGAAGATGGCACGAACTCTGGTCAAGGCCACCAACGTTTCAGCAGTACGCATACTGAATCCAAGTGACCAGGAGCATGTGATTAAGGTTCATGTTCACCGAAAAGATAACAGCCTGATTAACCAAAAACAGCTGTCACTGTGACATGTTGCCATACAAAAATGTGTCTTAAACAGCTGTTTTTAGATAATCAGAGCGTCATCTTTTTGGTGAACATGGACCTAAGAAGGGCACCTTGATCGGCACTTGCGAGGAAGTAGCTTGGATGCGTCAATTGCAAGATGTGCCTACCAGAAATAAAATTCGTAGTACAAAATTTGACGTGTCGACGCTTTTGGAAAACGATTACGCGATTTAACTGAAGAAGAAATGGACAAGGCTATGAAGATGTTACTTCAGTACGCCAACATGTTCTCTTCAAATGATGCTGACATAGGGAGAACTGGACTTGTTCAGCACCAGATTAATACGGGTAACGAGTTACCTATCCGTCAGCGACCAAGAAGACTGCCAGTTGCACGAGAAAAAGAGGTGGAAACCATGATTGAGGGAATGGTGAAGGACGGTGTTATAGAGCCTTCATTGAGTCCATGGTGTTCTCCAGTGGTCCTGGTAAAGAAAAAGGACGGCAGTATGCGCTTCTGTGTGGATTATCGGCGACTGAACGACGTCACGAAAAAGGACAGCTACCCGCTGCCTAGGATCGATGACACACTGGATACGCTGACTGGTATGAAGTGGTTTACCACACTTGATCTGAAAAGTGGCTACTGGCAAGTAGAAATAGACCCCAAGGACAAGGAGAAAACTGCATTCTCAACAGGAAAAGGGCTATGGCAGTTTAAAGTTATGCCATTCGGTTTGTGCAATGCCCCTGCGACGTTTGAAAGGCTGATGGAGCAAGTACTCGCCGGATTGATTGGGGACGCATGTCTTGTCTGTCTAGACGACATTATCATCGTGGGCCGTACATTTGAAGATCACCTTAAAAACCTCAACCGAGTGCTGTCGAAAATCCAAACAGCAAATCTCAAGTTAAGTCCGAAAAAGTGCTCGTTTTTCAGACAGCAAGTGAACTTCTTAGGACACATAGTTTCGGGGGAAGGTGTTCAAACAGACCCAGAAAAAGTAGTCGCCGTCAAGGATTGGCCAGTTCCGAAAGACAAGACACAGGTCAGAGCATTCCTGGGTTTGTGCTCCTACTATCGAAGGTTTGTCAAGAATTTTGCCGACATTGCAAAACCTCTGCACAAACTCACTGAGGAAAAGCGGCAATTCTGTTGGGACGAAGACTGCGACGTCGCATTTCAGGAATTAAAGAAACGTCTGTGCAATACACCTATTTTGGGATATCCTGACACTAAAAATGACTTCATAGTTGACACAGATGCAAGTAATACTGGAATTGGAGGCGTGCTGTCTCAACGGAAAGGAGACCAGGAGGTTGTAATAGCTTATTTCAGCAAGTCTTTATCCAAACCAGAAAGAAATTACTGCGTTACAAGACGGGAGCTACTCGCCGTAGTAAAGACATTGCAGCACTTCAGTAAATATTTGCTGGGACGTAAATTTCAATTACGAACTGACCATGCTGCACTGAAGTGGCTATTACAGTTCAAGAATCCAGAGGGGCAAGTGGCGAGATGGATAGAACTACTCCAAGAGTTTGACTTCGTAACTGAACATCGCAGTGGGAGAACTCACGGTAACGCAGACGCCTTGTCGAGAAGACCTTGTCCTGAAAACTGAAAGCACTGTGCCAGGCAAGAGACTAAGGAAGTAAGTAGTGCCCGTGAGGATGCTTAGAACGGATCTCAGCGATGAATGGAAAGAGACCCTACAGCAGGCTCAGCAAAATGACTCGGACATTAAACCGATCTTCGAGTGGATCAACGCTGGTGCTCCTAAACCCAAGTGGAGTGATGTGGCTGCGATGAGTTTCATCACGAAGAGTTATTGGGCGCAATGGAACAGCTTGGTGATCCAGGATGGAGTCTTGTGCCGTAAATGGGAAAACGCTAGAAGGGACAGTTGTCATCTACAAATGGTTGTCCCTAAAGCTAATACCGGATGTTCTACGGCTCTACCATGATGGATGTTCAGGAGGACATATGGGGGTAAAAAGGACTCTACTAAAAATTCGAGAACGCTTTTACTGGATCCACTGTCGAGATGATGTGGAGGACTGGTGTCGCAAATGTTCCAGTTGTGCGGCCGTGAAAGGACCCCACACACGCAGCAGAGGTGCATTAAAAGTGTACAACGTTGGAGCCCCTTGGGAACGGATAGCACTTGACGTTGCGGGACCATTTCCAGTAAGTGAGAGCGGAAACAGGTACTTCCTGGTGGTCATGGATTACTTCACAAAGTGGCCAGAAGTCTTCGCCATTCCTAACCAAGAAGCTACAACTGTCGCAGATAAATTGGTTCAGGAAGTCTTCTGTCGTTTTGGGGTACCCTTAGAAATACACAGCGATCAAGGAAGGAATTTTGAATCGCAAGTATTTCAAGAGACTTATCGATTGATAGGTACCCATAAAACCAGAACCACCTCTTACCACCCACAATCGATGGAATGGTGGAGCGATTTAACCAAACGGAGAGGTATCTGGCGAAGATTGTGGAAAGCCGGCAAAGGGATTGGGACAAGCACATACAGCCGTTTCTTCTGTCTTACCGAAGTGCAGTCCACGAAAGTACGACTGTGACATCAGCATTCGCGAACTTTGGAAGGGAATTACGGTTACCTGCTGATTTAATCACTGGAACTCCCCCTGATGCTCCATGTAGTGTAACAGATTACGCGAATGAATTGCGTAATAAGTTGAACGATGTTTATGAGCATATCCGACAATCCGGCCAACAGATGTCTGAGAAGATGAAGACCCGTTATGATCGGAAGGCAAACGGTAGGGGTTTCGACGAGGGTTCACTGGTGTGGTTGCATAACCCAGGGCGGAGCAAGAGAAAGTCTCCGAAGTTACAAGCAAAATGGGATGGACCATACCGAGTCGTGACTAGGATCAACGATGTCACCTACCGAATACAGAAGGGTCCACGAGGTGCGCCTAAGATTGTGCATGTAGACCGGTTGGCGCGATACTACGGAACTAATGATGCTCGGGACGAGCATGTCTAAGGAGGGGGCAGTGTTACATCGGATGATCGGACCTACTAGAACATTCGAGAAAGCACGTGATTACAGTATGTGTACGTTGAAATTTCGAGTGTTTACTATTATTATTACTTTCAAAGTTGGGTAGGTACCTACAAACTCGCGACCTCTTTATAAAAAGACATCAGAATTTCGACCGTACGCCTAGGGCATACGGTTCATATTTGTTTGTGTTGTACAAGTAGCTAGTAATAATAATTACCTACTTACCTACCTACTCTTTTGTTAGTGTTTTCTATGACCCTCTAGAACATTCGAGGTTATTCTGGTGTGTCTGTGGGCGAGTATAAATAGACCGCTCATGGGCCGCGACAGTCAGTCTTGTTTTGGCTATACAACGAAGCGAATCGAAGTGAACTTGAAGTGCGATATCTAAGCGAATAGTGATCAGTAGTGTATTGTAGTGTACTTGTGATTAAGTTTAAATTGTTTTGTGATTAATAAAGTGATTGTGTTGTTTAATCGGTAGTAATTAATTTATCTCATACCCAGCTCGTAACAGTTCTAATCCTCATTGTACACCTTTCTAACAAATCTTGCATTGTCTTCATTGTCGCTTTTCAGATGGAGGAACAGCAATAAACATCTTAAAAATGCAGTTCATTTTACAAACGAACTACGACAAACTTAATATTTTAGTCGAGAAACATATGGACACCATAGAGAAATGCTTGAGTCCTCTAGTTAACGAGATTTTGGAGATGGATCCTCCAGCCGATGATACACTTAACTTTAATAAGCTGTTCAGGAAGATTTCTATCTATTTCATTCTTGCCAGTGGGCTGGGAAATCCTGGGTTGATTGTTGTGAGTAATTTTATGATACTTTGTTACATTCTTAGAAATTTCCTATATTTTGTTATTAGACTGATAATCGCAAAGGTAAGGGAATTGACGAATAAGAAGGGGTTTAAAAAGCTTTTTATGTCCGTGGTAAGGGCCAACTATTGCCGTGCCTACCTACAGCGAATCATAGGTACTCATCACCGGCAACATCGAAATTAAGACTATCATTGTGCCGATAGGTACCTAGGTACTCGCGAGGTTTGACTGTCTGTATAAATCCATAGGATCTAGGACCAACGTCAGAATAATCTGTTATACTGTAAATTAAAGCATCTAGGCTCTCTCCGCAGACGTACTTGATCAAATCTGTGTAGTTTCGCTAGGTTGTTCAATTTGACCTGTAGAGGTGTTTCAGACTAGCTTATTTTTCTGCGCGTATAAGCTCGTGCCGGGCTGCCGGCTTACGCGCTAACACGCGCGTCACAAATCCCTTCAACGAACCGAGAGCGCGTATTCTACCGTGCGTGCGGAGAGATGGCTGTACAATACAAGCGTGTGGCAAATGGCGCGCAAATTGCGATTTTGAAGCCGCGCCTTCTTAGTCACTTCCGTCTAAATATTCCAGACGCTAAAAGAAGGCATGGCAGCTTTAGAAAGCGTGTTCGGTATGGAGGACCTGCATTTATTCGTGGCGTTACCTCGTAAGGAGAAGCTGCAACAACTAGAAGTACTGCTGGGCTACACGTCAGGCGTAAGACTCTTCAACAGGGACTGCAAGAAGGGGGGCGGGGGAATACCTGATCGTGAGTTTGTCTTGCCACTTTATTTATAGGCATAATGACTTCTAATCTTTTAGATTCAGGGCTACTATGTGAACCGCTTGGTCGTTGGTTTTGCCCAGCTCGTACCGCCATCTTTAACGGTAGAAAATATTATTGTCTTTTGAATAAGCTTATTTTTATCTCAGTATGACCAAAACTTTGAGAGCTATGTTTTTTTTTGTACTCACATAGAGCATTTTTCAACAAAAAAACAAAATTGCTGCCACATAGCGGTTAAGGGTGCGTTTCCACAGAAGCTGAGCTGCGCAGAGCTGAGCAGAGACTAATAAAAATTGACCAATCACATTGCTCAAAATACACATCTCATCTCCGCTCCGATTCAGTGGAAACAGTGTTAGCGGAGTTCAGAAGATTTACATTTAAATGTATGGTGCGCGAAGATAAGCGAGGCACAGCGGTGTCGAGCTTAGTGGAGCTGTGCCGGGTGAAGCGGGGCTGTGCGGTGTAGAGCAGGGATGCGCGCGGTAGAGTGGGGTTGCGCGGGGTGGAGCAAGGCTGAGAGTGAGAGGGGTAACGTGACGTCAGGCGCGGGAGTTTCTTTGTTGCAGTTTGACCTGTACCGTCATCTGAAAACCAAATGTATTCACAGCCCCGTTCAGCTTATCTCCACTTCACAGCTCCGCTCCGCTAGTCTCAGCTCTGGTCCGCTCCGGTCGTCTCAGCTCCGCTCGGCTCCACTTCACCCAGCTATACAGCTCAGCCCAGCACCGCTCATCTCTGCGCAGCTTTAGTGGAAACACCTACCTATTTACACGGCTCTGCTCCGCTGAACTCCTCGCAGCTCCACTTCTGTGGAAACGCACCCTAAGTGTATTGCACCCAAGCCTAGGGTATAATTGTAAGTACTTCAAAATAGTTTATATTTAAGTATTTAGAATATCAATAATCCATGTCCGGACACACTGTAAGTATATATGTTACAGTATGGGGTGCTGCTTGCCAAACAATTTCCTCCTATTGCAGTGCCTTACAACCTGGTCGAAGCAGCGAAGGCTTGCTCGTTTCAGTTATCAAGCTCGCTTATAGTAATCATGCAGAAGGTCAATACCCTCACGACGGCTATCGAGGGCGCTATCACCGTGCAGGATGAGACTGGAAATGTTATGATAGATGTTACTAAGAATGAAGATGTTACTATGTGAGTTTATTTTTGTTTACTTACTTAATAGCGTTGTAGGGATGTTATGTATAATCATCAGTCACCTCCTAGCCGTATCATCCTATATGCGGTCATCCATCGTTTCTTATGTGTTCCCTACTCTTCTAGTCAGCAACATTCATAGGTTCCGACTCAAAATTCACAGGTAGTCAGATGCTGAAAAGCCTATAGTTGCTGCCAGTTAAAATCGCAATAGTGGTCATTGACCTTTCCCTAATCCTATCTCTTCGTATGAACCAATTCAAATGAACCATGTATCGTTTTTCATTAGAAAAATGAATGTTGAAGATCACGATAGATGACGATTCAAGACTTGAACAGGTCCTCAATTCTGTTATTAGGTACAATAGTGTCAGAATAGTCGATCATTGATTTCATAATGGTCAAGTTCTGTCAAGTTTTGACAAGTTTGTTAATCCACTAATATAATACCGCCATTAATGACTTCTCAATGTTCAACCACTGACACTCCATTGAAAGAAATGTCATAGAATGGTAATCTCGTACATAAAATCTGGCATGAATAAATGTTCGCATTTAGTACTTAGTAGATTTCGAAAACCATTTGTACTAAGGGTTTTATAATAATGGCAATACGACAATGCCATTAAATTAAAACACAATTTTATTACGAAACCATTGACCGACCAATGATTGACCATTGTGAATTTAGCAGATTACGAACTTTAAGCAAAATGACAATGGGATGGGAATGGGATCGTGTTGGAGTGACGAATTTATTAAAATAGCAGAATTAGGCCCCTGGCTTCTAATTGGTACGCAAAGTTAAGAACTATTGTAAATGTAGGTGAGTTAATGACCGCTATTGCGATATTAACTGGCAGCAACTATAATTACCAGTCTTACTTAGGGCCAATGGTATTAGCCTGATACCCAGAAGCTGCCAACTGGGTTGTGGATGGAGGATAGTAAGACTATATGTAAAAAAAAATCTGGTTTCCACGAGAAATGTGAATGTACGAGTAGGTACACCTCTGCCTAATCCGGGGATAACATGATGACACAACACGCCTTTTATGATGCCCTGCCTGCCCACTGCCACTCAAGAATTGCCAAACTTAAGTGGCAGTGGGCAAGACGCATTGCTCGCAAGTCGCAGTACGGATGGCCGATGGGGCCGAAAAGTTTTGTAGTGGCGACCACGAACCGGAAAACGTTGCGTTAGAAGTCCTCCCATCCCACTAATTGGACAGATGGCCTGGTGAAGGTGGCGGGAAACCGCTGGATGCGAGTTGCGCGGGAACGGTCAATGTGGCGACACTTGGGGGAGGTCTATGTCCAGCAGTGGACGTCTTTCGGCTGAAATTATAATGAAAGATGATATTATGATGATAAATGTTGATTTAAAAGCTGATCCTGAAAAGTCTTTTACCATCTTTTACGTACTTATTCTTATTTCCAGTGAAGATTATAAAGAAGTCTTCGACTTGCTAGCGTTCAACCGTCAGTACGAGGTGTTTATTCGGAAGCTTCTATCTGACGTGGAGGCTCTGACGAACAAGGCTTACCAGTACGTTGACAGGACGAAGGCAGTACTGCTGGAGTTGCATGCGGCTGTCAAGTATAAGGCGGCTGTACCGGTTCAAAATGTTTTTGTGAGTATTCTGGTTGTTAAACACGTGGTTGTGGCGAAACAGTGGCAAAATAATTATATGTCTTATGAAATCAGACGACTTTTATCTAAGTAAGTACAAATTAAGGATGGCGTGTCGAGTAAGATTGTCATTCATCCGAAATTTTCCGGACAAATTCGGAATTTTGGCTTAGTATCCAAAACGTTCGGAATTTCCAAAAAAAAATATTGTAACACCGTCTAGATGATAAATTGATAATAAAAAAAAATGTTTAAACAGTTTTACTTTCCATTGGTCCTACATTTTACTTAACGTAGGTATACCTATTTAGCGTTTATGATTTTATACGCACACCGCTTTTTCGCAAGAAAAAAACAAAAAAATATAAAGAAATTAAACTGCGGAATCTTATTCATGGATCTAGGACCCTAGTCCATAGATACAAGATAGATGCGCAACTCTGGTTATCTTTTTTAAAACTGTGTACCTAAACTGTTAGATGGCACTGTTAGTTTCTGTTCAACCAAATAAATACAAAAAGTAATTCTTGACTACGGATTCGAACTTGGGAACTATTAATCACAAGGCAACTGCTGACACCGCTAGGCTATCTACTTCACTGACAAGTAGTCTAAAATAGCTGTTCTCTTTGTGACAGTTGTAAAACAGTCAAACAGTTGAAAAGTTTGTGTCCTTAAACACACAGATGACAGCACTATTTATGAAAAATTTGTTTGACGCCAATGTATGGAAGTTTCACCCCCCTGCCCTAGTCTTGATTGAGTCCCGCCCGATACATCAGAGGCGGCGAGTGGAAGACCCCTTTAAGTTCTTTTCTTACTGATAATTTGGAGTGCTTTTTTTTTAAACCCCATGTCCTAGTGTTTTTAGTAAACACCACATTACCCTAACTATGAGTCTCTATTCCAGCCCCTGTTTACGAAGCTGTGGGAGGTCTGGCGCGCGATGCAGAACTGCATGTTCTTGGTATCTACCATAAACAGACTGATGGCGATAATGTCTAGCATACAGGAGCAGATCGTAATGCCACGCGACGTCATCGACAAGATGAGGGGGGGGAGGACCATTTCTTCTGATCAGGTAAGACCAACGAGTCTTATTAGGTACCAAGGGTTACGATGTTACCCAGTAAAGGCCGTTTTCTATATCTTACTTACATATAACTGTCCGTTAATATGCCTGTAGTTGCTGCCAGTTAAGATCGCAATATCGGTCATTGCCCTTTCCCTAATATCTCTTCGTACGAACCAAAACAAATGAACCAGGTATCGTTTTTCATTAGAAAAAATGTTGAAGATCACGAACGATGACGATTCAAGACTTGAAAAGGCTAATTTTTGGATTTCAAAGTTAAGAACTTTAACAAATGTAGGTGGGTCAATGACCGCTATTGCGATCAACTGTCAGCAACTATAGGTCTCGTAGTAGTCTTAGCTATCGGTGTTTATATAAACAACTAGTTTTTGCGTGGTGCGCGAGCTGCGCGCAGCTCGCGTTTTAGGTTTCGTGTTTTTGAGAAGTATTCACCCTCATAAAAAATTGAAAATTCAGTGGAATCGTTAAAATATTGTTAAAATCTATTAGAGCACTTAAAAGATTTGGAAACCCCTCAAGAACCCCTAAAATATTTTAAAAACGAATTCAACAAAACATGGGAATTAAAATAAACAAAAACAAAATTCTCAGTCATTTTCCTATTAAAAAAAATATTACCCTAAAGTTTGCTCGTCGCCGCCCCTGAGTTTTTTGACGCTTCACCCAATCAACCTTCGTTGCGCTACGGGGGTCGCCGCCGCCGGCTCGCTTTGCTCGCTACCTCCCCCCTTCGCTCCACTCAGGACCTACCTACCACCGGAAAGCTATCTTGACTCAATCCCTACGATACGGGGGTAGCCGGCTCGCTTCGCTCGCCACCTCCCCACTCGCCACCACCACCGGACAGGTTTCGACGCCTACTATAATATTTGTTCAAACACCAAGTGGCTATCGCTAACCGTTATGAAGTTACAGCTCTTTCAATTTTAGGGGAGGTTGGGGAGGGGAGGGGAGGGGAGGGTTTACAAATTTCAACGCCCCTCAACAATAAAGTATAGTCAAATCAAAAAGCCTCGATACGATGGGGCGAGGAGTGAAGGGGAGGAGGGGGAGTTTTTGAAAATGATTTTGACTGCCTCGAGGCTCCTTAGTATGAATCTGAAAAAAAATGTGCTTCCGAAATCCGCCTAAAGGGGGGGGGGGAGAAGGGGGGTGACTTTGAGAATGGCTTTTTTCTTTTCCTAGTTACGCTTCACCCACTCAACCTTCGTTGCGCTACGGAGGTCGCCGGCTCGCTCCACTCGCCCCCACCCCCATTCGCTCCACTCAGGACCTGCCTACCACCGGAAAGCCATCTTGACCCTATCCCTACGCTACGGGGGTCACTGGCTCGCATCAATTGCCACCACCCCCCTTACCACAACCGAACAGGTTTCGACGCCTACTATATATTTGTTCAAACACCCAACATATGGCTATCCCTAACCGTTATGAAGTTACACCCCTTTCAATTTTAGGGGAGGTTGGGGTGGGGAGGGGAGGGTTCACAAATTTCAACGCCCCTCAACAATAAAGTATAGTCAAATCAAAAAGCCTCTACGTGTCCTAGTTTCCGAGATGCGATGGGGGAGGTGTGAAAGAGGGGAGAAGAGAGAGTTTTGAAAAATGATTTTGACTGATTCGGGGCCCCTTAGTATGAATCTGAAAAACAAATGGTACAATTCTCTTAAGGCGTTACCCCAGGCAAAAGCCGTTTTTTGTGCAGTTTTTTGGAGCCAACTCCTCTTTATCCAAAAGAAATACCAAGTAATAAAAATACATTAAATTTCTACATATTCTTAGACTGCAAAGTGGTAGTTTTATTTTTTATTTTAAGTGTCATAATGTGTAATAAATCCCCTCACAATGAAACCACAAAAATGAGAAAAAAATATTTATAACATGCTTCTTCTCGTAAAGTTAACATTATTTTGATTTGCTTCTTATACTAATGGATAGACAATTTAATAATGAACATAATGCTAGTTTTTTTTTTTTCAAAAGACGGAAATTTGATTTTATAAAGAATAAAAATCACTAATTTCGCACTATTCGACCCGCAGTGACTGACGTAAAAACCACTTTGTAGTGCAAGCTGATTAGAACTTTATTCTAATAGTATTTCAAACGAAGTTTGAATCACCACAAATAGAGTTGCTAATTTTGCCTGGGGTAGCGCCTTAACCTCCGAGATCCACCTAAAGGGGGGGAGAACGGGGGCAAGGGGGGTGACTAAGAGAATGGCTCTTTTCTTTTCCGAGTTACGCTTCACCCTACCTACCACCGGAAAGCTATCTTGACCCTATCAATACGCTACGGGGGTCGCCGGCTCGCTTCGCTCGCCACCCCCTTACCACCACCGGACAGATTCCGCCTACGACTACTATAATATTCGTTCAAACACCTAATGGCTATCCCTAACCGTTATGAAGTTACACCCCTTTCAATTTTAGGAAGTTGGGGAGGGGAGGGAGGGTATAAAAATTTCAATGCCCCTCAATAATAAAGTATTTAGTCAAATCAAGAAGCCTCTACGTGTCCTAATTTCCGAGATACGATGAGGGGAGGAGTGAAGGGGGGGAGAGGGGGGAGTTTTGAAAAATAATTTTTAACCAACTGATAGCCCCTCCTTGAAACGAATCTGAAAAAAATCCGCCTAAAGGGGGGAAAGGGGACCAACTTTGAAAAATGGTTTTTACTTCCTCGAGCCTCCTCTATACGAATCCGTAAAAAAAACAAAATACGGGTCTTTTACAGGGAGGGGGAGGAAAGGGGGTGAAAAGGGGAGGTTTGGCACTTTTCCCATACTCGCGAGAGTTACTTGTTAACGAATCTGTCAAAATATACCCACCTTCCCCTTCACCATCTGGGAGAACAATTGTCAGTCAGTCAGTCAGTGGTAATCGACCTTTATACAGGGTGCAATTTTAGTCGTAGGCAATATTTTAATCTAATGGTCTACTCACGATACTGATGGCATTAGGGCTAATAATTCGCAAATCTAAAATATTATTCATGCAAGTATGGAAAACCTTAAAAATGTAGTAAATCACATTGCAAAGGCATAATGTTGCAAATAAACACTAAGGGTGATAAAAAAAATACTTCATAAACCCCAATAAGTCTTGAAGTATCAAAATTTTAAAGCGCAGTATGACTCGTAACGAAAAGTTAACAAACATCAAATAATAACAATAACTAGTTTGCTGCCGGCCGGGCGCGAGCGCGGCATATCCTTAACAATAGCTCAAACGCCACCTCGAACTAACTCTCTCCGTCCCGCTTCTTCACGCAAAAATACGAATACAGCGACCTGCCCGGCTAGCATGGGCAGGGGATAAAAATTTTATCCACCGGTTATTTCCACTTTTGTTTGAATTTTGTCCCTTGTCAGTGGAAATAACCGGTGGATAAAATTTTATCCCCTGCCCATGCTAGCCGGGCAGGGGTGTCCTCCCGAGTCCCGAACTTTTTACGAACCGGAATTAACTTGTGACCGGTCTACTAGTGTCATTACGACTGCGCAGGTGTATTGACGTGTATGATCCATTACTCCTGTGACGTAATCGCCGCTCGCGCCTCTCGTATCGTACTCGGTTAAGAAACTTGGATTGTGTTAGTGGACTTTACTGTAAAGTGTGTAGTGTGTGTCAGTCAATTACTGTTGTGACGATTCTGTGGTTGTGATAACGATGCCTCGACCGCGTAATGGGCAGGCTAGGTACACAAATCAGCAGTACTTCCAAATTGTCACTATTTACGATCGTACTAACAGTCTTGTGCAAACACGTGAAATTTCATCGCCGCTACCCGAACGACCCAATTCCATCACGGGGTCTTATTTTAGGAACCACACAAAATTTGTTGGATTTTTCATCTTTTCACGTGCCAGCACATGCACGACCTACATAAACATTTTTGTTTTATTTTGTATTAGTTAACCTAGTTTTGACCGTCCTAAGCCGGCAAAGTTAACGAATTGGGGATTGTAATTTACACAAAGGATCACATTCAATGTACGGTTGAAGTACCAGATACAGAGGGTGCTAATTTCCTCTTATTAAAGGTAGGCACAAACATATGTATACTAGCAGCCTATAGGTCTCCCTCAATCTACCGTATTGATGGCTTTCTAAACTCACTTGAAAACGTTATTAGTAAAATAAAAAGAAAAACGATTATTCTCACTGGAGACATGAATATAGACATAAAAGCGAACAACTCAGACAGAAATAGTGCATCCTACCTCAACCTAACCGCAGAACTGGGCCTCCTGCCTGGTCATACATACCCAACAAGACTACACAACTGTCTTGATCACCTCATGATAAATGCCTCAAATGATTCGACCGTGGTGGTGATGGATTCCACTGTAACCGACCACGCCTCTGTACTATTATGCTTAAATAAGGAGCCATGTAAAACTAATAAGATTAGATCAACTACAAAATTAAATATCGAAGCTACGGTTGAACACTTAAAAAATACCGATTTCTCATTTATAACAAAAGACGCCGATGCAAATGAGGCGACTAAACTTTTTGTAGATTGTTTGATGACTGCAATTTCTCTACACACAAAAGTTATTACTGTGCCCAACCGTAAGTTAATCATCAAGCCTTGGATAACTCCAGGCTTATTACGGTGCATTAGACATAGGGATAATCTTCATAAAGATGTTTTAAAAAACCCAACAAATACCACAATGGAGATTTCTTATAAACGATACCGTAACCACTGCAATCTACTACTTAGAAAGTTGAGAACACATCATGAAAAATCTGCTTTAAAATCTTCACAAACAAGCAAGGAAACATGGAGCATAATCAAATCCATTACAAACCAAAATGAAAAAAAAACAGTAGCGACTGAATTACTGCCTGTTACAAAGGATGCATCGAAAGAAATTGAGACCATAAATAAGTATTTTTCTGGTATAGGTAAAGAACTTGCTGATACTATCACCCAAAACCGAAGATCCCAACCCGCACCATATAAATTCAACTCACTGCCAACACATAATTCGATTGTTTTACTCTCCCCTGACGAGGCGGAAGTCGAATCTGTAGTTAACAATCTAAAAACAGACTGCGCTGCAGGGTGGGACTCTATCTCAGCAATGTTACTTAAAGCGGGCAAAGCAATTTTTATACCCCAGATCACAAAACTCATTGGGATCTGCTTTGAGCAGGGAGTCTTCCCCAATGTCTTTAAGAAATCTCTTATCACGCCAGTTCACAAGGGTGGGAACCGTGACGAAGTCAAGAATTACAGACCCATGTCAGTCTTACCGACACTGTCAAAAATACTCGAAAAGATATTGAATACTAGACTCGTTAGTTTTTTAGATAAAAACAATATACTTTCTGAAGGTCAGTTCGGTTTTAGGTCTGGGAAAAGCACAGAAGAGGCGGTTGGTCAACTAGTTAATCACGTTGTTGCAAAGGTCGATGCTAAACAGAAATGCATAGGAGTTTTTCTCGACCTGGCGAAGGCCTTTGACACCGTCTCTATTCCCACTCTTGTGGCTAAACTAGACCACATAGGAATCCGGGGAGAAGCTCTCAGCATATTCTCGGAGTTTCTGAGCGATAGGACACAAAGGGTAAAGATAGGTGGAATCGTCAGTAGCGAAGAAAACGTTACGTGTGGTGTGCCGCAGGGCAGTGCCCTCTCCCCGAGTCTCTTCCTGGTATATGTAAACGATCTGTGTCAGCAACAACTTTTTAAAGGTAGAATATTTAGCTACGCTGATGACACCGCGCTCATATTTCACGGAGAGACTTGGGAGGAGGCGCAGCGTGTGGCTGAGCTGGGACTCTGTAAAGTCAGTAACTGGCTGGAAGAAAACCTACTTACCCTTAACATTGCCAAAACTTCATACCTGCAGTTCAGGTTTGCCAATACCACGCCAGTAGCAGTAACCCTTAAGGTACATTCCTGCGATTTTCCTGGAAATGGGCTCCAGTGCTCATGCCTCACTATATCACAAACAACAAACATGAAATACTTAGGTGTGGTACTGGACGAAAAATTGAGTTGGCGGCCCCAAGTCGAATTAACTGCCTCTAGAGTGAGGAAACTTATTTGGGCATTTAAGAAACTTCGACTTGTGGCTGATTTTGATCTTCTTCGCACTCTATACTTCTCTTTAGCCCAATCCATTATTGGTTACTGTATTACGGTGTGGGGAGGAGCCTGTAAAACAATTATGATCCGCCTTGAAAGAGCCCAGAGATCATTGCTCAAAGTCATGACCTTCAAACCATACCGCTTCCCGACTGTAACTTTATACAAAAATTGCACAGTGCTTACAGTAAGACAGCTATATGTTCTCAACACCACATTGAAGCAACACATAATCACACCTATAAACAACAGTTACAAAAGTAAACGAACAGTCACTAATGTTTGTAAATATGTGAAATGTAAGACTGCCTCAGCTAGAAGGCAACATCTTTTTCTTGCTACGCATATCTATAATAAGATAAACAAGGCCCTAATTATTAACCCATTTCCTAAAAATGAAATTAAAAAGAAAATAAACACCTTTCTACAAACACTAGATTACATACATACAGAAAACTTAATAACATAAACCCGGCAATTACCATTATTAACATGCACGATAAATATATAAATACCACGACACACCCGACACTCACACACACGCATACATACAGACCCACGCACACACACACACACACACACACACACAAACACACACACACACACACAAACACACACACACACTTACATACAGACCCACACACAAACCCATATGTCACAAGCAGATATAGTATAATGTAAAATTGTTTAAATCTTATTGCATAATTTCTGTGTAAAATTACTGGGAGAAGACACTGATTCCTGTAACACAGGTTACAACCTAGCGCAGGAGTCAGGGTTTCCATATAATAATGTAACACACTTTTATGTCAATAAAGATTATTATTATTATTATAATAATAATTCATTTATTAATCAAGTAACAAGGACTCATCAATACACAATACACAAAAATTAAATATAAATATAGCACAAATTAAATACAGAACACACTGAATACATTAAACATTACATCAAATCGTAAGCAACTTACCTTATGACGAGTCGGGCGGGGGTCAAAAGAGGTCACGCGCAATGCCGCGTATCTACGCGCCGCGCCGCGCCTCGTTGATACTTTGAGACACTTACTAACCTTTTTAAGGTTTTACATACTTGCATTAAAAATGTTTTGAAGGTGCGAATTATTAGCCCTAATGCAATCAGTATCGTGAGTAGAGCCTTAGATTAAAATATTGCCTGTGACTAAAATTGCACCCTGTAATGTATAAAGATAGCTTGAAATATCCTATCCGCGTCACCTACCTCCTACCTGTCACTTGATTCATTTAACAATCAATGAAAGCTTTTCTGTGACATTTTGTTTCTGTCGGTCCGTAAAATAAATGTCAAACAGACAGAGATAGCAACCTACCAATACTTGTAAGTAAGTTATTGAAAATGGCCGTTTCTGGGTTGTGGTGGTCAGATAGGGTCGCTCCATGTAAATGACAGGTAGGCAGCTGCATCTAGTAAGATTGGAAGCTGACCCAAACACTTGAATAGTTGTTTTACCAAGTCTGAAACCAATCGCTACTTACGGCCGCGCTCGCGCTTATCCGTACCTATAGCAAAACGTGTGCTCACCACAAGAATAATCCAGGATTGAAATAAATCCATTGACCTCATCTAAACAACACGGGCCAGGGCAGCGCTGGCTTGTCTAAGGACTGGCGCCAGTGATACTGGCTTCGTCCAAATCTGGCTTTAAGAGGCCTGCGGAGCATGCGTTTTTCATCCAAACGTAATACCAAAATAATTTGTAAATCAAACATATTCTTAAGGTAGTATGAATTTATTTCGATTGGATTACTGAATATCTAGATTCTCAAATATATAGTTTGAATGGACACTGATTTAAACAAGAATTATGAGAAAAGTAAGTTTTCAATAGAAAAATTAAATTCCTCATAACTCGCCTTTATATCATTGCCCATTCAAAACATTTATTTAGGAACATAGAAATTCTGTAACCCAATCGAAATATATACACACTCCCTTAAGAATATGTTTGATTTTCATATTATATTGGTATTACGTTTGTATGAAAAGCGCATGCTCCGCCGGCCCCTTAACATAAGAAAGTTATTGTTGATTTTCCCGAGAACAGTCCTTTTTTCGGAATGAAAGGTACTAAGTAATCTAAGTATGTCCGTTTCTGTACACCCGACCACGTAATGCAAAATTTCAGGATGATCGGTTCAGTGGTTTAGACGCGAAAAAGCCCAAAGAAAGTTCTAAATGATTTATATGTTTGTGACCACAGACCAGGATCAGCATCCGACCGTCCGTGGAGGAGCGTTTGGCTCTCGCCATGTTGCAGAACTACATCTCTTATCCTAGCAGCAGCGAATTACTCACCATGAAACAGGCTGAGGTATGTATATCACATTACATCGTGCCTGAATCCTCCGAAGGGAAGATGTACTTATACAAGGGCTAAATGGACGCTTCACGAAACCGTTAACCAAGCACAGGGCCAGATTTAGGGCAGGGTAACAGGAGCACTTGCCTCCACAACTCCTTTTTCTTTTAAATAAGAAAAAATACATTCTTAATGTCTGACCAGGTTCATGATCCGAGACACCATACGAGAGGTTGTACGGTTAAGTCTTTGTTACACCTTGAATATGTCACCGTTAAATTGTCTAACACGTTAGATTGTAAAATAACTAGAGAGATTGTTAACTCTCGAAATATTGTAAAAGGAACATACTGCTTACAATAAAATGCATTATTTTTCGGTAGATTGTAATCTATCGAAGTGAAACCATAGTATTGTGAAATGCATGCGATGGAAGTCAACTCGCGCGGTGTGGAGGAGAGGGAGGGAAGGGGGGGTCCCCCTTGCACAATGGAAAGATAATGTACCATTCCTGGGAATACCGATTAATATAACGTAACCTCAAAATAATTTTTATTCCCCTAAAATGCGTAGTCGACGGAGCCCCGCTACGCGGGACCCCTATTTCTGAGTGCAGGGTTTAAAGGAACCTATATAGCTAGCCGTCCGTCCGTCTAATGACGACGACACGTTCGTGTTCCACGCGCGCGCGCGCCTCAAAGAGATGTCAGCAGAAAGGAAGGGGCCCGCAAGGGCCGAAGCCTGCCGGGGTTGCGGGACTGTTTGAAAGAGATACCGCGGCGCTCGAACATGGATGGTTTTTAGCCAGTAAAAGTCTGACACTCCCTCCCGCTCCGCCCAGAGTGGGAGAAATAACGGAATAAACTAGTTTGAGATCAACTTATTTCACAAAAACAATGTGTTATCTTCGCCAGTTCTTAGGGTTCTAGTTATTTTTTTGTTATCTACTAGGGTAGATAACAAAAAAAAATAACTAACTAGTTTGAGATCAACTTTACTTATTTCACAAAAACAATGTGTTATCTTCGCCAGTTCTTAGGGTTCTGCGCGCTATGCTTGAGCGTGGGTGCCCTGGTGCCCATCAGCACAAAGCTCGGCCTCATAAAGGCTAGGGGCCGCTACTATGGATTCTGCTGCGTGAGGATGGCTACCCGGTTTAGTAAGGAGCCTGACAGGTACTTCAATACTCAAGTCTTTATTGCGTTTCATAATGTAGGCTTAGGTGGTAAACATTTTTCTAGTAGAAATAATCGTGGACCCTGTCGGGCACAGCAAAAGTAAGATATTTGGAGAGTCATCTCAGATAAGTCCTCTTCTTTAATTAAGCTTTCACGGTTTATAAGTATATTTTATTTATTTATTTATTTATTCAATAACACATACATTTTGTTTTAACAGGTAAAACCCAAGCTAACAAAAGTAGTCATTATAGCAAATTGTCCAGCCGCAACTACCGGGTCTGTGTAGAAGCACCATTTATACAGAAGATAACATGCTTAGTGACACCAGTGACACCCTCTGGAATTCCGCCAAAGAGCAAGAAAAAATATCCAAATGCCGGTATTCTAACTGCACGAATCACTGGTGCGAACTTTAATAAGTTTGTACGGGTTGCCGGAACTTTTAAAAGCCCCTCCCTTGGTCCCAACCGTAGCCTCCTGTTTGGAACGAGGAATCCCAACGATTCCAATATTTGTGGATTATTCAGCATACCACGAAAAACCATAAAAACATATTTTATAAGGGCGAGGTTGCGCCTAACT
Organism: Xestia ashworthii; assembly: GCA_950022955.1. Taxonomy (NCBI): domain Eukaryota; kingdom Metazoa; phylum Arthropoda; class Insecta; order Lepidoptera; family Noctuidae; genus Xestia; species Xestia ashworthii. The sequence continues at coordinate 19,278,646 of OX465570.1, forward strand.
TCCAACTTATAGTACCCAACCATCCCAATAACAAAGAGAGTTGGATACATAAGCGGGTAGAAAGGGTTAGACACCAAACTGCTTCCAGTATAAGTAACGGGTAAATTTGTTCTGCATCTTTTCCAGCATCTGAGAATACTTCGCTTCATAAGGATTCCAGATGATAGCACTAGTTTCCAAGTTGCTTCGCACCAACGCATTGTAAAGTGCTTTCACTGCTGCCATATTAGTGAAGTCAACAAAACCAAGATTTTTGAATGCTTTTTGCACACCTGCACTATATGAGCACGAAACGAAAGATCCCCAGCGAAAGTAACTCCGAGATCTCGCACTGACCCTACCCGCGGTATGACGTGACCGCCCATGCAATAATCATGACGTCGGGGTACCACGGCCCGCGTGAATGACATAACGTTACACTTCGTCACATTGAAGTGTAGTTTATTCTCTTCACTCCACGCTACCACTCGATCGATGTCTCGCTGGAGCATCCCGCAGTGCGACTCGTCTGCAATCCGCCAGAATAACTTGAGATCGTCCGCAAACAACAGACAGCTAGCGTTTTTAATGACTTCTGGAAGATCATTAATCATAATAATGAATTCTAACGGCCCTAAATTTGTCCCCTGACTTACCCCCGTAAGGGTGAAATACGAGTCCGAAGTCCTACCTCCGTACTCTACCATTTGTTTGCGGTTGCGCAAGTAGCTAGCAAAGAACTCTAGGAGGGCTGGGGTAAAACCGAACCTCGCTTTGCTTAAAAGTATATCATTATCCACACTATCAAATGCCTTCCTGAAGTCAAAGTACGCAACGTCCAGTTGGGCAACAGTCTCCGAGTCCAGCACTGTGGTGGCCTGATTTAAAATACACATTAAATTTGAATTCGTGCTACGGCCCACACGAAAACCATGCTGCGCGTCGTTGAGCTGTGAGGCTACTTGTGAGTGGATAGTTGAAGTAAACTTACTCTGTCACTTACGAGATATTTTCCAACTGTTGTGAGCTCCCAAATTCCCGATAGGTATGTAAGTATATCGACGCTGTTGTAAGAGCCATGATTGCGGTATGTCTGGAGAATGCCGGTGGATATGGTTTGGTTTTAATTTCAGAAATTTCTTTAATTGCTTTTGTTCCGTCTACTTACAAATGCGCTTAAATACGCATTTGTAAACAATTTTCAGTTTTTACAATTAGGTACTTGTTTATTTTTACGTATATTTATTTTTTTTTGGCTCTGGATATGACCATACTTTTTTTATACTTTGATATGACTGAGGTAGGTATATTCTTTCACTTGTCTGCCAGGTATATCAACGAAGTCCTACACCACGCCCGGAACAACCCGCACCTCATCAACTTGCTGAACATCATAGAGGATGTGTTCGCCGTCAAAGATATCGACGAGCTCGTGGTTCTTAGACTGCCTAAGAGTGAGTAAAATAAATAGCAGTACTTAAAATAACAGCGCCATCTAGTGCCACACTAAGCAACGAGGATTGTGTCGTGGACACGGACACTAGATAGTTGATTTGCTTATACTACCTACTTATCTACTTTTTGTTTGTAAATGCAAACTTATTTTAATTACATATAAACATTTATGATTCGGAAACTAATGTCCATGCTCATCACACAGACATTTGCTCCTACTGGGATTCGCACCCGGACCCTAAGAACGAAAGTCAGCCTCACTACCGTCGCGCCGTTCGGGTCGTCGACAAGCATATTTAGCCCGTAATATTCCCACTGCTGGGACATATATAAGCCTCCATAAAGGAGTTCGAGCCCAGTGCGTGTTGGTGTCACATTGCAGTCTAGCTTTTTCCCAAGTATGTAGGGGCCGGCTTCCAGTCTAACCCGATGCATCTGAATACCAGTATTTTATACTTGGAGCGACTCAAAATTCAAAATCATCAAAATCAAAATATTTTATTTCACATAGGTAGGTACTTAGGCCTAGATGGGCACATAAAAAACGTCGAAAAAGGTGCACGGTTCGCGTTGGTCGATTCCATGGAGAAGAACCGGCAAGAAACTCCATGGTTACTCTTTTCAAATCATTTGGTATTAAAATATTATTATGTTTCATTACAGCATTAGTACTAAAGTATGGGGGAACAGCGTAGGCCCGACAATAGGTCGTTGCTTGCTACACAAAAAATGTAAAACAAAGTTAAACAGCATCCGGGAATCTAAAAGGCCTACAATGTTCACTCATTCACATATAATAGGTAAAAAAGCATCTATACAAAGGTAAGTAAATTAGAATATTTCATTAAAGAACTAAATTAAACAAGTTACACAAATATTGTCATCAGTGCTGTAACTATTCTGAGCAAAATATGAGAAAAAATGATTTGAAAACTACTATAATAATCTGAATCAAAGAAAAAGAATAATGAGATTGAGAATAGTTAGAGACATCCACAAATCTGTGCCGTTTATGAGCTACCAGGGAAGCCGCATGCGCAGAAGGAATTAATAGCCTAACTTCTTTGTCATCAACGTAGTCCTTGATTTTGTAATGTGCTTTTTTCATAAGGACACGTTTAATATAGTTTTTGAACTTTCCATCGGTCAGTTCTATAACTGACTTTGGCAACTTGTTATAAAAGCGTATACTGTTTATAACAAAAGACTTGCTAGTTTTTGTTAATCTGAATTTAATAATTTACAAGTGGTCCACGCAGTCAAACGCTTTAGAGAGATCACAGAAAATGCCAATGGCATCCTGGGACTTTTCCCAGGATTCCAAAATGTGAGTGATGAGTTTTACTCCCGCGTCCGTTGTCGACCTGCCCTTCGTGAATCCACCTGCTGACTGTGCAGAATCCCATTTGAGTTAAAGTGAGATAACTGGTCCAGCATGATTTTTTCATATATTTTACTCAATGCTGGAAGCACAGATATAGGTCTATAATTAGAGGGATCACTCTTACAACCCGATTTGAAAATTGGTACTACTTTACTGTTTCATTAGATCAGGAAACTTACCGCTATCCAAACATTGATTGAATATGCCTGTTAGGATAGGAGCGATTGATTCAATAATATCTCCAAGAACCTTGACGGATATGCCCCATAAGTCTTCAGTATTTTTTATGTTGAGACTTTTGAACGCGTTTATAATAGTAGCAATAGGTACATATGGTGGTTTCAATTTAAAGTTTGGTATATCCGCAGAAGCTTCAGCTAATGTAGATGAGGAAGGGAGAGATTTTGTAACTTCTAGCGGAATATATTAGTGAAGAAACTTTCTAGTGTCTCAGCCACTTCTAGCTTGTCAGAAATGGTCTGATTATCTATTTTTTAACCGACTTCCAAAAAGGAGGAGGTTCTCTATTCGACTGTATGTATTTTTTTTTTTTTATGTATGTTCACCGATTACTCGAAGACGCCTGAACCGATTTGAAAAATTCTTTTTTTGTTTGAAAGGGTATACTTCCAAGTTGGTCCCATAGAAATATTGTTATGATCTGATCACGAACTTCGGAGATATGGAACGGAACTCTTCAATAATAGACAGCAACTCTGTCGTGACTGCTGCAATCGCTTGGATGTTTATTGTTTACACAACATCATAACATAACATCACGCCTGTATGCTCTGAGGGGGTACGCAGATGTGTACAGTATACCCATATTACGACAGTTAGGTATGTTATATAGGATAACGTACAGCAATTTTGGTATTTTCTACAACAAGTGAAGCATTTGCATTTGATAAGAACCATTCTACCATCAGATCTGATGATGAAGCCAAGAGTCACGGAACTCCATAATGAGACAATGTATCCTAGTCGTGTTTGGGCTTGTTGTAATTGTAACGGTATGCACTTTCCATGTGTACCAAGCACATATGTGAACCACTAAAAAGTGAAAAATAAAAACATTTTTGCAAAAAATAAAACAGACTTCAAAAAAAAACCAAAAACGTGAAAAATAACTTTAGCTTCTGAAGTCGGTGACGTTTGTTTGATTGATTTAATTTTTTTGTCACCGTCTTTGAATTTTATTCTAAAACATGACCGTTTCCTTACGATTTTTTTTTCATCGATTTGGTGGTGAAGTAATTTACCTAATGTAAATGCTGCCACTAACCAAACAATGTTACTTTTGAGAAATCCTATGTATCATTATTCTGTTCTTGTTTACAGTAAAGGTATTCGACAAGGACATACAAACTGAAGCGCATCCGATGGATGAATACAAACAGAAGAACTACTCGTGGGACCTCTGGGAGTACAAGAGAAGAGCTTGCCAATGGGTAAGTCATCATCTAGGGTTTGCAACTCATCAATTGCATGGGCAGCATGGTACGCTTGAGAGGTGCCACGGCGTCCTCACCTTCCGCCTGACGCAGGTCCTCACCGGACACGGATGTTTCGGGAGGTTCCTGCATCGAATCGGGCGGGAGGAAACGCCCGGGTGTATCCACTGCTCTGATCTCGCGGAGGACACGGTGGACGTCTGCACCGCGTGGGCGGAGCACCGCCGTGTCCTCGTAGCGGCTCACGGCGGCGGCTCGCTCTCGCGTCCGGCCCTGGTTCAATCCATGGTCCGGAGCGAGACGGAATGGGAAGCCGTCACCTCCGCGCTGCGAAGCAGTCATGCTAACGAAGGAGGTGGGGGGAACGCGAGAGGAAGAGAACCTCTCGTCCCAGCCGCCGCGGGAGACGCACCGGGCGTGCACCGCGCGACCTGTGGACGGTGAGCTATGGGCTAGCTAGCCGTCCGTCCATCTTATGACGACAGGCCGTGTCGACGGCGCGTTTGTGTTCCACGCGCGCCTCAAAGAAGTCAAAGAGATGCCAGCAAAGTGAAAGGGCCGAAGCCTGCCGGGGCTGCGGGACTGTTCGAAAGCTCCGTGGCCCCGGAACATAAAGGGCGAGGAAGGAACATGGATGGGTTTTAGTCAGTAAAAGTCTGACACTCCCTTCCGCTCCGCCCAGAGTGGGAGAAGTTATTTGATTACTAGTCTAGAGACAAGGGAGCATTCAAGTAAGGTCAAGGTGGCGAAGTCCGTCATATTTCATTGCAAATAATTGGATTTGACAAACACCCTATGGCTGATTTTTTAACTTAATTGTGTGTTTTGGATATTAATGATGACTAATGATTCCTTAGTTATCAGTTACTTCTACAAACATCAATGTAACTAATGCCAATATAAAAATAACCGCGATTTTTTAAAAGGTGAGACTATGACGGACTTTCCCGAGTAATTGGGGTAAGGCCGTCATATGCATGATTTGTTTGTAAATTGATAGATATTTGCAGCAGTCATAGTCAGAAAACATTCGAAAATAAAAGTTAATCAAATACATGCTTTAAGTTCTGTGACATAAAGTAGCAATCACAATCTATAGCGGTAAAATCATAAGGTAGGGTAAGTCCGGTATATTTGCAAGGGCAGGAATTGTCAACATTTAAATCAGTAGGTACAATTATATTTGAAAATTCTTACTGCAGGGTATAGGTAAATATGTTTAATTGGTGAAATGTAATGTGAACTTTGATACGTTTTGGTACATATTCAAGATAATACAAACCAGGCCAATGACGTTAAAAAAAAGCGATTTTTTTTTAAGGTAGAACTAAGACGGACTTTCCCGAGTAACATTAGTGACCCGAAGTTTATCAGCATTTTTCAAAACGTTATGTAATGAAAACAGCCTAATTTAATGATTCATGTATTAGTTTGTGTTATTTTTTATTGGGTAAAATAACAAAAATGCCAATATATTCTTAAAATCGACTTTTATTAAATTTTCTGATAGAACTTACTAAAATAACAAAAAAAAATCTTATTTACTGATAGAGAGATCATACACACTTAGGAACTACAATTTTACTTGTATTAGTCCTTAGTTTCCTCATACCTAGCCATGGAACTGCTTCAATTTTGGCAGTATGGGATTTAATGATCAGAGCATATTTATATCTGGAATAGGCTTGTTTCCACCATCAATAAATTGCAAATCTATTTAGTCCGTCAATTAGAGTATTGGAAAATAATGGACACGTATTTTTTGTTTTTGTAAATCAACGAATATTGACAAAGATAAAACGCATCAAAACTCGGAGTGGGGGCTCGTGACGTCACTGTTCGGTATCAACTCACTAAGAATGATACCGAACAGTGACGTATTGGGAATTTTAAAAGCGTCGTATCTTCGTCAATTTTGGTTTATGTGACAAAAGAAAAAATACGGGTCAAATATTTTTTGATAATCTAAGTGACGGACTAATTAGATTTTTTCAGTTAACAAGCCTATTGCAAGTGTGGCCTGACATCTCCTACGAGCTCCAAGAACCTTCCGGGGAGGTTCATCAGAGTGTCCCCCGCGAAATCTGCGATTCTTTTGTTTAGTGTTCCATCCTATCCTTTCAAGCAACTTTGGTGTAGTTGCAATGAGGGTCAAAACATCAACATCATCTCAAGAATCCGAGCTTGATGAGCAAGTTAACATTTGTGTCACTTGCACTTTGTACCATTTATTCGTTTTATACACAATCTTCGCCATCGTTGTCTGAGGAAACTTCATACATTTCATTTTTGGAGTCCGATTCCTCCAATATCTCTTATATTCTTTCAGAGTGGTCTGTGAAAGACAATTCGTCAAAACCGTATTCATTATAACGCTTATACCAAAAAAAGGTTAACAACATCTGACTTGGGGTAAGATCGGCACATGATGGCCTTTCCCTAAAATACTAGACAGTCTTACCCCAACATTGAATTTATAGTTCAAGTATATTGTACATCAAATATTTCAGTCAATATAGATTTAAATTCGATTTGAATATAATAAAACATTCAAATGTAATACAAGCTAGCCACTTACCACTACAATATGTAAAAATCTGTTGGTATTCACATTCACGATAGGTTTAAAGTTGACACTACTAACTCGTGTTTCAGCTTTTCAACTTTAAAAAAATTCAGAGACCGATTTTTGATATTGAACGCAACACAGCGCCGTCTATAATTTAAAGGTAGGATAAGATAGTGACTCTCTATTACCGACCGAGCTATCAACGTCGTAGCTATTCAGATACAGCTTAGAGATACGTTGTACGGTGTTCCCCCGTAGACGAACTTCCCCACCTTGACCTTATTATACGTAATGCATTTTTTGGAGATTTTTAAACCCACCCCCCCCCCCCCTCCTCCCCATGTAACATGCCGTAACAGTCTGTCACATGGGGAGTACCGCCGAGTACCCCGGTCTGTACCGTACCCCTCCCCACCTAGTAAAACGTTACGTAACCACTAAGTAATCATTTTTTATCTAAGTCACAATAAAATATGTGGCATAGAGTAACGGAAAGTCGCTAAAATACTTTTGTGTTACGGTTTTAATCGCGTTCATATTATTTGACGTATGACCGTTCTGAAGGGTTAAAAAAACAATGTTACGTAATACGTAGTTCAAACCTCGCCCCCTCCCGCCTCTGTAACGCATCGTCAAGTTTTACAAGACCTCTCCCTAAATTCGTTACCTACGTATTACTTGAAAGCTCCCCAAGGGAGGAAAGTCTCTTGTGGTGTACTTATTACCTATAATTACACTGGTCATCGGTATAAAATACCAGAATGATTTTTAAGTACCGAAACAAAAGCCGTTAAAGTAGGAGGTATTATTTACATTTATTTCAAGTTCAGGCAAATATAAAACTACCTTTTTCGCTATCTGGCGATGATCGCTGTTCTTGATTCCCATGTTTTTCTCACCCACAGGCAAACATAGTAAACTGCCAAACGCATTCGACACAAACCAACTATAGTCACATGCGCTCTGAGATCCAATGTCAGACCACTGAACCGCGGGACAAGTGTCTCCAGACCAACAAGGATAAAGGCATCAACACAGTCAACACGAACAACTTCCTGTGGGGCTTGAGGGCCCGACGGGGCTATGGGTTCCACCCTATGGATCTGAAGCCTAGCCTTAGTGCGCCGAGGATACAAGGTATGTAATTCAGCGATTATATTGTTAAATTTCTCACTTATGTATTGAAGTACCATTAAATACCACAACCATTTAGAAATATCATTTGATTGTATCCTCCTGTCTGTTACTAAATCTCCAGGAGATTTATGTCAATTGTTTAACTATTCTCTCTTGTTTATCAGTTAATGGTTTATTGTTACATAATTATTTACATAGATTAGTGGCGTTATCCTAAATTTTTATTGTTTTTTTTTTCAGTACAACCAATGAGCACCTGCGCTTTGGCCTGTATGGGTGACCGGGAGACACAAACCGAGAAAAAACTAGAATCTACTGAAGCAGGCCCATGTTTCAGGGAGTTCAATGTCCCCGCACACATAGATAAGACTTGGGGTCACTGACTACCTGTAACGACTGTCAAAGATCTACAAATGACAGCCGGGATGTGGTTAAAAAGGTGGAAAGGCTTAACATGGTTTCAGTGGCATGGAGGAAACTTGGTATTACATATTATGAGCAGCAATCTTGGCAAGCTCTACATGACCTTAAAAGATTGATTCGTGCGGCTTTCATTATTAAGCCACAAGCTCCAATGAATAGACACGACAATAAAATCTAATTAGTCCGTCAGTTAGATTATCAATAAATATTTGACCCGTATTTTCCTTTTGTTACGTAAACCAAAATTGACGAAGATACGACGCTTTTAAAATTCTCAATACATTACGCCTTGGTATAGTTTTTAGCGAGTTCTGACGTCACGAGCCCCCACTCCCGAGTTTTGATGCGTTTTTATCTTTGTCAATATTCACTGATTTACAAAAACAAAAAGTACGTGTCCATTTATTTTCCAATAGGTACTCGTAACTTACAGACTGTCGTCATGGCTATTGTTTTTACTTTAATGTTGCCGACTTCATGTCGTCACTATTCTTTTTTATTTTACGTTGTGTATTAATACTTTTATCACGTTTTATTACAGTTAAAATAGGTACATGTACCTATTATAACTGTAATTAAACGTAACACATTACATTTAGCGTTTCTAAAAAAATATGTGTCGGAAATAAAAAACTGAATGAGACATACATAATCAACATTTGTATTTCATTAATCCTTAAATACAATAACGATGCTACAATCTTATTTAGTAAGTCGATATCGAAAACAATGAGATTATATGGAATTGAGATCTGGAACTGGAGATTATAGTAGGTTGCCCACACAACGCGAAATGATAGTAGGTCTCATTGTTGCAAGAACGACTGCTGAGCATAACGTTCCGAATTCAATTCCTGGGTCGGTTAGCCTTTTGGGCGCCAATGTCACATATACGTGACAAGCAAGCGCGTGCCCTGTACGCCAAAGGACACAAATATGTGACAAAATAGTAGATGAAATCGTGGCTTGGCGTAGAGGGCACGCGCGAGCGTTTATGCTGTGGCGGTCAAAAAGTTAACCTTATTGGGGTTTCGCATCAGGGATTTCTCAGTAGAAGCCACGGAGTCTCGATTTGTGCACGGCTGATGGGTCGCACTTAAAAACAATTGGCGAAATGTGGATGTACTTAACTTATTAGTACACTTCTGCCTGACCCTTCGGGGTTACAGGCTTGGAGCTTTTTGTGTGTGTGGGCTTTATTTATGCATACTACACAGGGTGGAAATTCTCAGCGGGCCAGTAAAGAAGACTATCCATATTTTCACCCAACTACAGCAAAGCCAAAACAAGTGTTATGATTTTAGCAGTCTTTGTCGTGTGTCCCTTCATAGTGAAAAACTTTTCATCCGAGTTTGTTGAATAAAGTGTCATTCGATTCGTTATTATGGCCTGGGTAACATAGGCTACATTAGGAGGAGTTGATTATCTTGTAAACCCCAAAAATCAGAGCGTGATTTTACAGAAGTCGGGTTTTTTGTGGTGGTAGGTATACCACACAGAAATTCTTGATTTGTGAGATGTTGATCTCTTTTCACAAATTTTACACAAATGTGTAGCTCGCTTTACTGCCCCGTTGAAAATTTCCACCCTCTATAACCTAAAATCCTAAATACTAAAATGGCATCTATCGCCGTAGCCTAATAAAAGTATCCCTGGCTTCCCTTGCGAGCGCCACATCGTCGGCGCGCAGTTTGAGCGCGGCGGCCTCTTCGCGCAACGCAGCAAGAGTCGCTACCGAGGCCATCAGCGACGGCGGCAAAATGGCGTCTGGAACTGATAGCTTGGCGAATTTTGACTGGAAATTGAAAGATGAATGGTTTCTGAACTTTCGAACCAGCTGTTATATATAAGTACATCTCATCTGACTTCCACAACCCAGTTAGTACTGGGTAATACGATACCACTTGGTAAGACTGGTTGTCAGACTTTTTGGGCCACTGAATACCCTGTCAAAGATCTACAAATGACATCCGGGACCAACATTAACGTGCTTTCCGAGGCACGGAGGAAACTCGGTACCTATGTAAGGCTGGTCACCCATCCAGCATCCACAAACCAACCTAGGTAAGCACGGCTTAACCTACAGATCGACCCGAGTGGCTGTTGTTATTTAGTCATAAGCTACTCAAACCAGCTATTAAGTACGCAAGGCACTAAAGAAAACAGCCTATTAGTACAGTAAGCGCGACTGCTGAGCAAGATTACCTTGGGTTGGATTCCCAGGGCAATAGACTCGCCTCCTGTTACGTGGGACAATGAGCAGAATGTGGGTGTATCTCTGACTAAGCCTTCGGGGATTACAGCCGTGATCTTAAATTATGTATGTGGTTACGAGGATAAAGATCTCTGTAATTTCTACATCACTATCAAAATAGAAAGGACTATAAACCAACGGCGGGCATTGCTTGACTTTGGCCGTCATTACCATAAAAGTCATGACGCGACATCCCTTCTCAATCTCTCCGTCTTACTCGCACATTTTATGACCGCGACTGTACGTTTTGGCGGTTGGTAGACTTTTATGAGCTATCGAAATGTTTGTTTTGTATTAGAGACCAGTGATTAAGATGGAAATAAGTAAGAAGTATACTTAGGTCCATGTTCACCGAAAAGATAACAGCCTGATTACTTAGCTAAAAACAGCTGTCACTGTGACATATTACCATACAAAAAAACCGGCCAAGAGCGTGTCGGGCCACGCTCACTGTAGGGTTCCGTAGCTTCCCAGACCATTAAAAATACCAACATTTTTCGTCAGCAAAAATAACTTTGTTTTTCATAGTATTTGTATGAAAAACAAAGTTATCATTTGCGTTTTTTTGAAAAAGTGCTATATAACTCAAAAACTATTCAACTCATCAAGTTGAAAATAATTTTCCTAGAAAGTTCATATAAAGGTCTACTTCTGTGATTTTTTTCATATTTTTTAAACTTATGGTTCAAAAGTTAGAGGGGGGGGGGACACATTGTTTTTGACTTTCGGAGCGATTATTTCCTAAAATATTAATATTATCAAAAAATGATTTTAGAAAACCCCTATTCATTTTTAAATACCTATCCAACAATATATCACACGTCGGGGTCAAAATTAAAAAAAAAATCGCTCCCCACTTTACGTCTGGGGGAGGTACCCTAATAAAAATGTTTTTTTAAATTTTTATTTTTGCACTTTGTCGGCATGATTGATATACATATTGGTACCAAATTTCAGCTTTCTGGTGCTAACGGTCACTGAGATTATCCGCGGACAGACAGACAGACATGGCGAAACTATAAGGGTTCCGTTTTTTGCCATTTGGCTACGGAACCCTAAAAATGTGCTTTAAACAGCTGTTTTAGCTAATCAGGCTGTTATCTTTTCGGTGAACATGGACCTTAGACGACTTCGCAAGACATTGGCCTGAGAAAGCCGCCCGTAGAGAGGAGTGGAGACTATGGGGGAGGCTGTTGCCTAGCAGTGGGACAATGTAAGCTAAAAAAACAACTTAGACATACTATACCTTTGCCTTTTCACAGCTCTCTTCATAAGAAGCCAATTTCTGCTTCAACTGCCTGATAAAATCCTGAACATTCTCCGGATTCGGGTTCTGACTCTCCAACGAATCCCGTGAATCCTGCAATTCTTTCTTCAGATCATCCAAAAACTTGTTATTACGGTCGATTTCCGCTTGCAACTCTACATTCTTTTGTTTCAACTTCAGTATTTCGTATTCGTCTTCAAGTTTTTGCGACGTTTCCTTCGTTTGGTGTACGGATACGGCGATAGGATCAAGTTGCTTGATGTCCATTTTGAGCTGGAACTCGACGGTCCGGTGCAGTAGCTGTTGACATTTCTGAGTCAAAGCGTCATAGGTTATGTTGAGATTTGATAGGATCTCTGACGGTAGAGCCGCTGGAAATGAGAGGTGGTCGATAAGATGTGTTGAAATTATAAAAACCGATTCTCAGGTTGGGCAGTAGCCATAGTCTGAACTCGTGTCCTGTCGATGTTGAATTGGCAATAGGCTCATGTCCTTTTGTGAGGGACCCACTATGGGTACATCTCTGCCTATCCCTCTGGGGTTTACAGGCGTGATGTTATGTTATAATAGGAAAAAGGAACATGGAGAGGGTTGGCTAACAACACAGTTAGGTAATATTTGATATCTTTGTTTAAATAGAAAATCATGACCATTTCTTTGGGGTAGAGTTGAGTTGGGTTCGCTGTTGGAATTAGAACATTGATAACCCAAGTTGCTTTGTTTCCACAAAGCAACTTGGGTTTCTAATATAGCATAATAAATGAATAACACCTTTTCAATTAAATTATTTTATTCTAATTATTCAATTTTTCTTCTAGTAAAATGTTTGTAGTTTATTCACAAAACTATTCAATGACACTAAACCGATTTCATCCCAGGGAACTGCACAAGACTTTCAATTTTCTTAGCAACTTTTAACAATAACTCTTCAGACAAAGATGGGCCCATGAGTTGTAGGGACAATGGTAGTTGGTTCTTTGATAGTCTTATTGGGATTGAAATGGCCGGTATCCCTGCCATATTGGCTGGTTGCGTACAATAATCTTGCTGCGCACACTGATCTCTATTATGTTTCTCGACAAAGTCTTTATACAATGGTGCATCGGTCAATGTAGTTGGTGTCAAAAGCAAATCCACTCCAGTTTCTTTATTGAAAACTTGTTTGAAATCATCTAAAATCAACCTCCTTAGTCTCAGAGTTTTTATAAAGTATTTAACGTAGTTTCTTGTCAGTAAGAAGTAGTTGCCGGCCAGAATTCTTGAACGGACAACATTGTTGAAGCCTTGGTGTCTCGTAAAGGCATATAACTCTTCGGTAGAATTATTTGCATTTGCCCTTAGGCCAAACTCTATGCCATCATATCTAGCCATATTACTGGCAACTTCACATTGGTTTAATATTGAGTAGACTGCTATTGAAACTGATGTGTGCGGCATTGAAACAGCTTTGACCATAGCATTTTCATTTTCTAATAAATCAGTTACTAAACTCCATGTATTAATCACTTCTGGGCTCATGCCTTCACAATGATATTCTTTAGGAATTCCTATCTTTACCTTAGATAGATCTATATCTTCTAGAGTGATTGGAGAGTATGGCTTATTTATTGTTGTAGAGTCGTTTTCATCTGGCCCAGCAACTGTGTTTAACACTATTGTAGCATCTTCGACAGATCTTGCTAAGATGCCGGGAACATCCATAGAATTAACCAAAGGTATCAAACCATGTCTGGATACCAGACCATAAGTTGGTTTTAATCCTACAACACCGCATAACGCTGCCGGGTTACGTGTGGATCCACCTGTGTCTGAACCTATTGCTGCTATACAGGACCCTGAAGCTACAGCAACTGCACTGCCACCGGAGCTCCCACCTGCTATTCTCCAATTATCACCGTCGTATAGCCAAGGGTTACGAGTTGGCCCAATCACAGAGTCCACTGTTCCCGAGCCCATAGCAAACTCGTCGAGGTTACATTTGCCGATCAAGCAGGCGCCAGCAGCTCGTAATCTCGAATACACTGTAGCATCATAGCTTGGAACGAAGTTTCTAAGCATCTCTGACGCACAGGTAGTGACAATATTACTTGTGCAGAAATTGTCTTTAACCCCAATAGGAATACCGTCTAAATGCTTCGGGTTTTTGGAGATATAAAACCTCTTTTCACTCTCAATACCATGGGTTTCAGCAGCATCGTCAGTCAGAGTCACAAAAGCATTCAAATCTTTGTTCTGTTTAGCATTCTGCAGACTCAAATCGACGAAACTCGTCGGTGTCAACATTTTATCAGAGTATGCCTGGTGAACCTTCTTGATCGTGTAAGACATTAATTTGCTCATTTTGTAGGGGTTTTTAATATTTCAAATCCGATTTACATACAAAATTTCTCATTAACAACAAAAATTTGGAAGGAAGTGAGTGTATTATGAGAACTGAGAACTGCGAGATTAGAACATGGAAGAAACGTCAATAATTCAAATGACTTTCAGAATTTGGGCGGGTTATACATAACGTATTTCTAAATAATGCTTACCAGTAGCGATGCATTCTTGGCTTTGATGCTGAATTAAACCAGAATGTACTCTGTCATGTTCTTCGTTATTTTCATTTGCCGAAACAGTCATTTTAAATATATTTCTTCTGAATTAAAATGAAATAATTTCACAAAATGGATTGGAAACGTTGATGTTGACAGCTGAAATTGACAAGTGTGACTGACAGCTGAGCTGACAGCTGACTGTGTCACCACAGTGTGACCAGCAGTAAATTATGCATTGCGTTTTGTTTCATACGAAAATAAAATGAACTTAACTTTCACATTGCAGTTTTTAATAATTCTTTTGATGTCGAGTTGATATTTCTAGTTAAAATAATTGTTTTAGAACTCACAAATGAAATATAAAAATAAATGTAATATTTTAATCGTCGCCTTCGTCTGCACATTTATTAATTGACGTTAGGGACGTTCTTGAAAAAAATATCGACTGTTTGATAAAAAAAAATGCAATCAACACAAAAAGATGTATCCTTATAATTTTTAAGATGACCCATTGACTTTTTATGGTAATATATCTAGAATATAAAACATTATATTAGCTTAAGCTACAATCTCAGAATAACATGTTCTAGCGACAGTGTTGCGGAGTTGCTTTTGTATGAAATTATGTGGAATAAAATAACGACATCCATCCAAAAAACATTCGATATATTCATGAGCACCAGAAATGTGCATGCCATAACTGAAAGATTCTAGACATAACATAATTCAGTTCGTTATGTTTTTTTCTGGAGTTGAATCTAATTTATCAATATTTTGTATTATACTTACTTTTTATAATAATGTGAAATTCATTAATTATTCAAATTAAAGCATGATCAATAAAACTCAACGTCTCAACTCAATCATCGATACTATCGACATTCGACACTTGTGTTGTGAAAGTTGGCATCCCTTAAATATTGACTGTGTTTGTCGTATTTCATTTTCGTAGATGTTAGAAATATTTTATTTCGCAATATTAAATATTATATTAGCAATAACTCATAGCCTACAGTATTAAAGTAATAATTAATTTAACATTATAGTTATTTAATGCCGTAATTATGGCACATTTGCAATACATGCCCGGGGATCCTCGGCTGGTCGATCAACTAGTTTATGAGTTAAAATCGAAGGGTATATTTGATCAGGTAAGCTAAACAACTATTTCACATCATCAAGTTTTCCCTTTTTGGTGTACATAGGGCTCAAGTCGCCATTTTTCTCTGACCTTGTGTGTCCCTTTCTTGAATCACATTAGTACCATTATTCAAGCATTATTTTCCCAAATTGCTTCATAGCTGTTCCAATATGGTAAAAAAGCTAACAAAAGTTCACTCCCAGTCATGGGATTAGATTTATAAGTTTTCTAAACCTTTCTCTACAGGAGTTGTTGTATCTTCTAATTTTTCTGTACCTAAATTATTAAGTTTCTGTGATTTTCCAGTTACTTAGTTACCAGCCTTATGTACCCCTATTAAGTAAGTTACTGAAAATATCTGGGATCTACAGCAAGGACAATAAGTATGCAATTACCTGCAATTAAAACAGCAGTCATAACCATATGCTATTCATTGAACAAACTGTAAACCAAAACCAATTAAATAAATTGATTTCATGTGGCAGCTGCCCCTAATTGTTTTGCTTGATTCGAAATAATAAAGTTCAAATTCAGCTATCTATCTAAATTGTTAGAACTTGTAACATACTATAAAATTCTAACAAGACTGACAGTAGGTCTCAAACTAGGCACACCCTTTATATTTGGTGAACCAAACACTACTCAAACTTTATGATTTATTTTTTCTGCTTGCGCATGATTTTAATTCACAAGTTCATTTGTAACTTATATGAATGAAAGAAGAATATTACAATTTATATAAATTATAATACTGATTAACAGCTACATCTAATTAGACTGGCAGCCAACCCCAAAGTATGTTGTTGGCTTTAAAAAAAACTAGGCTATATACTATGACCTATAGGAGCGAGCATAAATGAAAAATGATCCAAAAACGAGGAAAATTTATTCCTTTTGTCAGCTTTATATCTCTTAATTGACGCAGACAAAGTTGCATGAATCAGCTAGTACATAATAATAACAGTTTATATTATTACTTTTTACTAACAAATTATAAGTCCTGGTTTCCTCACAATATTTTTCTTCATCAATGTCCGTTACATGCTAGATAACATTTAAAATTAACCCATCGAATGCCATAATTAGAGACACAATAGAAAGACAATTGCTTATGTCGAACTGTGTAACTTAAGACACGCGAGAGGTTAAAATCGTATATTGTGTCAATAATCAATTAATCATAAACGCAATAACTAACTAAATCTATCACACATTATTTTTGCATTAAAGCAAATTGTCATAGATACAAAACAGGAATACCTACTCTTTACACAATATCTAAGTGATATGAAATTGTTATTATTGCACATCCAACGACGATAATTTTATTTATAATGTCAGTATTGTGGATAAAATATTCCTGAAGTTTGCGAGTCTACACAAGTCTTCTCTTTGTGAGAAGAGAGAAGACTTGTGTGGCTGATCTTGTGATTTCAAACTTGGCGATTGGAAAAATTATAATTATGTAAAAAAGCACTTGATGAATGAAAGTACTTGATGAATGTGTAATATGGTAATTAGTTACACATTCATCTGTATTTAAAATATTTCAACTTCATAATAATCTTACTATTTTTGCCAAAAAATAATTAGTTAAAATAGTGTGTGTGAGTTTGTCTCTGCCCATTTTAAGTTTTAGGTATAATTTTTGGGGTTGTGAAGACCACATGATCAGTTAAAAATAAAATATTATATTTCAACTTCAACTTTTAATGGCTTTTGTGAAAGAGTCACCACAATTTTGCCAATATCCCGTACATCTAATGATAGTCCATCAAACGAAGGAGATAGTACAGTGTCGAAATTTGGACAGTATTTTATTAAAATTTCAAATCTGACAAATTTTCTATTTTACACGCAGAGCAAGACATATTTTTTTTTTTTTAGTTGCCAGTTATCAATGTGATACCAGCCAAGTTCTGCCTAGGGGTACAACATATGTTAAGTGTACATTATCATTATTATACCATCCATTTTGTTACCATACTTTGGAGCCACTAGCCATACTCCTCCATCTTTAGGATTAGTCCTTAGCCTAATGTCGAAGTTACTGAATCAGTCATTAAATAACTTAACCTAGGTTTGCGTTAACCATATGGAAAATCCATCAGAATTCATATGTTTAGACCTATGCTAATGCTGCTCGAGACTGACATTTACGATTTACTTTGACAAGGTGATCTGACATGGTTTATAAAATAATATGCACTCTGATGAATACTCAACGATGAACAAATCACCGGGAGTAAAAAAAAAAAATTTACAAAATTAACTTTTCAAGTATTTATTTTTTTAAATAAATACAAGGTGCACATCGACGCAAAAACGGTTTTCATGTGTTTAGTACATCATTATAAACATCCGCACATAGACATTTTTCATAGATAATAAAAAATCCCTATCCTTAAGGCCCTTCAGAAGCTGTTTAATTCCGTCATACTCGAGGGGAAAACGCCACAGGCATGGTGCAGGGGTGTGGTGGTGCTCTTCTTCAAGAAGGGTGACAATGCCCGGTTGAAGAATTACAGGCCCATCTCACTTCTAAGCCATGTCTACAAGTTGTTTTCAAGAGTCATCACGAATCGTCTCGCGCGCAGGTTTGACGATTTCCAGCCACCCGAACAAGCCGGTTTCCGAAAAGGCTTTAGCACCGTGGACCACATACATACGCTTCGGCAGGTTATACAGAAGACCGAAGAGTATAACTTGCCTCTCTGTTTAGCGTTTGTGGACTACGAGAAAGCCTTTGATTCGATCGAGACCTGGGCTGTACTGCAGTCTCTCCAACGGTGCCAAATTGACTACCGGTACATCGAGGTGTTGAAGTGTTTGTACAAAAACGCCACCATGTCAGTCCGACTTCAGGACCAAGCCTCGGAACCTATCCTTCTACAGCGAGGTGTAAGACAGGGAGACGTAATATCTCCGAAACTGTTCACCGCTGCACTGGAGGATGTCTTCAAGGTTCTGGACTGGAGAGGGCATCAACGTCAATGGCGAGTACATCACTCACCTTCGGTTTGCCGACGATATAGTGGTCATGGCTGAGACCATGGAGGACCTCAGTACAATGCTCGGTGACCTCAGTAGAGCTTCCGAAAGAGTGGGTCTAAAAATGAACATGGACAAGACGAAGGTCATGTTGAATGCCCATGTCACACCCATTCCTATCAAGATCGGAGGCTGTACACTCGAAATTGTAGACAATTATGTATACCTAGGACAAACGGTCCAGTTAGGTAGGTCTAATTTCGAGAAAGAGGTCAATCGTCGAATCCGACTCGGCTGGGCAGCGTTCGGGAAACTGCGCGGTATCTTCTCGTCCAACTTACCGCAGTGTCTCAAGACGAAAGTCTATGACCAGTGTGTGTTGCCAGTGATTACATACGGGACCGAAACGTGGTCGCTCACAATGGGCCTTATCAAAAGGCTTAAAGTCACCCAAAGGGCAATGGAGAGGGCTATGCTCGGAGTTTCCTTGCGTGATCGAATCAGAAATGAAGACATCCGCAAGAGAACCAAGGTCACACTAGGTGGACCGATGACCTGGTGAAGGTTGCGGGAATCCGGTGGATGCGAGTTGCAAGGGACCGGTCAATGTGGCGAGACTTGGGGGAGGCCTATGTCCAGCAGTGGACTACTTTCGGCTGAGATGATGATGATGAATAAAAAATCCAGGTACCTACTGCAATTTTGTAGGTTACCGTTGTTTTTTAAACCGTGTAAATAATAAGTTATAACATTAACTGATTTCCTCACAGTAACACCTAATTCCATAACTTGATCGTAAGTCCGTCCATTCCAGTTCCGTAAAGACTGCATCGCGGACGTGGACACTCGGCCTGCATACCAGAACCTGAGGCAGCGCGTCGAGAACTCCGTGTCCTCGTTCCTCTCGAGACAGGTCTGGAAGCCAGATCTCAACAAGAACCAGCTGAGAGAGAAGCTTAGGAAACATATCTTGGAGTAAGTGTTTTCTTCTTTCATAGAACATTACCTAAATATGTAACTTATATGTGTATTTGCTCCCCGAAGAGGTAGGCAAAACAAGGTGTCTTGTATGGACTGCTTACAAAATAAGATGGAAGAGGAGTATAACTTCAGTTGCATAATCTATTCCAATTTTGAATTATGAAAGTGTAAACAAAATCTATTCCCAATCATTGGTGTTGTGATAATAACCCTGTATTGAGTGACACTACAAATCAGCACCCTTGGGTGCATTTACTGACCTACTTATACAGCAGAGAATAAATTAGCTATAATACTTATTAACATCAACATCTCTGATTACAGCGGCAACTACTTAGAACAGGGCGTCGAAAGAATAGTCGATCAGGTGGTAAACCCGAAAGTCGCTTCCGTATTTATACCTCAGGTAGAAGACCTAGTATACAACTACCTTGGCATATCCAGGAAGAAATCAGTTACCGCCGCAGAAACTTCCAACGGTAAACTTAGCACCGATGATCTCTTGCCAGAAGACCTTGAAGCCGTCAGTCCTGGATCAGTTAAAAGCAATGAGGACAAGGCTGAGGCCATGGATCAAGATAATAACGAAGAAAACAAAATGGAAGTGGATATAAAAGATGATCATAAACCTTCTTTATCTGAAATAGAAAAGCCAAAAGTTGAAGGAGACTCACAGAACTCTGTCATTGAACTTATCACCGATTCTGATGAGAATGACAAAACTAATATGACAATGCATGAAGACATAAAACTAGAGAATATCCCAGCTCCAGACAACAGCCCACCTAAAGCCGAAGCCGAAAACATAGACATAGAAAAGATAGAACTTCCAATCTCCGAGGTACCTCATCCTGATGAAATACCGCTTCCGAAAGATGAAAAAGAAACATTCTTTAAACCAATAGTCCATGATCCAAACAGTGATGATGATTCAAGCAGCGACTCTTCTTTGAGAAGGAATATGTCTCCGCTAACTCCAATCAGGAATTATAATAACGAGAATTCTTGTGATGCCCAACAGGCGTTTGAAAACGATTCTGACAGCAAAAGTAATGACAAAAAAGAGCCAAGTTCCTTCAGATTCGCTATAGAAGCTAAGTCTCCTGAGAACAACTCTTTAGAAGCAAAACCAGAAAAGAAAGACCCCGAGCAAACGAATTTAGCCTATCAGTTTAATAACCAAGTTAATATAAACACTTTCAATACGCCATTGTACGACGATAGTTCAAACAGCAACAATTTACAAATAGATTACGAAAGTGACGTAAACAGTAAGATTAATGCAGAGAAAGTTCCAGAGGCTGACCAGAACTCGGAAGATAAGAGAGATAAGAAGAATGATGAAAGAAAGAGCAGTCATAAGAGCTCGCATAGATCCAGAGATTCACACAGACATTCTAGTAGCAAAGACAAAAGATCTGATTCTAAGCAATCTACTTCTAGAGATAGTAGCAGGCATGACAAGAAACCTAAAGATGATCACAACAAATCTAAATCCAGTCGAGATAAGGAACGAGAAAAGTCCAGAGATCGAAGTGATAAGAAAGATAGTCGAGACTCCTCCAAACATAGGAGTTCCTCCCATAAGAGCAGCTCTAGCCATAGAGACTCCAAAGACTCTAAATCCCATAGAAGCTCAAGTTCAAGCCAAAAGCACTCAAGCGACAAAAGATCTTCAGATGACAAGAAGTCTTCTTCAAGCCACAAATCCGAAAGAAGCTCTGAAAAAAGTTCAGATAGAAGTTCCAGAGATAAAAAAGATTCTAAGTCTGGCTCCCATCGGTCTGATAAAGACAAAAAGAGTAGTTCTAAGAGCAAACATGATGAGAAAGATAAGAAAAAGGACAAAAAGGATACTGATGACCATTATAGTTTGTCTGGGAGAGGCAACCATAGCAGACGGTCAACTGACAGAGATTCTAACGATGGTAGCTCTTCTTCCAAAGGATCACAGAACCAATCCGGTCCAAAACCTACAGAAAATAAAAAAGAAACTAAAGGTTCAAGCTCAAAATCGGATAATACTTCAACAGCTAGCGAATCTACGAGTCCCAGTGATAAAGACCATAGAGTTACTACGGCTAGTGGCACGAAAACTAACCAAAAGCCTATTAGAGTCGAGAATCATTTAGAAACCCCTATAACCAGTCCCCCAAGATTACCTTTCGTGCCCGATGTAACGTTAAAAAAGCCTAAATTCGCAGCTAATTTGGCAGAAGCTAAACGCATGATGAAAATGAGGAAGTTTCTAGACGAAGAACAGAAGAGAATGAACCAAGAAGCTGCATTACTTCTTGAATTTCAAGCGAATGTCAGGCCTAGTCTGAGTCAGGTTTATTCTAGTATTCCTGGGCCTGAGCTAGAATTCGCGTGCATAGCAAATGAAGTTAACAGTATGATGCAGAATAAAATGTGCAAAACAGAACATGAAGAAGATGAAAAATCAACTAACGAATCCAAAGCTACAGAACAAGAAAAGGATGAAAAAGAAATTAAAACAGAAACTAATAAAAATGAAGACAAAAATAAAGTAACAACTGAAATTATAGACGAACTTGAAGATACGCTAACAAATGATACAGAAATGTTTGATGACTCAGATACAAAACTAGATAAAAGTGAAACTTACAACGAAAACAAACCTTTCTCACAACTCATGGAAGAAATATCAGAATACAGTAAAGCTTCGGAAAAGAACAAAAAGGATGCTTTAGACAATCTAGTTGATGACGAAAATAAAAAACGGACGGAATTTTTCGAAGTTACAGTCATTACTGAAGAGTTGTCAGAAACTGATGAACCTGCCAATGAACCAAGCTTAGAAGCTGAGACAGACAGTATCGAAAGTATTGAAATTGAAGTTCCTCTTACAACGGAGACCCTAATTTCTGAACAAGAAATCACTAAAGCCGATGTTCTCGAAGATGATTCTAAACCCGAAATTCCTGAAAACCCGAAACCAGAAGAAGACACTTTAAAATATTTCGCAGAACACGAAAAATTCGATGCAGAATTAAAAAGACATCAATACAGCGATTTCCTAAAAGCCTACTCGGAAAGAAATGCAGTTTCGGACAAGATACATATTATAAATTGCGATACATACGAAGAGAATATACTCAAAGAGGTTTGCGCAACTTTCGGGACTTTCGAAGTGATAAATTATTACAAAAATGGCCATTTAAAATTACCAAAAACAGAGAAAAAAGTTGTTAAAAATGTCAGCTTGGCTTCTGAAATATCTTTACCAGTGGATAATACTTTCGCTTCATCTCCTTCACCAGTCTTCAGTCCAGTCAAGTCCGAATGTTCCTTCGAATTATCAAGTGATTATGATGCTAAATTAGAAGAGATGGTGAATAAAACATCTCGGCAACAAGTTATGGAGATTATACTTGGCAATGTTGTAGATGACGAGAATCCGTCGATAGATTACTGTACAGAGTCGAGTATTGATAACGAGTTACATTTGAAGAGGAAGCTGGGTGAAGTCGAGAGTGCGGAGAATAATAACAGGCAGGTGTTGAAGAAAATGAGGAAGATGAGCGATTCAGACCAGATCTCATCGACTACTGAAGGTAAGTTTTTGTTTTTCATTTGCTTCTGCGAATTGGTGGCGTTATACTTTGCCTAAGCTCTATTGCTATAGTGAACAGGCTAAACGGTGAAGGAAAACATCTTGAGGAAACCGAATTGGAAGCCGTCCTGGGCCTATGGATTACAGCTCACCTTCTCTCATAGGTGAGATGGAGGCTTGCGTCCCAGCAGTGGGAATATTATAGGCTGATTATTCTTCCCTTATGTTCGACGAAACCGTTATTGTTATCGAATTAATAAAGGGTAGTTCGTGTTGCTTTGCTTAACTGTTGAATCTCTTAGTTGTGTATAAACTTCTGATTAAGTCTTAATACTCGTAATTTACAAGACTTTTTGCTAGAGTTTCTGGGCACATTTTTAGGTGTGTGTTATCTTGTCTTGTCTTATCCCACTGCCAATGTGAAAAACTGCTTTTATGTCTAGACATAATGCAACTCGCAATAAAAAGCATACAAAAAGGATAATTCTAATTCCACTAAAAACTATCGTAAAATATAAAACAAGTATTGATGACAAGTATTGGTGATATTTTGAATCTGAGTACATAAATATTGAGTGCATTTTAAAGTAAATAATGACTCATAATGTCCAGTATACCATTATCCTATCGCTTGCGAGTAAATCTATATAAAGTATAAATATTTATGTCAAGTTCTGTACAAAATATTTCAGAAAGCGCAGAGGTATCGAACAACAATAGGGTATCACACCCGACCAGGTCTAAGTACTTGGGTCGAGCTAGACGGGTTGGCTTGGCAAGACCTAGGAGGAATAGTGAGTACAAGTATTTCCATTAAAAACTCTTTAAAAATCACGCCTGTAATCCCTGAAGGGTTGGGTAGTGGTGTACTATAGCACATCCACATTTCGACAGATTTTTTTTATACTGGTAGTCTGATGCATCCGGTTAAACTGGAAGCCGACTCCAATATAGTTGGGGAAAGATTAGGCAGATGATGGTGACCATCCTTCTGAAAATATATACAGAATTTTGATAGTATGACTGCGAAAGATCACTTTAAGTGATTAGACTGATCATAATGATACCCTTTTAGCCTAAAACTTTCTTCATTCTATCCAGGGTTGCATATAGGGAAATCCCTTAGGATTGTCGTATTAGATAATGTGAAAGTTTATAAAGCCAAAATTATATAGGGTAGCCGATATTCATTTATAGGCGTCAAATTTCAACAGTCACTGGTAAACCCTTTAGGAAAATATTAACAAGTAACCAATAACCAGTTTAAACTAATCCATCAAGTTTCTGAAAGACTATTCAAGTTATTACAAATGAGTAAATCTGCTGTTAAGACTCACGTCAGCTGTTCTTGTTGGTTGAATAAAATAAAGTCTTTAATCAAATCAATGTACAAGACATTTGACATAAGACTAACTTGAGGCTTTCAGAAACCGATTCTAAATAAGTAACCAAACAATTTCACACAATTCATATTAACGTTTTACTTTACAATTTTCAGATCTACCAAACAGCCCATCAAGCGATAAATCTGTGGAAAACTATGAGCAAAATACTCAGACATCAACCCAAACGCAGGCTCCAAATGGAAAGTTGAAATCGGTGACGAGGAACAAAGTACAAAGATATGACACTTCTGATCTATACAAGCCTAAACTACACTATTTATCCAGAAGAAATAACATCAGTTAAGTGATTTGTGTTAAATACCTTTGATTTTCTCTGCTAGGATGGGCTGACCTGAAATTGGGTACCGTTGGTGCAATATATTTTGTATCAATGACATAAGGTTCTAATTGCAACGGTGGTGTTTTCCCGGCAAATACAACAGCTATAATATGATGAAGGATTTTAATTGGTTACAAATCTGTTAATCACCTTGCTAGGTCAGATTTATTCATTTAGATATTTTGTTGCCTAGTTTGGATCGTATAGTAAGCAATGATTATTGAAATAAGAAAATGTTTATTTATATTGAATATTATAATACTTACATAAATATTTTAAACAAATGCGTATTTATGTTAAAGCATTTTTGATACCCACAGAAAGAGTAAAGTTGGCCTTTCCAAAGCTGAAGAGAATATACGGTTAGTGATTTTGTTTATGCCTTATCCTTCCAAGGTAGGCGCTTTATAGGCCGTATCGTAAAATTTTATATTATTTGTATAAATGGAATATTAGTTAATTTTTTAAACTCCACGCATAATCTTTTTAAAGTTATATTATTGAGATTATAAATCTTTGTAAACATTTATAAAATTAAATTTAAACATAATTTTGCCTCAAAAATTAATGAAATAACTAAGGGAATGGCCACACTTATCGACGTGGAATCAGCTTGAGCTGATCACGTTTCGCTACATTTGTTGTATTTAGAACTGAAACTAAAATGAGGCAAATGTTGCCCTTTTCGCTTTAATTGCAAGGACTGAATGCTTTTTCTGACCAAACAGTTCACGGTTTATAACTAAACTTATGTCACTCACGGGATATCTTCCGTGATTGTTCATTGTTTTGAGCTCCCGATATCACACGGAAGATATATCCCGAATATATTTTTTTCTGACCAGCTTAAGCCGATGCCACTTTAAATGTGGTCTCTCCCCAAGTCTGCTCTTCCAGGAGCAGTGAGCGCAAAATGCTTCTTCTTTCTGTACTGTGTACATTTATTGCCTTCTTTTCTTTGCTTCCTAGAAGTTGTATTGTATTAAAGGGTTAGTGAAAATTGCTACCTACCTTTGATTTGAACGGCTTGGATTAATAAACCATTCTCAAAAAAACATAAAGTTGCACAAAAAGTATGCACTTCCGAATTAGTACGAACGTTGTGCCACAGAGTAACATCCCACAGAGAGAAAAGTTCTAAGTTTTGTTCTACTGCACTTTGTGTACCCTTAATTACGCGTTTGTATGAAACTATCTCTCTGTTGGCTTACCTACTCAGGTCTCAGACCATTATTCTGTCATTTATGTTACTCAGAAGTTTAGAAAAGTTTTCGGATTGCATAGAGTTGTTAATGTTCAATGGTTGTATTGAAACCTGTTGCGCTGACCCCAAGTTACTTGGGGAAAAGAAAATGATGATGATGGCGCTATGAAAATATATTAAAAGAACGTTGCACCATTATAGTAGTTTTCATTAACGGGCTTTCGTATTTCCAAAGATAGACAATGATTGTCATTTGTAGATCTTTGACTGTCATTAGAGGTAGTCGGTGGCCCAAAAGTCTGACAACCAGTCTTACCAAGGGGTATCATATTACCCAGTACTAACTGGGTTGTAGAAGTCAGATAGGCAGTCGATCCATGTAAAATACTGGTATTCAGCTGCATCCGATGAGACTGGAAGCCGACCCCAACATAGTTGGCAATAGGCTAGGCAGATGATGATGAGATTATGATTGCCGAGCTGCATACTTTTTCTGGCACATCTGTACAATGAAGTTAGTTGTGGAGGCTATTATATTAATAATGTTAATAACAGAACAGAGTCAATGTTTTACCTGAGAATGGAATATGTATTCCTAGGCTAGTACTCGGATCTTGGTTTAGGGTATTAGGTGGAAAGTTGGAAACAGGGGTAACACATGGATTTGGGAACTGAAATTAATCTGTGCTAATGATATTTAGTTTCTGGCAAGCTTGCTTTCTGTGTCCAAGATATGAAGGTATCGAATAAACTTTGGTTTTACCTAAGAGTGAAAAAGTACTAATTTTGAAATCACTTACTGTTAAAATGTCGAGAATGTCCGTTTTAACAAATACTAGGATAATTCTAAATGAGCCCCTCTTGGCACTCGGTCCCAGTGACTCAGAATTAGTTATAGCCTAGTGATGTGACCGTCGCACTGACAAGTCATAGATCTCTAGTTCGAACCCAAGACATGCACCTCTGATATCTCGGATTCATGTGCGTTTTGTATAATTATCACTAGCATCGGTGAAGGAAAACATCGTGAGGAAAGCATGACATGCCTGAGAGATATCTCTCGACGGCATGTAAAGCCAAGTCAGAGGCCCATGGGCGGCATAAAAACTCTGACACCAGGTTAGACACTAACCACACGAAAAGCAAAAGGAAAGGCACTCAGGCAAGCGTCCAAAATCCAACAGTACGCTTCTTTTTAACAGACTTTAAAATCAGAAGGTTTTTGATTCGGATGTTCGATTTATGTAGTTATTTTTTCATTTGGAGGAAGCTGGCAAGGCGGGATCCATTTAAATGTTTGGGTATTCGTTTAGGTATCACCGAGTACCTATGTGAAAACGGACATCAAATTTTAAAGTACCAACCGTCGTTTTAAGAGACTTTAAGATGTATTTTCCTTGTTTTTGTAACAAGTGCTGAGAAAAAGTCCGATTGGGCTCGCCCAAACATTCTTGGGCTTGATAAAAACGTAAAGCAATCGAGTATTGTAAAAATTCTCTTCGGATTAACGTCCATAATGAAATATACTGTTAATATATTTAATTCTCAATTTAGTATTATTTTTAAGTCAACAGAGTATGTAGTATTAAAGAAATATTTTATGAAGAATTTAACTAATTAATTTTGTTATTTTATTACATATGTTTTTCTCGTCGTAAATCGTTTTTAAAAGTACTTACTTCAAAATCTTGAATAATTATTGTTTCCTTTTTGTAATGATCGCCTCGCCTTTTAAAATAACGAAACTACTCGAGACTGGCTCTCTCATTGTATATTATAATGTTTAACTAAATAATGTAACACCTGACATTACATCCTACCCCTTGGTCCTAACCAAAGCGATCGGTTGAGCGAACATACGATCGTTGCATGCATTCGAATGTTACTTATTTTGAACCGACTTCTAAAAAAGGAGGAGGTAATAATATATATTCCACAAGCATCTTTTTTTTTTTTAATCTGATGATCGCTTTGGTTAGTTTTGTTTGATCTAATTGAAATTAGAATCAAACAAATTGTTCATGTTACATTTAAATTATTCTCATTAAATGTTAGCACTTCTGGCTCATTAAAAAACATTATTGTAAGAGTGATGTCCAAATATCAACGATTGTGTGTAGAATACGTTAAAAATATACTGTAGTAGATTAATTCTTATTTATCTACATGGAGTAGTAATAAGTAAATGGAGTGCTCACTAATAACGAAATTACTTTTTGTATGTTCACAAAGATTTGGAAATAAACAGTTCAAACACGTTGCATGCCTGGATCTGGTACCTATTTATGCGGAATTGAATATTAAATAGTAGAAATTTTAATAATAGTTTTTGCACAACATGTAACTGACATAGATTTCCGCAAAATTAGTTAGTTGAAGAGTAATTTGCGCGTTGTTTACTCTGCCCTAATTTCAGTTTTAATGAGCACTCCATTTATTTAGTACTCTCTGTGTCAATGGTACTTTGCAATTGATAGTAAAATTATTCTTTGATTGTAATGGTAGCTTCATATGGCGTGATAAAAGTCTTAAGATGTTAGAGATTTTTTTTATTTATACCTATATATTAATATAATATGTATTACATAGTAGTAACATATAAGTTTTAATGTTTCGATATGTGCAATTTACTGCAGACGAAAAAAACACTGACAAATGACTGATGTCAAATAGAAAAGGGTAATCATTTTTCACCCTTAGGATTGTTCAAAATTAGGCAGTTACCAATGAAAACCGTAATATCTAAATCCTTTTGTAGTAACTTGTACATGACTTTAAACAATCAAGCTTTGTAAATACATTAATTAATATATACCATGTTAAAATAGTATTTAAATGTATAAAGCAGAGAGTAATCAGAGATATAATTTGCGCTAAGGAAAATGATTAATTGGAAAACTGTACTGCAGGATAGCAATAATAGAGCTCGTTTTAAAGGGATTCGACCAGGGAAGTACTAAAATCAGAAGTTTTTGCAACCACCACGCAAGGTTTGCCTATGGCTCTCTACTCTGTAATATTTCAGATGACCATAGTTGGCGAAGACTACTTAAGTGTGACTCTTCCAGGGTGGCCCCCGAAATTCCAATAAATTACTTTAATGAACTTAGAAGGTTGTATTGATGATGTTAATGATGGATGGCTTCCTCGCGAATGGGCGAGAGGAAGCACACTATCTTGAGAAGTGGAAGGAATGGGGGAGGCCTTTGCTCAGGAGTGAGACAGTACAGGCTAACAAAAAAAAACTATAGGGTGAATTCCAAGTGGGGGTGGATGCCCAAATCCGAAACTATGACGAATAGCGGAAAATACTCAAAAGAGTCGAAAGTTTGTATAATTACATAGGTTAACCGTTAAACGCCGCAAGTTTACCCTCTTAACATTAGGTACATGGCCGGTTAATAATGTCATTTGTTGATTGTGAATACGAACTTATTTTTGCGACAGAAGAAGTCATGCTGTGTCATGAATTGGGATAGGGGCAGGGAAATTATGCTATGAACATGTATCTTCCCTGAAGGCGGTTATCTCTCTGGTTACTCTCTACTCTGTACACCGGTCTTTTCACTACTTCCAAACTAAACTATATACTTTAAATATTTACTCACGTAAAACAGTAACCGTTAATAGAAACTATACTTAATAAACTCAATTTTTGAATACGTTCTTTCAATTTTTTGTAATATTTATTTGAAAGAAAATGGCGGGAGCCTAGACATGTTTTAAATTGTAACGGCGATTCCCGCCAATTTATTTACATGGATAATGTAAAATATGTGTTATATTGAAATGAGTTTGTGTTAAATCCACCATAATGTTCTGATTTGACTCTGTATTAAATAAGTTCTATCCATCCTCTGTATAGTAAATGTCGCGATGGTTGTGTGTCGTGATTCTATAATTTTGTTGTTATAATTATAATAAAATATAATTTATTCCCAATCTTAGTTTTTTGTCCTTTTTTATTTCCTGTAGTTATAACGAGCAGGGGCGGAGTTGATAGCATTTCCGACGTTTGGCCCCCAGGCTGGAACGGACCGCCGAAACGCCTCCTGCCGCAGGCTCGGGAAACTGCCGCTCAGCGGACAGACCTCCGGCGCGATCTCATGGCATGGCATGGGATCACATGGAGAGAGCGACTGTCGCAACCCCGTGCAGGGCACGCCACGATAGTGGACATAAGTCCCCTCTTTGAGGAGTGGCTCGAGAGGCGACACGGCGTCCTCACCTTCCGCCTGACGCTGGTCCTCACCGGACACGGATGTTTCGGGAGGTTCATCCATCGAACCGGGCGGGAGGAAACGCCCGGGTGTTTCCACTGCTCTGATCTCGCGGAGCACACGGTCCACCGTGTTTTGACGCGCGTTCTGTGTCTTCGTAGCGGCGATCGGCGGCGGCTCGCTCTCGCGTCCGGCCCTGGTTCAATCCATGGTCCGGAGCGAGACGGAATGGGAAGCCTTCACCTCCTTCAGCGAAGGAGGTGGCGGAACGCGAGAGGGAGAGAGCCTCTCACCCCAGCCGCCGCGGGAGACGCACCGGGCGTTGGTGGCCACGTGGTGGCTACCGGCCACCGATGGTGAGCTATGGGCTAGCTCGCCGTCCGTCCGTCTTATGACGACAGGCCGTGTCGACGACGCGTTCGTGTTCCACGCGCGCCTCAAAGAGATGTCAGCATAAAGGAAGGGGCCCGCAAGGGCCGAAGCCTGCCGGAGCTGCGGGACTGTTCGAAAGAGATACCGCGGCGCTCGAACATGGATGGTTTTTAGTCAGTAAAAGTCTGACACTCCCTCCCGCTCCGCCCAAAGTGGGAGGGGTCATTTGACAACTTCCCATCCGTAAAATAAAAAAAAGGGGGGGCGGATTTGATACGTTGGCCGCCACTATGCCTACGAAAGATTGCCGCCCCCCCCCCATGTGCTGTAACGCATGAAAAATTAAACCCGTAGGTATGTGTGTATTTTTCATGCTTTGCAAGCATGAAAAATTAAATGAACTAAGTATAGAAATTAAATTAAAATGGAAGAAAATTTTAGTCGGGAAATTGAAGATTTAATTATCTCGAGTATCTAGATTAATCAGTATTTCAGATACTGATTCTTACCATTTCTATTTGTGAGTTTTTGAGTTTTTGCACAAAGGCGCGTGGGCAACACCTTAAAATAAAAACGACCTAATTTTGCCGCCCTAGGCCCTGGCCTATTCGGCCTAGAGGGAAATCCGCCTCTGATTACGAGGTGTCGAGGTGCCGGAGGTGAACAAAAGCTCGCAAAATCCGTCGGTGTAGCTAGTGCCAGATTACACCAATATTTCAACTATTAATAACCACCAATATTTCTCACTTGTTTTGTATGTGTGCATATGCATGAGGGCGGGAGGGTGGGCCCATATGTGCATGTGCATATGCATGACGGTGGGATTTGTGTCCTGCTTTCAGACCTGGATATTTTTGTCTAGCGGTATTAAAACTAAATATTTTTCATAGCATCTAACCAATATTTGCATCTAACAAATAGTTTTTTTTTTTTAAATGGAAATACTCGCATTATTTCCTTTCGTCGGAAAGAAAATTAATTTTCCATCCCCCATCTCGGAAAGAGTATTTTTGCTCTTCGATATCTGAGTGCAAAAGCTGATTTTATCGTCAAGAGCAGCGGTCAGCAACCCGCGGCCCGCGGCCCGTGAATGTTTTGTAAATAAGTTATAAATATCAAAATAAATGCATGAACGAACTGCAATAGACCGTATAGTGTAGATCCAGCTTAAGGTGACAACTAATATTGCTAATTATTTTTAGTACCTACACCTGAATGTGCTCTATTACGACATAATTAGTAACAGAGACCATACAAATATCTATCTCTGAATGTCAGAACCACAAAGGTCATATTACCGGCCGTTGATAAGCATATCATTTAATTTTGTTGTTGTTTGCTCTCAACTTTCTCAAGGTTGGGACATCGTCGTGACCCGGAAATAGAAGGTGCTCGTGGCTTATTAGGAGCGATATAACTTCATGACCAATGCCGGAAGGGTTAGGCAGAAGTATGTATACCCACATTTCGCCAATTTTGTTTAAAGCCCATGTTACTGGTGGGTGAGCCATGAACCGGGCAGACTTTTATCTGCTAATGAGCAATTATTTTTCATGAAAAAACTCAAAAAGACTGCGCGACCTGGGCTGACAAACAAAGTGACAACGATGATGAAAAACTTATTATTGGTTTGTTTTTTCTGTCGAATAAAAATATCAGTCCTGTTAAAATCGTTATAGGTACTTAATAATAGTTATTTTCAACACACTTGCTCAAAAAATGCATTTACGAAGCCTGTATACATTGTTCGAAAGTTAAAAATTACGCACCATACAACGGACCGTGCGGTAAAATAGTGTTACATCGGACCTACTAGAACATTCGATTACAGTATGTGTACGTTGGAATTTCGAGAGATTTCTATTATTATTACTTTCAAAGTTGGGTAGGTACCTACAAACTCGCGACCTCTTTATAAAAAGACATTAGAATTTCGACCGTACGCCTAGGGCGTACGGTTCATATTTGTTTGTGTTGTACAAGTAGCTAGTAATAATAATTACCTACCTACCTACCTACTCTTTTGTTAGTGTTTTCTATGACCCTCTAGAATATTCGAGGTTATTCTGGTGTGTCTGTGGGCGAGTATAAATAGACCGCTCAGGGCCGCGACAGTCAGTCTTGTTTTGGCTACCATCGAAGCGAATCAAAGTGAACTTGAAGTGCGATATCTAAGTGAATAGTGATCAGTAGTGTACTGTAGTGTACTTGTGATTAAGTTTAAATTGTTTTGTGATTAATAAAGTTATTGTGTTGTTTAATCGGTAGTAATTGATTTATCTCATACCCAGCTCGTAACAAATTGGTGTCAGAAGTGAGAGATAAATTATGCCAATTCTACCAAAGGACGACACGGACGGTATCCGTACCAGAAGTCAGCGACAGCAGGATATGGACCAAAGGCGGTTTGGGGATTCTCCGACACAGACACCGGGTGGTGTCCAGCCTACGTCACAGCCAGTCGCTGGCCCATCCGGAGTTTCTCCAGCATCAGTGGCACCAGACTTGTCAGCTCTAATGGCACTGCTGCAGGATCAAGCTCGCCGTCAAGAGGAGCAGGCTCGCCGTCAAGAGGAGCAGGCACGCTGTCAAGAGGAGCAGGCTCGCCAGTTACGGGAGCAATTGCAACGAGACAAAGAGGAGCAGGCTCGCCGTCAAGAGGAGCAGGCTCGCCGGTTGGAAGAGCAATTGCAACGAGACAAGGAGGAGCAGGCTCGCCGTCAAGATGAGCAGGCTCACCGGTTGGAAGAGCAGTTGCAGCGAGACAAAGAGGAGCAAGCCCGCCGCCAAGACGAGCAGATGATCCTTATAAAGGATCTTCATGCAACTTTCGGCAAGGACCTCAAGTTGATGAAAGATCAGGTCCACCAGCATGAGAACCGCATCTCAGAGGCCGAAGTTAAGATTGCTGGGGTGCAGAAGGCTTTGGGCGAACTGAAGACTGAAGGTGGAACTGTAGCTTCAGTGGTTGCTGCACCTTCTTCGCGTGGTTTTAAAGTGCCTCCATTCGACGGCACATCGTCGTGGTCGGCCTATAGAATTCAGTTTGAGGCCGTGATGAAGGCGAATGGATGGACGAAACTGCAAGCCATGACCGCGCTCACCTTGGGCCTCCGAGACCAGGCCCTAACTATTCTCGAGGCACTCGGCAAGGACGTTACCTACGAGCAGCTGCTGGAGGCGTTGGAGTCCAGATACGGCGACGCGCACCTGGAGCACGTATTCCGTGCTAAGTTGAAGGACCGTTTTCAACGGAGTGCCGAGAACCTACAGCAGTGGGCTCTGGAAGTTGAAAAACTCGTTCGAAAAGCCTACCAGTCTGCCCCTGCTCTGATTGATGGAAATCTGGTACAGGCCTTCGTTGATGGAATACGTGACTTAGAAGTTAGAGCTGCCGTGAGACTTGGGCATCATGAGACCTTGAAGGACGCCTTGGCCCATGCCTTAGAAGTAGAGGCAGTGAGGCAAGACCACCGAACGCACCGCGTCAGGGAGGTTGTAGCATCACCTGTACGCGACCGCCCACAGGGGTATAGTCCTAGGTGCTTCACTTGTGGAGAAAGAGGTCATCTTCGGTCCAGCTGTCCTAAGCGCAGCACCCCGAGAGAAGATCAGCAGGGAAGAGTGGCTGAAGTGACTGCCCAGCCACAGCAGGGAAACGAGTAAATGCCAGGACTGGGGGGCGGGTGCTGGCTGGTATTGAAAGAGCCCCGAGAATCTTGATCTCGCAAGCACATGACGGGAACAGCCTGACCATCAAAGGCGAAGTCAATGGAACGCCATGCAAACTGACGTTGGATACTGGAGCTTCTCACACGGTCGTCAATTCTAAACTAGCAAGTCGGTTTCTTGGGGACTACTTCAATAAGCACGACCGTATACAGTTACTAACAGCTACCGGTCAGCACATAAACGTCCGAGGCAAGAAGGAGGTAGAGTTAAAATTGGGTGACAGATTTTATACGCAGAATGTCATCGTGGCCGACATAGTGGACGATTGCATCTTGGGCTTGGACTTCATGCGGAAATATCGTTGTGAGATCGACGTTGATCAAGGAGTACTGAAATGTGGTTCAGAGGAAGTCTTCATGGAAGGTGCACCGTCAGGGAAAGTGTACTGCTTGAAGAAGATTGTTCTTCCTCGCAGATCAGAAACGATTGTGCCAATTTGTTTGCCACGGAATTCTGGACAAAAAGATCGAAGTGTTCTGATAGAAAGGTTGAACAATGACTTCCCATGGAAGATGGCACGAACTCTGGTCAAGGCCACCAACGTCTCAGCAGTACGCATACTGAATCCAAGTGACCAGGAGCATGTGATTAAGAAGGGCACCTTGATCGGCACTTGCGAGGAAGTAGCTTGGATGCGTCAATTGCAAGATGTGCCTACCGGAAATAAAATTCGTAGTACAAAATTTGACGTGTCAACGCTTTTGGAAAACTGCGATTTAACTAAAGGAGAAATGGAGAAGGCTAAGAAGATGTTACTTGAGTACGCCTACACTTTCTCTTCAGATGATGCTGACATAGGGAGAACTGGACTTGTTCAGCACCAGATTAATACAGGTAACGAGTTACCTATCCGTCAGCGACCAAGAAGACTGCCAGTTGCACGAGAAAAAGAGGTAGAAACCATGATTGAGGGAATGGTGAAGGACGGTGTTATAGAGCCTTCATCGAGTCCATGGTGTTCTCCTGTGGTCCTGGTAAAGAAAAAGGACGGCAGTATGCGCTTCTGTGTGGACTATCGACGTCTGAACGACGTCACGAAAAAGGACAGCTACCCGCTGCCTAGGATCGATGACACACTGGATACGCTGACTGGTATGAAGTGGTTTACCACACTTGATCTGAAGAGTGGCTACTGGCAAGTAGAAATAGATCCCAAGGACAAAGAGAAAACTGCGTTTTCAACAGGAAAAGGGCTATGGCAGTTTAAAGTTATGCCATTCGGTTTGTGCAATGCTCCTGCGACGTTTGAAAGGCTGATGGAGCAAGTACTCGCCGGATTGATTGGGGACGCATGTCTTGTCTATCTGGACGACATAATAATCGTGGGCCGAACATTTGAAGATCACCTTAAAAACCTCAACCGAGTGCTGTCGAAAATCCAAACAGCAAATCTCAAGTTAAGTCCGAAGAAGTGCTCGTTTTTCAGACAGCAAGTGAACTTTTTAGGACACATAGTTTCGGGGGAAGGTGTTCAAACAGACCCAGAAAAAGTAGTCGCCGTCAAGGATTGGCCAGTTCCGAAAGACAAGACACAGGTCAGAGCATTTCTGGGTTTGTGCTCCTACTATCGAAGATTTGTCAAGAATTTTGCCGACATTGCAAAACCTTTGCACAAACTCACTGAAGAAAAGAGGCAATTCTGTTGGGACGAGGACTGCGACGTCGCATTCCAGGAATTAAAGAAACGTCTGTGCAATACACCTATTTTGGGATATCCTGACACTGAAAATGACTTCATAGTTGACACAGATGCAAGTAATACTGGAATTGGGGGCGTGCTGTCTCAACGGAAAGGAGACCGGGAGGTTGTAATAGCTTACTTCAGCAAGTCTTTATCCAAACCAGAAAGAAATTACTGCGTTACAAGACGGGAGCTACTCGCCGTAGTAAAGACATTGCAGCACTTCAGTAAATATTTGCTGGGACGTAAATTCCAATTACGAACTGACCATGCTGCACTGAAGTGGCTATTACAGTTCAAGAATCCAGAGGGGCAGGTAGCGAGATGGATTGAACTACTACAAGAGTTTGACTTCGTAACTGAACATCGCAGTGGGAGAACTCACGGTAACGCAGACGCCTTGTCAAGAAGACCTTGTCCTGAAGACTGTAAGCACTGTGCCAGGCAAGAGACTAAGGAAGTAGTGACCGTGAGGATGCTTAGAACGGATCTCAGCGATGAATGGAAGGAGACCCTACAGCAGGCTCAGCAAAATGACTCGGACATCAAACCAATCTTCGAGTGGATTAAAGCTGGTGTTCCAAAACCCAAGTGGAGTGATGTGGCTGCGATGAGTTCCATCACGAAGAGCTATTGGGCGCAATGGAACAGCTTGGTAATCCAGGATGGAGTCTTGTGCCGTAAATGGGAAAACGCTAGAGGGGACAGCTGTCATCTAGAAATGGTTGTCCCTAAAGCCAAGGTACCGGATGTTCTACGGCTCTACCATGACGGATGTTCAGGAGGACATATGGGGGTAAAAAGGACTCTACTAAAAATTCGAGAACGCTTCTACTGGATCCACTGTCGAGATGATGTGGAGGACTGGTGCCGTAAATGTACCAGTTGTGCGGCCGTGAAAGGACCCCGTACACGCAGCAGAGGTGCATTAAAAGTGTACAACGTTGGAGCCCCTTGGGAACGGATAGCACTTGACGTTGCGGGACCATTTCCAGTAAGTGAGAGCGGAAACAAGTACTTCCTGGTGGTCATGGATTACTTCACAAAGTGGCCAGAAGTGTTCGCCATTCCTAATCAAGAAGCTACAACTGTCGCAGATAAATTGGTTCAGGAAGTCTTCTGTCGTTTTGGGGTACCCTTAGAAATACACAGCGATCAAGGAAGGAATTTTGAATCGCAAGTATTTCAAGAGACTTGTCGATTGATGGGTTCCCACAAAACCAGAACCACCTCTTACCACCCACAATCTGACGGAATGGTGGAACGATTCAACCAAACGTTGGAGAGATATCTGGCGAAAGTTGTGGAAAGCCGGCAAAGGGATTGGGACAAGCACATACAGCCGTTTCTTCTGTCTTACCGAAGTGCAGTCCACGAAAGTACGACTGTGACACCAGCCTTCGCGAACTTTGGAAGGGAATTACGGTTACCTGCTGATTTAATCACTGGAACTCCCCCTGATGCTCCATGTAGTGTAACAGATTACGCGAATGAACTGCGTAATAAGTTGAACGATGTTTATGAGCATATACGACAGTCCGGCCAACAGATGTCTGAGAAGATGAAGACCCGTTATGATCGGAAGGCAAACGGTAGGGGTTTCGACGAGGGTTCATTGGTGTGGTTGCATAACCCAGGGCGGAGCAAGGGAAAGTCTCCGAAGTTACAAGCAAAATGGGATGGACCATACCGAGTCGTGACTAGGATCAACGATGTCACCTACCGAATACAGAAGGGTCCACGAGGTGCGCCTAAGATTGTGCATGTAGACCGGTTGGCGCGATACTACGGAACTAATGATGCTCGGGACGAGCATGTCTAAGGAGGGGGCAGTGTTACATCGGACCTACTAGAACATTCGATTACAGTATGTGTACGTTGGAATTTCGAGAGATTTCTATTATTATTACTTTCAAAGTTGGGTAGGTACCTACAAACTCGCGACCTCTTTATAAAAAGACATTAGAATTTCGACCGTACGCCTAGGGCGTACGGTTCATATTTGTTTGTGTTGTACAAGTAGCTAGTAATAATAATTACCTACCTACCTACCTACTCTTTTGTTAGTGTTTTCTATGACCCTCTAGAATATTCGAGGTTATTCTGGTGTGTCTGTGGGCGAGTATAAATAGACCGCTCAGGGCCGCGACAGTCAGTCTTGTTTTGGCTACCATCGAAGCGAATCAAAGTGAACTTGAAGTGCGATATCTAAGTGAATAGTGATCAGTAGTGTACTGTAGTGTACTTGTGATTAAGTTTAAATTGTTTTGTGATTAATAAAGTTATTGTGTTGTTTAATCGGTAGTAATTGATTTATCTCATACCCAGCTCGTAACAATAGGTACTCTCACCTAAGTACCTATTTTACCGCACTCCCCCTTGTATAACACCGTGCGTATTCTTTACGGTTTTTTTTTTAATTTCCAAAAATAGTGGTATTTATGATACTAGTGCGTTATGTTGGTTTTTACAAACGAGTAAGTAGACGAATGTAAGCCTGAGACGAAGTCGAAGGCTTACCATAGTCACGAGTTTGTAAATACCAATTTCTGCACGTGTGTCATACAACGTATTTCAACACATTTGCGAGAAAATTATTCATTATACCACGCTATAAAATTTTTGTAAATCATTAAATAGCGCTCTCGCGATTTTGGCGGCAAGAAACTGTTTTCTGCAATTTGCACCTCATTCAAAATATCAGTTGGAGTAGATTCCATAATAACATCTGATTCCTCGCTTGAACTTATATTATTACTAGTATTTGGGTAGGTGCGCGAGCTGCGCGCAGCTCTTGTTTTAGGTTTCGTGTTTTTGAGAAGTACCTATTCACCCTCATAAAAATTTGAGAAATCATTAGAATCGTTAAAAGATTTTTAAAATCCATTAGAACACTATAAAGACCCAGTCAAAAACCCCTAAAACATTTTAAAAACTAATTCAATAAAAATGGAAATCGCTCGCATCAGCTCGCGTTTTAGGTTTCGTGTTTTTGAGAAGTTCACCCTCATAAAAATTTGAAAATTCAGTGAAATCGTTAAACGATTTTTAAAATCCATTAGAGCACTTTAAAGATTTGGAAACCCCTCAAGAACCCCTAAAACATTTTAAAAACGAATTCAATAAAACATGGGACTTAAAAAAAAAAAACAAAAACAAAATTCTCTGACATTTTCCTATTAAAAAAAAATATTAAGTACCCTAAAGTTTGCTCGTCGCCGCCCCTGAGTTACGCTTCACCCACTCAACCTTCGTTGTGCTACGGAGGTCGCCGGCTCGCTCCGCTCGCCACCTCCCCCCTTACCACCACGGACCAGATGCCAACGCCTACTATAATATTCGTTCAAACACCCAATGGCTATCCCTAACCGTTATGAAGTTACACCCCTTGCAATTTTATCTTTAATTTATATTTAATTTATATTTTTTTTTTTAATCTTCAGTAATAAAGTATATAGTCAAATCAAAAAGCCTCTACGTGTCCTAATTTCCGAGATGCGAGGGGGGGAGGAGTGAAGGGGGGGAGAAGGGGGAGTTATGAAAAATGTATTTGGCTAATTTATGGCCCCTTTATACGAATCTGAAAAAAAAAATGTTCCAAGTCTCTTAACTTCCGAGATCCACCTAAAGGGGGTGAGAAGGGGGGCAAGAGGACCAACTTTGAAAAATGGTTTTTACTTCCCCGAGCCTCCTCTATAGGTACGAATCCGCAATAAAAACAAAATACGGGTCTCTTAGTTTCCGAGATACGATAGGGAGGGGGAGGGAGGGGGGTGAAAAGGGGAGGTTTGGTACTTTTCCCATACTCGCGAGAGTTACTTGTTTACGAATCTGTCAAAATATACCCACCTTCCCCTTCACCATCTGGGAGAACAATTATGTCAGTGAGTGAGTCAGTCAGTGGTAATCGAGCTTTTTAGAGTAGGTACTTATAAATTTTGTTTATCAGTCGGAAAGTCGGAACAATCTTTGACGTTTGAAAATGGTGAATTTGTAAATTGGCGCCATTTGCAAATTCGCGCCATTCACGTCATGCACGTGGTGAAAATTAGAACTACATCTTTCGTCTCACTTACTCTTTTGTAAAGTGAGACAAACGTATTGAGCAAAAGCACTTCCAAGGAGGTTCGATCAGTCAGCCTATCTAATCTCGTAATGTGAAACTCCTTGGTGGAATCCTTTTCTTTTTTTTTTTGGAAAAAACCGTAAAGATTACGCACGGTGCTATACAAGGTGCTTAGGTGAGAGTACCTATTTTACCGAACGGTCCGTTGTATGGTGCGTAATATTCAACTTTCGAACAATGTATACAGGCTTCGTAAATGCACTTTTTGAGCAAGTGTGTTGAAAAGATACAAACGCTTCAAAAGCAATGACCACCTGACTAGGCCCTCTGAATGAAAGAATCGAACCTAGGACCTCATGCTCCGCAGTTGCACTTGCGACCACTAGACCAATAAGGCAGTAAGGAATTATATGGTCATACAAAATCAGCCTATAACGGTCCCACTGTTGGACACCTCATGTCTGTAAGAGGCCGCGGTCATAGTGCTGGTTGGTCATTGTTTTTTTTTTATAAGAGATTGGTGTCATAAAACTATGTAGCGCTCCAAGGGTAGGTTCCTGGTGTAAAGGTATTCTCTTTGGAAAGCTGAATCACACAACATATTCTCCCAACGAATTTAACTCCTGAAAGCCTGCAGACCACCGCTAGATAAGTAGCGTGTCTATGAAGTCCGACGAGTCGCGGAGAAACGATCCAACTTGGATCCCGCTACGAAAATAATATCGGAGGTGTAGCCATAATCAATTTTTGGTTGACTGTTAAAGAGTTTACCTAGGCTGTAATAAAGCCCGTACCTAATCCACGAAAGTGAATAGGAGCAGAGTAGAGAGATTTGCAAGATTCGACAAAACAGAGGAACGAGTGACGCGATGTAGATTTCCCAAATCCCAATTAATGGATGGCTTATCCCAATAATTGGGATAAGTCATTAGATACACAAAGGTCTGGTTTGAAAATAAATAAATCTTGACTGTATCGTCAAAAGTTGAGTGGGTCCTGCATGTTTTTGATTTGCGTGCTATTATTTGGTAAGCCAGGATTTCTGATAACAACGAACATTAAAATTTGTGACGTACTATAAGTGCGTCATTTGATAAAATATCTTCGTCTTCTACACACATAGGCTATAGATAGCAGATTTTCTCTATCACTAACCCATTCGTCAAAATTTCGAATCACTCGCACTAGTTCCACTAAACAGTTTTACGGTAGAACTAGTGGGTCTTTTCCCACTAGTAGGTCACAAAATCGTAGAACTAGTGGAAACAAAAAGTCCCATTAGTTCTACTGTTCCATTACACAATTTTACGATAGAACTAATGGGAATTTTTCCATTTTCTACAACATTAGCAGTTATCTTCGAAAAGTTAGGCAGAGAGCTGTACCTAAAATAGGTACTTCACAGTTCACTGGTTAAATTTTGAAGTACCTACCATGTAACCGGGGGTTTCCATCAACTGGGTAAAAATGCAGACATCACAAAACAGAAACACTAAACCTAATTAACACTGAAAATAGGATACTGTTTACTATAATTTGTGCAAAACAATTTGTCCGACTTGCGAATCGGTTCCAAGAGCTCATGCTGAGTATATAAGGTACTTTGCGACCACTAGACCAACGCTGGCAGCCATAATCCCACCAGCCAAGACAGTTTTGTATTCTAATAGATATGTATGTACATGACTGACGATTGCAATCACTTATCGACGGAATCGGTGTGAGCCGGTTATAAAATAAAAAGAGCTTACGCCTAATATAAAATTCCCTACCTAAATCTAAATTGCTTAGGCAATAAAAACTAAAAGATTTATTTTGCCTCGTTTAGGATTACGCTATTCGACCCCTCGTTGTACTAGGTAAGTAGG
Organism: Xestia ashworthii; assembly: GCA_950022955.1. Lineage (NCBI taxonomy): Eukaryota > Metazoa > Arthropoda > Insecta > Lepidoptera > Noctuidae > Xestia > Xestia ashworthii. Next base: position 19,320,666 of record OX465570.1, read on the forward strand.
TATACGGTTTTACTGCATGGACCCGCTCCAGCTGTTTCTGCATCAATAAGACCGGTATGGTCACTTCATTGAAGAATCGATGATAGTACCCCCCTCTATTTAGGTCAAATTTGATTCAACCAGAACTCTGCCACATCGACGGCATTAGTGTCAAAGTGCAGGTGGATTTACACAAAGGGCTCGACAGGAAGTGTGCCAGGGTTTGTAACGAGGCTTCAAAGCCGCACCCGGCTCCGTCGGAATACCCCCCCGGATCAAGCTGCGGTCGTTCAATTTATAAGATTCATCAATCATGCATGTAGTGTGCGCGCCTAGTAACTCGATATGTGAATGCCATTCGATTAAGAGTCAGTCAACTATCAATAAAGGACCGGACGACGACAAAATGTAAACAAAGCATAGGGCTGTCATACAAACGTCCTGACTCCTGATACACCACATGTTTGAATGAAAAGTATTGTCCCGGTATCCCGGTCAATAAGTTGTTTGACCGTATTTGAAAGTAAGGTCACGTTAATTCGACCAGGATTTCCTTATCCACCTACAAGCGGTCGTAGCGCGTTGCTGTCCAGGTTCTCTAATGTCTCATCTGACTTCTATAGGTACCTTTAGCTTTTCAACAGAAGATTGTCATTGTCATTCACATAATCGCAGCGCGGTCTGATGGATAGTTAAATCTGACACATAAAGACTGCTGTACTCCATAAGTCGATAATGTAACTCCACTTCCGTATACAAAAGAAAGTTTAATAAATTCAGCGTGTCAGTATTTATGGCAGCCCTCAAATCAAGGGACTCAGACAAACGGAAGTGCCTAGTGTATGTAGGTCAGGGTACGTCGCAGCCTCGCTGTCTACACTCCGTCTGCCTACCTAGGTACTCAATTCGGAGAATTGATCGTTGTGGGGAAATCCTTGTCGGATCTTCTCATTAATGGCGCAACTTTATTGGCTATCGTGTTTCAGTTTATGTAGGTACCAGAACTTTAATTAAAATCATGAGAAGGAAGGATACGAGTTAGCTGAAATGACAGTTATGTATAACAGAGAAGAGGAAGTCTATCCTCCTTAATGAAAACTCCTTCCGAGCCGTGCAAAGTATGAAATAGGTATCTGCCTACTGTAGTTTAGTAACACTCAGAACAAGCTATGAAAGACAAACATCTGATTCTCCCAGTGTTCATGCAGCGTCCCGCACCTACCCACAGTGAGGTGTAAGGTGTTGAAAAGAGAGGGAAGAATTGAGTCACCTCATCGCATCGCAGTCATCAGATACAAAATCTTGGAACTTGGAACATTTCCAAAACAAGCACGAGGTGTTTAGAAAAAATGAGCAAATAATCTTAAGTAGGTACCTACTTACTTGGCACTTACGTTTATCTAAAAAATCCAGTCGGTCACCTTGATAAATAATCCAGTTCTATCTGGATTTTTTAAGGGTAATCAGAGCTCCTTGATTGTTGATAGGCAGATAGTATTTGTGCACACGGGGATTTTATAATTCTTTTGCGTACTGGTTGTTTATAAATTGAGCCGAGCAATAAGATAAGAATCGGACAGAACGATCTTATCAAAGCGTTGTCGGATTTTCAACTCTGCGCACTAAGCAGTGCGGTTGGAAATCCTGCAGTTCATCATTGGCAGCCTTGTTCCACCCACTGTGTCTTTCTGTTGTGCCATTCTTCTCTGCGCGAGTCTCAACCGCGGCGCGGCGGCGGGTCTAACTTGCGAAATTATGAATGTCATCCATGTCTGCCAACACTTTTCTAGCATTCTACTGTCTGAAATTCTGAATGTCGGAATGGTTACATTCACTTTGCCTGCCATTACCACGCCTCGCCTTCCTTCAAATAAATCTGTATCAATCCATCGGCTTATAGGATCGTTCTAGTGGGAGTAGAAACGAAATCTTGAAAATTTATAATCTTGATGAGACTAGATGCACTCAATCAGCACTATCCAGCGATAAATATGTAGGAGTCTAATCAACACAAGTCATAACCTGCCTAGCCTTTTCCCAACAAGGTTGGGGTCCTGCATCCCGATACACTGGAAGCAGACCAAAACTGATTGCAACTGCCTATTTGACCTCCACAGCCCAGTAAGTTACCTACCTAAGGTTAATACGATACCCCATAGTAACAACTATTGACAACTAACAACACAAGAACTTACAATAAAAGTGGGTACTACTATCGGCACTTATATTTGCATAGCATTGGAAAATCACTATTCACAATAAGTACCTAGTTGCCTATCTATGTATCTACCAATACCAACCTACTACAACCTTCGTTTATTTACTACTAGCTTCTCCCAGCGGCTTCGACCGCGTGAAGTTTGAAATTGACCGAATTCGCGTGAAAGCGTAACAAACAAACTTACATTCACATTTATACTAGGGATTGCTATATTTGAATGAACATAATGACGACACTTCAGCAACGCTCAACTAAGTGGCTATTAAAAGCGTAGGTACAAATATTTAGAGATAATGAATAGAATTAATTAATAAAGTTAGAATTAGAATAAAAAAGTTAGAATAAATAGTTAGATATTCGTGGGTAGTGTTGTCGAGGTTTGTTGATTTACCTTGAAACTATCTAATAGCGAAACTGACAGCGTATTGCCAGTTCTTGCCACAGATCACTTATTGTGGACCAATAGTAGCGGTATGTGGTTTGGGAGCTTACCTACGTTTACGTTTACATCATACCCCATAGCTATAGTCTACCTTAAACGTCACAACATACTGTAGAATACAACAAAAAAAAAGTGGTAGGTAGGTTTTGTACTTATTAGAAGTCCGACTACCTCGATAGGTAGTGGTCATGATCGTAGTCGCAACTGGGTTCGATTCCCGGTATGAAAAATGGGAGTGAGTTTTTGAATAAGGAATTTTTCTGTAGCAGCATGTTTGTTCCCCGATTATGGCAATAGTTGCCTCCGACCTCTACCAGCAACATGAGTTTGTTATACCTACGGTAAATCTTCGCGGATTAGAACGATGTTTTTTTAATTAGCCTGTACTGTCCCACTGCTGCGCAAAGGCCGCCCCCAATTCCCAAAGGCCAATGCGCAAAGGTCTTCCATGTGCTGGTTTCCCGCGCCTCTTCGGACCAGCCTTCGCGGTATGCGTCCAGATCGCCTAGCCCTTTTTCTGAGCCGGCCTCGGTAATGCAACGTTATGAAAAAAAAATCCCGCTTCGGTGAAGAAAACCTTGAAAATATTTCAGTTGTATAGTAAAATCGGTCAGTATCTGTGTCATCATTACATAATACCTACCATTGTACATTCATAGGTAGGTTATTGCCACTGCACATTTGAATCACATTATGCAATCCTACAAGTTATTTACAGACCAGTTTAGACTTTATTTCCAAGAGCAAAGGATGTAATTCGACTGCATGGTAATAAGCAACCTGATATTTATAATTGTTTATTGTGATAGGTACGCGAGTACGCGAGTAACCTAGTAACTTACGTCCGGAGTGTAGATTTATTTCACACGTAGAGAATAAACAAGCTTTATCAGCTCTCAGGTTTCCCGTTAAATCATTATGCAGGTGAAGTCTTGCCTTGTCTTGTCTTGTCTTACCTACCTGTATTGTTGTCTTTTGATACCTGTCTAACCTGTCTGACCATGTACGCAACACCACACTGCGCTCCAAAACACAAATCACTGACGTTGCTCAAAAAGCCGCCAAGCTAAAATGGCACTGGGCTGGCCATGTCTGCCGTATGCCTGACGACCTGTGGGCCAAAATAACCACGATGGGGAGCCCTGACACAACCAGAAGGCGCCGCGGTAGACCTCGCAGGAGATGGCGGGATGAGCTAGACAAAACCAACGACCAGTGGCCCAAATTGGCCCTGGATCGAAGAATTTGGAAGTCATGGGGAGAGGTCTTTGCCCAGCAGTAGGATGACAAAGGCTAACAGTAACCTGGAATTTAAAAGCATTATTTAAGTGTCTTATGTTCAAAGCACTGATGGAATCCAACAGGCCCATTGTTTTGCGTCCTCGTTTTTGTTCTACAATCTCTGTTTGATGTGCTAGCTAGTGTGTTGTCCCAGCACACACACACATTACCTTGTGTACCGTACGATCAATATTATCTACTCTTCAAAACCGATCGATAGGTACTAAATAACTGGTTTTGCTTGATGACTTTTAAATGTCCGGTGATGCTTTGACATTCAAAATAATCAGATTGCATTTTTATTAGCGGTTTGTATGTTTCGGACATGAATACAAATTAGCAGCGTCAATTAGTTAGCACGAAAGTTCTACCTTGTCCAGACAATTTGCAACAGATCACACGCTGACATCCAATTACTTAGTTGTTCCTCTTCACACAATACGACGCGGGAATCGGGATGACACATTGGTTCCTCTTCCAGTCCAGTCTAGATTAATGTTTATTATTTCTATGATATTTTGCTAATACTTTTCAAAGTCTTCATCCATAGTCCTCGCTGGTTAGAATTGTAAGTTGTAACTTGTTCTCTCCGTAATTTCAATACAAGTTTATCCCACTTAGACCTGATGATTATGTCAGTCAAGGCCATAGTGGTTGGTGGAAATGGTGGAGCGGCGTCATAGATAATCTATACTTAATATTATAAGCAGAAGAGTTTGTTTGTTTGGTTGAAACGCTCTAATCTCAGGAACTACTGGTTCAAATTGAAAAAATATTTTTGTGTTAGATAGTCCATTTATCGAGGAAGGCTTTAGGCTATATAACATCACGCTACGATTATTAGCAGCGGAGCAGGAATGAAAAATATTGCAAAAACGGGGATTTTGTTTTTTTCCATTCGTTTTTCTCTCTTATGTGCCGCAGACGAAGTTGCGTGGGTCAGCTAGTAGTCTAGTACACTATATAATACAAGAAGCGGAGTTAAAGCAACTCACTTTTCTACCTGCCTGCTCAAAACTGATAGACCATTTTTTTTCTTTTGTTTTTTACCGGTCCTATGGTCAATAAACGTGGTAGGTACCTATTTCTTCATTACGATTAGGTACATTAATTTCCTTTGAGCTCGAAACACGTGGGCTTTTTCACAGCGAAGGTTCTAGAGGGGTTTTGTGTTATCACACATTACGATAACAATGGCATTCGTTACGGGGTTTTTGACCGAGTTCGGACTTGGTAGCTTTCCAAGGGATGTTTTACTTTGCTCCAGCTACCCGGCAGTTAACAAAATGGGGTCAAACTGGCTTAGTTTGTATTAATAGGTATTAAAAAGTTCTGATAATTAGCGCAGTGATTTCCTACATAGTTCTATATGTATTTTGTATCCTTGAAACTAAAGCGCCATCATTACAAACAGATTTTTTTTTGCTACAGTTGATGATGCCTAATTTTAGCTGCACTTTCACATTAGTGCATTGTAAATGCTAATAGTACCCATATACGTAAACCGGTTTAGGCACGAATCCAACTAGGTACCATATTGATGGAAAACTGATAAAGCATTTTAAGGGTTTTATACTAGAACTTATTTATCACTATAAACCACAATAGAACTAACATAATACAATAGAACTCATATACCATAATATTATAAGTACTATTGCATTGTTGCAAAAACGGGGAATATTTATTCCTTATGTGGGCTTTTTGTTTTTTATGTGACGCAGACGAAGTTGCGTGGGTCAGCTAGTACCACACTAGAGCAGATGTTTAATATTTAAAACTGAATGGAATGCTCACTCAGCTCAAATACAACAATTTTTATTGCTATTGATTTACATTTGTCTGACAGTAAAGAAAAACCAAAGCATTAAAAATGTAACGTTTTAGTACTTAGCTGTAATTGCATTCCTCTGCTATTGTGAAAACAAACATTCAGACTCATAAACTCGCATTGCTTTATAACAATTAACCTGTCCATAAAAAAAAACAATTGCTTACTTATGATTATTTAATAACAACTTTAATACAATTCAATGCATCCACAACACATGAAATGAACAATAAATACAACATGCGATGCTCAATAATTTAAAAATGAAGTTGCATCCGTACTTTAAAATACTTTCTACTATAATACTTTTATTAATTTCACAATTTTAATATCATTAAATTAATTATCAGTTTATTGCAAATGTCCATTTTGTACTACAGATTTTATAAGTCAACATACGTTAACCTTTTGACCACCATGATTGCAAATGAGGAAAATTTATTTTTAATACATGATAAATACATTTATAAAACAAGATTAAAAATTTACAGAAACTAACTTCACATGCATCTTTTTAATAGCCATTTAATTTAGAAAATGACAGTCAAAGCAATTACTTATCAAAAAAACATATTTATTAGTGTTAGGTATTCAATTTGTCCATTCCAAAATTCAGATTGATGACACAAATGTACGAGATTTACGTAAGTTATTAATTGCACAAATTGTGATTTTTTGTAACTTCAGCAAATTCTATTTCGAGACAAAAGGCGCAAAAAGTCGATATTGACCTTGTAAAAGTTACACATTGTTTAAAAAACTCAAGATTTTGTTATTTTATAAGATTAGACTAGTTTTACCTCACTTCTCAATAGTGGTAAGGCATTTATTTGCAAGGAATCTATTTCAAAAAATGTTTTGATTTCAGAACCTGCCTTACACCTACCTCAATAGAGAAAATTGAAAGAAAAATTATTCAAAAATGCTAAAAGGTTCTATCAAATTAAACATTACATCTTGGCTGACCAACAATAAACATCAAAAATATTTTTGTAATTTTTTTTCTGTTTGATTGCAGTTCCTGCTGCTTACAATAAAAAAAAATTGGCATTACTTTATGGCTGCTTTTTTAACATGATTGCAACTACTTTATATTCTTCTACATGTATAATAAATCTTGTATTGTATTATTTACAGCCCTTACAGATTTTATGGATACAAAACAATCTTATGTCTACTTACTGTTTTAGATGCGTGGTAACGTTTCTAAGGTAGCTTAATTGAGGTTGTCATCGATTGAACCTATTAAGTACATCTACTGTCTGACTACAAGCGTGTCCAGCCTTTAATCAGTGTGAGTGGTCTAGTTGTGTGCAGCGGACTTCTCCAGACCGGCAGGGTCCATAATGGGTGGCTGCTTCTTAACCATACCGGACAGCAGGGTTTTGATCTGGGCAATAGCTCGGCCGGGATTCAAGCCCTTGGGGCATGTTCGTGTGCAGTTCATGATTGTATGACAGCGGTACACAGAGTATGTGTCCTTTAGCTTGTTGAGGCGCTTCTCAGTGGCGTCGTCGCGGGAGTCGATGATCCATCTGTAGGCCTGCATGAGCACGGCGGGTCCGAGGTACTTGTCGCCATTCCACCAGTACGACGGACAGCTGGTGGAGCAACACGCACAAAGGACGCACTCGTACAGACCGTCCAGTTTGGCGCGGTCCTCCACATCCTGGAGCAGCTGGGTTTCCTTACCTTTAGCGGCCTCCTTGTCGCGCTGCAGCCACGGCTCTATCGACTGGTACTGGCGGTAGAAGTTCGTCAGATCCGGCACGAGGTCTTTTACGACGTACATATGAGGCAACGGGTAGATCTTTGAAGGTTTGCTCAGGTTCGTGTCGATGTGGCAGATGCAGGCCAGCGTGTTCACACCGTCGATGTTCATGGCACAGGAACCACACACACCTTCGCGGCACGAACGCCTGAACGTTAGCGTCGGGTCCATTTCATTTTTGATTTTTAGCAACGCATCCAGTACCATGGGCGCGCAGTCGTCCAGATCCACCTCATAGTTCTGAGTGTGAGGCTTCTTGTCGGGCTCGTCGGGGTTCCATCTGTACACAGCGAAGGTCTTCACTCTCTTCCCGAGGGCTGGTGACGTCGCGAAAGTGCGTAGCTGGCCGAAAGTACCCGTTGTCAACCTCAGCAGCGGCATTATGTAATGTGTTTATTCACAAGAACAGTAAAAATTACACGCCTTATAAATTGTCAGCACTTTAATTAAACAGACTAACGCAATCGTCAATTTATCGCTTTCGAGTCGAAATATATAATAATTAAAATAACAATCGTTTCGTTATCACCACACAGTGGGCACGAAATATTTTTGAAAGATGGGCGAGCGAATGAAATGAGAGATATTATGAGTGAGTGAAAGAAAAGCATTCCATGAACTTGTGAATGGAAGTTTAACCTGTTCCTAATATCGGTCAAGGAAAAGTTTATCAACATTTTATCGAATATCTTGATTAAATTATTAGAAGCCATAAAATAAACAATCAACTTATTTTTATTTATATAAATGCCTACGGATGCTACACTGCCTAGCTAAAGAAATTTCATAACTTGGATAAATTATTATGCAATAATTTTGAAACAGGAGATCGCGGGCCTCTCATTGCAGTGTTGCCAATAAACGCAAACGCCAGAGCCGAAATGCAATTACAACTATTACAAGAGTGAATAGAAAAAACAGCAGAATGGAACGTTAATTTTGACAAAGGAAAATACTTTCTAAAATAATAGAAATGAATATCATTTCAAGAGGATTTACGATTTGTGCCTAAAGTTTTTACCAACTTACAACACTGAGTGAGCTCAAAAAGCGAACGAACACGAAGTCATTATTTGACTATATTTAGTTATCTGTACTGTAATTCATTCATTGATTCGATGGCGGGAATGAAATTAAAATATTTTGACAGTTTGTTCGTTCGCCATCACACACGAAAATATCTTCAAAACAAACAAAATATTGAAAAGAAATGTATTATTTTCGTACCGAATAACGAAAATGAAGAATGTGTCGTCGTTAAAATCGAATGTTACTAATTCGCCGAAAACTCCGGGCGGTATAAGTAAGGCTTTACTAACTCCATGTCGAAGACTTGGTTTATCACGGAATTGGAGAAACAAGGGACCGTCGCCTTTTAGATCGCCTTTAGCTGGCAGTACTCAAGAAGTAAAAGAAGAAAAGACGGAGCCCAGAAAGCGAAAACAGCGTGTTTTAGACGATAATGTCGAAAGTACACCCGAAACGTCCACTCTTGATGGGACTGAAATAGAAGTTGACCACAATAATGACATTGATAAAACACCGTCTAGAAATATTGAAGTGCCTCGTAGAAAGAAATCTAAGACTCTGTTAGCAGCTATTAATAAATCCCAAGAAGATCTAGTTGCCCCTTCTACAACTAATGAAGATAACACAACAACAAACAACATCGACGTTGTTTCTACACCAGTGCGGACAAAGTCTAAAAAGTGTAGTAAGAAGTCTCCTAGACTTAAATCAGATTCCAGGTCTACTAAAAGTAGTTCAAATTCAAAACCTGACATGTGTAACATTAAGATCAATACAACTGAAAAAACCTCTCAAGAATCACCAGATACAGTCTATGAAATTAAAGAGAAAAGTCCAAATGACCTTAAAAAAGAATGCGTTGTAGTAATACAAAGGAAAATATTTAAGAAAACAGAAAATTCAGAGAAAGAAGTCAAGGATGCTAAATTAAAGAAAGAAAAACCTTCCTCACAAGCATTATTTGATTATGATTCAGATGAGACTCCTTTAATACAGTTAAATAGTAAAGAATCATCAAAAAGCAAGACAGAAAAGCTTACTAAAGAGAAAGAGATAGCAAATACCACTGAGAATATAAAAGATTTGAATGAAGATGATGATTTTATCGACAAATCTACTAAAGCACCTGTAAACAAAGTTAAAGATACAAAATCACCTAAACATAAAATAAAAAGTACCAAAATCCCAAAAACTAAGGTAGAAAAAGTACCACAACCGAAACCACCATCACAAAGCTCCTTTGACGATGATGATGATTTTGACAACAACAAAAAAACTATTCTAATAAGAAAAACGTATGAAAAAGTCGGCCAACTATCCAAAGCAAAATCTACGGGATCGATTACTCAAAAAGATATTGATGAACTTAAAGCTAGGATAGAGGCAAAGAAAAAGCTCCTTTTAGCTCAGTCTATAAATCCTGACACAGAAGAACTGAGGAATTTGATTAAGAAATGGCAAAAAGGATGTCAGAATGCTTTAATAGAACTTTTAGACTTAATGAAAATTAAATGTCATGATAAACAAGATATGGATTACTCTGAAATGTTAAAGACCTTAAAAATACCACCATCTTTAGTTGGCTATGATGCAGAAAATGATTGTTTTAAAGAACCTAATGATGCTAGCATTATTCTAGGACAATTTGAGGATATAATTTAAAATAGTTAATTATTATAAGAGTTATTTAATAAAAGTTATTATTGTATATTGTGTTTTCTCGTTTCTGAGGATAATGAATGTCACAAAAATATAGGTAAATTATATTCATGACATTCTTAGCTGTATAAAAGAGTGTTATTATGGGTGCCTATTATTTATTGTTCTGCAACTTCTATTTATGGAATTTTATTGTACCTGCTTGTTTATAGCATGCCAACTTATGCCTATGTGGAAGTTGATAATCAACCCACAGGATTGCAAATTTGCTCAGTAGTTTTTGTGTAAAAGTGTAGTTCATTACTCTTCTTGATTCCATACATCCATCCTCACAAACCTTCACATTTATAGTAGTGGATATGAAACATGGTTTCTAATATGTATACTACACTCAGCACAAACATCAATATTAATATTTTAATCAAAGCTGAATTAAACAAGCTAATCTAATTTGATATCCCTATTGTATTCTGGAGGAAGGTTTATAGGTAACAGAGAGATCCGTAAAAACCGTAGGGTACAGCTGTTTAATATTGTTAGTATACCTATTTTTGGGACATTTTACTGGACAGTCTGTAACATCATTAAAATCCTATTATAAATTAAATAAACATGAATAAAACACTAATTCTTTAGACATAATTTAATACAACAACATTAAAATCTACAACACACTACAACTATAAAAAAACTTAGAATCTATGGGATCTGATAGGGTTTTCAGGATCAAACAGCTTAGGATCCTTCAGAAAAACCTTGTCCTTATAGTAGTAAGGCATGTAAGCGCAGTTTTGTGCTTTTTTGATCTCATTTTCAACTAAAGCCTGCTTTGCCTTGCATAGACCGGTGATATGCCTTCCATAAATGCGACCAGTGTAAGGGCTCTGGAATTGAGACAGTAATCTGTAGTTCTTGTAGTCTGGCTTGATATTTAGTTGGCATAGTATGCATTGACGGCGCTCCTTTTTGTAAGGGTTTTCCATTTCAACTGGGGTATCATCGTCAGAGGTTAATTTCGCATCTGTGGACGAAAACCTGACTGCTGCTGCTCTGTATGTATTTGGCACTGAAAAAGTAGAAGAGTTTCATTAATTTTTACACGAATATGTGCAAAATAGAAGTTCGATGATGTACGTACAGGGAAATGAAAAAAAAAACTTTTTAACAAGTCTGATACATAATATCGTTATAAATTCGTAGACGAGTGGTATAAGGCTATAAACAGACGGATGTATGAACTGAATAACACAATTTTAGTCAATAAATTGCGTCGTCTACGTTTTAATAAAGATTGAGGTTGTTAAAGAAGCAACAGCTAAAGTTACAAAATGAAGTAGGGACTTCTGAGCGAAAACTAGAGATACATACAAACGTATCGCGTTAACAGTGTTTTGACTATGGACATCTTTGCTGTTCTATTCTAGAACCCAATAATTTAAATCGAATTGAATAAAATTCACTATAACAACATAACCTCAAAAAGGGGAAGTTGACAATGACATTTGCCACGTTTAGTTTCGCCTCGTTTGTGCAGCACGTGATGATACGTTTTGTTATTCACGTTACAAGTTAATTATATTTTTTAAATTATTAAATTTATTCCTTTGGTTTAGGACAAAAGTTCAAAATTAGAAATAAGTACATCAGAGTCAGAACATGCTTTTGTTATCATATCTTCTACTAGGTTTTCAAAATGGACGTCTTTACGATTAATCACAGCAACAATAGATCTAGATTTGTACCCGGTTGATAGTATTAGGTTCGCTCTATTAAATGGGATAAAAACATAACTGGCGAAATGTGGGAGGTATTCCACTGTGCAGCCTTTTGGGGATTACAGGCGTGATGTTGTGTTATGTGATGTCTTTTATTTTATAGTTAAATTAAATACCTATGTCAATGTAATAGCACTTTTGTCGATGAGCATATTGCGATGCACCTTGTAAATTGCTAAAAACCTTTTTTGCAAAAAATAAAACAGACTTCAAAAACACAATAAGCTTCAGAAGTCGGTGACCGTTATTTGATTGATTTTTTTTGTCACCGACTTCTGAAGCTTATTTTTCACTTTTTTGTGTTTTTGAAGTCGGTTTTATTTTTTGCAAAAATGTTTTTATTTTTCACTTTTTAGTGGTTCACATGTGCTAACCCCTTCACAGGGTAGCGACGTGATGTTATGTTATGAACTGGTGTAAACAATAGACAGACATGACGTTTCAGCAATCCCAGCCCATTTGCTATCATTTATTGAGGAGTTCCGTTGCCTATCTCCGAAGTTCTTCATCAGATCTTCACCAAATTGAAATGGGATCTCCGAAAAAGTACTCTTCCTAAAACCACACAAATCACTTCAAGTGTGCCTATAAAATTTGAAGAGTTCTCCTGACTTGATGACAGTTGATGATTATGGGACCACCTGGGAAGTAAACCCTTTCAAACCAAACAAAAAAAAATCCGAATCGGTCCAGCCTTCTCTGAGTAATCGGGGAACATACGTCAAAAACAAAAAAAAAAGGTTCCGACGAATTGAGAGTCGGTTAAAAATGGTACCACTTGTTCCTGATTTGATTCCCTCGTATCAGTGAATGTTTTAGTCAGCATGGTGGTGGCAGCTGACTGCCTACAGACGTAAATTCCATACCTCCATGTCATAGAGGTCTAGATGTTATTTTAGGTGTTCAATCAGCCGTAGATTGAACTCTTATAACGGGAATTCCGCAGACCTGTTAGTAATCCTCGGGGCTTTCGTGAGGCTCGGGTACCGCTAGTCCACGCCAAGTTGTTGTAGGTCATGAATTAATTGTCATAGGATGACGTCAATGAGAACTCATTTTATTGGGATTTAGGATTTCCTACCTTTTTTTGTCAATATTCTCAAAAAAGATCTGGTGCAAAATATTTGGTAAGTATTGTGTAGGTAGACTGTCAGGAATCCAGTGTCAATTTCAGTGACGGGTGGAAAATCCTATTTTCTTTTTGGTAGGCTTTGGTAGGTATGAGTACCAATTCTACTCTGATACGTTTATCCGAATTTTGTGTGTGTGGTAGGCGCAAGTAACGTCTGGAAAACGTCCGCAATTCCATATGAAAATTTAAAACCCCGTCATAGCTTGGTAACCAAAAATAGAGCCATCTAAAGCCAGGTCGGTACTTAGATTCAAGCCATAGGGACTTTTTCGCTTAACTATTCGTCAGAAGATTACCTACATCGCTAATAAATGTTTGCTTATCCGCACGGCATAAGTTATTGCGACAACGGACAAGACAAGACAACTATTGCGACACAACACTAACGCTAATATGGTTTGTTAACGTTATTACGCAGCCATATTGAAACGACACCGTCAAAATGCGGAAATACGTTTCCATCAATAACTTTTCCCTACGATCGGTTAGTTCGAGTTTCTCGGTTTGATGTGTAAACAAGAAATCGGTCTCACCACAACCGGCGAAGCCACTGTCCGCAACGTACGTGGCGACCGTAGTTACCAGCTTGTGTAGAAATTGTTTGTTGTGTTTCGTTTTTAATATTTTGGAAATAATTGAAAAAGAAAGTGATTGTGTGCCCGCGCGGTTTCGCGCCAAAATTCAGTGACAGTGACTTTTTGTGATTATCTGTGACACTTTTTCCTTTTTTTCTTCCGTTCGGATTTTTTGGTAAGTAAACTTTTTGGTCTAGCTGCTCAGTTTAAAATTAAGTAACGCCAAGTCCCAAAATATTTGAAACGAGTTACTGTAACAAGTTCCGCGAGTAATAAATCTGATTTATATAATCAAGCGATGTGTTACGTTATGAAATATGGAGGAAAATCTCGGAACTTATTCCTCATACTTAACACTTTCTTTTAAATCAGGAAAAGTAAAAGTTTTAGCAGTATATTGTTGAAATTGTCATCATTTTACGTAGCTAGTGTTAACGTACTCGGGGTAAGGAATCAAGGTTGCGAGAGAAAGTGACCCAGCTGTGGTTGAGGTGTGTGCCTGTGTGTATAGACTCAATAAGTTCTTTATGTGTGCATGCTGTTCCGGATCTTGGTATTCGATATTCATTGAGTAATTTTAATCTTTGTTAGTCTATCTTTAACAATTACGAATACCTACTTTTAATTTCGAACGTGCGTTGAAAATCGTATTGCGGGCCCTATCCAACTTTGAACATGTGATTGGGTCGCTATTAGTATTCTAAATGGTAAATGCGAAGAGAAATTTGGAAAGAGTGTAGACTAGCCTCGTTTTGATTATTCAGATTCATCGTCATCGCCCTTTCTTTGATTTTACAGGCACTTCCGCATTATAATATATAGGTCTTTACCAATGAAATTGCCGTTCTGCCGTACTGGCTATTGCAAACTTTTCTTTTTTCGCTAAGAATTCTAAATTCAAATAAAGTAATAAAAAACTTTTTTACAAAAAATAAAACCGACTTCAGAGAAAACAGAAAAGTGAAAAATAACTTCAGAAAAAAAGCTTCAAAAGTCGGTGACCTTTGTTTGATTGATTTAGTTTTTTTTGTCACTTTTCTGTTTTCTCTGAAGTCGGTTTTATTTTTTGTAAAAAAGTTTTTATTATTCACTTTTTAGTGGTTCACAATTGTGCTTACCCCTTCACAGCGTACCGGTGTGATTTTCGGTTATGAATTAGTGTAAACAATAGACAGATATGAGATTTCAGCAATTCCAGTACATTTGCTATCATTTATTGAGGAGTTCCGTTGCCTATCTCCGAAGTTCTTCATCAGATCTTCATCAAATTGAAATGGGATCACTTCGAGAAAGTAAACTATCTAAAACTACCCAAATCGCTTCTAGCGTGCCTATAAAATGTGAAGAGTTCCCTCTATTTCTCTAGGATTCCATCATCAGATCCTGATTTGATGATTATGGGACAACCTGAAAAGTATACCCTTTAGGTGACTCAAATATCCGGATAGCCTATATAAGATTCGGCCGAGTATCGTTAATTTGCTCTTAAGAATATAAAAGTTCCGTTCCTTTGTCATGGATCCCATAATCAGAAGTAATCAGAACCTAAACCAAATTCTCATCAATGTACCCTTAAAGTACATCCTTTTCAATAAAATAAAAAAAAAACAATACATGTCATGGTAATAGGGCTTATCCCCAATAAATGGAACTTAACACACCTAACTGTCGAAATCTGGTTGTTTTATACACTTCTGAGTACCCCCTCAAAGCATACAGGCGTAATGCTACGTCGTGACATTGTATAAACAATAAACAACCAACCGTTTGTAGCAATTACTGCAGCTTTGCCGTGTATTTTTGAAGAGTTCCATTTATATCTCCGAAGATCAGCATCAGATCTTCAGCAAATTAAAATGGGACCACACGAGAAGCACCAGCTTTCAAATAAAAAAAGAACCATCAAAATCGGTTCACCCAGTCGAAAGTTCGGAGGTAACAAACACTGTCGAAATCTGGGTGTATTGTACATATCTGCGTACCCCCTCAGAGCATACAGGCGTGATGTTACGTCATGATATAGTATAAACAATGAACCTACAAGCGATTGCAGCAATCACTGCAGATTTGCTGTGTATTTTTGAAGAGTTCCATTGTATATCTCCGAAGATCAGCATCAGGTCTTCAGCAAATTAAAATGGGACCACACGGGAAGCACCAGCTTTCAAACAAAAAAAAGAACCATCAAAATCGGTTCACCCAGTCGAAAGTTCTGAGGTAACAAACACAAAAAAAAAAAAATAAAAATAAAAAATACAGACGAATTGAGAACCTCCTCTTTTTGGAAGTCGGTTGAAAATAAATAAATATCGCTGGACATTACACACAGCGCATTTTTTGACTTTGACTTTGACTTTGACACGCAACATCAACGACGTATACGGAGCGAATACTAGACTACTAACGATCGCACCACCCGTTATTGGTCTGCCCGCTCCCGTTCTGGAACATTCGACCTCAGAAATAAACCCCGTGGTCGACCAAAAACTTTAGTCGACAATGACGAATTAAAGGCGATTGTGGAAGCTAATGATTCTCAATCTACAGCTGAATTAGCAGCAGCTTTCGGTGTTAGCATCAAAACAATATTGGTCCATTTGTGTCGAATTGGTAAGGTAAAAAAGCTTGACAAATGGGTGCCCCACGAATTGAATATTCGCCAGCGCGAAGCACGCGTCGAGTTGAGCCTTGCACTGCTCAACGAGCACACAAACGAAGGCATATTGAATTGCATTGTTACTTGCGACGAAAAATGGAATCTGTTCGACAATCGCAAGCGCTCAGCAAGTTTGTTAGATCCTGGTTCAGCACCTAAACAATGCCCCAAACGAAAACTGACCCCAAAAAAAGTGATGGTCACTGTTTGGTGGTCTAGCGCCGGTGTCATTCATCACAGCTTCTTACCAAACGGGATGAGCATTACTGCAGAGCTGTACTGTGAAGAACTAACCATAATGATGGAGAAGCTCGCAAATCTTCAACCAGCTTTGGTCAATCGTTCGGCTCCGCTGTTCCTGCACGACAACGCGCGACCTCATGCTGCACAGCAGACGGTCTCCAAGTTACAAAAGCTGGGGTTGGAAATTTGTCCGTCATCCACCGTACTCACCTCACCAGACCTTGCCCCTACAGACTTATACTTTTTCCAGAATTTGGATAACTTCTTGGCGGGGAAACAAATCAATAACCGAGAGGCAGTTCAAAATGCCTTTGAAGAATTTGTTGCCTCCCATCCAACAGACTTTTTCAAAAAGGGCATCAATAAGCTACCACTACGTTGGCAAAAATGCATTGATTGCATGGGTAATTACTTTGATAAATAAAAATAAAAAATTTAAAAAAAGGGTGTTAACTTATTTAATTAAAAACGGCAATTTCATAGGTAAAGACCTAATAAGTTGGAGAAAACATTAAAACATGATCGAGTAAATAAATTTAAAGATAAGTACCTAGATACTGCCTAAAATATAATTTAGTACTTACTTAGTGTACTACTTCAGTTTTGATTTAATTCAAAGTTAATTTTTTATTATAAAATTAAAAGAAATCAACAAACAAAGCCTTCCCTATGAACATGCATGTACATGCATGTTGGTATGAACTGCATTTTTACAAAAGACTAAATTAATTTTAGGTATCTATTTATAAAATTAATTGTTGTTCGCAGACAACAAACAATGAGAATTCTTAGACCTGTTTCATTGTTAATAACGGAATCTAAAAAAAGTTAGTACATAGTAGCCAAATCTAAAAAAAAAAAACAATTATAATGTTTGCGTCAGAGTTCCCACTTCTCCTCAATAAAAATCATAAAAGCAAAATTAGAAAAGTTGGAAGCTACAAAGCTAAAATCCTCATTTCCCCGCGCCATGCTCAACGCCCGAGGCTGTCGGTAAGAAGGAGACTACTTTACTGTAATTTTTAACTGAGTCACTTTTGTCGTCAGCAACCTTGTTCCAACTTATTAGCCAATTACTGTCTCCTCTCCCTTTCCATGCTTTCAAGTCTGCATAGATCGCTTTCAGGTCTTCTCCGTGATCTACAGTAAGTCAAACACCAATCAGAATGTTGGTCTGCCAACGCTCTTTCTATCACCTCTCGGAAACCAGACCTTGTTATAGGGCTCTGCCAGCTTCACTTCCACACCGCGACTAGTTGAATATCCTGTCCACCGCCATTATAGGGCCGCTATTAGTTCGATGTATTCAATTTTAGTCCCAAGTCGGATATTTCATCCCACTTCTGTGCAGAGGCCTTTGCCCATGTGTTCCAGATCTTTTGATTCAGGGTTGACTTGTGTTGACCACAGGTCGTTGATTTTGTCCATTTCGTACCGCTATCTCTACTGCGTCGCATTCTGGCTGTTTCTGGGCTTCACATAGTGTCTAAAACAAAGATATTTTAAATTTAATGTCGCAAAGAGATGTAGGTAATCGATATGCACGTTCGTCTTCTTATACCTACTTTACAGCAGCGATTAGAAGGATTGATGCATGCATTATGTTATGTGATATGGCTGGAAAAGGAATGAGTATTGGTTGAAGACTCATAGAGAAGTATGGAAGATTCAGACATGTTTCGTCGATCCCAAATTGATTGGTATAAGGGCAGCAGAATGCTGATAGTGCATAATGATGACCCGAAGTCTAGAGTTAACCTCAACGATGCACTATAGTTTGCTCTTTAATAATCATCTGCAGCCTGACCTCTCTTCTTGTAAAAACCTCCATAGTCCTGGGCCAGCCTCAAGCCTTTATTAAATTTAGCAATCATGAATTTAATAGTGCAAAGAGATGCACTTCGATTTGCAAGTCTTCTTGCATTTATCAGTTGTGAGTCAGCAATTTGTCTAGCGCGTGCGCAAGTTGCAAACACTAGCAAGTACTTGCAACAATTAGCCTAAACAGGTTGTGTGGTAGATTGCGGTGGCTTGCACATAGTTTTATGAACGCGGTGTATATCGCCGCTTTGCAACGCTTGGTTGGGGATGCAGCAATCTTTTTGTCGGTCGTCGATTTGTTTATTAGTTAGGTGCTTGGTTCAAAATAGTATGAAATTGTAATAGTCTAAAGTGTAGAACTTGAGAGTTTTTGTATTAGTCTTCAAATTCAAGTACTTCAAGCACCCTTTGGGCTAACTCTCTCGCACGTAACAGCATTCCAAGAATAGCATATAGGCAGAGGTGTACCAATAGCATACACACATTTAACTTGTTGTTTTATAGACCTATGTAATAGGTGGAATCCTATTTCCATCACCTGGACATAATTCAGACTCTTCTATTGCTACTGAGAATATTCCTGATGGAAAATACCAATAAAACTTTTCGTACATGGGAATCGAACCCGAGTCACTGAGCTTGCGACCACTACAACTTGTTGGTGCTTTTAAGATATTCTCAAGCAAATCAAGTGCCCTTTGGCCAAACTGTGACAAAAAGAACCTTTTCACAAATGAGTCATACCTATCACATAATATTTTTCATTTGTCCAACAGTCAGTTTTATGTTGTTCTTATTTTGAAAAGAAAGCCGACGCGTCACTAACGTATTCACTTGGTTCATTTAACTAATGGCCGAACGGCTAATTGCTAGTCGTTTACAAGCTTTAAACTCCGGGAAAAGTTATTGGCTTTTACTTATTTCATTACTATTTTCGTGGCCTCGCCCATCTTGAGTTAGCAAATTATCCCACGTAGGTACTTCCGGGATAGAAAGTTTCCTAAGACCTAACCTAGTCTTTGTGCTAAATTTTGTCGAAACCTGTTTAGCTGTTACGTAATATTAGTATGATCAGAAGACTTTAACAAGTTGCAATGCCTAAAATAATGATTATTGGCATCAGAAATTATGAGTACTGTAGGAGACTTGTTAAGCATAAGGAAGTACTGAAAATTATTGGCAAATGATCGTAAATTGTGATTGAGATAACCTTTTCTGTGCGGTCAGTAACGAAAGGTGCTTAACATCTACTTACATCGTTTTTCCTTGATTCATAGAGTCAGCCCTTCAAGCTTAATTAACTCTCAGGGTATCTACGAAAGTTTTAAAGTCTTCTTCTTTTAGAGCAGATACAGTTGCGCCAATAGCAGCCTCAGTGCCGTTTATTAGGTCCTCAAAAGTGAAATGGACATTTACATGCTAGTAAGTGTAGTCATGTTTTATCTTCTTGGTATTGCAGAAGTGTCGCTTGTAGACTTTTTAAGTTATATCATATACGAGTACCTCTAATTTTGCATCACTATCAAAAACAGTGATCTTTATTATTTTTGTCAAATGGATGCTGTCAGCTGCTGTCAGTGACAAAATAGTCAAAATTACATTGTTTTTTTTAACCCCCGACGCAAAAACGATGAGGTGTTATAAGTTTGACGTGTCAGTGTGTCTGTGGCATCGTAGCTGCGGAACGGATGAGCCGATTTTGATTTTGTTTCTTTTGTTTGAAATGTGATTTAGTCGGGAGTGTTCTTAGCTATGTTTGATAAAAATCAGACCAAGATGGCCGCCACCACAAAATGGCGGATTATATTTTTGTTTAACAACTCCCTAAATATGGGTATCAAATGAAAGGGCTTGACTAGTAGAATACTATACGCTATAATAAATTTCAAATCCAAGATGGCCGCCATCATCAAATGATGAATTACATTTTTTTTCACAACCCTCATTAATGGTATCAAATGAATGGGCTTGTGAAATCATGACCCTACGTGTGTCGGGGTTTTTTTTAATTTAATGTAACTTGTTTACGTTACAATAAGGCTGATATTTGTGACTCGAGAGGGTCATCATCACTTATCATACCTATAACAAAAATAATAACCTCTAAGCTAGCTACTCTAGTAATAGCCAGCATCATTGCCAGTAAATTGTCGTCTTATTAAAATGTCAACAGCTGTGATCTCTGACCATAATTATGTGGTAACCCACTGTATGCATTGTTATTGAGCACGGAAAGGTCCATGACAATGCACATAGATTAGCATGTTATTATAGTACAGTTTAGTGGCAGAGAAGGCCGGCACTGCCTAGTGGTCGAAAGCGCGACATGAGCGTAAGGTCCTGGGTTCAATTCCCAAAGTGTGATCGGGTTTTTTGATCAGGAATTTCTCAGCTGCAGCCACAGACTCCGTGCGCCCAGTTGATGTCAATAGATCGCTTCTTATAACAATGGGTCTTCTTAAACATAATTGGCGATGTGTGTGTAATTTTAGGTAAGTACACATCTGCGTAACCCTTCTTGGATAACAGGCGTGATGGTATGTGTTATGTTACGTAAGGCAGGCACTACAGGGCAGAACCGAAGTAATCCGTTCTCTTTTTGTCTTCGTCGTTCCCGCAATGCAGGTAATAATCCAAGCTATACATCGTGTAACGAAACCTGAAAATAATTCATAATCACGAGACCACTTTTTAATATAAGTACCTAGGTCACATATTTCAAAAAATCTTCATTAAAAATGTTGCCCTGTCTATTTATTAACAGGTCAAGACATCGCGTGCGCAAACCCGCCAAAGTAGGTGAACAAACAAACACAAATGGTTGTCTTCCAATTTAAATGTTCTCATACCCGGGATAATAATAGTTCTTGCCAGTAAAACTAAAACAGCACATTAAACCTTTTAAATTTTTTTTAAGTTTTGTCTCTCAGAATTAGGTCAATTGAATTAAAAATCATTTGGGGTGCTGTTTGAAGTTTTGCGCATTTAACGTTACAAGTTATATGTATAGTCTTCTGCAGCGTGGACAGCTCCCTACAAGCTGCCTCTGACAGTCTTCTTGACCGGGTTTGAACATCTTGCCTATCACTCTGCTGACCAGGGGCTTAATTCTGCTATTTTAATAAATTCGTCACTCCAACACGATTCCATTCTCATCCCATTGTCATTTTGCTTAAAGTTCGTAATCTGCTGAATTCACAATGGTCGGTCAATGGTCTCGTAATTAAATTGTGTTTTAATGGCATTGTCGTGTTGTCATTATTATAAAACCCTTAGTACAAATGGTTTTCGAAATCTACTACTAAATGCGAACATTTATTCATGCCAGATTTCATGTACGAGATTAATATTCTATGACATTTCTTTCAATGGAGTGTCAGTGGTTGTTCAATGAGAAGTCATAATGACGCCATTATGATAGTAGAATTAACAAACTTGTCAAAATTTGACAGAACTTGATCATTATGAAATCAATGATCGAATACTCTGACACTATTGTAATAGCAGAATCGAGGCCCAGGAACTTAGGGCCTTATAATCAACTACCTGCGGGCCTAAAATGGCCGCTTTAGAAGAATCATAATTTGAATCATCTTAAAAAAATTAAATTGGTAAAATGGACCTTATTGTCATAAACATAAAGTCCATTTTAAGAATTTTAAATTTTAACGTGGTTCAAATTATGATTCTGCTAAAGTGGCCTTTTTAGACCCCCTGATGCCCACAACTTCACCCGCGTGGATGTCGGTTATCGCGACCAAAAAGTATAATCTGAATGAAATTTTGATCCCGTTCCAACATATATCATTATATGCCACTGTTTACAGAAACTTGACAAATTATGTACTAACCTTCCTCGAGAAACACTCTATCCATCGGTGAAAACAGCATGAATTTATCGCGAACAGACAGACAGACGCGGCGGAAGACTTTGTTTTGTAATATGTAGTGAATAATAAATGTAGTGACAATGAAATGGAAAAGTGAATTATTGTAGTTTCCTGTGACGACTTTGATTCATAATGTAGGTAATCAGTTGAGGCAGGTTTTTGATGAGTGGTGCGTGTAACATTACCAATATGCCGCGTTTTTGCGTTCATGCGTCGCAATGTCATACGGATATCACAACAGTTGTCAGCCCCCCGCGGTTGTTGGAAACCTAAAAAGATTGTCGTAGGGCAGATCCAAGTGCAAAGAAACATAAAATAGAGGATCCTTTACATCAGTGTAGTCTTTGAATCGGCCGTTTCTTGGTGGTCATACTGCCATGTCATACTAGTATAACCAGTGAGCATCGCTTGTATTGGTCGATATTGCGGGTAGCTTACTGCACGGAAACCACAGTGATAAGAAAGAAGGCAGACGTCAAGGGCAGACTGGGTGTCTCTAAAAGGGCAGAAGGCTGATGTGGCTTGCTGAATCTCCAAGCAGATTGCGTAATATGATTTGAATGACAGTGGCAGCCATCTTCTATGGTCTCGGAATCAAGTCAAAACGTTCTTGTTGGAAATGTGTGAGGAATAAAGAATCTTTATTTACATACGAAGGGACATTCACTACCTTAACATTTTATTTTTGGACCTCAAGGGTTTGAGTATTTTTAAACAATTTAAGTCATCTTTTGTCATGTGTCAGTACAATTGTCGGGACATTAAACAAGTTATACAATTTAACTAGTGAAAAGCTAAATAAGTATAATAAAGCTTATAATGGATGACTGGCTCGTTGCCCGCATCTGTCATTTTGTCGATTCAATGACAGATGAACAAAAGATTTGTCGATTCTCTTTCGTTTCTCAGGTGGTCATGCTAAGCAGGCTGGTCTAGAGATCTGAGGAGCGACTGCTGAGCATGAAGTCCCGGGTTCGATTCCCAGGTCAGGCAAACTGTTGTTGGGGTTATCCATAAGGAATTTCTCAGTAGCAGCCACAGAAATGGATTCGCATTAGGCTCGCCCCTTATTACATGAGACTTATACATAACTGGGGAAATGGGGGTGTACTATAAGGTAGATACAGCCCTGCCTAAGCCTTCTGGGTTTACAAGCGTGATGTTAATAAACAAACATTCTGATTCTGATTCTGGTTATGTTATGTAAATGACTATGGACAGTGATAGCTGATTACGATCATTTGGTTACCGGTTTTATAGTAGTTCATTTTGCAACTTAATTCGACTTGTGATGTTTACGTGCAAATGTTACAATAAACGGAATCGTTGAGCCAATATCCTACATTCAGTTTGTGAAATATGAAATAGCGTGATGCGGTCGGTGTTTATAAACGTGTAGCTGCGAACCTTGAAGCCTTTGTGTTGGCCCTTATTTATTAAGGGCAGGATCTTTGAGCGATTTATTTATTTAGCGCTGCCTCACCCCCCGCGGTCGAACTCGCTCGGACGTATTTAATGAGGTTTCGAAATGAATAAAAACCACATTAAAAAAAACTAGCCTCAGAATAATGTAGACAATGTAATTTCTTATTTTTCAGTGTATTTTTTTAATAATTATATAGTGTTAATAATCTTTAAGAAAAACTTGACAAATAGTAATTTTACCTATCTGCATGTTTTTATGAGCGAGAGAAGTAATAACTATGTATTTTTGAAACTGTATGAATATTTCACTTTTATTTTAATAAGCTTTTAAATGTATTAATTACCGCATGTTTAATTTTATTTAATATGTAATGTATTGTTCAACACAAGTAAATTGTTAATGAATAAATAAAATGAATGAATGAACATCGTGTTTTGAGCATAAGAATAATCAAAACTAGTCCAGTTTCTGGATAAAAACAACGTATTTCATACTAAGACTCAACCAAAAACAGGTCGATTTGATAGATCTTGGACTTAAATTCGGAGGCAAGGATTCAGTAGAGTGACGTGATCACCCTGTTATTAAGACTTTCAAGCACTAGTGCGTCAGATTTAGGGACCAACCTAGGCAAGCGCGGCTCAACCTAAGATCGACCCGAGCGGCTGTTAATATTAAGCCATGAGCTCCTAAGAGACAAAAAATATTATTTTATAACGTTGATTACCATGGTAGGTAATAATAATTTAATTTGTTGGGCCTCAACAGCACAAGTTTACGAGCTACAATGATGAAATACACACTAACAGAATGACCAAGATTTGACCACTTAATATTTCTAAACACACGTAAATGGTCCAGCCTTGTTTGCGTGCCACGTGTATGTGAAGTGAGGTAATCTTTGTACAGTTTGTTAAAACATTATATAGTGGCTTAGGATTGTACAAATTTCTTCAATAGATTTTCAACTTTATCGCTAAACCATTGAGTTCAAGATTGACAGGGAAAATTGGACAGTTTCGGGTAGTTTGACGTGCTGGCAACTGCACATGTTGAAGGTAGAATGTTTTTGATATATTTGCAGGCTCAACGGTCAGTGTTTTGAAGGCCTTGTCTTAAAAGAAAACTACTTCTGTTTCAAGAACTGATTCGTGGGTAACGTTTTTTTTGCTCTGCTTTCTAGTAATTCAAATTAAAAATCGTATCCACCTTCGTATAGATAGACCCTTTTTTCTTGCGGTATTTATTCATGGGTCAGCTTCCATAACTTCCAAAACTATTCAGTACAGAGCCATTAGTAGACCAGATTATATTTATTTCTGTGCTCATTCGATAGCCCATCGCAATTTCATTGACACATATCTTAGTTCCTTATTGTTTGCATACCAACTAAATGTTCTGCCATGAGATGGAAAATAGCTGCTGTATGTACATACAGCAGCTATTTTCCATCTTTGAATGCAAAACGCGTCTCACTATAAGTATAAATAGTTTTACGTCAATATTTACACTTCGCTCTGTTGATCCTGGGTTTGTGATGAATACAATTATGAGTAATAAAATGGTAGTAATGAAATATTTCTGATGCTTTGTTTTTTTATTGTCTATTAAATTACTTTAATATCCTACACGTGTCTCTCAGAGATCTCATCGCTCTTAGCAACCTTCCATAACATCACGCCTGAATTTTCCGAACAGTGGATATCCAGTATTTTAGAAAATCTATTGGAATCGTATACCATCATACCATGGAAACAAAAATATATATCCGGTTATAAATATATTTTTTAATAGAAGTGGAATGTTCTGTTCAAGGTTATGGTTCCAGGGAGCGAGTTGACGAATTAGGTTTATTTCAAACTGTGATCTCATGATGGATATTGGATGACATATCTCCATTGAGATGAGCTGTCTGCAATGTTTTGTGTTGCCACATGCAACTGATACCTTGTGTTGCCACAAACATCATAAAAAGCTTAAGAAATAATAATCATATCAAACATCCCCCGTAAAGCTAAACAGTTTACATAATCAATCAGTTTAAATAATCAGCATTTAACTTAACTCATACTCTCTTAAATACAATGGCATTTTAGTGACCCTACCTGATCTCATTCTCCTCTCAGGAATAGCTTCGGTGTGATCGGTATCTGTTACATTATCATTAGTACTATCCAACTCATTATTTTGCTGTCCTTGCCTGATATCCTCCAATTGACTTTCAAGCAAGTTATCAGGTACACTGTCATGTCTTACAATAAACTTATTTTTACTTGGTCTAATATGTCTTTCATTTCTCCTAACCAAATTACTTTTTTCATTTTTTACAATGAAAGATCTAGGACCATCAGCTTCACCAATAACTTTCCCTGCACACCATTCTTTATTTGGTGCATTTTGTATTATTACATTATCCCCCAAAGTAAAAGATTTCTTATCCTTTGCAGTTTTATTATATATGGCCCTAGATTTTTCTTTGGTTAACATCAATTGCTCTCTAACATTTAGTGGTACTTTAGGTTTTAATAATTCTTGTGTACAGGGTAAACTAGTTCTTAACAACCTACTCATCAACAATTCAGATGGACTATACTCCAACCCTGCTACTGGGGTTGTTCTGTAATGCAACAAGGCTATTTCAAAATCAGAATGATCCTCTAAACATTTTTTTAACATGCCCTTGACTATACCCACTGCTTTTTCTGATAACCCATTTGATTGAGGGTATCGGGGGCTGGACTTTATCAACTCAATATCGAATTTTCGAGAAAACTGTACGAATTCAAAACTACCAAAGGGCATATTGTCACTTACTATATACCTGGGAACACCATGAGTACAAAAAATTGACAGTAATTTTTTAATTATATATCCAGCTGTTTTGTTCCTTAGAGACTTCACTTCTATCCACTTTGAATAATAGTCCACCAGAACTAAAAAGTCTCTTCCAGCAAAATGTGCAACATCCATACCAACTTTATTAAAAGGCAGGTCAGGTATTTCATGAGACAATAAGGGTTGTCTAGGATTTGATGGCCTGTATTTTTCACAAGCTTTACATTTTGACACAAACTCTTCTATGTCTCTTGACATTCCTGGCCAATATAACACCTTTCTGGCACGTTTTTTACATTTTACAATTCCAGCATGCCCTGCATGAACTATTGATATCATCTCTTTTCTTATATGCTTAGGAATAAGTATTTTATTTTCATAAAATATGAGTTGGTCTTTCACTACTAAATAATCTTTTAATTTGTATAACTTTTTCAGCTCAATACCTTGTATATTTTTATCATTTTTAGGCCACTCTGAATTATACCACAATATTATTTGTTGAAGATTGGCATCTTTTGCTGTCTCCTGTTTTAACTCAAGTAACTTATTATTTGAAACTTGCAAATCAATTTCTAAACCATAAACAACTTCTGAATTTATACTATGTACTAACTCTCTTAGCACTGGATCTAACCGAGCATTATTTGTGTCATAATGCCTTGACAAATAATCAGCTATATACATTTTTGAACCAGGTACATACCTTATTTCAAAATCATATTTTAACAATTTGAGAACCATGCGTTGCAATCGAGCAGAAATTTTATTAATGTCCTTACTCATTATTGCTACAAGAGGTTTGTGATCACTTTCTACAATAATACGACGCCCATAAATAAACTGATGATACTTATCCATAGCACAACAGATAGCAAACAACTCTTTCTCTATGGGAGCCCATCTCTGTTGACACTCAGTATAACATCTTGAATAGAAAGACAATGGCTTTCCTTCTTGTAACAAGCATGCTCCCATGCCACTTTTAGAACTGTCAGTTTGTAACACTATATTCCCATTTTTTTTTAAGACTGATAAGGTGGGAGCTGAACTAATTCTCGTTTTTATTTCCTCAAAGGCTTTAACTTGAGCTGTGCCCCAGTCCCATACAACTTCTTTTTTCAATAATTCTCTAAGAGGTTCAGTAGTTTTTGAATATTGTGGTATAAATTTACTTAAATAGTTGCACATGCCTAAAAATTTTTGCAACTCCTTTACACTTCTGGGTTGCTTTAACTCCTCTATAGCTTTCACATGTTCAGGATCTGGTTTTATACCAGATTTTGACAACATTAATCCAACATACTTTACAGTCTCACATCTATATTGTATTTTATTTTCATTAAATTTTACATTGTGTTTTTTTGCTCTGTCTATTACCTGACTCAAAATTTTGTCATGTTCTACCAAACTGTCCCCGGCCACAATTAAATCATCAAAATACACATAGACTCCCTGTATATCACTAAAAATAGCAGTATTTATTTTTTGCATTACCTCAGGTGCTGATGAAATACCAAATGGCATTCTCCTGAAGCAATACCTACCAAAAGGTGTTCCAAACGTGCACAGTTTATCATTATCATCCAACATAACTTGAAAAAAGCCATCTTTCATGTCTAATACTGAGAAGATCTGCTTACCTGCAAGAGAATTATAAATTTCTTCAGGAGATGGTATTTGATAGTTCTCTCTAATGATGCATTTATTTAACTCTTTTGGGTCTAAGCAAAGTCTAAGGGACTTATTTGGCTTCTCGACTATAACAAGATTATTACACCATGCTGTTGGTCCCTCTACCTTTTCTATAATACCTCTACTTTCATAGCTTTCTAAAGTATTTTTTAACCTATCTTTAATTGCCTGTGGAACTCTCCTAATAGGTTTCACAACAGGTAGCACTGATTCCTTTAATTTTATACTGTATGACCCTATATTTCCTAGGCCTGAAAATACCTCCATGTTTGCTTTCACGAAATTTTCTTTATTGCTAGTCACAATAGCATCCAATCTTTTCAACAAATTTAATTCTACACAAGCTGGCAACCCTATCACTGGCTGAATTGGTAAATCAACTATGCAAAATTTTAATTTTGCCTGTTTGCCTTTGACTATACAGTTTAATTTAACAGTACCTACAGTTTTAATTTCTTGATTATTATAAGCTACCAACACAGTTGAATTACTTAACAAACAATTGGTATTATCTTTAACTTTATCATATAGCTTCAATGACAAAGTATTACAGTCAGCCCCTGAGTCTAATTTGAACCTAATGTTAGTTCCATTGATGTTTACAATTTCATTCCATTGATGATTTCCACTAAAGTTACTTACTGAATCCACCACAAAGTCTTCCGAGCAATCACTGTCACTCTCTCCCTTTTGAACAGAGTCTATCTTTTTTCCTTTTTCTTTCTTCTTAGGTGCTTCATTTTTAATTGACCTAGTACGACACACAGCAGCAAAATGGTTGTAATTGTTACAATTTGCACACTTTTTTCCAAATGCTGGACAATTTCTTACTGGGTGCCTTTTGCCACAGTAAGTACAGGCAAGCATCTTGGACCTCACTCCTTGTCCTATATCTACTTTCTTGATTACATCTACTTCCTGCTTTATTTGCATTGACATTTCAAGAGACCTTGATTTTCCTGCCTCCGCTGCACGGCATTGGCTGATAACTTGGTCTAGTTTAATATCGGCCTCCCTTAACAATCTCTCCTGCAGTCCCTTATCTCTAATTCCAATGACGATCATGTCTCTCACAAGCCTGTCCTCTTGATCTTTGAAGTCACATTGTTTAGCTTGAACCTTTAGCTTTGTGATGAATCTGTCTACTTGCTCACCCTCTTCCTGTTTTAAATTGAAGAATTTGAAACTACTTGTGATGATATTTTTCCTCGGCTCCACATAGGCATCAAACTGTTCTATTAGATTGTCCAAGGTTTTATTCCCATTCGGTTTCACGTGTGAATTAAACACATCTACTGCGTCCTCTCCCGCAACATTCAGAAATAAAGCAATTTTTCTTTCTTCCTTGGCGCCTGATAGTCCTACTGCTTCCAGGTACAGCTGGAATTGCTGTTTAAATCTGTGCCAGTTTGCCCCATCGCCCGTTAAAACCAACCCTGTTGGCGGCTTTATTCCCTCCATTTTGTTACAATCCACTTTCACTTCCACTAAGGTTTCTTTGCTCAGTTTAAGTTTTTAACCTGACACCATGTTCTGTTCAAGGTTATGGTTCCAGGGAGCGAGTTGACGAATTAGGTTTATTTCAAACTGTGATCTCATGATGGATATTGGATGACATATCTCCATTGAGATGAGCTGTCTGCAATGTTTTGTGTTGCCACATGCAACTGATACCTTGTGTTGCCACAAACATCATAAAAAGCTTAACTGTATGAATATTTCACTTTTATTTTAATAAGCTTTTAAATGTATTAATTACCGCATGTTTAATTTTATTTAATATGTAATGTATTGTTCAACACAAGTAAATTGTTAATGAATAAATAAAATGAATGAATGAACATCGTGTTTTGAGCATAAGAATAATCAAAACTAGTCCAGTTTCTGGATAAAAACAACGTATTTCATACTAAGACTCAACCAAAAACAGGTCGATTTGATAGATCTTGGACTTAAATTCGGAGGCAAGGATTCAGTAGAGTGACGTGATCACCCTGTTATTAAGACTTTCAAGCACTAGTGCGTCAGATTTAGGGACCAACCTAGGCAAGCGCGGCTCAACCTAAGATCGACCCGAGCGGCTGTTAATATTAAGCCATGAGCTCCTAAGAGACAAAAAATATTATTTTATAACGTTGATTACCATGGTAGGTAATAATAATTTAATTTGTTGGGCCTCAACAGCACAAGTTTACGAGCTACAATGATGAAATACACACTAACAGAATGACCAAGATTTGACCACTTAATATTTCTAAACACACGTAAATGGTCCAGCCTTGTTTGCGTGCCACGTGTATGTGAAGTGAGGTAATCTTTGTACAGTTTGTTAAAACATTATATAGTGGCTTAGGATTGTACAAATTTCTTCAATAGATTTTCAACTTTATCGCTAAACCATTGAGTTCAAGATTGACAGGGAAAATTGGACAGTTTCGGGTAGTTTGACGTGCTGGCAACTGCACATGTTGAAGGTAGAATGTTTTTGATATATTTGCAGGCTCAACGGTCAGTGTTTTGAAGGCCTTGTCTTAAAAGAAAACTACTTCTGTTTCAAGAACTGATTCGTGGGTAACGTTTTTTTTGCTCTGCTTTCTAGTAATTCAAATTAAAAATCGTATCCACCTTCGTATAGATAGACCCTTTTTTCTTGCGGTATTTATTCATGGGTCAGCTTCCATAACTTCCAAAACTATTCAGTACAGAGCCATTAGTAGACCAGATTATATTTATTTCTGTGCTCATTCGATAGCCCATCGCAATTTCATTGACACATATCTTAGTTCCTTATTGTTTGCATACCAACTAAATGTTCTGCCATGAGATGGAAAATAGCTGCTGTATGTACATACAGCAGCTATTTTCCATCTTTGAATGCAAAACGCGTCTCACTATAAGTATAAATAGTTTTACGTCAATATTTACACTTCGCTCTGTTGATCCTGGGTTTGTGATGAATACAATTATGAGTAATAAAATGGTAGTAATGAAATATTTCTGATGCTTTGTTTTTTTATTGTCTATTAAATTACTTTAATATCCTACACGTGTCTCTCAGAGATCTCATCGCTCTTAGCAACCTTCCATAACATCACGCCTGAATTTTCCGAACAGTGGATATCCAGTATTTTAGAAAATCTATTGGAATCGTATACCATCATACCATGGAAACAAAAATATATATCCGGTTATAAATATATTTTTTAATAGAAGTGGAAACATAATGCGCCCTTGAAGTATTCCGGTCGGGCATCATCATCATCATCGGCCTTTTTTAATGTTCCCACTGCTGGGACAGGCCTCCTCTCTATGAGAGGGAATGGGCTATATAATCCACCACGCGGGCCCAGTGCGGATTGGTAGATGTCACATGTCTTCGAATTTATGGTTCTAGGGCATGAAATATAAAAATACTTTGCTGTCTACTTTTATAGGAATAATGTTAATAACACTTAAAAACATCTACTAGTGATATGGATGTAGGTGGTGGTGGTGGTATAGTGGTTTGCGTCAATAATCAAGGAAATATTCTATTTAAGGTTTTTTAATTGAGTTGAACGCCTTCGTAAAGTCGACAAAGGCTTTTATACTGGTGAATAAATCAATGACCTTTCGAGCTTTCTCATTTACTAGCTACTGACTATTATTAATATTAATTTTACCCACCGGCTGAAGTTATACAACATTGGCAAAGTATCATTTCACTGCCTCCAACGAATAAAACATTTCCAATAAATAAAAAATAGTTAAATCTAGTTCGAAACTACGCACGTGCGCCCTCAAATAAAGGTGCACGATTAAGAAATTCTATCAAATTCCTTGTTTCTTTTCTTCTTTTAAAATGAACCATTTCCACGCGTCCCAGTTATAAACCAGTTTGATACCGGCATCTCGTTATGTAACCACATAATAACTGGCAGTACGCAAGCATACGGACTCCTTTCACTCGCCGGGACCTTTTTCATCTGCGGTGCGTATGTTATCTGTGGTCAAAACATATTACGTCGTCACTTTTAAACGTTCGAATTTAAATGATTAGGTGTCGTTGTAAAAGGCCTTGGTAGTCGGACTTCCATGATAGATGTATATTAATACATATTTCGTTTCTGTCTTCATTGGAAACTGTTGGGCGTGGGCCTCTTTCAGTTACGCGACATCTGGTTCTTTGCTTTCAACATCAGCAAGCCTTACTTCATTTTCCTTATGCACAAGATGTTGTTTTAGATTTGGTCATATCTCTTCCTCACATTTCCACTTACTTAGTTGATCTCTTAATTTATCCTTGACTAGTCGACCCGCACCGGCTTCGCTCGGTGATGATTTTCATGCAAACTTTCAACCCCTGTTTCACCAGCTTAGGGGTTGAATTTTTCAAAATCCTTTTTTAATAGCTTTCTGAATTCCAAATTTTAGCCCGATCTGTCCAGTGATTTGAGCTGTTGCTGATGGAATATTTATCACACTGGGTACTTCCCATTTGATGCAAAGTTATGTGACAAAATGCAGCAAATTGTTACAGTCTTGGGAAATCTCATGATCGTTGCAAAAACATTTTTAGTATCTTTCACACAATGGACTAGGTTCATAAAAAAATATGTATTCATCATAACTTCCATAGATGCATGGACTATAGTAACTAACTCCGTAGAGAGTTTACTTTGTACATGCAACAAGATGAAGTTGCTAAATAAGATGTAAACTACTCATTGTGGATATGACCACCAAAGTGGGTTTTGTCAACAACCTGTTGGCGCTTTCGTTGACAATTTGAAGAACTTTAATAAGAATTCACGCATGCGGTGATCGGGAAAATTCGGACATTGGACAATTGAGGAAGCAGTTGCTTTGTATTTTGTGGCCACGTGAGCGAAGTTAAACCTTCGCTGAATCCCGCCAATGTGGCCCTAATATTAGAGTATCGATGGCAAAATGTTCAAAATGGTGGGCCCAAAATTTCTCTTACCGATGCAGTCTAAAGGTCATCGAGTGCGCAGGTGACAGGGATAAAACGTATTTTACAAAATGAATGGTGTTGAACTGCTAAAATAAATGGCACTGGCATTATAAGTTGATTGACCAATTACCCTACAGGATAGATCTAATATGGCATGCAGTTTTGTACATCTTACTGTAAAAAACCATTCTCCTTAGCCACATACACACCTTGGGTTTTAAGTTACGAAAAATAAAAAAACCACGCTTGCTTTATTTCATTACCTACCTTTTAATTTATTATTTATAAAGGTCCGGCAATCATTTTCTCAGATATTCCACACGACAAATGACACGTCAACCAAAAATTAAAGAACATGAATTCCAAGATGGCGACTGTTTACCCGCCATTTCAAAAAGGGACGAAATTACAGAGAATAACCGTCTTTCACTTGTTCACCTCCAAAATCAGACGGTCACTCTATGGCAACAAGTTATTAAAGTTTATCTGAAAAAGGAATTTAAGTTTTTAGCCTTGATATTTAGTCGCTTTAAGGGAATGTAGTACGTACCTTCACGTAATATTACGAATATAGCTTTTAAAATACCCGAGTAGGTATGTAGTAGATATACGTAGGTAGGTACTTATATTTAATATGCAAGGAAATAAACGCTAATAACGAGTACCTACTATTTAATTTTATGCCCAAAGCTTTCCATTTAGGAAAATTACAATAATAGCTATAGTTATGTTTTACTTTCAAAATTGCAAAATTATAAAGAGGGCTATTACAATTTTTCTTGTATTCTAACACTCGAATACAATACAAAAGAAAAATTGTGATAACCCTCTTTAACTTATTATTGACGAATAATATTCAATAATCTTCAGACAAAACAATCTTGAGTATGGTCCTTGTTTTCGTGTTTGTGAATCATATAAATAAGAGTAATTTCTCTAGGATTCTTAGTAGTTCAACACATCACGGTCGAGATTGTTGAGAGTGTCATCGTATTGTGCCGACGGGTTAGGGACAACTTTCCAATCGGGATTCCGCCAAGCTATTAGGTTACCTACTGTGGGTACTTACTTACTGCCGCTTAGAAACGTTACCAATCCATTTTTTACTAAGATTAGGCTGATTTGTGTGATCCATATTTTGTAGTTATCTTTATGTAACTCATGTACGCTTTTTAACCCTACTAAACATTTGTATTTATCGATGCTTGCGATATTTCAAACTCCAATGGCCATCGTCTTCAACAAAGTAATTTTCCAAGTTTTCCAACGTACCTGTCATCGCTCTTCATTCTCACAGGGCCTCGATTCTGCTATGACAATAGTGTCAGAGTATTCGATCATTGATTTCATAATGATCAAGTTCTGTCAAATTTTGACAAGTTTGTTAATTCTAACTATCATAATGGCGCCATTATGACTTCTCAATGAACAACCACTGACACTCCATTGAAAGAAATATCATAGAATATTAATCTCGTACATGAAATCTGGCATGAATAAATGTTCGCATTTCGTAGTAGATTTCGAAAACCATTTGTACTAAGGGTTTTATGACAATACGACAATGCCAGTAAAACACAATTTTATTACGAGACCATTGACCGACCATTGTGAATTTATCAGATTACGAACTTTAAGCAAAATGACAATGGGATGAGAATGGAATCGTGTTGGAGTGACGAATTTATTAAAATAGCAGAATTAGGCCCCTGGTCCAATTCAGAGGGACCAAACACTGATATGGATAGGACTGCAAAAAATGACAAAAGGTTTATTGTATTTGGAAGTGACTTATCTATGGCCCTCTTGACTAACCCTATCTCTCCATATACCCAGACCCAACAGCCACTTCTGTCATCATTTTCATTCACAGAAGCTGTCCCCACCTTCTAATCAGTACTTCGTGTGTAGATACTTTTAGTCATGTCAATTCGGACCGTCTGCATCCGCTATTAGGACCACTCCCAACTAAAAGTCCATCAGAAACCCTTTACTCTAACAGCCCAAGGTATTTCTCCATCCAAGGCTATCACGTTTAAACCATAAGCGTTGTTTCCTCAACAGGACAAATATTTGTATGGCCAACCGATGTTTGTACATCATTGAGTATGTCAAGATTGAGCTTTGTGCGCGTGAGTTGAGTCTGTAATGGCGATTGTGACGCAGGATGTTGGTGTGGGGCTCTGAGGGTTGAACGATTTGAATTCTTTATTTTATGGACAAAAAAAATAATTGAATCGCCACGTTGAGTCCAAGGAAGAAAACCTGGGAGGAATCCTCCTAAAGGCGCTCAGGCTTTCAGATTGTGACCGATCAACTTCTCATAAATATTCACTAGAAAGAATCATAATCTCAACCAGTTCCTAGGCAACTCTTTCTCCTTTGCTTTCAAGTAACATACCTACACAATATTTTAAATCTTAATTTTAAGAAAATTGAAAGCGGCTGACAGATGGACACTATAGTCGTGTCAATTTAAAAACAAAATATCAAAACACTAAAATGCGATGCAAGGTTGATGATGACTCCCAATTTGGTTTATTTTGATCATATAATTGACGACGCTTCATCACAAATGATCTGTCATTAAAATATGACATGGCCGCCATGACAGTCAATTTTCGCGCCATCAATAGTCGAATAAGCAACAATTTATACCGAAGGCTTTGGAAAGTTTTTCTCTACAACACGATACTTTACCGTGTATAATAATTGTGTTTAATGTGCATGCCTAATGTCGGTTGGGCAATACTTAAGTGATTGGGGATGCGCTTTGTGTAATTCTATCAAATTAAAGGATGCCCGCCAAATTGGCGCGTTTCGCAATCGCATAGAAACTGTATCAATTTTGTGTTTCATCGAAATGTTAGGTGTGGAGCGGATTTCATTTGTTGTTCGTATGTGTTGGCCTTACTACTCATTATACTTTGTTGAATGGTAGTTTTGATGGCCACATTGATAGGGTATGATTGTTGATAGCTAATAAGAGTAGGGGACTAGGGGAAGACCAAAGAAATAACCATGAATGGACGGCGTGGGGCATGATATGGCAAGAAATTGACGATTGGATGACTGGCAATAGAGAGGTATGGAAGAAGAAGAGCATGCCGTGCCAACACCATCATGTTCTCTGCCCTTCCCATCCAGTGGCAGAGCAGTAGGTGCTTCTAAAGTCGCCATTCCGCCGTCTTCACTGGAGGAATCGTTCGCTCCAACAGCAATCAGTAGTATTGGATTATTTTTGCTCTGGGAGCATTTTATCAGCGCGATTTAGGTGTCATCAAGATTTGATGGAAACGTGCATTTGTCTTTTTTTCATTACATGGCTCGAATACGAATTGAATTATAAGAATACCTAGCCTTTGGATACCTATTAATACCTAAAGTACTTATTTATTAACAACACCACCACTATAATTTATCTCACATAAACGGCGCCTCGTGTAACTGAAGACATAATTTAAAACCGGATCACTCAGACTACTATAATCGTAAGGGATAGGATTTTTTAAACCAATAAAAAAGGTATGACAATAAAAAACAAAAACAGTTGACTCGAAGGAGCCAAGTTATTTTGACGTGCGGGGAAATCGTACCTAAATAAAGGACGTTTTTCTTACCAACCAGCGCCACCTCAAACTGCAATAGACAATCCTTCTGTAAAAAGTGAACATGTTTGTATACTTGTTTTTAAAATAGTCGACCCTTTATTGACGTCATGGAGTATAGGGACAGACTGATTTAACTATCAATTTATCTGAATACTAGCGGACGTCCCGCGGTTTCACCCGCATAGTTCCCGTTCCCGTGGGAGTACGGGGATAAAATATATCCTATGTTACTCGTGGATAATGTAGCTTTCGAATGGTGAAAGAATTTTTAAAAACGGTCCAGTAGTTTTTAAGCCTATTCATTACAACCAAACAAACAAACAAACAAAGTTTTCCTCTTTATAATATTATAGTGTAGAATAGTGTAGATATAGTGTAGATAAGTACCTACCTCTTCATTTGAGATGTTGAAATTGTATAGTATATTAAATTTGATGGTCGCTGTGCAACAATCAACAGATCAATTTCTGCAGACATTTTTTTTAATTCTTGTGGTTTTTCGTTATTTTCATTGTGTGACAACAACACAGACAACAATTAATTGAATAAAGTAACTGAGCCTTATTGTCTCTTAAGTCAATCAATATTAAATTACCTTAATTTCACGCGTATTAATTACCTTCGAACCTTTTTACGTTAGCTATGAAAGGTGCTGCTAATGGTTTCTATTTTCTAATCCTGATCAATTAAAAAATAACAGATCACCACTTCTGCTTCGTCCCTTTTATTGACGTCATGCGTAAAAGAGACAGCTACACATTATGAGATGCTGAACATTCCATCACCGACCGGTCTGAGTCACTGACCGATGCATCCCTGATTAGACTTATTTACATTCTATGATTCTGATCTCCGGGAAAAACATAAATAAATAGGGACCTTACAGATAGAATCTTTATCTTACAATAACTGCCTAACTGTCTGAAAAGCCTTATAAGCCACAAGCCCAACTATGAAACCTAAGAGAAACCTCTTTTTTACAGGTCACTTTTTAAACAACATCTTTTTTTATCAATGTGCCTCTGATTGTGTCTAAAATGTTTCTGGGGGCTTTTGTTTAAATGCAAGTAAAGCGACAGAAAACAGAAACAGCTGCAATAGCAGATACCGATGAGCTCATTCCAGTAGTCCTTCAATATAGGAAGGCAAGTTTAATGACGATAATGGAAGAGTCTTCTTAAATATCTTAATTGCAAAAACAACTGTAATTGCAGATACTCATGAGCTTCCAGATTCTAGTAGTGCTGACTTCAACATAGAAGTAAATTAAGGCAAGTTTGATGACGATAATAGAAGAGTCTTCTTATGTTTGCAAAAACAACTGTAATTGCAGATACTCATGAGCTTCCAGATTCCAGTAGTGCTGACTTCAACAGAATAGAAGTTAAAGAAGGCAAGTTTAATGGCGATAATAGAAGTGTATTCTTAATATCTCTGTCACATCTGTCAACACTTTGCCAACCGATGCAGTGGCTTATTCTAAGACAAGTGTTACTAGTTATATAACTTGAACAAAACAGGTTGTAGTATCACATCTTATGTAAGAGAACAAAAACGTGGGAGACCACTTCGATTGACGCTCGATTCTCTAGTAGTGACTTTACGATCGCTGTTTGTGGATAGAACCTTCTAGGTTTGCAGCAGACAGCAAAGACCGCAAGAGATAATAGAAAAGAAATACTAAAGATGGGTGCATTATCTGGAGCATATTAAAGAAAAAGGAGTAAAGCATTGCGTTATTGCGCGGACTGCAAGTAACATGCGACAAGGGCCGGAAGATTGTGTATAGAATTATAAATGCTCTTTTTTTCTTTTAAACCAGGCTGTGAGAAGGAGTAACGAGTGCAACGTAACAAGGTAACGTGGAAAGTCAGCTTTGCTACAACTGCTGTCAACCTTGCTAACTGATTTGAGGATTTTTGCAAATGCCTAGAAAGACAGGCAACGAGTGCAGATTATAAAATCGCCAGCTTTGTAGCGAAGTGTACTTGTAACGCACCCACATTGACACTGTTTACTGTTTTGTCTATGAACCTGGCAGCTTTAATTTCGAAACCACAGGCCACAGATCCTAGGTATTCTTAGGAACGATCACAACACGGAAAGCAGTAAAAATAAAATAATTAAATTCGCCAATAAAATAGTTTTACGATTACGACAATCTCAGAGATGCGTCGACGACGTCTGGCGTCCATCTTGGATGCGCCCGCGACGGTCCCACTGTGCAATTACTGTAGTTTTCCTGCAATTACCATTGTCACGGCCTCTGTTAATGCAGTGTCATGTATATTGTATTTGCATTTAGTAGCCTTTAGTTTAGATCTGCCCACTGGTGGATAATTACGGGAAATAAGTAAAAAAAAGTTCACGTGCACTGTGCCGGCCAAAATTGGATTGAAAAAGTCTTAAAAATTAAAATATTAAACAGCTTACAGCTCTTTTTTAAGCTTTTCCAAGGAGTCTCTTCTTCTACCTCCCTAATTCTTTTGCTCAACAGCATTGCTATATTCCAATTTTAGGGGTATATAGCCAGTGTCTTTACTGCGGTCCATGCATCTGCGTTGCTTCTGATTTGCAAGCATTGTTGGTTGGGTTAGCACATTTGATAACATCGCATAACCTAATCAGCTCATAACGATCCTAGTAGGAGTTGATTAGGACTAAAGCCAGTTCTCTGAAAGAAAGTTACTGCTACAGTTGGCCAGATTACCTACGAAGCCAGGTGGCTTACTGCAGGTACAACTATAGTGGGTTTATCAGTCAACATCAGAAAAAAACTACATAATTATATTTCTTCTGTGGCTCGTGTCATCAAGAACAGCAATCTAAAGCAGTTATGCCATTTAACAGAACCTTCACCCATGCACACAATAATAACTTATAATCCTATGGTACATACTGTTGACTTACAATTACATGACAAGTTATATTTACTTGTCTCATGTTTTAAACGTTTGAATAATATACAATTTCGTTTGGGACCTCTTGTGGAAATATTCACATGCGTTGTTTGTAGGAGGCAGGTCGCCTCTTTGGTCGCAATCGAAACTGCTGATCATGAGGTCCTGCGGTCGGTTTGACATTTGGATGTTTCAGAGGCCCTACTCCCTAACGTTTCGTCCATACGGACGGATCTATCCGCGTCTCTCACACGCACTCGTCTGCAGACGTGCGCGAGAGAGACGGATAGATCCGTCCGTATGGACGAAACGTTAGGGAGTAGGGCCTCAGCAGTAGCCACGGAGTCTAGATTTGTGGCCGGCTAGAGGTTTGTTACCACCGCCAGATATGTTTCAGTCCTATGTGGAGCTTAAATATAACTTGCGAAATGTGGGTGTACCTACTACAAGTACAACCTTTGCCTAAACTTTCGGAAGTAACTGACGTGATGTTTAAATAGGATGCGCCAAAACGCCCTTAGCGCGTTCAAAGAAACAAATTCTTCATCTTTATTATATTAGATTATACCGATATCACAGTTAACTACGTCATAAGTAGGAAATAGCAATACTTAGCTATTGTAGAATAGACCATTGTTGTCTTTTCTCATCATTAGGTCACTTGCAGTTTTGTAATGGCAAGTTGGAAAAACTACCGGCCAGTAACGGTTGCAAAGGGTTACACTAATGCAAACACTCGACAAAGCTTGTTGCACGCACAGATACGGGCCTCGTGACCTCGTCTATGTCATGTTGTGTTATTCTTCTCTGGTCAGCGCGCGTCCCAACCGGGTCCTTTTTTTTTCGGACGGGAAGTCATCATTTGACTCCTCCCGCTCTAGGCGGAGCGGAAGGGAGTGTCCAATACATGCTCCTACTTAGCCCTTTGTATTCCGTGGCCACGGTATCGCTTTCGAACATTCCCGCAGCCCAACCAGGTCTTACTTGCGACTTTTTGAATGTCATCCAACCATTTGGGTGTTGGTCTACCGGCACTTGTCTACCGTCTTTTTACTTTAAAATTTTGATGTAATCGCCTACCATCATTATCTTCCTGCCCTGGTCCCATGATACTTGGGGTCATCGCAACACGTAGCTTTCTTCCACTCTCCTCTGTCAACCGTCACGCTATCATTTACTCCTTTATCTTTCATATCATTCCTCACACAATCCATACATCGTTTCCTTGGTCTTCCTCTCCCTCTCAAACCATCGACATTTATATTCATCACTCTTTTACGGCCGTTTACTATAACTTACTTATGTATAACTGTTTGTTAATATGTCTATACGTCCGTGACTATCGGTGTTTCTACAAACGAAGTTAGCTTGAATTCAAATATCCGCGTCACCTACCTGTAACTTGATTCCAGAAAATTCAAAGAAAGTTTTTCTGTGACGTTTTGTTTCTAACCATCATCATCTGTCTAGCCATTTACCAACTATGTTGGGGTCGGCTTCCAGTCTAACCGGATGCAGCTGAATACCAGTACTTTACATGGAGCGACTGCCTATCTGACCTCCACAACCCAGTTAATACTGGGAAGTACGATACCACTTGGTAAGACTGGTCCGTAACCATCTGTAAGCTAAACTTCAAACAGCCAGAGATAGCAAACTTCCGTTACCTGTTAGTAAGTTTAAAAAAATGACCGGTAGTGACATGCCATTCGGGAATTTAGTAACTCATTTTAAAAAACAACTCTTAAAAATGCCTGTTTATTTTCTTATATTTAATGTAGTTCTCATTGTTACAGGAAGATGGCGCAACCAACAGAGTTGCGTTCGGAGCGGGTCAAGCAGATGTTCAGCTGGACTACGGCGGCGTAAGTGATATCATTTTAAAAACTTTATACGTTATAGGTTTGCTACGACATATGTCAAGAATTTAGATTTAACTATGTACAATGTTTTATCGTGTTTAAAACACGACAAAACATTGTACATGTACATACCTATACAGATGCCAGCACATAGCTACCTGATACGAAACTGTCAAATTGTCGCTATCAACCATTAAACCCAGTGATCATCATCTGCCTAGCCTTTTCCCAATTATGTTGGGGTCGGCTTCCAGTCT
This sequence comes from Xestia ashworthii, assembly GCA_950022955.1. NCBI lineage: Eukaryota > Metazoa > Arthropoda > Insecta > Lepidoptera > Noctuidae > Xestia > Xestia ashworthii. The sequence continues at coordinate 19,362,511 of OX465570.1, forward strand.
AACCGGATGCAGCTGAATACCAGTATTTTACATGGAGCGACTGCCTATCTGACCTCCACAACCCAGTACTGGGTAATACGATACCCCTTGGTACGACTGGTTGTCAGACTTTTTGACATTAAACCCAATGATAAAGTTGAAAACCTGATTAAAATGGTATTGCCTTCAGTTGGCTGGCATCCGTACCTAAGTTCGATTCTAAAGTTCTGGAATTTCTAGATGAGTAAAGGTATAAATAGTTTTAGTTTTCTTCCAATCTCATAGGAAGTGTCAAGAATACAAAACGAATTTCTAGATATCATTTTTCTAATTTTCTACTAGTCTAGGTAGGTACTGGCTCGGTACTCTACTACAGACACGTATTTAGGCTGTAAAGTTCCCAATTCATTCTATTAATGGACAACCACGTACAGAAAGCATCATATCACGTACTTTTAATATCCCAACAGGTTTGTAAAGCAACAGAGACAAAATAAACACGTACAGCCTCACATAACTTCCTCTCAATGATGCAAGCGTTATGAGATTCTGACCTGTCCAATGATGCAAGAGCCACTTTCGCGTACAGCCGAGAGGTCGATGAGCAAGCCCAATAACCTAGATATTTGTAATACTTCATTCAATAAGCGACTTAACATTATTAATGCTTCTAGAAATTGGATACCTTTCTCCTGTTAATAAGAATCCAGCTTCTAATTTTAGAACACTGCCATCTATACGTGAAAAGTGGTATTATGTAAGGTTTGAGAATAGCACCATCTGGTGGCTGTAATACGAATTAGTAGCATTGATTGTAGATGGTGTAATGTTGCGTCTGTTCACTAGATGGCGCGACTTGTAGTGAACATTCGTTATTTTAAACAGTTTTTTTTTACTTAGACCAGGTTTTGCAATGGTTACCAAACTAACATGTAGTTGTTGTAGTCTTTAGGTCAAGATGCACATTACATTGACTGTCTACGGGCCATTACATTGAATTTCTACACACCACACAATAAAACATGAAGTTTATGTGGGGTATAGTCTATTTGGAGAACTTTTTATTCCCAGTTTTACCCTCGAAATATTTGTTTAGGTATAATATAATAATAAGAATTAATTGGTTGATTACCAAATAGATACAAATTGCATCCGTGTCCATGATCATTAGACTGGACGTCTGCTAATTGCTGATATTTCTCGAATGTTCGTATTGTCATTGGGCAATACGAATACAATGTACATCCACCCTTAACACACGTCACGTAAGGCCGCAATTCTGTCAAGGGTGTGATGATACATGGAAATATATGGTAAGATAAAGGAACCTACAGAGACCTACAAGCCTAACAGTCCCTACGACCCTAAGCCCTATAAGCCCTACAGCCCTAACCTACCATATACCTAGTATGTGATAAATAAATATATAAATAAGTTCAGGATGTCTGCACCATGCGACCTAAGGTTACAGACGGATAGTGGGCAGGAATACCAGGTTCGGGAAGTGTAAACTCACTGCCAATCCCGCAGACTCACGGGACTGATCCGAAGATGGCTAAAGGTGTCTTGGCCACAGCGAGGGGTAATGAGACAAGAATATAATATTCAAATCTGGTTTATTTACAAAATGTTCTGCTTATATACTACTTTTTCTTAACACACACTATTACACTTATTCTATGTGTCCTATGCGTGTAAGATGCAGCCAAATCATTATTTTAACTGGGCCGCGCGTGAGGCAGGCCGAGTGCTGAGTCAATGTCCAAAGGTAACATTGAACATTCTGGCGACTCTCAGGAACGGGACTCCATTTGGTACAGCTCGATGGTCTCGTATGGTCTGGCCTGGCCTTGTTCAGTTTGTTGTGACTGATGGGTGGGCACGCTGTGTGGTATGCCGTACCGCGGGTGTGTTTGTTGCGTGTGTGATGTGCAGATCGTTGGTTGCTGCACAGGCGGCACCGTTTTCCTTCTTGCTGCAATGGTGGCTCGAAGTTTATTCAACACCTGTGGACCGAAATAAATTAAAACACATGCTAAACTTATAATAACAAGTGAAGTGGTGATGCTAGCGATGTATGTATGAGACTCTAATTGTTTCCAAATTGTGTTTTCTAGCTGAGTTTGTAAGTTTGTTTCGGATGTAACTAAATGGTCAAAAACTCCTTTTGACTTGTCTAAAACTAATTCCTCCTTGGATATATCGTTTATATTTGTTGGTAAGATTTGCGTATTAATGGAGAAGTTCATTGTTTTAGCATAAGAAGCTAGTACTGTTACAGTTGTTGTTCTTTTTGCAGCAAGTATATTGTTAAGTGTTTTAATGACGCAATTCTCGGAGATGTGTAGAACTCCGACATCTTGAATAGTAATTTCTTTTCTTTGACCGTCACACACAATCGATATGGCTACGGATTTAGTTGTAATGAAAAGCCAGGTGTTTTGCATGTATAATTGCTTCCATACAACATCCGTCGATATTTTGTAGGTCTTTGACGTGCATTGGGTGTGGGTGTAATTCTCTGTTCTAAAGAGTTGTTCAACTATGCAATTTTTATTTAATTGCATGTTCTTGACAGCTACAGGATAGCAGACAAACCCTGCATCACCATGAAGACAGTCTTTAAATTCTTCTTGATTTAATTCAAAGTAGCGCTCGTTGTTGTAATCGAAACCCATGAATGTCTGCTGAATAGTTAAGCACTCGAATGATCCATCTGTTTTTCTCTCTGGAATTGGCGTTACGTGTATCAGAGTATATTTTGTTATATCGTGTATTGGATAGTAAGCGTACACTCTTATGTGCGTAGTATTTACATTCATCTCAGTGTGTATTATTTGATCCTGAATAATTTTTAAGTTTGATGGTAGTTTTTGATTGGCCATTTTTATTATGTTGCTGATGTGTTTTGGTGTTAGTATACTGTATATAGTTGCTTTTTGTAAATATATTTCAAGTAACCCTTTATAGTAGTCCATAATCTCATTTATAAAATTGTTTGCTAACTCGTAGGTTTGCATTACTTGTATCTTAATATGATTTTTGTCAATCGATTTATACCAAACATTGTGGTTATTCATGAACGATATTGCTTCATTTAGTTTTGCTTGGAACTTCTCTAACTTTTTCTGGATTTGTTCTTCGGTTTGGTTTACACCTGCGATGGTAGATATCATTATCTTTGTTTGATGGTTGGCAGCATCTATAAGTTTCTGCTGATTGTTATTCAATGTATCTATGTCATTATCATTCTTAATTTATTTATTTTAATTTATGAATGTATTTTATGATAATTTTTAATGTGTTTTTATTAATTTTAATTTTTTAATCAGTCTACTTATGTGTCGGATTGTGATTATGATTTGTGTTTTTTACTTTTTATAAAACTGACCTGTAATTCCTGATAATTATTAATAAATAAACTAAACTAAACTAAACGAAATTATGGAATTATACATTTTATTTTATAATTATTCATTTATGTGGTTCTGGGTTCGCTTCCCAGGTCAGGTAACATGTTATTGGGTTTTTCCATCAGGAATTTCTCAGAAGCAGCCACAGAGTCTGGATTTGTGTCCGATTGATGGCAATAAGTTCGCCCCTTATTAAATAGGACTTAAACATAACTGGCGAAATGTGGGTGTATTTATTACACCTCTGCCTAACCTTTCGCGGATTACAGGTGTGATGTTATACTACAAGGACAGATATACATTTTAAAGTTCCCGTAAAACGTGCGCATTCGCCAGTATTGCGTTCAAGTTCATATGAAGACTTATTATTAATTAATAAAGCGTTGGTAAGTGGATTTTTACCAAACTGAGATAGTTGGCGACCTCTCACTGAGGTCGTTGAGATTTTGATCTCGTTTATAATTTATTCCAATTTACTTGAATAATATGTGAAGATTTATTATGTGTAGCGTATGGGCTTGCTTTATGAGGGTCGAGTTTATTGAAGTTGCAAAAATTAACATACTACTAAGTCAATTTTGACGGCTCGGTTGGCGCTGTGGTTGAGCGGTTGGCTGCTGCGCTGTGTGTCGCGGGTTTATCCCCGACGGACCAAATATGTTGTTCCGGGTCTTGTCTGGTGTTTGCAGTTCATTTTTCTTTCTATCATCATCATCATCATCATCAGCCTATTAATGTTCCCACTGCTGGGATACAGGCCCCCACTCTATGAGAGGGAATGGGCCATATTATCCGCCATGCGGGCCCAATGCGGATTAGTAGATGTCACATGTCTTCGAATTTTTTGGTTCTAGGACATGCCGGTTTCCTCACGATGTTTTCCTTCACCGTTTTGAGAGCAGTGGTGATGAAATAAATTACACAAAGTAGTGCGCCTGTCTGGGTTCGAACTCACTATACTTACTGTTCGTAAGTCAGGGCCGCAACCACTGGGCCATCGCTGCTCTCCATCATCAACTCCTCATCATCAATAGACGTGTAATATCTGGTAAACATATGTATTGTAAACTCTATTTTGTGATTATTGCTGTAGTCGAAATAGAAAGGCCTTGACTATCATATGTGACAGTGTATGTACCATTGTAAGGATCAATAGTTGAACCCTGAAGGCCGCCTTATATATACTCGTTTACTAAACTATTATTTGTACATAAACGTTTATATTTTTACCATACGCAATGATTGTGTCAGGAACTTCTGTCTATTTATGTATTCTGTATGTTTTTATAGAGCTAGTTAGGTAATGCAAGGAAACAACGGCATGTACACAAGTAATAAATATATTTTTACAAGGCAGATACTTAAGTAAATAAAAATATTGTTATTAAATTTGAATAATATCGGATAATTAAATAAATATATAAAAATCACGTTTATACCTAGACGATACTGTCCGAAACCATCACCTGCCTAGCCTTTTCCCAACTATATTGGGGTCGGCTTCCAGTCTAACCGGATGCAGCTGAATACCAATATTTTACATGGAGCGACTGCCTATCTGACCTCCACAACCCAGTTAATACTGGGTAATATACCACTTGGTAAGACTGGTTGTCAGACTTTTAGGGCCACTGACTACCCTACCGGTAACGACTGCCAAAGATGTACAAATGACAGCCGGGACCAACAGCTTAACGTGCTTTCAGAGGCACGGAGGAGACTCGGTATGTAAGGGTGGTCACCCATCCACAGACCAACCTATGCAAGCACGGCTTAACCTAAAAATCGGCCCGAGCGGCTGTTATTATTTAGCCACGGGCTCCTCCGATGATCTCCGATGATCTCCGAAGCCATCCAACCGATTTCAATGGAATTTTTCAAAAAATGTGTATGGTTGATTCCACATTGAAAGACAGGATAGTTTTGAACCCGATAGATATTTTAATTAAACTTCTCATATTAAAATATAATGGCGCCTATTGACGTAAACAAATTGAGTTTTATAGCCGTCCGCAAAAAAAGATTTGTATTTCTCAATTAATACAGCTGTTTTTGTACCAGAAATGATACTGCGATAAGATTAACTAATTGTTTATTGAGGATTTCATTTTTTACTGAATGAAAAAAAAAAACTGTTTTTTAATTAATTACGTTTCTGACCATTTGTGACAAAATACTTACACCCGACAATTCGCTAATCTGTCATTTTGCGTTTCTGACATTGTTCACCCAAACCAGAACCATCACTGCTTCCTTCTTCAGGGGTTTTTGGTAATCTTCTTTCTTTATCGTGTGGTTAGTGCCTGGTGTCAGAGTTTTATGCCGCCCTGGGCCTCTGACTTAGCTTTACATGCCGTCGAGAAATATCTCTCAGGCATGCTGGTTTCCTCACGATGTTTCCCTTCACCGAAGCAAGTGATAATTATACAATACACACATGAATTCGAAAAATCAGAGGTGCGTGTCTTGTGTCCGACCTTGAGACCTTGAGACCCATGACTCAGTTCGATGGTCACATCACTAGGCTATTACTGCTCTTTTTCTTTTGGTAACTGTCCCACGGGATCGTAGTAAATTCGGTCAGAAACTGTATGCCAAATTTAATCCAAATCCAATCAGTAGTTTTGCGTGAGAGAGTAACAAAACATTAATCCATCCTCACTAAATTTTGTGTAATTTAATAATAAGAAAACGTAGAAAGAGGCTTTTAACCCCTACTGGGTAATATTTAATGATTGCATCTTTTGTTCATTTTTATTTTGAGTTTGTCGGGCCGTTGGTCACGGAGATTTTTCTTGGAAACGATGTGTTATTGTAAGGAAGATTAATTACTACCTAAATTATGATGACGTTAACGTATTTTTCTGTCATTTATTCAATTAAATAACTGAAGAGGACAATGCCCCATATACGTGATAATAGCTTTCAAAGCGTATCGTATTTCTAGATGACTTTCATCCTTATTCACATAGGCTTTTATGTAACTTACTTAACCTTTTGGACGCCATTGTCACATATACGTGACAAGCAAGCGCGTGCCCTGTACGACACAAATATGTGACAAAATAGTAGATGAAATTGTGGCTTAGCGTGGAGGGCACGCGCGAGCGTTTATGCTGTGGCGGTCAAAAGGTTAATGTCAATCCACCCGGTGATTCTCGCTGACAGAATGGCGTTTTGTCCAGGCCCTCTATCAATCAATCAATCATAATATTTATTGTGGATCATAGGTAGGTACATAATATAGGTCTTAAAATAGATTATGATCAGCTATGTCCCGCCCATTGGGCATACAATAGTTAATTACATTCAAATTTTGCATACATTAAGAATAGATTATTAAATTATTGAGACAAATATTATTGAAATGTCACATAGAATATAATAAAGAGAACATAGGTAGGCCTCTGGTTGATGCTTAAGTGATCACCACTAAAACTTAAATTGTCACTTACGGGATATCTTCCGTGATCCCGTAAGTGACAATATGAGTTTAGTTTTAAGCCGTGAAAGCTTAAAACAGTGTTTGATCACCACTTGACTACAGAGATGACGGCACAGTGGTCACGTACTGCCGTGCACATTTGCACAGGGCTCACTCAGGGGAGACCTCTTTAGATCTCCTTAGGGATGTGTCTTAGCAGGCGTTGCATAGAGGGGGCTCCGGACCTGTCTTTTAAGAGGAAGCCAGGGTGATTTTAGTGAGGTACAAATCCCAAATTTCGGGGTGTTATCCCCAAGGACCAGTCGCATTTTTAGAGTTCACGTAAAACTTTCACTAACCATTCCGTATCAATATAGTAGACACTAACAAATTGATTTAGATACTTTTTATGTTCTGATTGACTGCCTTAATGGTAATTGTCTTGTAGATATGGATCTTTGATTGTATTCCCGGTTCGGGCAAAGTGTTATTTGGTTTCCCACCAGGAATTTATCAGTAGCAGTCACGGAATCCGGTTGACGGCAATAGGCTCGACCCTTGTTACATGTATTAGGCACTAGGTACACCTCTGCCTAACCCTACCGGGATTACAGGCGTGATGTTATGTTATATGTTAGACTTGCCTTGAATTTCTATCTTTATATTTTAGATTCTACACTACAATAAAATTCACTACCGGGTCTTGATAGTTACATAATTATGTAAATTATTACAAACATCTTCAATATTTTCGCAATAAAACACGAACAAAGATATTTGTACAAAAGCAAAGATTTTTTCTATATTTATGCTAATAGGATTTACACAATACGTGTCAATTTAATGATTTAAGGCCGTATTCATAGACGTCTGTTAGCGTTAGTGAAATAATTATTATTTTATGATTAACCGTGGAGTTTCTTGCCAGATAGTTGCTATCTTTTGACGTTTCAGTACTAGCTGTGTAGGTCTAAGTGAAATATTTTAAATTCTGATGACTTTAATGTTGGCCTGCATAGTTTATCTTCAAACGTTTATACACAAATGAAAAATTATTACGATTGGAATGATTTATTTAAAAACATTCAGACAGTAGTATTATTTCTCATACAATGGTTTAATTAGTGCTTAAAAGTAAACAATTTTTTTTTGTAATTTAATTTAGCAGTAGTCAGGAGAGGTAGTTATAAAAAAAAACCAATCACATTTAGGGTCTTGAGGACAAAGTGACATTCCAGGTCACCTGGACACAGTGACATTCTAGCAGCAAAACATGCTAAATATGAAAGTACCATAATCACAATCATAGACATTATTTTCTTATTGTTTTCGAAGCAGGTTCAAAGACTCGTCATTCTATTTTCGGATGTATGTTATATTATCAGTAACTTCATCAATTTTATCCAGGGTTGTCATAAAACATGATTATACCAAGACATGCCGCCTTCAAAACTTTTTTCGTTATCACCAGTGACACATGTCAAACTGAATAATTGTACATTAAATATTCAAGATATACATATATCTACATATATTGGTAGGTAGATATATAGACATAGCCTTCAAATATTTAAAGTATTTTTTCTCTTATGAACTCTGTACAAGGTGTATACATGAACTCCGCAAGGTTACATTAATATGGAGATTGGAGTTCCTCGATTATGTAAAACCTAACAGGTCTGTAAGAATTGCTGCGAAAAATCTATCAGAAGTCTATAAAGACAATTTTTTTGGTATCTATGGTAATCACTTTCCAGAATCCATCTATCCATAAAGCAATTTATAAAAATTTGTTGTCGTCGATATTTATCCATAGTTGTCGACATAGTTTACAAAATAAGTAAGCTGAACTGGCAATGGGCCGGTCATGTTCGCTGTAGAACCGATGACCGTTAGGTAGACGTGTTCTTGAGTGGAGACCGCGAATCGGCAAGCGTTAGGTAGGACGCCCTCAGCTCGGTGGAGTGACGATCTTCGCAGAGTGGCTGGATGATAGTGGCTGAGAATCTAGTTGAGAGGCCTATGACCAGTAGTGATGGCTGATAATGACTCAGAAATATGAAGAATTGCTCCGTTTTACAATTTTTGGAATAGTCAGGACGCATAATGTAAATGTATTACTGAGTCAATGACAGTCGATCTCGATTCACCCTTATGTTTATGTCCTGAGTTATTAGGTTCAAAATTGGTCGCCCGTCAGTGATGTTGGTAATAGAAGGCTGTTTGTCAACACACCATCTTTAACACTAACAACTGTTTTGTTCTGTCAATCCTGGTCACTTTTATGACCTGACTTATAAGGTTGAATTTTGGTCAACAGTCATGTTAGTAATTGTTTGGATTCACATGGATTCTTCTCAGTTTTGCGCCGAATTTACCGCCCTTACGGGTTAGGTACATCTGAATGTCCGCCAATTTAGACCAGCTTGGCGAGAACTGGATTACCTTGAGGCGATTGACCCCAAATTAATAATTGGCTCACACTACCTTCAACACTAACAACTGTTTTGTTCTCTCAATCGTCGACAATGGTTGATCTGGTTGATCTTCTGCCTATCTCCTTTTGATAGAGCTTTTGTTTTAGTCGGCATATCTGCTGCCTCATTCGTTCTCCATTCATAGCCGATCTACTTAATGCGTCCTGACAAATTTTTAATTTTTTTTGAAATTTCATTGCTCTATGTTTCCAAATGTTTTCATCTTCTTCCTTATTTGTTTTAGTATTGTGTTCCGCAGGTTCACTTTTTTTCTTTTGATAATCGTCCTGAAAATTTTTTAATTCTTTCTCAAATGTTATTGCTCTAACTTTCCAAGTGTTTGCGTCTTCTTCCTTTTTAATATTAGTATCCTGTTTCGCATTTGTTCTTTTTCTCTTTTGATAATATCGCGCAGAATACTCGCGCCATTGCTTCCTTGTTTTTTCTTTCTGACTTTGGTTTTGTTGGGTAATTTTCAATTTCCTTGCTTTAACTTTCTCCAAATGCTTAAGTCGCAATTCTTCATATTTTTCCGGGTTTTGTTTGAGGCGCTCTCTATAACGCCTTTGTCTCTCAGCATTACTAATTGGGGCCATAATGAGTCACTGAAAAGTAAAAACGCTGTTAAAAGGCTTTTCCAAACTAAAGTCATTTTTCATGTCCTGGTTTCCGACTTTGAACATTGCAGAGAGTGCAGACGCCAGCACATTAAGCTTCAACAACCTGTCAAATTTCTTCAATAGATTTTCAACTTTATGGTTAAAACAGTAGGTTCAAGGTCGATTGGGATAATTTGATAGTTTCGGGTAGCTTCATGTACTAGCTTATGTAACTATGATACTTATATACATCAAAGTATCAATTTAAATAGTGTTTGTCATTTTATTACGTCTTTGAAAAACATGAACGGTATACTTTTCAAGAACTCGAATAAAAAGGCCAAAGAGACATAAAAAAAACGTTGCACTTGGTAAATAATTATCAACTATAACTAGTTTACCTACGTTAAAATAAAAATACCTGTATATATATATTTATTTCGGGAACTGTAAGACGTTGCGTTGCCCTCACTAGGTGGACCGATGACCTGGTGAAGGTGAAGGGGATCTGCTGGATCCGTGATCCTCGGAATCACTCAATGTTGCGTCACTTGACCCATGTCCCTGAAATGAATGATTTTTATTTTGCATCGGATGTTATTTTTTCTTAGCCTTTGGCATAATGCATCAGGAGTAAAGTTCAGTCGGCAGGTACACAGTAGGCAGTCGCTCCGTGTAAAATAAAAATTTCCCCACCAAGTTAGCACAGGCTCTTCGAGGTTGAAAACTCAGATCCCACACCCCACACCACCCCGGAACAATATCCCAAAATTTCGTTAACTTTGAAATTGTGACCAGCTATAAGGCCCCTAATTTTTAACCTGCCGACTGGACTAGTAATGAAAGCACTCACGAAACTACTAACCCCGGAACAAAAAGAGAAGAAAGGCAAACAGAATACAACTATAATCACACTCTATAGGTCACTACTGTACTGAACTTTGTAACTAATGTAACTATTCACGGAAATTTCAGCATAATGTTGTTTTTAAACGCAGTTTCATTCAAGTATTTACGTGCACTCTTTGTTACAATATGTCCGCTTGGCTTGGGCGCCCGGGCGCATGCGCGCGGCCATAACACATTTTGTTACCGATTGAGCGTTTTCACATAAGCCCCCGTTCCCAATTGGTCATGATGATTCATTTATCGATGGTTTTGAGTTGGCAAAAGTTATGGACGACAGTAATCGTGTCGTCCTATAATATGTGAACACCTCCATTTAAATAGACAAGCCACGACACTTAAAACTACACGATTATCTGACGTCATGACATTTTGGACAACGACACGATATCGTGGGACTAGGTAGTTTCATACATACTGTGGATTTGAGTTGCTGACGGAACGCGACTAGGTCCTCGAGACTGCTTGAAGCTGTTGTTTAAAGGCACGATGCTCGAAGTCGAATATTGCATAACCTCAAACCAGCTACTAGGTGCAATACAGGTGGTAGAAGACTCCACGCTCCTCTATCATGTCGACATTGTCGGATAAATGAAAAACAAAACCCACGACATCGTGTCGTTTTCGTCTAATGTGAAAACGGCCAATGAAATAGGTTTAAATGGTAATTTTATTTGCACCCACTAAGTTTTACAACTCATATGACCAACACTGAGAAATTATAAATTATATATACATATATATAAAATCACACTTACAAATACAGATCAGCATTTTGTTGCATAATTTCACGTTTCTGCCTTATAATTGCAACTCCCTATTGCGAGTGGCCCAATCAATACATGTTTCGATTGTGCTTCTCGCTCCACCAAGTAGTGACAGAATAAGATAACGATATTCGTGAACGTTGTATCGAACTGTTTGCACATGGTGATTTCTCCCTAAAATATATTTCTATTGAAGATATTTGTTGTATTGACAAGGATTGCGCGTTCTTGTTAAATTATTATTTAAATACTTATTATTCAAAATAACACAAGGGTGTGAATCAGCGTATAAATATCATAATATTCTTACCGAATAACAGTCGTCAATTTGTCCGGCGTAAATTCTGGGTTAAACTCGCCGTTGTATATATTGTAATTTTTGTGCAATTAAGAATAAGAATGAATAACAATCTTCATTAATAACACAAATAAAAAGAGATCAAAACTGTTTTCCACGCTGTTCCAACTCTTTACTTCGCCGAACACAAATTGTATTGATTTGAAGGAACCTCAGGTGTTGCCGGAGTAGTAAAAAGTATTTACTACCAATTATGAACTTACTGCTTTCAGAATTAATTCTTCGTTAGTAACTCTAAAAAGCGAGCATTGTCAACTTTAGGACAAGATTTTAAATTATAGACTAAGGAACTCCTATTGTTGACCTGCGAGATTCCATATCCTACTTAGGGCTGATTTTTCAATCATTAGCTAACTTTTATCTGAAGAATAAATCTGTCATTTTGGCAGAGTGTCCATACAAAAACTGTCAAAATGTCAAACTTATTCGTCGGATAAAAATTAACTGGCGATTGGAAAACCGGCCCTTATTATTATAAATGCGAACGAAAGTTTTTGAGTATGTGTGGATGGTTGGATGTATGGATGTTTGTTACTCTTTCACGCAAAAACTACTGAACGGATTTGGATCAAATTTGGCACACAGATAGTTTATAACCTGGATTAAAACATAGAATACTTTTTATCCCGGTAATAAGATCCCATGGGTCAATTTCTAACTTCAAACGGGCGAAGCCGCTGGCAGAAGCTAGTGTAAAATAAAAACAGATGGTGGCGGGCGTGCGGCGCGTCGCAGCGGGTGCTAATAGCCGCGGCTCGCGAACCGCGCCACCGATAGGGGTCGATTCGCGGGTTTATTCAAATTGCTTGCGATAGGTACGCCGACTGTTTTTTTCTACTGTTTGAATTGTATTATTGTTTGTCTTAACGTATAGTGTGATGTTTCTTGATTTTGTACCTTTTTACTGGTAAGCGTGCATTCGAACTAATTGGAATAGCTTTTAATCATACAACCTTGGATGAAACTCTTTATTATTTAAACAGACATCATCAACATCACATCACATTTCAAAAAGTGTTAAATATACACAAATATTGTTATTGAATATATAATTACCAAATTTTTAATTACATATTTAACTGGGTTCGGGAGAAGTTGTACATACTATACAGCTTGCATGCATCTACCATACCATGCAGCTTTGAGTAAACATTTAAGTGGTTGACCGTCAGTCCGCGGTAGTAATAACTTTAATAATCCAATCCCTACTTCCTTCCTATATTATAAAAATCAGAAAGTATGTTTTGCCGATTTTTGCCGTTGTCAAGAAAGAAAGAAAGAAAAGAAAGACAAAGCACGCACAGGACAAAACACATCAAAATTATCAGACACGGACAAATAGATGGTACCTTTCGTCCCGAAAAAAAGTACTGATCCAAAAGAAAACAACAATAACATTTTTATGATAATAAATGGCGCCACGTATCTTTCGAATCATGATTGGATTTTTATTGCAAGCAGAGCGCGAGTGAAACCGCAGGCAAAAGCTAGTATTAAATAGTACAAGTTTTATAATATTATTCAATCAAAAATAATCAAATCACATGATTCCCGTCATCCCGAAATGAACTCGTAGCCAATATCTACGCTTCGTAGCAATAGCTACGTCATGCGTAGCGTCGTAGCAAATGTAGCAAATCCCGCGTAGCAAATAAAAAACTTAAACGATTTTGACAAAACTTAATGAAATTAGTGCTTGCATGTAATAGCTAAAACATGTTTTTTTGTCAATGTCGTATTATAATTGACCGCCAAACGGATGGCCGTGTGCGATGACCGATGTTTTATGGTAATTACGGATTTAAGGCTAACTTGTGGCTGAGTGGCCAAATAAAGTGAGAGCAAGTCTATTTAGTTTGGGGACGGGCGACATTATGATTTAAGGTGGTATAGGCAAATTTAGGACACGGCTGGGGATATGAGAGATAATGTAAAGTTCTGTAGTAAATGTAAAGTTCTGTAGTATGGTTCCGTTCCTACTATATCGTGCGTGACGACAGATAATCGTATCGTGTAGTTTGAAGTGTCGTGGCTTATGTTTTTAAATGGAGATGTTCACATATAGGACGACACGATAACTGTCGTCCACGACTTTTGCAAACTAAAAACCAACGATAAACTAATCGTCACGACATAGTGGCAACGGGGCCTCTCTGTCAGAGTCACTAGTACTGTAGGGACCTAACCGTATTGTGTGTGCTGATTTGTTTTTAAAAAAGGCGTTTATGATGTTAAAATTAAGATAGTTATTGTAAAAAAATCGTAGACATGTACATTCACATAAACTTTTCATATTCTTCTAATTATGAATTTGTGTTTATTTCCTTTTTATTTATAACGGGCCAGTTACTTCATAAAATTCCGTGGTCTACAGTACATGAACTGTCCGAGCCTGATGTCTGCAGCCTGTCCGTGCTATTTTGATCGAAGTTTTAAGTTTAACAGTACATGAACTGTCCGAGCCTGATGTCTGCAGCCTGTCCGTGCTATTTTGATCGAACTTTTAAGTTTAACATTAGCTAAAAGTTCACTATTAAAACTTAAGGGTAATTAACATAATTTGTATGTTTAGAAGTAGTTTTGGTCTTCGTTTTCCGTTGTCTGTTGAAAGTAGGAAAATACTTTTATTATTTTTTCCGGTTTTCGTTGAATGTAGTAAAAAATCTTCCTACAGTGACTAATGCAAACATCATAACAAACAATGGCGATCGTGTTCCAAAACCTTTCGAGTTTTCAATGTTCTTAGAACCGTTTTTGTTTATTTCCGTGTATAAAGACTTCACATACGTTTATACGTTTTTTGTTATAAACAAAGCTTAGTAACTTAATTAATCCCAATTTAGTGTATAACCGAGTAAGGTATTAACCCTGTGAATGGTCGTTAACCCTTGAAAACCGTCACTAAACTACATTCACAGATTTATATCCGAAATGTACGTCATACTTTGCTGTAATTAACTTTCTATAGGAAATTTAAAGGCATACTTTTGTGCCAGAGGCTGTACGGAATTGGCGTTCAAATGATTGTAGTACAACTTTTACTTATGATTTTTGAATTTGAAACTATTGCTAGGTTTCTCCGCCAATAAAACGTGAAGTGTACTATTGTATTGTATAACTGGCTGGTGTCCGCAACTCCACGTCAAAGCGCGTATTTTGCGTATGGGCTATAATCCACCACGCGGGCCCAGTGCGGGTTGGCAGATGTCACATGTCTTCAAAATTTTTGGTTCTAGGACATGATGGTTTCCTCACGATGTTTTCCTTTACCGTTTTGAGAGCAGTGGTGATGAAATAAATTACACAAAGTAATGCGCCTGCCTGGGTTCGAACCCACGAGTTAATGTTCGTAAGTCGGGGCCGCCACCACTGGGCCACCGCTGCTCTAAGTGTACTGTTACTCCAAATCATCATAATTATGTCACAAAGGGTTATAAATAAATATCGCTGGACAATACACACAGCGCCATCTAGTGCCACACTAAGCAACGAGGCTTGAGTCGTGGACACCAGATAGTTGATATACTACATAGATAATTTTTGTTTGTAAATACATACTTGTTATACATACAAACATCCATGACTCGGAAACAAAACACAAACATTTGCTCCTACCGAAATTCGGACTGGGACCCTAAGAACGTATAGCAGCTTCACTACCGCTGCGCCTTTCGGGTCATCAAATGGACCCACAGTTATCATTTAATTCACTATACACAGATGCTCTTAGTATTCTTTATACATCTTCACGAAGCCTTCAACCAAGCATTCTGTACACAAATATATTTTTTTTGGGGTCAAAACGTGATTTTTAATCCCAAAAACTGACTCAAAACACTTTGCTGATGGAAGCATTGAATAGTATAGGAGTCGTGGAGGTATCTATATTAATCTATACTGATATTAAAAAGAGGAAAGATTAGATTTTTGTTTGTTTGTGTGTTTGTTACGATGTAACTCTAAAACTACTCGACCGATTTAAAAAAATCATTACCATTAGAAAGCCACGTCTTTACTGAGTAACATAGGCTATATTTTCTCCCCGTAATCGCATGGAAACAGGAACTTCGCAGGTGAAACCCCGTGACGGCCGCAAGTTTTAAATAAAGTTAGTAAAAAGTTGGAACTTTGACCCCCAAAGTGCGTGTCCTGGGTTCGAACTATGACTTGGCATTTTAACGTTCACACCACTATGCTATTACTGCTTAGTTTATTAAAATAAACGTTTGTCAACAGACACGTGTTAAGTCTGTAATATCTACACTAGTATTAATTATAAAGAGGAAAGATTAAATTTTTGCTTGTTACAATTTAACTCAAGAACTACTTAACAGATTTAAAAAAAATCTTTCACCTTTTGAAAGCTACATCTTTACCGAGTAACATAGGCTATAGTAGTATATTTTATATCGAGGGACTAAACGAAGCCGTAACATACCAGAGATGGTTTGACTCCCGAGCGTGCGAAGGATTCAACGAAACCGAGGGTACATTAAGTTGGCGTTTAGTCTCGAGTAGCAAACTATACTTTTCACTTTGAGTGCGAGAAAAATAGTCATTTAAAATCGACCAAATTTACACTCGACAAAAATTTTGAACTGAGCTGAAATTTAAATAAAACCTTTGATAAGTTACTATTTAGTTTTGTTACCATGTTTCAGTGTAAAAGATCGTTCCATTTTTAAATTACTTTTTACTCCCTAGGGAGTAAAGTGGTCACTTTAGTCCCGCTTCGTAGGGCTATATTGGCGTTCTTTTAGAGCATGAAAAGTGAAAATTATATTGAAATCATACAAATTAGCTGAGCTATCACAATTTGCGCGGACGAAGTCGCGGGCCAAGTGCTAGTTTATTACAAATAGCGTAGATCACACGATACGTTTGCCTAACACGTGGGGTCAGAGGGGCGAGGCGGTGGCGTGGTATGTACTCATTATGTAAATAGAACTAGCAGGCCAACGTTCTTTCTGCTAGAGGTCACGTTTGACCATTTGACAACACGTTTCGCTGAAACGTGATACTGAGGCAAATTCTTGTAGAAATATATACACATCTATCATGTGAAATGATACCAGTTTGATATGAATGGATGAAATTAAGAATGGTTTAAAGGAAGCTGATGCCCGCAGCTTCGATCGCATACTAATTATGTATTCAAACCTTTCTCGAGAACCATTCTATCCATTGATGAAAGCAGCATGAAAATTGGTGATTGATTTTTGAGTTTATCGCTAATAGATAGACAGACAGGCGCGGCGGAGGACTTTATTCTATAACATGTAGTGATGAAGATAGAATGTTACTTGTCTATGCTCCATGTGCTCATTGTATTATGTTATGCTATTATGTTATCCTATCACCCTCATCATCATCATCATCATCATCATCATCATCATCATCATCATCATCATCATCATACTTCTACCCTCATATCAATTTACTTGCGACTGGGACAGCATGCCTTCTTCTTCCTTCGTCCATGGAGTTTCTAACCCATTCTTCTCCATAGAGATCTACGCTCTGGAATGTGCAACAATAGTGCTTTCTCAAGTTATGAATACCTTGTGACTGTGACAGATTTTTTTTGACATTCAAAACTTGCCGTAATGGTCTAATTGAAATAAATGCTTTGAGTTTGAGTCTCATACCTCTCTATTACTCGTCATCTCAACAGACTCAACTCCATTCGTGCCATATCATCCTTCACACAGACTCTGACACACTCACATCTCGAAAAGATCTCGAATACTTATCGTTCGTACGTAAACAAAGGACTACACCAGAGCGCACCGCTCTCGCCAGGACAAAGTCCAACAAACTGGTCGCCGCAAGGACGATGTCGCCCGAACACTTGATTTAAAGCCGTTTTGTTAAAACACGCATTTATCAAGTTATTGCCTTGTCACTGTCTACGTCAGTTTGGAGAGAAAACAGGTTTTTTTTGGGCAAAAATTAATAAAAAGTGATTTTATATTTTGGGTTGATAAAACTGAGTCGCAAACTGATGGCGGTGGCATAAGCATAGCTGATGATGATGACTGATGGGATCCCAGCCTCGACTGTCTACGAGCGAGAATGGACCGTACTCCACCAAAAGGACCCAATGCGTGCTGGTCGAGGTCACTATCATGTCTTCACATTTTTGGTACACGTGCCAGAATGTGACGATTCATAATTTCTTCCTTTATACTATACACAATAACATAACGAACCCGTAAGGAAAAGCTAGTGACGTATAGCAATAACTGTTATTGCTATACATAGGCGTTACACCTACATTCAGTCTTTAAATAGACTCCGGACACAGGTCGGCCGAAGCAAAACCTGCACAAATGAAGATTTAATGATAAATATCTACCTTGGAACTGTTCCAAAAACGATGGGGTACCTAATATCGTGTCCTGCGTGTCCTGTTGTTTGATGATAATAATTACAGGAACTGAGTGACGCTATTTAGGGTGCCAAACTGGCCGTCCAGTTCTGTGCCAACTCAATGTAGATGGCCATCGACACGCAAGGGGAAAGACCCTCATTCCAATCCGGCATCCAAGCTAGGACCCCTTGCTGAGCAGTTGCGCTCGCCTCATTCATATTTAAATAAAAATTCTAAATGAAATCGGGTGATGTTATTAACACCAAATTTATCCACTTCCAATTTTAAACAGGAAAAATCCTTTTGGGCCTCAAATTTAAATTAATCTGTATTCATATTTCTAATTTATATCCTAATAAAATATTTTTATATTTTTGTTTATGGGTCATTGCGTTTACTGTTTTTTTACAAGAAATTAATTTAAAATAGAATTATATTAGAATTGTCATTAGATTTAATAGCATACAGCTTTTACATATAATTCTAGCTTTAGTACGATAACCGGTTATCCAACCAATCATGAAATTCTTTAACTTATTTTTGAACTAAGATATTAAAGCACTAAACGAACGAAAGCTTCAAAGTATTAATTATGTTTTACTGTGTTTGGGTGGCTTACAGCTAACAGTACAATTTAATACTAAATTAAGTACCTGCACACTAAAATTCATCAAAAACAATACAGCTTTTAGACAGACAGAAGATTAAGTTTGAATTAATATGTACCTTTGTTTTAAAATACACTTGTTGGTTCAGTGCAAAAGTGAAGCATATAGTCCTGGATTTCACTTTCAGGTCGGGCAAAATGTTAGTTAATTTTACCGTACCATAATTACTTAACATAGCTTCTAATTTCCAAAGGGTTACGCAGAAGTGTATCTAACAGTACACTACCACATTTTGCCAATTATTTTCAAGTACCACGTAATAGGAGGAATCCAGACTCCGTGGCTACTAGTGAGAAACTCCTGATGGAAAAACCCAATACCTAACACTTTACCCAACCCGGGAATCGAACTAAAGACCTCATGCTCAGCAGTCGTGTTTGCGACCACTACACCAACAAGGCAGTCTATTTTACCAATTTTCCGTGTGTGGCCGATATATGACATTAGGGCGGGACTGTTCGAAAGAGATACCGTGGCCCCGGAACGTAAAGGGCGAGGAAGGAACATGGATGGGTTTTAGTCAGTAAAAGTCTGACACTCCCTCCCACTCCGCCCAGAGTGGGAGAAGTCATTTGATGATTACCCATCCGAAAAAAAAGGGACGCTTTTTATCATGACCTCACGTTTTAGCGACCTAGAACTCTTCAAACTATTTCTGTTATGGTGTCACTTCTGTTGCCAAAGGCACATTTTACAATAAATCAGTCAAAGTATCTGTGCCAACAGGATATCACTCCAATTAAGTCATTAACAGCGCGAATATAGTTCTAAATTACACCAATTAGCGTATAACATACACATTAATTGCCTTGTGGCAGAATTTTAGACGAAAATGGTAGAAAACCAGGATGTTTTGCTGTTCCATCTTGAGATAGGAATGGTGAATGGGTAATATAAGTATTATTATGTTCATACTTCATCATTATCTGTCTAGCCTTTCTCATGCAAAATATATGCTGTTCATGTGCGTGTACTGTGTGTGTGTGTGCGTACTGTGTATACTAGTGTGCATCCGGTTAGACTGGAAGTCCAAACAAAATGTTGACCTCTAATTATTTCGCATGCAAAGTATGACTGACCGCCGTAGAAATAACTGAAAAAAGGCTCAGTTTGCCTGTTAAGTATTCAATAATTATGTCTATAATTCTTAGAGTTGTGATCGCAGAGCACAGAATCGTTTAGACAGGTAGTTTTCATAGAATTTGTGGCATCGAAAATGCCTTGAGCGCAATATTTTGTCTCGAACTGAAGGAAAATTTACGGAAAGTATTCTCAATACCGCCAGCAGCTGGTCTTGAAAACTGCCGTGTGCCATTAAAAGTACGCAAATGAAATTAACACAAATTAATATGATTCACACACATCTCATTCAATGCAATAATACTATGAAAAATATGATCGCATAAATTAAAATAAGAAACATTGATTTTCTTATAAATAAATGCGGTTCTAAGGTACGTATTTCCCGCGTCTGCTGGTTCGAAGCAGCGTTTGACGTCATGGAGAGTATGACGATGTCGACTTGATGACCAAGGGCTGCTGGAAACTGATTATTTATTTATTAGCATGTGGTTGAGAAAGATTGTATATCCGATTATTTATGGATTAACCGATCGTGCGTAGAAATCCTTTATACTTATAGTAATACTCGTGTCCGCCCCTGCTACGCACGTTTAATACGACTTGAAAAAACCTTGAGATAACTTTATTATACACTAGGTTATGTGGAGTTCAATAATTGCCCCACGGGGTCATATTAACGAGGTAAAAGGTATCCTATATGTTAATTTAGGTTATAAACTATGCCGTGTCGACGACGCGTTCGTTTTCCGCGACGCGCGCCTCAAAGAGATGTAGGCAAGAGCCGTAGCCTGTCGGGGCTGCGAGACTGTTCCAAAGAGATACCGTGACCCCGGAACGTAAAGGGCGAGGAAGGAACATGGATGGGTTTTAGTCAGTAAAGTCTGACACTCCCTCCTGCTCCGCCTAGAGTGGGAGAAGTTATTTGATGATTTCCGAACCGAGAAAAAAGGTTATGAACTATGTGCGTGCAAAATTTCGTTCAAATCCGTTCAGAAGTTTTTGCGTGAAAGAGTAACAAACATCCATCCATACATCCATACTCATAAACTTTCGCATTTATAATATTAGTAGGAAGTAGGATGTGCGTTTAATATCGATGTAATATAACCCAATATTAACATCTGGAATAAATTCTCTAATGAATAGAGAAAACTGCACCAAAATCTGTTGAGTCCCTAGTAGCATTTTTTGTTGGCATTTAGTTGGGCCACATATCTCTGGTTAGTTGGCAAATGCATACAATTGGCGGGCAGTTTGCGGGTTGGGCCCAAAACTGATGGGCTACGTGGATTTGCCTACGAAGGCCCAACTTGCGATGGGGCAAACGTGGATTTGCCTACGAAGGCCCAACTTGCGATGGGGCAAACGTGGATTTGCCTACGAACTACTACTACTACCAATGTTTACTACCGAGCTGGTAGTGTTGAACTAACAACCTTGTGTGAACACTAATAGGGTTGAAATATCACCAAATTGCTTTCTGATCCAAGGCGCGGGTCATATATAAGTGGCGTATGGCGGCGGCGAGGCGCTGGCGCGTGTGCGGGGGCGCGGGGGGCGAGGTATTGGCGCCACTTACTCGCCCTCCCGCGCACCCGCGCCACCGCCATACGCCATACGCCAGTCGTGTTTGTCCCGCGACCAAGCTGTTAATAATTATATTGACTAAAATGCACTCGAACCCAACCAAATCGTGGTAACACAACGATAGCGACTTCTATTTGGACTACAACGCCATCTATCGAGGTTGGGGTACAACTTTTGAACTTTTGCGATATTATCATTACGGTTTCGGCATGAACATACCGGCCACCAAGGACATTTAGTGACGGAATGTCCTTCTTAAATTATCCTTAATTTTCAATTTTGCACTTTGTTTACAGTATAAACCATAAATCTCAAATTTAAACAAAAATATAAAAAATATGTTTCGTAAATCTAAGAGTTACTAAGAGTTAAGAGAGTCTAGTAAGCTCATACTGGGTAATTATACCTGTACCAGTATATAAAAACGTATCATCCCTAGCAGGCCCATTGAAAGGTTTAAGTTGGACCGATGTAAGTTGTTATCATAACTTAAATCCCTACAAAAAACTCCCAACAGTAGGAATAGATGCAGTAGGCCCGTCGTTAGTTGGCCCAATGTTGTTTTAGTAATTTAAATCCCTACAAAAATCTCCCAACAGTAGGAATAGATGCAGCAGGCCCGTCGTTAGTTGGCCCAATGTTGTTATAATTACTGAAATCCCTGCAAAAATCACCCAACAGTAGGAATAGTAACAGAAGGCCCTTTGTTGGCTATTCGTTGGGCAGATAGTGCATGTTTATGACAATGGGCCTATTTTAAGTTTAGGTTGGCGGAACAACTAACCGTCTGCCAATACATTCCCAACTGTTGGCATAAGGAAGCCAACGGCAATTACTACTTGGGGTAGTTCAGAATTGCAACTCGATCAGACAGACAGATAGACACGCGAAGGACCTTTAGTTTATTCAAGTATAGATTATACTTAGTAGGTATTGATATATTCTTAGAATGAACTACTTCGAGTAATCGGGTTTTCCTTTTGTATATTATTTTGGGTTACATACAAGGTGTGAATTGGGTTATTTTTTATTACTCTTAACGGTTACGGTCACGTGTATGTTAAGAATTTTCCACTCAATTTCAGACTTGTCCCGTGTCCTTTTTAACCCCCGACGCAAAAACGACGGGATGTTATAAATTAGTAATTATAAATTAAAATAATTATTTATAAAAAATACACATTTTATTTTTACAATGAAAATGTAAAGTTTTAATTAAACTATATAAATATAAATATTAATGGAATTTAACCACTAAAAGTTAAGTTATTGAAAGGTTTAACCATGAAATATTATAATTATATAAAAATTGAATTAAGATAATAAGAAATATTAAATAAAAAGATTTTTTAACGTGTCTCTGTGTGTGTGTGTCTGTCTGTGGCATCGTAGCTCCCAAACGGATGAACCAATTTTGATTTTGTTTTTTTTGTTTAAAAGGCGAATTAATCGATCGGGAGTGTTCTTAGCTATGTTTGAAGAAAATCAGTCCAAGATGGCCGCCGCCATAAATTGACGGATTACATATTTATTCAACAACTCCCTCAATATGGGTATCAAATGAAAGGGCTTGACTAGTAGAATACTCTACGCTATAATAAATTTCAAATCTAAGATGGCCGCCACCACAAAATGGTGGATTACATTTTTTTTCACAACTCCCTCAATATGGGTACCAAATGAAAGGGCCAACACCAAAAACCGGGAATACCTTGAACTTATGACCCCCTACGTGTCGGAGTTTTTTTAATTGAATGTTACTTGTATTACAAGCTTTCTCATAACCGTTCACCACCATCATATTTATTTTTACGTATCTCTGTCTGTACGGTTGGAAACTTCTAATAGTGATTTAACGTACTTCTACTTCACCGATATCTCTCAAACTTTGCCAAGTGCTAGGTTTTGGATAGAAATGCAATATTACGATGGTTTACAGTACATGAAAGCTTGTAACCTATTTTGTTTATTTATTTAATATTTTTAAATATCCTTTATGTTTTCGTTTAGCTGTCCCCTGCTAGCTAAACGAAAGCCTAAATGGTTTTGCACTGTTGGTAATTTCAATCCTCCACACTGAGCCTAGCGTTGAAAGTTCAACAGATCAGTTTCTAGGCATTTAATTAAGTGTTATCTACCTAGAATTGGTGAATATTGCTATACTGGGCAAAGGTCAGCTACACACAAAACAACAATCCTTCTTACACTTAAAGGAAAATTATGAAGGTTCTTATAAATAATGAGCTGGCACGAATGCTTAGCTGGAAATGATTCACGCGGTTAAGCAATCTGTGTCGCGGTCAGTAGTTAGATGGGGCGCCGTTTAGTTTTATGTATTGCGTTATAGTGCGTTTAGAATGTGAGAAGGTTTTGTTTCATGAATGCTTGTTGAACACTGATGCGGTTTTGATATTTATTGTTGTTGTTTTTCAGGAAATGTAGGTAGGATCTCGTGGCTAAATAATAACAGCCGCTCGGATCAATCTTCAGGTTAAGTTGCGCTTGCCTAGGTTGCTCTGTGGATGGGTGACCACTCAGTACATATAGAGTTTACTCCGTACCTCGGAAAGCACGTTAAGCTGTTGGTCCCGGATGTCAATTGAGATCTTTGACAGTTGTTAGTTAAGCGTGGGCAATTTTTTGCGTGGAAAATACATAATTATAAATATGAGCAAGTTTTATTATGGAAGTAACTATGAAATACGATGAAAAATTGTATGTAGCAGCTGAAATTTATTTTTGCTATTTCGTGGTCGTTCCCATAGTAAAAGTTGATAATTTTCATGAGTAGGTACTACACGTCCCTATAGTATTACCGTCGTTTTTTTTTTTTTCTTTATTTATTTAGGGATATTACCGTCGTTTTAAAAACCCAGTATTTTCAAATAGTTATAACGAAATGTACAATATCCTGTGTCATTGATATAATTGCACAGTAAATGGCCTGTCACATTCCAATACAAGACTATATACCATATTTACTCAGGTTGGCCGCAGCAAGGAGAACCTGCTCAGGGGGAGATGCATTAATGACTCTGCACTGAAGTGTAAATGTGGTGCTGTTCCACAAACGATGCGGCACTTAATATCATGTCCTTCGTGTCCTGTTGTTTGTTCACTACAGGAACTGATGGATGCTACTGAAAGCGCCAAACTAGTGGCTCAGTTCTGGGCCAACACTATTTAGATTGCCATCAGCACGCTAAGAACAAGAAATACCATAAGAAGTATACTAGTTTCTCCCATGAACTTAATTTTAGAGTCTCTTAGAGATCGATGGCATGTCTAACGACATTGATCTAAGGCTGCCCAGTTTTCAGTGTCGGAGTAAGTTGATCGATTAAAGTCGGTTTATCATCTCATGGTTATAGTTAACTAATTGTTTACAAGGTTAAAGTGTAGTAAGATATTGAATACTTATGAAGTTTAGTCACGTGTCAAATACAAACAAATATGTAGCTAATATAATATGTAGTATAACTAGCAGTACCGAAGGGTAAATTTGTAACAGATAAACCGCGCCGGTCCGGTGCATATTTTTTATAATGTTTGAAAAAACCGTACATTGAACCGTTTGTAGTTTTAGTCATGTTTGGGCAAAAATCACGTCCTAACTGAATTACCTACATTGTTTTACTATCGGCAATAGTAGACTCCAGTACAGTGGTTGTTCCGAAGCCGGTAGATTTCGAGTTGTGTGAACCCCTCGCCACTGATAACTAGATTATGCCCGCGACTTCGCCTGTGTAGAGTTTGGTAATTGTGCCACGGGCACGGGATCGTGTTACCGGGATAAAAAGTATCCTTTGTCCAGGTTATAAACTATCTGTGTGCCAAATTTCATCCCAATCCGGTCAGTAGTTTTTGCGCGAAACAGTAGAAAAATACAAACTTATATTTCATATCCTGATAAACTTTCGCTTTTAGTGGGAAGTACGATTAGTATTTTAAAAGTTATTCAACTAATTTCTTAGTATTACTTAACATCCCCGAAAGGCCCTATAGTACAAGACGGAGGGAGCCTATATCGTAAAAAAACCTAAAAACCCATTCTGCTGGAATTAGGAATCGAACCTAAGACCTCATACTCAGTTAGCAGTAGCTTTGCGATCATTAATGGCCGTTTTCCATAACTTACTTACGTATAACTTATTTATTTATTTATTATTAATATACTATTCGCGTCACCTAACTAATTTGATTCATAGAAAAATCAAAGAAAGCTTTTCTGTGATGTTTTGTTTCTGTCCGTAAGCAGAATGTCAACAGACAGAGATAGCAACCCACCGAAACCGAACAGTAAGTTATCAAAAAAATAGCTGTAGATCAACGATGCAGTTTTGCATTGACATTGACGAAAAGACCAGAATATTTTAAAATACCAATTGATATTGATGTTTTATTTACATAAAACAAAAGTCCAAAGTCAAATGTATTAAAGTAACCTAATGATAGGTACGAAAAATGTATTTATAGCAGAATTGGTATGCTCAGACGTCATTGAGACAGATTCGTGCTACCTACTCAAAGCTTATAATAAAATTAGTCTTTCTTTTTCAAATTGGTGACATAAATATTATCCTTTACATATCAGGGTATATTGGGTATTTGTGTTATAAAGGACACAAAATTTATCTTAAACCGGTGCAGTCGTAGTCAAAGGCGAATACTCATTAAACCCGAGATTATTTATAAACAATACATAATTCAGTAGCAACCACGGAGTCGGGAATAGTCCCCTGTTGATGGCAATCGGGTCACCCTTGTGGGTATACAGCACTGCCTAACCCTTCGAGGATTTCAGGCGTGATGTTATGTTAACAAAAACTGTGGTACTACTAACTGTAGTACTACTAACTGTAGTACTACTAACTGTAGTACTACTAGCTGTAGTACTACTAACTGTAGTACTACTAACTGTAGTAGTACTCCTCAAAGCGGAAGCTGTAATGGCCCAAAGAAAACAACCCCGACATACGAGCTAGATCGTCGGCCCGAACTAGGCAGGCATTTTGTCTTATTTATTTATCACCATAACTCTCTTAACTGTGAAGGAAAGCATCGTTAGGAAACCGGCATGTCCTGAAACCGCAGATTTTATACAAGCCCGCCATACTATTTCCAAACCACTGTAACTCTTGTGCGCCAGAATCATCAGTGGCGACCACCAGAAAAGCGCCGATACAATGAACCTCGACGAAGTCCACAGAGAATGAATTTAACTGTGTTGAATCCCGCAACGAAATTAATGTATAGCGGAGGAGTAGGTAAAACCGTAATTTCCACTTCCGTTAAGTAACCGCAAAGTCTAGACATCTATCAACCCACACTGGACCTGCGCGATCACAGTCTACCCACTGCCTCCCACAGTCAGGAGACCTGTTTCCAGCAGAGTCGAGTTGGGGACAGGTCTAAGGCGCAAGCCACACAGAAAAGACGTAAGATGCAGGCGGGGCGCAGACATATGTCTCTTCCGCGTCTTTTTCATACAAAATGTATAGAAGCGTCGCGTCGCAAAGCACACAGAAAAGGCAGGGCGCGGATGGGCTCGTAGACGACGTTTGCCCGTCTGCGCCCTGTTGTAAAGCACATAGAAAAGACGACTTAAGACGAGGCACGGGCGCCGCCGGGCGCGAGCGGACGAGGGACGGGCGAGAACGGGGCGCGGTTGCCGGGAAACGTGCGGCGCGCGCTTCTTTTGTTTTCCCTCGTGGCGCCCGGCGTCACGCCCGCGCCCCGTCCGTGCCTCGTCTTTTCTGTGTGCCCTGCGCCTTATAGGCTGAGGTTTCGCTCAATCTAGGCCAAACCGCTCAATCAAAAAACAATGGGAGGACTGTGTGAAAGATGATGTGACTAGAAAGGCTGTGACTACTGCGATATCGAGTAATAGAGAAGTCTGGAAGAAGGAGTAGAAGAAGACACGCTGCGGCGACCCCAAATACATTGCGATAGAAATGATGACGAGGATGGTGATAGCGTTCTTTACCTTGGTGAAGTGCTCCTTTACACACGATGTTATTTTAGATCATTACGTAATTATTTTTAAAGTCCGTTTATTGTTGTTTTGATTTTAATTCGGTATTTCCAAAGGACCTGAAGTATTTCCCATGTTATTTATATAAAAAACTGGTCTATATTTTATTTAAAGTCATTAGAGGTGATTAATATTGAATTTAAAGGGCATTGTGTTTACATCTGTTTGAGTAAAGTCAAAGTAAGATCAATTTGACGGCACGGTTGGTGCAGTGGCTGAGCGCTGCGCTGCGTGTCGAGGGTTTGATCTCCGCACGGAACATATGTGTGACCTACAGGTAGTGGTTCCGGGTGTGGCTCTGTTTTTGTGTGTGAGTTTAAATCTTTGCAAACGCACCCACGATACAGGAGAAATTCCTTGGAAGGTGCAAAGATTAAAAAAATATCTGAGGTTAGCAAGGGTCATGATATAAGCAACAACAATTGTATGGGAATGATTAGTTGCTGAAAAGCCAATTCCATCAGTAGAAATATGAAACGCTTTTCAAGCAACTTACTTGGCCTTTGATGATATCAACATTTTTCTTTATAAACCACATAAATAGCCTAGAGGTAGGCACATACAAACCTTGTCTTATTTAATTGAATTAATTACACACTTGTAGTTTTTAATTGAACCAAAATTATGTAATTATGAATAACTAGCTGACCCACGCAACTCCGTCTGCGTCACATAAGAGAGGGAAAAAATCCCCGTTTTTGCAACATTTTTCATTGCTGCTCCGCTCCTAATGGTCATAGCGTGATGTTTTATAGCCTAAAGCCTTCCTCGATAAATGGACTATCCAACACAAAAAGAATTTTTCAATTTGAACCAGTAGTTCCTGAGATTAGCGCGTTCAACCAAACAAACAAACAAACAAACAAACAAACTCTTCTGCTTTATAATATTAGTATAGATTATTATCAGTAATTCCTACAGGGTGTAAACAACCTCATAACGAAGCCGTCAACCAAGCATTTTGTACATCAAACTAAGTAACTTTATGCAAAAACGGGAAACGACTTTGTTTTTGGGGCAAAAAAACATGTTTTGTGGTAGAACACAATGTAAGTTGTAACGCACTCAAAACATTGTGCTGATGGATGAATTGAATAGTACGGGGGCCGTGGTGGTGTTCAAAGTAAAAATCTTACAGTAATTTTTTTTAAAGTAAAAAATTACAGTAAATAAACTTGTCAAAAAGTTGGAACTTTGACCAACGAGGTATGGTGTAGAACAAAAAAATGATCGCAATGCCGCTGCCGGGGAGAACAAGTGACTTTCGGCTTGGTTAAGAGGTTTTTTATACCCTTTATATTCATCTTGTAATAATAAGTACCTAGGAGGCTCCTCTCTCTGGAGCCCTGACCGCCGTTAGCTTGGTCCTGGTTCTCGATACCGGTGGGCTACAATTTTTTATATTTTAAATTCTAAGGAATATTTAAAAAAGTAATTAATTTGTAAAAAAATAAATAAAGAAAATAATGGTTTATCTCTGCTCGACCCGGTGTAAATCTTTATCTATTTTAAATTTATTAAAAGGATCTTCAAGCATAATCCCGTATGCTGTCTGAAACTACCTTAGTCAATGTGGGAAAATGGCCCTCCTGCCCCGGATGACACCACATCATTACCCGATCCTGTACTTGCTCGCAATCACTGGATTCTCGAGGCCTTCACGAACACCAGGCCATCGATCCACCTTGTCTGAGTATGCCTTTCATTACTGGCCCTTCCGGTACGCGGAGTTTTGCGAGATCTCCTTTTTTCGCGACCGATTTAGCAAACTGGTTTCTCGGAGCACAGGGTCCTTGTGTGTTCATTCAGTCTTGAGTGTGAAGTAAAGGATGTTTTTAAAGCATCGGTCTGTGGAGACAGCGTTAGTTCTCTTTATTCTTTTTATGTTCAATTCTTCTCAGACAAGTAGGCTCTTCTTCTTAGCATGTCGATGGCAATCTAAATTGTGTCGGCCCAGAACTGAGCTACTACATAGTTTGGCCCCTTCATTAGCGTTCATCAGTTCCTGCAGTGAACAAACTACAGGACACCCAGGACACGATATTAAGTGCCGCATCGTTTGTGGAACAGCACCACATTTACTTTCCAGGGTAGAGTTATTAATAAATTTCCACCTGAACAAGCTGACGCTACTCTTACTGTGGACATCTGACGATTAAGCAAAGCGCTTGTACTTAACTAAAAGATTGATGAACATAAATGTTAAAGAATGCGAAGAGGAAGACAAAATCAAAGAAAATATGGATTGATTGTTCTAGTCTAGTAAATGATTGCGCTAACCCCAAGTAATATGGAACCCGGGCAGGAAGAGGATATTGATTTGGATAATGAGTTTTCTCAGTCTAGAAATCTTGAAGGAAAGTGGAATGCCGCATACCAGTTTCATTTTCATTATGTTCTCAAGAATGTCAGTAGCACAACAGAACTATTCCTTTCGATTTCAACTGCACCTGACGCAGATTGGTGCCAGTTAAGATGTATGCCCGTTGATAGGACCTGTATTTCGGCATGACCGAATAGTTGTTCTAGAAGTAATGGCAGTTCATAAAAGACTTTCACTACAACTTGTCTCATAACATAACCGTGTCCAACATGCGTTACCTTCAACGTTGCAATGGAAGATGGGGTCGCTATCTTTGCAGTTAATCGATTTGATCCAGCCTGATGTACATCGAAAGACAAAATCGCACGCAAAACTATTCACACCACGTCACGAGTCGAAGGCTTTCAATCTAATTAATATACGAAATTAGCGCTGGGAGCGAACACCGCATAAAGTTAGCCATTAAGAATGTGTGTGCCGATTGGGGCAACGAAAAAACCCAGTGTTGCCGAAACTACTTGCGTCATACCTTCTTGCTTGACACGCCGGACTGGCCACTAAGACAGTGTTATAGTCTGTGGGAGCCGGTTTAAAAAAAAGAACGCGCCGCGGCCTGTGAGCGAAAACGGAACGCGCCAGTCAGCGATCGAGCGCGCCGCACATCACACGTCTTTGACCACTCGCGCCGCAAAATTCGCGCCACGAATTAGAAAGTTTCGTAAACCTTTACGCAAATTCCACGTTACGTGTGTGTGTGAGTGTTTTTACATTTAATTTATTTATTTATTATAATTGTTATTTTTGGTGTTTGTTTCTGTGTACTGTGCTGTGAATCGAGTACATGATACAAGGAAGCTGACCAAAGGCCGCCAAGATGCTTATAACGTAAGTTTTTAAATATTAAGTGTTGTGATTAGCATCGTAATTATTCTGATTGGATTTGCATTTGATTAATTTTGTTATCACCTTAGGTATAAAAAAGCGTGTAGTATTTATTCTGTGACCCCAATTTCTTCTGACATTTTATAATTTGACCAGAATTTGAGCAAACAGAATAATTCGCATTGCGAAAACATCGGCTAGCTCCGAGTTGTTCGCAGACTTTCGTCGTGACCCAGAAATTATTTTACGTAGTAATTTGCATTAGATCTTGCATTAGGAGATATTTTATGAAATCAAAGTTACGTCTTTATTGATGTAATACCGGAAGATTCTGAAAAAACGCTCTTTTTTAATTTCCCTTAAACTCCAAACACATGGCTATAATAACGATTAATTACTCAATCGATTACACGCGAGCACTAATCGTAACTATAAATCGAGCAAATTATGTGTCGATCTTGTGTGATGTGTTCTCGGAATTTTCCACATGTACTCGCGATTTTGAGTACTGGAAATATGGTTGTACTGCTATAATCATGCAATAATCAGATTCGTCAAGGAGTTTTAAATGAATTTGTGTTGAAACTATGAAAACTAGAAAAACAGGTACGAATAAAGGAAAAACACCTGTACCTATGTTCATTTAAATTTAAGAACACAAGATGGATGGATTGTGTGAGTTACTGGTATGATAAGCAAGAAAAATGAATAAATGATAGCGAGACGGTTGACAGGGGAGAATGGAAGAAAGTCACATGTTGCGATGACCCCAAGTTACATATTGGGACAAGAACAGGAAAATAATGAAGACCGTGATTGACTGATTGTGAAGGACTCGAATGTTCTTAAACTACTGTTTATATTGACTAAAATACCAGCTGAAGAACTAGGTAGTATACACAAATTACTCAATCAATTCACATTACATCATATAAAGATTGTTTAAGAACTTCTTTGTTAGACCAAAATGCCAATCGTTATGCTTAAATTTCTGACTAGAAGAAATAATTATACCATTGTGACTAGCTGATCAATACTAGTGGCAGTATAAATGTGGTGCAGTTCCAAAAACGACGGAACACCTGACATCGTTTCCTGCATGCCCTGGTGCCTGTATGCTACAGGAATTGGACGGACTCTAGTGATGGCGTTAATCCTGTAGATAAGTTTTTGGCCGACTCAATATAAATTGAAGAGACAGAAGACGTTGCGTTGGAAGACCTCCCACTAGGTGGACCGATGGCCTTGTGAAGGTTGCGGAACTCCACTGAATGCGAGTCGCACGGGACCGGTCAATGTGGCGACACTTGGGGCAGGCCTATGTCCATCAGTGGACGTCTTTCTGCTGAAATGGTGATGATGATGACCTTAATGCCTCTGGCCGGAGGCCGTGCATCCAAGGCAATACGATAGTCCGGTTAAGCGGAATCCAGCCTCATAGGTTGACCTGCGAGATGCCATAAAAAATAAGAGGTACCTACAAGAGTGACTTCGTCGTGTACTGATATGCAGTTCGTTGCTCCATCAAATGTAAACGTTCTATTAGAGTGAGTGATCTCTTGCTCAACGGTGCATTAAGTGTGCGCTGACAGTCCAGCCATTTGTCTTCATTAAGAAGATATTTTGTTTACCTAGACGAGAGAATGGTAAGCCAATGTAAATAGCCGTGGCTCACGAGGTGTAGAATCGTAGGTCCGAACTCGGACAGTCATTTTACTTTGTCTATTACGCTGCTCGATGAAGGAATGTAAACAAGAAAGATTATACATATTATCAAATGTGCAAGAGCCAACAAGAATTTGTGTGGTATGCTACAGCTAAAAAAATATACAAAAAATACTGCTTCGGCGTAGTTGGCTAATTAGGACTTGTGACTATCACTAACCCAGACTGGGGTCACGTGGTAGATGACGCCCCCCCCCCCCCCCCCTCTTAGGCTTACTGTGCCCACAGCAACCAGTAATTACGTGAATCACTAGCACATGGCCATTGAAGAAGAAACTAGATTTTATTTTAAATGTGTATCAGCATTCAGGATAACAATGATCAAATAAATTATTATTATTTACAAAGAATCCTTGCAAGCGTAAAATACCTCATAATTATTGTTTCTAATTATTCTACCGAGTATTGCAAATTACAAGAAACTAGGAATATTCCTAGCATGGCATTTAAACTATTTTTTAGCTTTACTTGATAATCTTTGTGGTTAAGATAAACTAGTTTAGATAATAATAAAATCATTATTGACTATTCCAAATTCTTAAAAATTAAGTACTTCGACAAGGTGTTAGTTATTGCTGTAATTAGATCGTAGAGATTTTCCTTATGTACTGTAATGAGCAATGAAATGTAAAAATAAAATATCCAATAGCAATTTATTTTACATTTACGATTTCACGAAAAATTACATGAAGCACTTTTTTTGAGGTTTTTCCATTTTATGAAAAGGAATTTCAAAATCTTGTATGATAACGAAAAAGGCATCCGCATTGCACGATGCAATTTTTGCAAATTTATCCTCGCATTATTCGAGTTCATTGCTCTTCTGTCAAAAACCTGGGTCACAGCCACACATCCTTTCTTTAATGAGTAATGATTTGTAGCATCTTCACCTTAATAATACGTCATTTGTGTGTAACTGTACTTGTAACCGCGAAATCAACTAGGTACCTATTTAACGAGCAGTCAACTAATCAGAAGTATAGTCGCAGACAGACTTGCTGTGCATTAAATAAATTTAATTGAACGCGGCTGATTTGACTAATTTTTTTTAATAAAAAATTCAGGGAAGTCCTACCTTTGGCGATAAAATAGATGTTTTATGGTTTATTTGCATTCAATCATCGATAAGGTAATCATTCTGGTTTATCTTTTAAAACAATCGAAAAATATAAATCTCAGTAGAGCTCTATATCCCAGAAATAAAGCATATTTTTTTAGTTATCTTTTCCACGATATCAACAATATATCACACATTGTTACACGTAGGAATGCCGTGGTGGTGGATGTCTAACTTCTGAAGTCCTAAGTCTAAAGTCACTTAGGATTGACGGGACAACGCGAACTAAATCTGTCAATTTTCTTTAATAGATTTTCAACTTTAGATTTTTATATAACATTTTTCGTGAATTCGCGTTTGGTCCCATGGACAAATATATTCAGTTTTCGTCATCTGTACCTGATCCTCAAATATGAACACACTTTTACGATAAATGCTGTATAATATCTTATTTTTATTTGTTTATAAATGGTCTCAAGTACTCCCCATGGAACGATGAATTCGGTTGATAAATCTGTAATTTTGATCACACTTGTGCAACTGACAATTTATTTCATCAGAAGATCAAAGTTCTTTGCAAATGTAATTCTATCGAGTCACCGTCATATCTAGCACGAAATTATTGCAAAAAATTCCGTCAAGTGTGAGTCGGTATAATCAGTTTAAGTTTCGTATAAACAGGAAGTAAATTATTTTCGTTGTTTTTGTAGTATGTATAATTGTAAAACGTAGTTTGTAATTATCCGTTTTTTTTATGTTGTGGTTCTAATCGGTTATTATAAGGCTTAACTATGAAACTAATGGGTACGTAAACACGGTTTTTTTTAATTTTTTTTTATTCCGTAAAAACGGTCATCATTTTTCTTTAGGTAATTAGAAAAACTCATCTAAGTTCTAAAGTTAATTTGACCTATTGAAGATGTCGGATATGGCCCGTACACCAACCGACGTATTTGTTAGTGTCTGGGGGTCTAAAAAGGCCACTTTATCAGAATCATAATTTGAATCACGTTAAAATTTAAAATTCTTAAAATGGACTTTATGGTTATGATTATAAGGTCCATTTTACCAATCAAATTTTTTTAAGATGATTCAAATTATGATTCTTCTAAAGCGGCCATTTTAGGCCCGCTGATGTCTCAGTCAGTCTACAATCTTTCTATACAAATCATGTCCAAATATTTAGGTTATTTTCTGAATTAAAGTTCTAGCTAGCTAGACTATATCAAAGTCTACAATACTGACTACCAAAATAGGTTATGAATCTCACAAGTTTGTCAGCCTACAAGCAATTGAACTCCAAAGGTTTTCTCTCACCAAAATTTTTCGTGGAACTCCAAATCCGTCTGACCAAACACCAACACGCACACCGCTAGATTATTGACCGACAACTTACAATAGGATTTCGTAGTCGATAAAGCAGTACAGTTTTATTTATTAATGCTATATTTATAGACCATATGAATCACTAATAAAGGGGAATGACCAATAAGTACGATTTTCGAAACAAAGGAGAATGGCCATGTATGAATTTTCCAGAGTCGTGCGCCCGCGCCATTGAGGTCAAAGTCTTATGTCGTGGTTTGAGACTTTGACCTCTGATTTATCGTTATAACGTATGAGTGTTTATTCGGGGTACCAGTAGGTAATGTATTAATTATTGTGATTACAAAATAGTCCATACCAAAAGAAATGATGAATATAATCTAGAGCGACAGTCGCCTGATTTTCTTGAGTCTTCGACAGCCCTGTCAATATTCACTAATAGTAAAAATGGAAAATCATGAACACCGAATTTTACAATCTTTGAAACGTATGTTAATGATAAAATTATCATTCCTTCTTTGTATGGTTGTTAACTTTGCATTCAGAGTTCCTATAAGGTAAATATTGGTTTTGGTTTTTCGTAATGACTAGAATTTTTATTCAATTTTATTGATGATTTGAGAGCAATTAAGTGGAGTAATTTTATAAATTAATTTTGCAGTTACCTAATAAATTGAAATGGATCAGCTGATATTTAAGAGATATCATTTTGTCGAAATTGATAATATGCAAATGGCATAACATCATTGCATAGCCGTGATATGCAATTATGACGAGTGGCAATTTTTTTCAAGACCACATTTCAAATTCAGTTCAACAAATAAGTCATTAATAAAACACAACTCAACTAATTTCCAAAGTATTTAATTTAAAAGGATATTATGATTTCTCTCGAAATTATCAACAATTATCACTCAAAAGTCTACCATAATCTCTTGTAAATAGTGTTGCAATTGCTGTAACAGTAAGGTTGTATTGCCATCGCGGCCTTGCTGATACACTGGCGTGCAATATAAATTACACAGTTTAACTTGAGATAGGTTTGGGCGCACGTAAACTGTAGAGGTCTTGTGGAAAATTTCAGTGGCTACTTAGTTTTGTAGCCAGCTGGTTTGATAGAAAAGAATTTTGAATATTTATTTATTTATATTTATTTATTTATTTACTGTTGTCATTGGTTGATGGCAATAGGCTCGCCGTCTTCTACAAGAGATCGAAACAACTGGGTGGTCTATAGCTACACCTATGATCCTTGGACAATTGTAGGCTGATGTTTTTGTGTAGCTTTTTTTGCGAAAAGAGTTTGAATTCTGGATGAATTAAAATTTTGTCCTAATTGATTTATTAAAATCTCCTTTACAACTATCATTATTGGCATGTCCCAATGTCCTTATGTGTGCTTTTCGATGTTTGTAAATAAATTATCCGTTACATACAAACCAGGGTCAGATTCTTGTCGATGTTTTTAGTAAGGAAGCTCGCAATAATTATCATTTTCCACCCATTCAGTGGTTTTTGCGTAGATTTGTGAAACAAACAACTTTTTACTCACTTATAATTATGACGACAATCCTGAAAATTATTATCTGTACATAAGATTTAGTCTAAACTTAAATAAATAAATAAATACTAAGTAAATAAAGAACAATTGTTTATTTCAACTTTTCAAGTTTGTTGTTTATCTTATCAATTTATAATGATTATATTTTAATTCTTTGTTGCATTAAAATCTGTGTCGATTTTTTATTTATTCGTGTGAACGCTTTACATAGTGTGTGAGTCGATTCCGATCAATTGTTCCTAGTTGACATACCGTACTTAATAAAATCACGTGTCAACTATGTTCGTACAGGCCAATCTCCGGAACCACTGAACCAATTTCATTAAAACTTTGTGAATGTGTAGGTATGGTTGGTTTAACCAGCCTTACCAAGGGGTATTACCTAACCTAACACTAATTGGGTTGTGGAGGTCAGATTGGCAGTCGCTTCGTTTAATATACAGGTATTCAGCTGCATCCGGTTGGAAAGCCGACCTCAAAATAGTTGGGAAAAGTCTAAGCAGATAATGATGATAATGTATAGTTGGTTCTAGTTACACAGATAGGATAAGTTTGGTCCCGATAGTTGGCGTTCAAAGCAAGGGAGGGTCGTTAAAAGGTTTATAAATAGACTATAGTTGATTCCTCTATCGTTATTTCCACTAATTTAATGTTTAGATAAAAACTGGGCTAATGACATTTTAATTGTATTTTATCTGCGAGAGACTGCAGTGGTTCTTGATTCAATTGCTCTTGAATTTGTTGCATTTTTATCTGCTTTTTATTGCAAATAATAATACTGATACTGATACAGTTGGCTTGCGTCATCCCACTGTTGGGCAGAGGCCAAATAATAATACAAATGTTTAAAAATTGACATAGATCGATTGTTATTGATCACTGAGAAATGCATGTTGCATGTGGTAAACAATATTTATAGACACAATATAACATATACATACATAGAAAACATCACGCCTGTAATCTTTGAAGAGTCAGTCAAATACACACGCACATTTCGGTAGTTTTGGATTCTTCCATGAAATAGGGTTCGAGCCATCAATAGGGTACAGACAATCCGGGCTGCTCTTATGAAATTCCTGATGAAAAACCCCGATAACACTTTGCCTAACCTGGGCATTTAACCCAGAACCTTCACACTTATCAGTTATACCACTTGCAACCACTAGATCGACGAGGCAAAAATATCTCAGCGTAATATTTCTTCATATCTCTAAGCGACCAACCAAAACCGGTACATAAGTTATTTACACATACAAAACAACTTTTTGCGTTGATTCACACCACCATTTTACATCTAAAAATAACAGAATTATTGCATTTACGTCACTGCGAGTTCGCAAAAAAAAGAAAACAAAAATCGATACTAATTTTTTTTTACTCGGCTGTGGATTCGAATCGTATCGGAATCACTCGATACATTCCATCTCTGTTTCTCTTACGTAATTTGAAAGAGAGGGGGTTATATAACGAGCTATGTAAGACAAATAAAATGATAAAACCTTCTTGCTCTGATTAGGGTGGTATTGTAATGTCGGATGTAAAGATAAGTTAGAAACGCGGTAGAATGGTTTAAGGCGTGGTTCAGACATGCGAAATGGCTGTAATGGTTCTTGCAATGGGTTGGTAATGTGTTATAGAGAATTAATAGTTCATAAAACGCAAAGAAGATGCTCTACTAAAGCCTGAGTTTTAGGACTATGCCAGTTATAAACTAAAATTATAAAAGAAATTCAAGGAAGACAATGTGACTACTTGTATTTTTTTTGCTTACTTTTAAGTAGCACTTGCGACTGTGTAAGTCCAAAACTATTTTTTTTTACCTATACTAACTTACTTTTGGTCAACATTTAAAAGTCAATTTTGTTATTTTTACTTTATTATTTTATTCGTCTTTACAAGTTTTTAATATTCTTCCGTATTTTCCTCAATAAACGAACCGGACGCCAAAAATCTATTTGAAAATAACAAAAATAAAACTGCCGGCTAAATTTTGTGCAAAAGGTAAACAACCAAACATAAATAGTCAAGGAACTAGGTCAAACACATTCGTAGGCGGGTAGACATGGAGCACTATTATATTACTTAATACTGCTTATAGTATTTGGGGTACCTTATATGAGGATTGATTATATTTTCCGAGTGTCAATGACTAAATTTGGATTTTTTGGAGGTTAACTTCATCATGATTATATTTGTTCCTCTTGAACTATTAATTTTCTTATTCAGGTTCTGGTATTACGCCTTGTTGTTCTGGTGATTGTAGGCATTACTGCTGAATATTAGGTCCTGGTTTTGATTCCCTAGTAGGGAAAATTATTATTGAAATTTCTCAGTAACAGCTTAGAGCTTGGAATCGTGCTCAATTGATGATAATAAGTTTGCTCTTCTATGACACGAGGCTTAAAAATAAAGAAAATAGCGAAATGTGGAGACTTCTGCCAATCCTTTCGAATAAATAAGCGTGCTGATAAGTCGTTATTTAGTGCTTGTTTCAGCTCTTACAGTAGGACAATAACAGACTAGTATATACCAAACATATTAACACAACCGTAATACATCCGATTATTACTTGAAAAGTCGAACATTGCATTACCTAACGCTTCTAATGTAAATGTATCGAGTCGGTCGGAAGGGCAGCTGTCGAAACACTGGAGCCTGTTCTAATTCGGTCCAGTAGTTTACGAGATTAGCGCAAACATGCAGACCTGTTACTTGTTTAGTATGCGGTATAGTTTGGTGTTTTATTTGGTGTACTTATTGGAAGAAATAACATAGCATTACGCTGGTTTTCTCTCAGGGGTTGGGCAGAGGTTAACCTGTAAAATTGGAAAGAAAACATCTATATAACTACATATATATATACGAGTGATGGTTTGATGCAATAGCTTAACTGTCTGGTAGCAAGTTTGACTTCCAAATCGAAAAATATTTTAATAATGTGTCTTTCAGTTTAATTCCTTTTTAACAATTCAACAACTGAACGTAATGATTAAAGTATTTTCCATGAGTGTTGTGTGGGAATATTCCACATTAAATTACGATGTTTATTAGAATACATTCAATAGATGTGGGAATTTCCCTGCCATTTTGCAAACTGAGAATTAAATCTAACATGTCTTGTATTTCCCCAGAGTTGTAGGCAGATGTGTACCTGTACCTTTAGTATAGTATACTCTCCTTACATCACTTCATCATCATATTATAAAACAAAGTCTCCCGCCGCTTCTGTCTGTCCCTATGTATGCTTAGATCTTTAAAACTACGCAACGGATTTTGATGCGAGTTTTTTAGGGTTCCGTAGCCAAATGGCAAAAAACGGAACCCTTATAGTTTCGCCATGTCTGTCTGTCTGTCTGTCCGCGGATAATCTCAGTGACCGTTAGCACCAGAAAGCTGAAATTTGGTACCAATATGTATATCAATCATGCCGACAAAGTGCAAAAATAAAAATTTAAAAAAACATTTTTATTAGGGTACCTCCCCCAGACGTAAAGTGGGGAGCGATTTTTTTTTTAATTTTGACCCTGACGTGTGATATATTGTTGGATAGGTATTTAAAAATGAATAGGGGTTTTCTAAAATCATTTTTTGATAATATTAATATTTTAGGAAATAATCGCTCCGAAAGTCAAAAACAATGTGTCCCCCCCCCTCTAACTTTTGAACCATAAGTTTAAAAAATATGAAAAAAATCACAGAAGTAGACCTTTATATGAACTTTCTAGGAAAATTATTTTCAACTTGATGAGTTGAATAGTTTTTGAGTTATATAGCACTTTTTCAAAAAAACGCAAATGATAACTTTGTTTTTCATACAAATACTATGAAAAACAAAGTTATTTTTGCTGACTAAAAATGTTGGTATTTTTAATTGTCTGGGAAGCTACGGAACCCTACAGTGAGCGTGGCCCGACACGCTCTTGGCCGGTTTTTTTTAATAGATAGAGTGATTCAAGAGGAAAGTTTTAGTATTTAATTTTACGCGGGCGAAGCCGCGGCCATCGGCTAGACCGCGACCTATGTTATAAAGGCGACCCTGTTACCAAAAACCGGTCACAAGTCAATACTCCGCACTGCTACTGAGAAATTCTTATAGAATAACTCGCTAACACTTTGCCCGAACTAGGAACCCAAGCCAACTACTGCGCGTGAGGTCCTGGGTTCCATTACCGGGTAGGCCAAGCGTTTTTGGGTTCTTCCATGAGGAATTTTCCAATCATGCCACAGAGTTTGGATTTGTGCCCAGTTGATGGCAATAGGCTCGCCCGTCGATTGGACAGGACATAAATATAACTGGCAAAACATGGGTAGTCTATTACACCTCTACCTAACCTTTTTGGGATTACAGGTGTGATGTTATGTACAATAAATAATTAAATTCTTAGTTCTTAGGGAATGTCTGTCATTTAGACTTTGTATCTAACAGGAAATGACTATAAAAGAGTTATGATGTTATGACGTAGGTGAGGTCTTAGGCTAACTAGTAAGGCCATCATTGATGTATAAGGTCAAACTTTACGCAATGTGACAAAAAACCCATCAGTTTTGAATGATAATAACTTGCAAGATAGACTTCGGTTGGAGTTACAATGTTATTGTGTATAATAATAATGGATGTAAAGTTTCCTTGCAATCTGTACAAATATTATAATCTATACTATTTATTATATAAATATACTATATAATAAAATTCTAAATATACTATATAATTTATCCACACTTAATATTATATATCTGAAGAGTTTGTTTGTTTGTTTGTTTGATCGCGCTAATCTTAGGAACTACTGGTTCGAATTGAAAAATTGTTTTAGTGCTGGATAGTCCATCTATTAAGAAACGCTATAGGCTATAGAACATCACTGTACGATCACTAGGAGCGGAACATTAATGAAAAATGTTTAAAAAATGGGGTTAATGCAACAGCTAATTATTAGTCTTCTCCTACACATGTGAATGTTTATGAGTATGAATTTTTGTTACTCTTTCACGCAAAAAACTACTGAACGGATTTGGATGAAATTTTGCACCCTTTTAGTTTATAACCTTATACTTTAAGTAACAGAAAACTTGGACATGGAAGCCTGTTTTAGGGCCTTGTTTCCACAATGTCGTGACGATTAATATATCGTTGGATTTCAGTTGGCAAAAGTCATGGACGACAGTAATCGTGTCGTCGTATATGTGAACACCTCCATTTAAATACACAAGCCACGACACTTAACACTACACGATTATCTGTCGTCACGACATACTGGGAACAGAACCTAAGGCCTGCAATAAGCTAGCTAGCCGTCCGTCCGTCTAATGACGACAGGCCGTGTCGACGGCGACGGCGCGTTCGTGTTCCACGCGCGCCTCAAAGAGATGTCAGCATAAGGGGAGGGGCCCGCAAGGGCCGAAGCCTGCCGGGGTTGCGGGCCTGTTCGAAAGAGATACCGCGGCCCCGGAACATAAAGGGCGAGGAAGGAACATGGATGGGTTTTAGTCAGTAAGAGTCTGACACTCCCTCCCGCTCCGCCCAGAGTGGGAGAAGTCATTTGATGATTTCCCATCCTAAAAAAAAAAAAAGGCCTGCAATAAGTTCAAAAACCTGTTGTGGTAATCACGTTTTACGCAAAGTGAATCGATTTTATTATTTTACTGAATCAAACTAAACTAGTTTTTGTAAAATACAAAAAAAAATATGATAATATATCCAAGTACTTTGATGAGGGTTCGACATAACATTATAATACTAACAATGTTATTTAACTCTGTAAACCTTACCTACCTCGATGGTTTTAATTTGGAACCAAATTATTTGATTAAAACTGAAAACCATAAAATGTGTTCCCGGAACTATTTTTACACAGAAAAGACATCAACGCGCAATTAACAAAACTCCTTTTAAGACAAAAATAATTTTTTTGGGGAAAAACCTTTTTTTTGGGAAAAAAAACCTTTTTTTTTTGCTGTTAAAAATATGTCTAGGCTTTAAATAACAATCTTTTAACAAGTATAATGACCGTTGTGACGTCGTTTGCTATTAAAACAAACCTGCGTTCGCGCATTATTTGAAACCTGTTTCTTGATAAGATTTAGATTTAGAACTAACAATTATTTTAAGAAAATACATGGATTGGTTTGTTAGAGATTAATTGTAAATGTATTATCATCATTACTATTTAATTTTTTTTTATTAATTTACTTTAGTTAACTTTATGATAATTATAATTTTTTTGTTAGGTTAAATACGTTCATTTATTATTGAATCCTTATATTGTAATCTATTTAAATTACATTTCCGGGTAGCATATCCCATTTGAATTTTTT
The DNA here is from genome assembly GCA_950022955.1 of Xestia ashworthii. Lineage (NCBI taxonomy): Eukaryota > Metazoa > Arthropoda > Insecta > Lepidoptera > Noctuidae > Xestia > Xestia ashworthii. The sequence goes on from OX465570.1 coordinate 19,405,368, forward strand.
ACAAATTATATTTTAAATGATGCAAACAAATTAACATAGATTAATCATGCAAGGCCACTTCGACTGCACGAAGATTTATTTAATCTGATAGCAAATTATGATGAAGAAAGGAACTAGATGAAATATTAGTTTTAAAATGCGTTCCTTCATGGTCCAAGTTTGCTTATAAATAATCAGAACTGCTTCCTTCAGGACTAGTATAAGGCAAGCGACAGACAAGTCCAGGTCACTCTACGCTACTGATTGGACAAAATCTGATTCATAGATTCGAGAAGAAGAATCTCGAAACTACTTGAATACCTCCAGAAATCTTAATAATATTAATAAAAATCTTAAATAATATTAATCATCTTACATTTATTATGCGAAAGTTTGTACAAAAGGATGTATTTTTGTTCCTCAATCACGCCGGAACGGCTGAAAGTATCTGGGTGATATTTGGCATAGAGATAGATTATAGTCTGGAATCACATATAAGCTCCTTTTTTCTCTCACACATCAAACTTTCCATGCGAATGAAGTCGCGGGCAACAGCTAGTCTTATTATATGTTACCGTAAAATTGTCAAACACGTTATATTGTAATCTCTCTAGCGACATTGCAAACTCTCGAAATATTGTCAAACGAACATACTGCTTACAATAAAACGCATTATTTTTCGTGAAATGCATGCAATGGTAGTCAACTCACGCGGTGTGGAGGGAAGGAGGGGTCCCCCTTGCCCAGTGGTACCACTCTCATGAAAAGATAATGCCTAGATAATTCCTGAGAAATACCGATTAATATAACCTAACCTTAAAACACTTTATATTCCCCTAAAAAGCGTAGTCGACGGAGCCCCGCTTCGCGGGGCCTCTATTTCCGAGTGCAGGGTTTAAAGGAACCTAACTAACCTAACGGGGGGGGTGCCCCAAGTCCCGATTATGGGGGCAGAGATACTTCCGTATGTTCAGTTGACAATAATTCGAGATATTACAATATCGCTAGAGAGAAACACGTTATATTGTAATCTCTCTAGCGATATTGTAAACTCTAGCGGGAATATAAAGTGTTTTCAGGTTAGGTTATATTAATCGATATTTCTCAGGAATGGTACAGTATCTTTTCATGAGAGTGGTACCACTGGGCAAGGGGGACCCCTCCTTCTCTCCACACCGCGTGAGTTGACTACTATCGCATGCATTTCACGAAAAATAATGCGTTTATTGTAAGCAGTATGTTCATTTGACAATAATTCGAGAGTTTACAATATACTAGAGATATTACAATATTACGTGTTTGACAATTTTACGGTGACATATATAAAATTAATCCCTGTTTCCCTTGGTCACGGCATCACGCGTGAACGGTTGGACCGATTTCACTAATTCTTTTTTTGTTGTGTTTGTTACTGTCAGGAGAAGGTTCTTATGAAAAAAAATGTAGTAGGTAGGTAGGTAGTAGTAGGTAGGTAGTAGTAGGTAGATAGTAGTAGGCAGATAGTAGTAGGTAGGTAGTAGTAGGTAGGTAGTAGTAGGAAGGTAGTAGTAGGTAGGTAGTAGTAGGTAGGTAGTAGTAGGTAGTGGTAGATGGGTAGTAGTAGGTAGGTAGTGGTCGGTAGGTAGGTAGAAGGTGACAGGACAGCGTCTGTCGGGTCGGCTAGTCTTATATAATTATCGCTTCAAAGTAGTTTTATGAAAACTCTTGTCACAAGCTTATGACGAAAATCAATCCTTGAAGACGTATTGACAAAATCGATTCGAAAGAGAACCTTATGTTTAAGAGTATAAGAGCGTAATATTATCTTTGTGTAGGTGTCAGAGAGGTCGGTAAACAATAGGTTAAGGTATAAAAAGTATGTGTCAAGCATTATTATTTAGCTATTATGTGATAGAATTGTGAGAGGTGTCGAAGAAATAATGTGGTAGTTCGTTATTCCGTATTAAAAGTTCATATTTCTAGTTTATAACTAGGCAATGACAATAATCTTGATACTTTAGCACAAATTGGAGAGAGCAATCATATTTTCCATTCACAGATTTTATTACGAATTTCGCTTTTACTTAAAAATGGCACATATTCACCGAAGCATCACCTGAGAATGGCTCGACCGATTTGACAGGTTTTTATTCCTGTGTTTGCAAGTAATTTTCAGGGCAAGGATTGTTTAAAAAAAAAATTTGGTAACGAAACATCAAATGTTTTCCATTTGTGTTCCTAATGACGAATTCCGATTGGGAAGCCTCACAGGTCACTAGTCTATAGTAAAGTTGTTCAAAGATACATTTTTATACCGACCTAAGAAAGATGGAAGATATTGTCCGACTACCAGCACTAGCTAAAAGTTTTTGATCCTTTTGTTGTAAAATCTCTTGCCTGCGCAAAAGTAATTGAAACAACAAACAAAGGTTTAATTTGACATGTTCGCACATATTATCTTTTATCTTGGTAAACCAACCGAATTCCTATAAAATGATGCTCAGATCGGCCTCGTACGGTTGAGGCCGATGCAAGGTCTTTCAATAAATACAACTTGTTCGTATTAAACTCGTTTTCAATTTAAGCTCAGACGATTGTTTTCGAAGTTGGAAAATTGGAAGGTTGATCCGATGCGGAATTTTGTGCTATTTCGAGAAACCTTAAGGTCACAATCCTTTTGGACCGTTTTCAATTTTATTTAAATTTATTATAGTTCTCGAACGCCTCTATTGTTTTCATGGAGCTATAATCAGAACATATACATTCTTGGCACTGGTTGGAGCATAGACAAAATACTGAAGTTTCAATGTCATAAATCGTCTCTTTTATCATCCGCGATCTAAGAAATGATTAATTTCAATTAAAATCTAACAGAATATTCGTTTATAGTTGGGAAAGTCATCCCTTTTTTTTGTTCACCGGCGGCAACCTTCAAATGGCGACAAGTCTTTGGGGGTAAGATCAGGAAGTGTGCGGGTACTCACTCAAACCATCATCCGCACGTGGGAGGAGGCACCGTTTCCTATCCCTCAAGAGCTGGTCCTTGTTTTCTTATACCACTTCTGCCGGAACCAATCACCTCATCCACAACCAATCAATCAGCCATTCTCATCAACCTGGTGTCATCACAATTGCGAGGTTGCCAGCTCGTAATAAGTGTTGCAACGCTGCAAACCTTCATAGGATGCGTCCGCGCATATAAACATGTATCGCAACTTCGCTACAAGGTTAGTGAAAACGATCCGGTCAGTTTTGGGCCGTCTGGACGTCGGTACAAGCATGACCTTTTAGGTTTGCTCGTGAGAAGCGTCTATTTTTGTGAACTTGTTTATATTGATGTAAGGACTAGAGCGTATTATTAAGAACCTTTTTATAATTTGATGAGACCTGAGTGAGCCTTGTTATCTATTCTACTTGCTGACTAATCTCTTAACCATTGCATAGGTTGTTCCCATATTTCAAAACCCCGTATCATAATACAACACAGAAAATGTTAAAGCAACTCAATACAGAGGGTCTTGAGAAGTGGCAATTACTTCACGTATTCTTCTTCGTTGTGTTGCTGATTCCTTTAGCTTTGACCAGCACATTGCCACTTCATATGGCTTTCAAACCATTTCGTACTTCTCCAGGATTGACATAAGTAATTTGGTAGCTTATTTCAGTCCAAAATTAATATTTCGATTTTTCCGTCATCGTTTTTGCTGGCAGTTTCGTCACAACGGTAATGTTTTCGTCATTGTTTGTCTTTTTATTTTAGTATATCCATGTAAATGTCTATTTAATTTTACTTTAATATACATTTATAGTATTTGATAAATATGTATAGTATTTTATATATCTTTGTAGTTTATCGTAGTATTAAATAAAATTATTCTCAGATTTTCAGAAATGACACCTACCACTGCTTGTCTCTGCATCACCTAAAGGTTGACTGGTAGAAAATAGGCATTAAGTCCGCCTCTGTACTTTTGTGCTTGAAGTGTTAAATAAATAAATAAATAATGCCCCCCCGACCGTGACCATAACAGGTCATCAGAATCAATCGCAGCCGCTCTTTCATCATCATCTTCCTAGGCAGGAACCCTGGAGGCCTGTCCTGTTCTACTTGGGGTCGTCGCAACACGTTTTTTCTTCCGTTCTCCCCTGTATGACGTCACGTCATCATTTACTCCTTTCTCTTTCACATCATTCCTCCCACAAGGCATCCATATTTTCTTCGCAGTAGCTGTATATTCGCTATAAATTGCAGCTTCGGTCCTAGCAGTGCGATAAAGGCTAGGCCAATAATGATACAGCAATACTGTAACACAACTTTTCTGATTAAAGGTTCCACCTTCTACTGATATGGTCAACTTAGTCGGCATCCGTTCTACTTGCATCTCTGGCGCCCTTCGCGACGCATTACTGGCTAAAGACATACATCCTGTCTGGACTAATTTGTTACAAGACTAGTAATGTTACAGTGTATCTTGTTCTTGTAGCTTACAGTGGTTCAACGAACAAGAATTTGTCAGGATTTGGGAAATGATTGACAGTTAAGATACTATTATTGATCATTTCATTTCATTTATTTTCATAAATATTTCATTTTTTCTGATACTATGGGTGTATGTGTAAAAACTTGCCTGAAATAAATCAATTTTATTTTATTTTATTTATTTATAAACAACTTTTACATTGTGTCGAAAACTCATTTAAAACTAACACAACGGGGATTTTAACGCTTACAATTCAAAAATAAAATAATACAATTAAACTTTGGATAACATTTACACTTTAAAAATAAATAGTACAACTAAAATGAAGTAGTGAAGTCAATATGACAACTTTGCCCGTAGAGGTCTTAATCGCAAAATGACTGCTGAGTGTGTATCTAGCTAGCTTCGATTTCCTGCAATGATCGGACAAGTGTTAATGTTCTTTCTCATGTAAATTTTCTAAAATTAGGAGCCCGAAGCCAGGATTTGGTTCTATTTTATGATAAAGATCGTCTTTTTTTCATAGGATAAGTGGGTGTTCTATCATTTTGGATTCTCCGTTGGGGTATGTAGGCTCTAAGATATGTACATACTATTCATATATAGTCTAAATGATATCCTGAATTTCAGTACGAATGCTTGAAAAAATAACCTTTTTTCACTCTTACCATACAAAACCCTACGCACGACAGCTTTACGAAAAAACTCGCTTTGACAGACTGTTAAAAGTTTATACTGATAGACTGTGGTTTGCTAATACTATACTTACTTTAAATAATAAATCATAATCACTTGCATTACCTTTTACAGTGTCAATAAATGCATGCATATTGACTATGATACTATGGAGTGATGATTATTGTATGATGATTTATGACTGTCTAAGTATAAGTTATGACAAATGGGCCACCCGTACCTTTCTGTGAGTATATTTAGAAGTGACTTCTATTGTTGATACTATCATACAATGTCATCGTAAGAACACATACGTGCTAATTATTTATAAGTTGTCGACTTGTCGAGTAATAACTTATGCTAACAAAAACGGACAAAAATGTCACCCATGCATTGTATATTTCAATGAATTACTAGTTGATGCTCGCGGTTTCGACCTCGTGGAGTTCATTAATTGTCCCAAGGGATCGTACTGACGGGATGAAACGTATCCTATGTGTTAATACAGGTTATAAAATATTTGTCTGCCAAATTTCATCCAAATCCGTTCAATTGTTTTTGCGTGACAGAGTAACAAACATCGATACAATATCCATCATCACAAACTTTTGCATTTTTCGTATGTAACGTAAGATTGATTGTGTTTAGTTTATCTTTAATCAATTATTTTGTGAAATTGTTCATTATGAGTGTCGAGCCTGAGATTCTGTGCCTAAAACTTCAAGGATTAGAGGCGTGATGCGACACGTATCAAACTGTGAACATAAAAAATAGATCGCTATCTACACACTTCATCATCATTATCATCAACCTATAATGTTCCCACTGCTGGGACACGGCCTCCTCTCAATGAGAGGGAAATTCGTTTTACTAAGTTACCAAAGTAAACAGGCGTAGTTGGTCGAAACTAGAAATAAGTACGTTCTGATATTTAATACTAACTTAAGTATAGATAGCTGAAATGGAAAGGCGTGAGCGGTGACTAGCGCGTAACTTGCGAAACATAAGTTATAGTCTAGTTTAGTGACCTTATTCGTCACACTTATTGGGTTTTTCCATCAGGAAGCCCAGTTGATGGTAATAGGCTCGCTCCCTATTATATGGGACTTTAATATAACTGGCGAAATGTGGGTGTACTTCTTAGGTACACCTCTGCCTAACCTGTTGAAGATTACAGCGTGGTGTTACGCTATTCGTTATCTTAGGTCCTCGGTCCTGGTTCCCAAGGACACTTTGCCATACACAAACTGTTAGTACATAGTTTTATCAGCATCACCCGGAAATTTAATCTGAATTTCTCGTTATATTTGAATCCTCTCTACCAAAAAACTAAACCGTAATTCCATCACAAAACCTGACCTATGATAGTTACTCTTCGATCAAGAATAACTACGCTGAGACGTTAATAAAAACACTTATTTTTTAAATGTCACGGATCTTACAAATGTATTGACAAAAGTATGTCAAAAAATGCCATGTCACTTTCATCTTACGTCTTCATAATAGGCACAAGAAACGACAGCCTCACATTACCGTCTGAACGCAACACGCTCCACTTTTAATTACACCATTGTACATTATCACCAACCGGAAGACAAGTACAAACAATATGAGTAACCTACCTTATAATTATACAAAATAAGAACGGAACTATCTATAATAAACTGCTCTTACGGCTTGGCCACGACCTACAGGCTTGAGCGACATGCGTGTTGCGTGCGACAGCCAGCTGCGGAAAAAAAAGTGGCCTAAAACGAGTCACTGCGGCGAAGTTTTAAATTTGTTTTTAAGTTAAAATAATTTATAAGTTGTGTATAACGAACGAGCGCTTCTCGCCATCAAACTGTAAAGTTTGGCGAGTAAAAAACTATAAAAAAATACTTGTAATTTTATGAGATTTAATAATAAAAAAAAAAACTTGTTACTCGATGACTCTAGTTTTGTTTGGGAATTAGTTCCGCAAGTTCTTCTCTTCAGATAAACACTAGGAAGTGGTGAAAGCGGGCGTTTTGAAGGGCTCTCTTGTAAACTTTGATGTCAAAAAAATGCCTTCCGTAGTTGAAAATTACGTAGCCTGGTAGCCATTTTGTTAACACAATTTCCACAGGCACCTAACACAAATGTTTATCAACGGCCAGTGTATCCAGGCTATGTCATTAAAGAGCAAACCTACTGCACTACCAAATGACGTCCGCGCGTGTTGCTTGATACAACTCGCGTCGCAAGTCTCATCACCTGAGGACGTAAACGAGCCGTAAGAACGGATCTATAATAAATAGCTCTCATTCGTGGGCAGTCAAAACGAAGCGGTCGGTGACGCAAGGGTTTCATCACCGTTATGTCACGGTAACCAGTCGATCATTTAACTTGTGGTTGTGCAACCGTCTCTCGCGACGCCTTCCGCTCGTGTCATTCCGCTCTGTGCCGTCGTTGAGGGAGATGAAGTATGTAGGTCATTGTTCTTGTCCATTTTGGGGTGGTGCTTGATATTTTCAGGATATGATGGTATAACAGCTAGTTTAGTGCAATCTTTAAGAGACAGTATTGTCAGGGGTAAAGCAATTTGAAAATGTGAATTTCACAAAAAAAGACGCACAAAACTATTTTCTTGAAAAATTAGTTTAGAACCAGATAATTGTTCGTCTATGAATGAATTAATTCAAAGAAGTTTAATATATCTTGTCAGAAACGACTTAGATGCGTTTGTGGTAGATTGGCCGGAGAAAACCGCACAGAGTGAAGAATAGCAGACTATTGGAGGAAGCCTTTGCCCAGCAGTGGGAAAACACCTTTCTCTAAAAAAACACCACATTTTGTCACGTAAAAAGTCTTCGTAATATTTAACAAAATAGATCGTACAAACGCCACAGCCTGAAGTTTCAGTGAATTTGTTTTGTGAACAGTTGTCTGAGTTGACACAATGTAACGGAAGCTTAGATCTGAGTTCTGAAACAACCGTTTCATTTGCCAATAATATCCGGAACATCGTTGTAAAACATTTATTTCTGTGTAGGTATTTCTCAAAAGCGACTCACTAGGTCACTCTATTTTTGGTTTTAGTATAACAATAATGGAACTCGTATTATAAACTAGCTTTTACTACTACTACTACGTCTGCGTATGGAATTTTCCCTGTTTTTGCAACATTTTTCATTGATGCTCCGCTTCTATTGGTCGTAGCGTGATGTTAATTAGCCTGTAGCCTTCCTCGATAAATGGGCTATCCAGTAGTTTCTGAGACTAGAACGTTCAATCCAACAAACAAATAAACTCTTCAGCTTTATAATATTAGTAAAGATGCGATAGTATCAGTCAAAAGGTACCACATTTTGCGTTTCCACGGCTGCCGGGCTGGTTGGATTCCAATATATTTTTTTTTATGCTTTCCGCTGGGATTAGTTCTGACCCCCATGCGGGTGAAGCCGCGGGACGAGCTGGTAAACTATTACAGTAATGAAATCTTGTTGAGTATTCCAATTTCCTGTTTATTATATGTCTCTAAGCCACAACAGCTGTATTAGCTGCATAGCAACAACTCTTTGTTCCGGTTTGAGTAGCGTGGGTGACGGGGATATTACGAACCGGATAGTCGAGTGAGTATTAAAATACTTCTGTCATTTATAATATAACATCACGCCTTATCCCGGAGAGATTAGGTAAAGGTAAATCAATTTAACAGCCACAATTTTGCCAGTTTTGTATGTATAAGTAGGTCCCATGTTAAAGGGGTAGATATATATATATAAATAATATAATATGTTCCGGGCTATTTCGGAGCCTGCCATTATTATTTATCTCAATAAAAACTAGATCACTTTTATTAAGGAACATTCATACTTCGCCAATCTCAAACGGAATTGCGATATTACCAGTGACAAAACTCAGAATACTAAATACGCACTTGACCGCAATATTTCATATAGTTATAAGAATTACGGTCATCAAACCATAGTCGGCGAAGTCGGTAAGTATGCCGGCGGACACATCCGAAATTATGTAACGCGACCTTTACAAGTGATGTTTGGCAAGCTGTTGGCTGTTGGCCGTGTGTGGACCAATATTGGCGATGCTGGCACGTGTTGAGGGTATGCGTGACTTTGCAAACACGTGCCGATGTTTAAATAACTATAGTTAAATAGTTTGTGGAGATTATTGTCTGACTGAAGCTTCAGAATCGGCCCATCTTTGGCCAAAAAACATCGTCCAGCTTCTGCCAAAATGGGTCGTGGTTTTGTTGGCCGTAGTCAAAGGTTTCCAGTAAGAGTTGATATTGAAAGAATGTGGAGAGCGACGCACTGGGGCGGGGGGACGGGATCTCTTCCAATTCCAAATCTCTCCTTGTTACATTGGACTCAATGATAACTGGCTGTAGGTGTACCATTGGTTTCCCTCTGTGTAACCCTTCCGAGATTACAGGTATGGTGTTAAGTATGCTTGATTGACTCGGCTCGTACATCGATTGATCAGTATGATTTTTCAACTTTTGAGTAAAGAAATATTGATATACCTATTTTGTATGGCCCCGGTACATAACTTTCAACATTTTTGCTTCATGACTGAGCATTGTTCGTTGCCAACTTGCCATCAGACATGGCAACAATATGGCTACTTGTATGGCATTGTTATGCGTCGTCTGGCATGTGTCTTATAAATGTACAGCTAATGCAGTCTATACAGACTGCGGGATTGACGATTCAAGTCTGTGGCAGACTGTGGAATCTTTATTTACATATCTACATATTTATCGAAGACAGTCATTTGTTTATAGTAAACATAACAAATGTAAGATCACGCTTGTAAACGCTGGAGTGTTAGACAGAGGTGTTCCTAATAAACATCGACTTTTCACCAATTATGTCTAAAGTACAAAGTAATTTGCCATGAAATTAAAATGATCACCTCTGTATAAAAAGAGGTTTTTGCTCTGTAGTGGGACAGTCGTAGGGTGGTAATAATAATATGTATGTACCTACCAATGATCCGCCCCTGTTTCCGAAACTCCTAATCCTATCTTTCAAGCTAAAACCAAACATATGAATTCAAAGAATTTCATTGAAATCGATTGGGTGGTTCCGGAGCTTAGCGTGTACGAACATAGTGACATTAGTCACATATTTTTTTTTTGCATATTAATGCATATTAAGATAGTTTCACGGTCTGTAGAGGAACTTAGCAATAATTTGCAGAAAACTCTAATACGAACAAAGGTATTTGTTGCCTGGTTGTTAGCAGGTTTGAATATACACTCGTAAAGTCTTAACACCCACATTATAATATCCAGTATACACCAGCTAAATATAGGTTTAGTATCAAGCTCAGTTTAATGAGGTACCTTATCGACCTGATAAGTCGTTGATCTTTTGGTTTCTAATCATCGTAGTAATTATTAATACTAATAGAATATTGCGCGATGGCGCCCGGCGGACACTGATTTACCGTATTATTGAATGGAAATAGAGCTGAAGGTCTTGAAAACACAACAATGTACGTATTAGTAACTGACTAACCGCAGTTTAAAAGCGAATTTAGTTTGGAATTATTTCATAAATTAAAACCAAAAATCTTTTATACAATAATGGCTGAAAATGCGCCTATTTTGAATATTCAAATTATAAATGAAAGTCTCCATGAAAAATTGTCCTTTACGACTTCCTAAGTCGGAAAAATGGAGGAATAAGTTTCCCAGAAACCCTTGGGATGTTTGCTATCCTATAATGACTACCACTGGCAGTAGCTTGCCTAGAGGCCAACAATACGGCAAGCCCCTAATGCAAGCAGATGTTCAGGAATCTCAACATCATCAAGAGTAGTAGGTTATAAGGGCTAGACAAGCTTGTATGTAAGTACCGCCATCATCCACCGGCATTTCTCTAGAATTTTCACGCTTTTGCCCCTGAAAACAAATCTTACTTATCTCCTGAGAAGGTTTCATTTCTCGAACAGTAACTGTTATCAACAGTATTCTTGATTGTGCTTGTATTGCAGAAACGTTTACACGTCGACCTTCGCCTCATCATCATCATCTGCCTGCCTTAGTACCATTCTATTCGGGGTCGGCGCAACACGTTTTCTTCTTGAATTCTCCCCTGTCAGACGTCACGGCATCATTTACTCCTTTCTCTCTCATATCACTCCTCACAGTCCTCGCTCAATCCGTATACCTTTCTTCGGCCTTCGCAATGTCATCCTAATTTCAAACCCACTTTCTAAACTGATTAACTTCTCTTGCCCTTTATAACAAAGCCACAGACGATCAATAGGCAATATTATATTGTGCCGTTATCCATTGACAGATTATATAAAAAGTGCCAAGTAATCTACACTCTCACTCTTTCAAATCGAATAACAGTGGTAACAAACACTTTCTTTTTTTTGTAAAGAATATTATTTGCATCATATTCATGACAATCGGCCTGTGTCTGTTATTTGCTGTTTTAATCTGTGTCAAGTGAAATTGATATTGTTGTCTCATTTCTTCTTCGTAGTGTGTCGAAGGCAAATATTTTTAAATATGTTTGGCCCAAAATTCAGCTATGCGAACTCCGCTCGCTGATGCAGTCATAAGATCGTCAAGTGTGCAGGTGCCAGGGCATGCAACGCAAGAAGGGAGATGGGCCATTGTCTGTGGAGACACGCTGCATACCATCCATCAACATTTTACAACGGCCAAAAGCTAGTAAGCTATGTTTTATTAAAAATTTGAAAAGGACTTGGACAAATCCTGCCCCAATTGAACAAAAATAATAGTATTACAAATATTTACAGTAAAATAATTTTGGGAAATCATTAACGTACGATACCAGATTTTGAAAAAAACTTTTATAGTTCATTCTGGGGACAGGCTCATACACTTTTCGGCCAAGTCCTTTGTTTGCTAACGAGTAGGTATGCGATTTTTCGGAACCCTTTTGTATTTAAATTCTGCAAAAGCTAAACATTTTCAAAGCAACTATTTCTTACTTGTTTACATAAGCTGTGACAGACGTAGTCTAGGAACAGTGTCATGCGAACATCGATTGTAACAGGAAAGTGCTGTCTATTGATCTGATGTGGCCATACCAACAGCGATAGACAAGACTTATTTCATCGTAAACTGCTCTTTGTAAGGTCTCGCAGACAATGGCCCAGCGTCCTCCTGCAGACTTGATGACAATATGACTGCATCAGTGAGCGTTTAGGAATATATCGATATCCTAAGAACAATAATCTTGCAACTTTCATCAGGTTCTCTGACCCTGTGGCTGAGAATCTTCGCCTACCGATAACCTTTGTCCTTGACAAACTGCCTTATGGACGGTTTACTGACGAAAGATTTGGCTGTAGGGTGCCTAAATAGAGGAGTAACGTCCGCTTTTTTAAGCCAGGGTCAATATAGTGATAATAGTCTGTCTGAATTGCAATATAAAGATAAATTTAGCAACAATAGTCAAGGAAAAATTGTGTGAATTTCAGATATTTTTATATATTACGCTTAGAATTATAGAAGAAAACGCATTGCACCGACCGAAAGTAACATGAGGCAGTTGAAAACATTAGAATTTCCCACCGGAATATCCGCTAAATCACTGTTTGTTTTATTACACATTATGTCGCTCTACGTCCTCTCGTTCACTTGCCGATTCTATGGCCCCACGCGTGTATTATGTGACTTCACAATGATCTGTGAACATCGATTGTTGCGCCATCCAAAACGCACGAGAGAACATCCGTGTGGACTTGTAACAATACTTCCATACTACTTTTACTGGTAGTTTGTTTGGTTTTTCATAGACAAACAGCTATACGTTTATGATAGTTAACCAGCTGCCTTTTGTGACCAAAAACAACCAGTCTTAACAAGTGGTATCATATTACCGAGTATTAACTGGGTTGTTGAGGTCAGATAGGCAGTCGCTCCATGTAAAATACTGGTATACAGCTGCATCTGGTTAGACTGGAAGCCGACCCTGACGTTGTTCGGAAAAGGTTAGGCAGATGTTGATGACTAGTTGCTTTTTGACTACGTCATTGGGTTAGTGGACACAAATACTACTGCTAAGCATGAGGTCTTGAACCCGATTCTCAGGTCAGGGTGTTATGGAATTTCTCCTTATTAGTAAGTCTGGATCTGCCTCATCATCATCATCATCATCATCCACATCCCAACTTCACCCACTGCTGGGTATAGGCCTCTCTTTGAATGTGCCAAGCTCCACGCTCTTATGCCAGCCTTATCCAGGATATTCCCGCAGTGGCAACAATTTCGTCTGCCCATCTCGCTGCCTGCTTGATGGTAATAGGAGCTACCCTCTATTCAAACAAAGCTGTTGAAATGTGGGTGTACTCTATGTTTAGTTTTGCCTTTGGGAAATGCAAACATGGTGTAATGTTATGTTATGATTTACAGATTACTTTTCTGTCTCATAGTTTGTTTTGAGAAAAATACTGGACTATCTTTACGTGGGACTGCTAGATGCTTTGTTATACGCTTTAAATATTTATACATAAGTATATGCCAAGGGAGGGATGTATGTTATGAGTCATAATGTATATTCCAGTATTTTTTTTAAAACATTTTTTTTGAAAGTCAAAATCAAAGCATTTATTTCAAGTAGGCCAGTTACAGGCACTTTTGAACTGTCGAAACAAAAATGAACATTTAATGTAGCTACAGTCCCAGTCACAAGACATAAAAACTGTGAAAGTACTGTAGTTGCCCATTCCCTAGCGTAGATCTCTATGGAGAAGAACGGGCAAGAAACTCCATGGACACTCTTTTAAATCAAAATAATGTTACAAAATCTTGGTTACATCATTTATGTTGAGATGGTATATTATGTGAGAACAATGTAGCAAGATGTGCACGTTAAAAGTGTCCATAGCAAAACCAAAACAAAATACAACTCAAAAACAAAATAATTAATTCAAATAAACCATGGCGACTAAGAGATGACCAGTCACAACTGACAGCGCCCGTTCACGCACATGACGCATGGATCAGCACCATTCAGCTCAACCATTTTGAAGGGAACTAAATGGTCCGACACACGCGCCACCATCAGCGAGACATTTGAGTGAGCATGACATACTCTCAACCGCCAGGGCACATTCAAGTCAAGAACTGCCGAAAGATCAAGAAGAGAAGTTAGGGCCGGCTTCCAGCTCGGCTGTTTTAACAATTTGTATTTAGATTCATTGAAGAATCTACAGTTTCATCATAATTTCAGCCGACGTCCACTGCTGGACATAGGCCTCCTCCAAGCATCACCACATTGCCCGCCCGGTCGCGTGCGTCATTACAGTCTCACAAAAAAAGAATATTACTTGCGCGAAAAACTTGGCCGAGAATTCGCGATTATTTCAATAATAAGGGTCAAGGCTCGCCAACAATTTCTACAGCACCTAATAAAGAAAACAAATGAACAAAGAAAAAGAGAAATAAACCAGGCAATTATAAAAATACGTGGAAATGCCACCCACAAGTCAGCTACAACGCTGGACGTGCTGCAACAACTCTGTCAAGAATTCTGCAGACAATGCAATTTGTCATCACTACGATTGGAAAGGCACGTCCAATGATGTTTGTGTCAGCGTTATATTACCGTCTACACATATAAACAATGCGTTTATTGTTGATTGTACACGTTGATTAGAATGTGTTAGTTGAATTAATGTTAAAATTCTTGATCTATGCTGGGTGGCGATTGAGTTACCTGTATCATTAAAAGATTAGACGCTCGTTGCTAAATAATAACAAACGCACGGGTTGATCTTCAAGGTTAAACCGCACTTGCCAAGGTCATTCTGTGGATGGGTGACCATCTTTAAATACCGAGTTTCCTCCGTGCCTCGGAAAGTACGCAAAGCCGTTGGTCCCGGCTGTCATTTGTAGTTCTTGTGACAGTCTTACGGGAGTCTGAATCCTGCAATTCTGTCAAATAATTCAATGACTACAATCTATCCCAGGCATGGCATGTGGAAACCGGTTTCGGTCCCAGAGTAAAACCAGGGAAAAACAGGTCAAGTGGACCGAAACGTTACGTTACGTTACGGGCTACGCAGAGGTGACTTATAGAGGTACACCCATATTTCAGCAGTGATCATAATATACTTCATACCTTATTTATAGACTAGGACTTCCCCCGTGACTTCGTCCGCAAAAAATCTGATAGCTCGGCTAGTTTGCATGATATTTATATAATTTACTAGCTGACCCGCGCAACTTCGTCTGCGTGAAGAACCGCTCGACCGATTTTGTGCAAACTTCACATAAACCATCTACTAAATAGTCCGAACAAAGCCTAAACATTTGGTTTGGATAGGTGAGCCCGTTCTTGAGTTATAAAATTACAACGAAAAGTGGCATTGATTTTTATACATATTTATAGCCTTTGTTATTTTAGTGATAATTTAGCTCACTATTGGTTAAAAAAATGGTTAAAATCGATCCAGTAGTTTGGAGTTTATAGTAACAAACAGCTTTATAATATTAGTGTAGATGTACTCGTAGATCAGATACCATAAAGGTTAGGGGTATTAAAGTCACTGATTTTGTTAATTCCTTTAATCCAATGTTAATTACTGCTCATACATAGATGAATTAATAAGGACGAAAGGGTTAATTATAATTAACCGTTGTTTTAATAATGAAAGGATTTTAAGAACATAAGCCTAGTAATTTGGTAGCGCATATGCTTGGTAATCATAACTTCGATTGAGCGAGACCAACTTTGAAGAAATTACAGCTGATATGTTATGGTATTGTAAATTTGTTAGTCGTAAATGTCGAAAACAAAGTAAAAAATACTACGATTGTGTTACACAATTCATAATATAATACACATATAAGTTATTTCTTTAACTGTACCCATTTATTACACAATGCAATGGATTCTACCTAGATTTCTGTATATGCCTATCTTTGAATGGACATTTACGACAATTTAAGCGACACCTGTCTTTAACAGTGATGAATGTATTGCCTTAGACATTTAATTAAGACGGATCTCTTCTAGATGATTCAATACCATTGAATGTAGATTAACATTAATAGTCTATTCATGCCTGTAATCTCTGAATGGTTAGGCAGCAGTGTACCTTCAGTACATTCACATTTCGCCAGTCATGTTTAAGTCCCATGTGGTAGTCGTGGTAGTAATTTATACAACAAGTTAAGTTTAGTTTTTTTAATTAAAATTTAAAAAATACCCCGGACACATTGGGTTATAATTTCAAGGTATTTTTTCATTTGATACCCTTATTGAAGGAGTTGTGAAAAAAAAGTAATTCACCATTTTGTGGTGGCAGCCATCTTGGATAGGAAATTTATTATAGCGTATAGTGTTGTACTAGTCAAGCCTTTTCATTTGATACCCATATTGAGGGAGTTGTTGAATAAATATGTAATCCGCCATTTTGTGTCGGCGGCCATTTTGGACCGATATTCCTTTGACAGACACAGACACACAGACACGTCAAACTTATAACACCCCGTCGTTTTTGCGTCGGGGGTTAAAACACATAACATCAAGCCTGTTTTCCCTGCAGAGTAAGACAGAGTACCGACATATTTTGAAAAAAATAATTAAGTCCCATGTAATAGGCGGCGAGCCTATATTGCCTTATCAACCGGGCACAAATCAACCGGGCACAAATCTTCGACTCCTCTCTCTCTCTCTCTCTAGCATGCTATTGAGAAATTTCTCATAAAATCGTTTTTATTTTTGCTTGCGATCAATATACAAACGAGGTACAAATTATATTTAAGTAAGTAATTAAACTAAGTATGGTTTCGTCTTATAATATAAAGAGCGAGCTACCGAAGCATGCCCTTCGCGTTATCTCAGATCTTAACTTTCTCTGCCGCCACTGAGAAAACGTATTATTTGGAGTAGAAAATACAATTAGAATTGTTTAAATTTTACCTACTGCTTTACTTATTTAGTTATGTAGGCGTCTCTCACGTTTGAATCATGAGCATTCTTAAATTCAATTCCATTCATTGTAAGTAAAATTTGTTTTTATTATTCTAAAGAAAATATGTTATTACATTTTTCTGAACATACTCGTAATATAAGTACCAATAATTTTTCGCATTGTTGTCGATTGTCTTGCACAGAATAATAGCAATAGGTAATAGTTTTGTTATTAAGCTATTGCATAGCTTCTATCGCGGGCCTTGAGCGTGGAGACGGAATCCAGAAAAAAACCTAACACCAAAGAGTATGTAAACCTATAACACCCCATGTCAGACAATGACAATGACAAGCTAGTTTTTCTTTTTAATATATTGCCGTAACTAGGAGTTGTAGGTTGTATACATTTGATGTTAGACCTTCTTTGTAACCATTTTTTATCAACTTATGCAATTATAATTATTTATGTATTTTATTTTTCCGCTTGTTGCCGGCTCGAGGACCAAACGCAGACTGAATGTTCAGGCTCGGCTTCCCATCACGATGAAATTATGAATTTTATAATCGTAACAAAAACGACGGGGTGTTATAAGTTTGACGTGTCTGTGTGTGTGTGTGTGGAACATTCATTATAAAATTCATAATTTCATTTTCAATCATTCATTATTAAATCCAATAAAATACATAAATAATTACAATTGCATAAGTTGATAAAAAATGGTTACAAAGAAAGTCTAACATCAAATGTATACAACCTACAACTCCTAGTTACGGCAATATATTAAAAAGAAAACTAGCTTGTCATTGTCATTGTCTGTCATGGGGTGTTATAGGTTTACATACTCTTTGCCGTGGCGTTAGTTTTTTTTTCTGGATTCGGTCTCCACGCTCAAGGCCCGCGATAGAAGCTATGCAATAGCTTAAAAACACGTATCTAATATTTTTCGATGATCTAACTGACGGACTAAACAGAAACATAAGTTTTTTGTCTATTGTCATCCCTTTTATTAAAAAATACGGAAGATATCCCAATAAGTGATCGTGTATGTTTAAGTTAGGACTTGTGATGCAAATACCCTTATTTTGTTAGTTAACGTAATAGTGTTATGTGCCAAAAACAAAACCATTGTCTTCTTGTCAAAGAAGATATCATCAAACATTAAAACAATACAACCGTGTGAATCCGAAACAATAGGTATTTGAACTTGAGCTACTTATTATTGCTATCAGCATTAATTGAAAGTTAAAACACTAAACAATCAACATTGATAAGTAGGTATCTAATTAATTAGTAACCTATGTCCGATGAATCATGTTCTTGATATTAATTACCTACAATTAATGTTATTACAACTATCACCCAGCTCTTAATATGCAGTTTGTTTTTTTAATTACCGGAATGAAAAATGGTTTTCAACTTGTTGTTGCACAAATATTTTTTTGCCAACTGAAATTAATTTTGTTTATAATATTTGAAAGAAAAATGTTACAGAAAGTGAAAACTATAGATACACACGAACATAGAAACTCCTCTTTTCTGAAGTCGGTTAGAAAGTAGGTAATCGCGAATCGCGCGTTTCTATTGCTTCTTGTCGCATTAGCTCTATGTGGTGTGGTGCCCCTTAATTTAGTTAGACGAAGGAGTTTCTTCATGACTGTACATCTTAATTCCTTATAAGTTATCTCATACATCATATAAATAGACAAAAATGCTAATTTTAGTTGCATAGACATGTTTTTGCTAGCGCATTTACATCATAGATGTAATTATTACTTTTGATTTTACTTTTATTGCATTCAAAACCGGCCTAGTGCGAGTTCGACTCAAGCACCGATGGTTCCGTTTCGTACAAATCGTATAAACTTCATAATGTAGGCCGATTTTTTTTGTTATTAAACTACGTATAATTACGTTTTTCAATTTTTTTGCTTGATGTGCCTGATGGAAATACCTATTAACACTTTGCTCGACCCGGGAAACGAACTCAAGTCCTCGTGCTAACAATAAAAATGTATTTTGTACCTATTATTTCCTAGAAGTTATAAAAAAGCAGTTTGTCATTATAATAAACATGTTTATCTCCCGTCATAATGATAGACCATTGCGCCGTGCGCCATGCAGAGGTCAGCAGGGTTCAAAGTCAAGTGTTTACAGGCATTATTAATTATCATTTAATAGTTAGAACAGGCCCATCTCACTTCTAAGCCATGTCTACAAGTTGTTTTCCAGAGTCATCACGAATCGTCTCGCGCGCAGGTTTGACGATTTCCAGCCACCCGAACAAGCCGGTTTCCGAAAAGGCTTTAGCACCGTGGACCACATACATACGCTTCGGCAGGTTATACAGAAGACCGAAGAGTACAACTTGCCTCTCTGTTTAGCGTTTGTGGACTACGAGAAAGCCTTTGATTCGATCGAGACCTGGGCTGTACTGCAGTCTCTCCAACGGTGCCAAATTGACTACCGGTACATCGAGGTGTTGAAGTGTTTGTACAAAAACGCCACCATGTCAGTCCGACTTCAGGACCAAGCCTCGGAACCTATCCTTCTGCAGCGAGGTGTAAGACAGGGAGACGTCATATCTCCGAAACTGTTCACCGCTGCACTGGAGGATGTCTTCAAGGTTCTGGACTGGAGAGGGCTAGGCATCAACGTCAATGGCGAGTACATCACTCACCTTCGGTTTGCCGACGATATAGTGGTCATGGCTGAGACCATGGAGGACCTCAGTACAATGCTCGATGACCTCAGTAGAGCTTCCGAAAGAGTGGGTCTAAAAATGAACATGGACAAGACGAAGGTCATGTTGAATGCCCATGTCACACCCATTCCTATCAAGATCGGAGGCTCTACACTCGAAATTGTAGACGATTATGTATACCTAGGACAAACGGTCCAGTTAGGTAGGTCTAATTTCGAGAAAGAGGTCAATCGTCGAATCCGACTCGGCTGGGCAGCGTTCGGGAAACTGCGCGGTATCTTCTCGTCCAACTTACCGCAGTGTCTCAAGACGAAAGTCTATGACCAGTGTGTGTTGCCAGTGATTACATACGGGACCGAAACGTGGTCGCTCACAATGGGCCTTATCAAAAGGCTTAAAGTCACCCAAAGGGCAATGGAGAGGGCTATGCTCGGAGTTTCCTTGCGTGATCGAATCAGAAATGAAGACATCCGCAAGAGAACCAAGGTCACCGACGTAGCCCGAAGAATTGCTAAACTTAAGTGGCAGTGGGCAGGGCACATTGCTCGCAGGACGGATGGCCGTTGGGGCCGAAAAGTTCTGGAGTGGCGACCGCGAACCGGAAGACGATGCGTTGGAAGACCTCCCACTAGGTGGACCGATGACCTGGTGAAGGTTGCGGGAATCCGGTGGATGCGAGTCGCAAGGGACCGGTCAATGTGGCGACACTTGGGGGAGGCCTATGTCCAGCAGTGGGCGTCTTTCGGCTGAGATGATGATGATGAATAGTTAGAACAAGGAAAAGTAATTTGATTAGGTATGCTAAATAAATGTATTTGTTTTAAGGTGTGAATGCCACTTGATATATAAAATGGTAAACTGACTGACTGACTGATATATCAACGCAGAGCCCAAACCGCTGGGTCTACAGATTCCAAATTTGGCATGAAGGTTCCTTATGTGGTCTAGGGGTGCACTAAGAAAGGATTTTTCAAAATTCACCCTCTACGGGGGTGAAACGGGCCCCCAAAGTTTGTATGGGGAAACAAGATTAGTTAGACTATTTTATTCGAAACTTCACAAGAGTACTCCTATTGATAAATGAGAAGAAACAGGCTTCAGTTTTTTTCAAAATTCAACCCCTAAGAGGGGTAAATGAGGTGACAAAGTCTAAAAATCAACGCACAGCCCAAACCGCTGGGTCTATAGATTCCAAATTTGGCAAGTAGGTTCCTTATGTAGTTTCAGGGTGCACTAAGAAAGGATTTTTCAAAATTCACCCTCTAAGGGGGTGAAACGGGGCCCCCAAAGTTTGTATGGGGAAACAAGATTAGTTAGACTATTTTATTCGAAACTTCACAAGAGTACTCCTATTGATAAATGAGTAGAAACGGGTTTCAGGTTTTTTCAAAATTCAACCCCTAAGAGGGGTAAATGTGGTGACAAAGTCTAAAAATCAACGCACAGCCCAAACCGCGGGGTCTACAGATTTCAAATTTGGCAAGTAGGTTCCTAATGTAGTCTAGGGGTGCACTAAGAAAGAATTTTTCAAAATTCACCCTCCAAGGGGTGAATTGGTGAACAGGCCTCAAAATTTTGTAAGGGGAAACAAGATTGATAAGACTATTTCATTCGAAACCTCAAAAGAGTACTCCTGTTGATAAATACAAGATAGCGCCGAGGAAAAGTATTTGTTTTTCCATCTTGGGTGTCGTTTACATGGTTTTCGAGGTCGCTGATTACAAAAATGAGATCGAAATGAAAATCGAAATGGCGTTGAAGTAAATTTTTCGTCATGTGTGTCGTTTTCATGTTTTTTGGGGTCGCTGATATCGAAAATGAGGTCAAAATGAAAATCCAAGATGTTTCCGTCATGGGTGTCGTTTGCGTGGTTTTCGGAGTCGTTGATAATAAAAATGAGGTCAAAAAGAAAATCCAAGAAGGCACCTAGGATTTTTTCTCGTTTTTCCTTCATGGGTGTCGTTTTCATGGTTTTCACTGAACCCAAATCCAATTTTTCTTTAATTTTTGTTTGTCTTCGTAGCTACGTATCGTTATGTAATTTACCGGCCATAGTTATTCCATCCTAGACAATAATTTAAGATTATACACAATACTTCTGCAAAGTTCCTCTGTTCTGCTTTGAAACTAACTAATTTATGAGCAACCCAGATATGTAAATCTTTAAAAGTCTGCTGGATCTTGAATTTTACTTACTCTTTGTTTTGCGCAATGAAATTCTTCCATTTTTTAATTAAAATTACCCCGAATTCAACGCGAGCAAAGCCGCAGACAAAGCTATGTAATACATAAAAATCTCGTGTCACATTGTTTGTAATCGAAGTCCTCCGAAACGACTTCACCGATTAAATTTTTTTTTGTGAATATTTGGTAGTTTAGAGAACAAGTCGAAGGCTACTTTTATACCCCTATGTGACAAGGGTGGTTTACGCGGACGAAGTCGCGGGCAACAGCTAGTTTCCTTATAAATTGCTGGCATTCATTCTGCTAAAAATTAGAACGGGTAGGTAGTAACCTACATTTCGTCAGAATTATGTTTGGTCAAGTCACATTTAGTGCGAATCTGTACAGGGTTTAGTGCGTCGTTTGCCAAATTGAACGGGGCAAAAGAAGGCGTCATTTTCTGTCTCTTTACCGTCAATAACTCCTTGGCCCCACGGTTATTATTAAATATTTAAATAAAAATTAAAATTCTGTAGGTGCTAAGGATGAGTTATTGGAGCTGAATTCATAGCAAATGACCCCTTCTTCCGGGCCGTTTAATTTGGAAAACGATACACCGAACACCCTGTATAATATTAACCACGCGCAAATCATCCCCACGGCTGTAACTTAATTTATTGTTTCCAAAAAAACCCTACGAATACAAGAGAAACGAAACCGAAATATTATTAAAATACGAGTAAAGCTTACTTTCCAAAACAAAAAGCATATTTATTGCCCAAAGAAACACCATTCGCCCTACAATTTTCCAAGAAAACTCCTCATCAATACCAGGCTAGCATAACATTGCAAGTACCTAACCATCGGAGCGTGCGGGTTTAACGTTTCACGTGCGACCTCCAATAGTTTCCTACCAGCCTAGTATATATTCTAGCACACACTATATTTTTATAACTGCTAATTGGCTAAATAATTAGTGGTATGCATTAATATTAATAGTAGAAAATTATATTTAATGATTCGCTGGAGTCTATAGTTTAGGTTGAGTTCTTTGTATGTAAGAAGAAAGGAATCTTACAACACGTTTTCTAAATATCAAAAAAGACTGATAGCGATCCAGTTATTACAAATAATAGATCATCAACTTCTAGTTTTTTATTAATGCTTGATTCAAGCTGGTTTAGAGAAAATAGGTTGAATTGTGATGAAAAGACATACTGAGTTTATCAAATAAATAAATAATAATTGTCGAAGACAAAGCGCGTCAAAGATCATGAGTGGGGGCTTATGACGTCACTTTCCAGTAAAAGAATGTACTCAAATGTGACGTCACACGAGTTTTAGACGCGCGCCGTTCGTCCTAATTTTTTGTTTACGTGAAAAAAGAAAAAAAGGGTCCAATATTTTTTGGAAATCTACCTGACAGACTTCTTTTTTTTTGTAGTCATGGCGTGCCCTACTGGCGTTGCCTCTCACATCTGCCTTGCCTTTGATCGTATAGTTGTGGCCACTATCGGAACTTAAACCACTATCTGGGGGTCACGGCCAAGCCACATATTTTGACTAAGGTGTAGAGTTTGTGAAGTTAGGCCTTGTAGAGTTAGGGCGTGTAGTGTTAGAAGCTTGGCTCTACATGAGATCTGATAACTTTTTGACAGTGCGAGTCATATGGGCTCGTCTTGGCAACATTTTACATGAAAAACTTTTTTGCAAAAAATATAACCGACTTCACACAAAAAAGTGAAAAATAACTTTAGCTTCAGAAGTCGGTGACCTTTGTTTGATTGATTTAGTTTTTTTGTCACCGACTTCTGAAGCTAAAGTTATTTTTCACTTTTTTGTGTGAAGTCGGTTATATTTTTTGCAAAAAAGTTTTTATTTTTCACTTTTTAGTGGTTCACATGTGCTTACCCTTTCACAGCGTATCGGTGTGATTTTTTGTTATGAACTGGTGTAAACAATAGTCAGACGTGAGTCTTCACCGATCCCAGTACATTTGCTATCATTTATTAAGGAGTTCAGTTGCCTATCTTCCGAAATCACCAGATCTTTATCAAATCGAAATGGGATCACTCCGAGAAAGTACTCTGCCTAAAACTACCCAAACCGCTTCTGGTGTGCCTATAATGTTAAGGAGCTACCTCTATTTCTCCGGGATCCCATTGAATGGAACTTTACACGTCTAACTGTCGAAATCTGGGTGTATTGTATACTTCTGCGTACTCCCTCAGAGCATACAGGTGTGATGTTACGTCATGATGTTGTATAAACAATAAACAACCAAGCGATTGCAGCAATTACTGCAGCTTTGCCGTGTATTTTTGAAGAGTTCCATTTATATCTCCGAAGATCAGCATAAGATCTTAACCAAATTGACATGGAACCACACGGAAAGCACCAGCTTTCAAATAAAAGAAGAATCATTAAAATCGGTTCACCCAGTCGAAAGTTCTGAGGTAACAAACATTGTCGAAATCTGGGTATATTGTACACATCTGCGTACCCCCTCAGAGCATACAGGCGTGATGTTACGTCATGATGTAGTATAAACAATGAACCTACAAGCGGATGCAGCAATCTCTGCAGATTTGCCGCCTATTTTTGAAGAGTTCCATTGTATATCTCCGAAGATCAGCATCAGATCTTCAACAAATTAAAATGGGACCCAACGGGAAGCACCAGCTTTCAAATAAAAAAAGAATCATCAAAATCGGTTCACCCAGTCGAAAGTTCTGAGGTAACAAACACAAAAAAAAAAAAAAAAATACAGACGAATTGAGAACCTCCTCTTTTTAGAAGTCGGTTGAAAATGTTTTTGGTGGGATTTTATTTTTTCAATGGAACTTCGCGAATCAATTCACAAATGTTTACTAACATAAGGCCCCCCTTGTCAATGTCATTCAAGCCTCAATATATCTTTGTAGGTGCTACAAAGCTGCAAATAAAATGAACAGCTTATCCTAGATTATCTTGCTTTAGTATCCAACTATATTGTTATACACTAATTACACACATTCAAAGGCATTGATACTCTTTGTCCTTACAAATTAATTCTAGTCACACCTCCACCATTTTCATTCTGCCCGCGTCTAGCGTTTTGACATGCCCATGGTCGCGTGGCGAAATTCCGATTACGATACGAACCTGATTAGTATGTTGCCGTCTCTTTCTTTCGTATTGTCCTTGACGTAGTGCGTGAGAGACAAGACTATTGGAATTTGATGTTAGTTTCGAGATTGCTTTGTTAACTTCTTTTCTTCTATGGACTCCTGGTAATACTAAGT
Organism: Xestia ashworthii; assembly: GCA_950022955.1. NCBI lineage: Eukaryota > Metazoa > Arthropoda > Insecta > Lepidoptera > Noctuidae > Xestia > Xestia ashworthii. The sequence goes on from OX465570.1 coordinate 19,430,525, forward strand.
TGAGTTGTCTTTGTTTTAGAGTAATTTATTAGTTGTTAGAGTGGTTGGTCTATGTTCTTAAGATTTATTGACTTGGTTTGAAGACGTGATTCTAGTTAATTTGGATAGAGGAATAATTTTGTAATAAATTATGTATGAGCTGTTACAAAAAAAGGAGTTTCGTGCTTACCCGTTCGAAAAAGATGTAGTTATTAGAGAATAAACGACTGCATATTAGAGAATATGCAGTCGTTTTGTCAACATCTTTTGTCTTCAAGCATTTAATCGTTTATATTTACAGACATATCCACAAGCAGATACTCCAGTTCTCTTGGGAGTTAATTTGCTATTTAACTACCAAAAAAATGTAAACACACTGTTGTACTGGAATACTACGATTAAGAGGCCGGCGAAGCATGCGTTTTTCATACAAACGTAATACCAAAATTATATGAAAATCAAACATATTAATAAGGTAGTATGTATAATAATATATTTCGATTGTATTATAGAATATCTATGTTCCCAAATAAATATTTTGAAAGGACAATGATATAAAGACGAGATAAGAGGAATTCAAAATTTCTATAGAAAATTTATTTTTCTCATAACTCTTGTTTAAATCAGTGAACATTCAAAATATGTGTTTGGGAACCTATATATTCTGTAATCCAATCAAAATAAATACACTACCACGTCATGTCACAGTGACAGCTGTTTTTAGATAATCAGACTTATCTCTTCGGAGAACATGGTCCTAAAAGTTTACCACAAACGTTTTGAATCCTTGACATAAAACCTTGCTTACCTAAGTCCTAGCGGCCACTTGAGCAGTGATGCAATGAGTTACTCTTTACCTTCAGAAGCAAACCAACCAACCACCAACTCCACTCTCATTTTCAATTTCCCTCACATTTCACATCGTACGTGATTTGTGCAGACTTGCACTACTGAGTCACGTCGACCTTGATACGTCGTTACTACGTGTCGTCAGTTCACGAGTGGTTGTCCATGTGACGTGCGAGTCGTCGTGTGTGCATCGGTAATCGAGTGAGGTTTGTGTATCGAATCGATTATGGTGGAATATTGATTGATCTTCTTACGATGTTTCGTGGAATATATCTGACGGTGTTTCGCATTATTACTCTTGCTACACAAGTTTGTAATTACTGCCATAACGAACGTACATTTTTGAAATTGAAATGAGGTAACTCGAAATAATGACTACCTAAGCGACTTAAATTCGGTCATCTGCCATCACTGAATCGTGTTTGAGTCGTCTCAGCACAATTCGAACAGTTGCACCAGTATATTGTACTTTATAGTCGTCTGGCCACTCTAATAAAAAAAAAAATAATTTAAAATAGCCTTTATTCTACCACAATTTAACAGGTATTTAACAAAACTTTCAAAATAATCACAAATGTTATACAATACAATACAATACAATACAATGTCTTTATTTTTTCTCTTCACAAAGGTAAGTTGTAACAATGTTTTCTTAACAAAATGCAGAATATTATGTTCCTTTGTGAGAGACTGGCGTCCATACTAGGATACCCTGTGTGACGGATCCCCAGGCTCTCACCTCGAATTAAATGTAATTTACTTATAATATAATAGCTAAATTGAATACATATATATATGATTTAATGCAGAAGGGAAAAAGGCAGACTAACTTAATTAATGCAAACAAATAAAAAATTTAGATATGGTGTAGTGTAATGGGTGTATAAGTAAAGTGTCCTGTGAAGTGTGCAGGTGAAGTGAGTAGGTGATGTGTGCAGGTGAAGTGTGTGAGGAGAGGTAGGATGATAGTGTGGGCGTAAATGTGTCAGGTGATACAGTCATGAACTGGAAATGATTATTACATATTAAGAGGGTACAAGAAGTAATTGCTCTGTAGTGTCATAGTCTAACTTTTGCAACCAGTTTGAGACTTTAATCTTGCAATGTTTATATGGGAGTGAGTAAACTGACAAGCTTTTATTAATTTTGTTGTACAAGTAGTTTGCAAGAAAACCAAAATGCCGACGGGAGAAAGTGGTGTGGAACTGAGTAGTAGGACAAACTGCGTGTTTACGTCGCTTGCCATCAAAAATACCAGGATCATAGGGAAGAGAAGAATGCCTGCGCAATACGGTATTTAAGATGAACAGTTGCCGTACAGTTAATACTCCAGTTCTCTCATAAAGTTCTTTGGTGGGAAATAAGAAAGGCAAAGAATTACTGACCTTTAAAACGGCTCTTTGCGAACGTTCAATCCGGAGCATTGATGTTTTAGTTGCCCCACCCCATACCGTTATGCAGTAAGAGATCAGCGATTGGCACAATGCGAAATAAACTGTTCTCATCACGCCAGGGTCCGCAACATGACGAAGATTTTTAAAAACAAACATTAATTTCCGGATTCTTGAGGAAAGAGAGTATATGTGTTGCTGAAAGCTGAGAGAGCTATCTAGGATGACTCCCAGGTACTTTATAGATTCTGTACGCTGGAGGTGGGGACACAAGCAGTGAGCACTATGGGAAGAAATGCACAAGGATGTATGAGCGGTAATTTTGAAATTATCCAGCGAACAAGAAGGTTTTCTAATGGAAAAAGAAATATATTTTGTCTTATCTACATTGAGGGTGAGTTTATTCTTAGCTAGCCATGACAACACTAAATTAAAGCCTGTCTGCGCGTAGCAGTATACTTCTGGCCAGGTGTCAGCTTCAAACAAAAGCGCTGTGTCATCGGCGAAAGTTATGATCCTTCCACCGGGCATCTTAAGCTCACAGAGGTCGTTGATGTAAGTCAGAAATAATGGAGGACCGAGAATGCTACCCTGTGGCACGCCATGCACGACGGGAAGGTCATTGCTAGTCCATTCATCCACCCTGACTCTCTGAAATCTGTTGGTGAGGTAGTCAGAAAAAAGCTCAAGCTGTGTACCCCTTACACCAATGTTCTCTAATTTCCCCAGCAATAGTGGGACGGAGACCGTGTCAAAGGCTTTGGCCAGGTCCATAAAGATTACAACGACTTTTTTGTTCACATCCAGTTTATCAGAAACAAACTTAGTAAGATCATGAATGGCGTCACTGGTCGACCGGCCAGATCGAAAGCCATACTGAGAAGGCGATAGCAATGAATATTTTTCCAGGTAGTCGACCAGGCGATTTTTCATGATCCTTTCCAAAATCTTGGACAAAGCCGGAAGGATGGAAATCGGTCTATAGTTATTGACACAGGCTCCATCGCCACTTTTGAAGATGGGGCGAATCTCAGCTATTTTCCAGGCATTTGGGAATTTGCCAGAGTCAATGGCGAGGTTGCAGATAAATAATATTGGAGAAATGAGAACATGTCTATATCTCTTCAAAAAGCTGGTAGAAATGTTGTCGTAGCCAACAGCACAACTAGACTTCAGACTATGAATAATATTTCCGATCTCTTCCGAGTCCGTGGGGGAAAACACCATCGAGTTGGAATGAGGCTGGAGCGGAAGCGCCGGGATATTGTCACCCGAATAACAGCGTTCAGCAATATTTTTGCCGATGTTAACAAAAAAGTCATTGATTGTATTAGTCGAGGAAATAGGATCATTAGAATTAATTAACTGTGTGGCTTCGAGTTTAGATGTTTTAGTGTGGGTAATATCTTTTATCTTGTTCCATAGCTCTTTGTTATTAGTTTTAGCAGCAGTCTTAAGTTCTGATTTGTCATGTTCCCTTTTTATCTTTTTTAAAAGTTCGTTACAAAAGTTTCTATATCTTTTATAGGTTGTCAATATGCTTTGGTCTTTAGGATTTTTTTTTGCTTTTTGGTGCAGTTTGTCACGATTCCTCATACATCGTAACAATCCGGTCGTTATCCAAGGCTTGGTTATTTTCTTACGGTTGGGGGTTTTAAATACTAGAGTATTCGAATTTATAATGCAATTAATTGTGTTAACAAAGTACTGAACAGCAAGATCAACATCCGTCATTGAATACAATTCATGAAAGTTAACTTTTGTAATTTCAGAATCAACATTTTCGTAATTTAGGCGTTTAGTTATTCTATTGGTCTTGTTTTTGTGTTTACTTAAATCTAAGACAAGGAAAACGGCATCATGATCGGTGATGGAAGTTTCAGCCACGTAACAAGAAGCAGGGAGTCCAGTTTTTAATATAATGTGATCTAAGCATGTTTTATTGTGTGTAGGGAAGGTATAAGCCGGCAACATGCCATGGGATGCTAAAAGGTTCAGATAATGTGCAGAATTTGAGTCTGTGTTGGTCTCTGTTATGTCCACATTAAGGTCACCTATGAGAATAAAGTTTTGTATATTGGAGTTAGAAGTGAGAAAATGGTCAAGAGAGGTTAAAAAGTTATTAAGGTTTTTGTATCCAGCAGGTCGGTAAACTGCTAGCATGGCTGTATTTTGATTGATTTTGATCATTAGACAATTACAATCAGAAATGGTAGGTTCTTCTATGCACACGCCAATGTTATTTTTGCAGTATACAACGACCCCTTCGTTTTGAGTTACAATATTATTAGTTTTGTAGTAATTATAACCTTCCAGTAGCGGAATGTTGTGTGCACAGGATAACCAGCATTCCGTCAGCACAATGAAGTCCCAACCTATTTGTGATCTCTGTAATAATGTGAGTAAACCGGGTGTGTTACGCGTAATGCTTCTGATATTTTGGTGTAAAACTTTCAGGGATAGTTCAGAATCACTTATAATGTTTTGACAATTATCAATATCGCAGGTGAACGAGCGAGCCACGGAAATACGATCTAAGTCCGAGATTATGTCTTTGGTACTATTGAACTTAAATATTACGGAATAGTGACATTATAAATATGTAGGTGCTGCATGGAAATATAAATAAAAACATGTTATAAGAGTACGAGTCTTGCGTAACTAAAAGATCGTTGCTTAACAATACATTAGAAAATGATAATATCTTGTACATCGTAACTATGCACTCGTGTGGTGGTATGTAAAAGTGGATAATAATACTATGCAATAAAGTCCTAATTGTATCAACTTTGTGAGAATGAATAAAATCATATTCGAAGGTATGATACAATCTTAATTGCAGGGTATTTAGAAAAATTGTCAACACAGTAGGCCTGTTAAACTTTTGTACAAGTACAAATCGTGAATCGGAATATCGTTGTTGATGTAAACAAATATAGTCATGCTCGCAGAGTAACGTTCTATACTCATTCGTGTCATTTTGAATAAAAATATTAAGTTTAGTTTTGACTGTAATCCTGTTTGAGTGTAACGAGTATGTCGCAAGTGTAAAGTATAGTATACGTGTGATGTGAGTGTTAAAGTGTTTAATTGTGAAGTGTAGGGAAAATATGTTTTTAATAATGTTTTTAAGAAGAACACAAAGAGAGGGATAACAAATATCTAATGCTGTAAGTACTAGTTCCAGTCAATCAGACTTTAATTTAAGCAGGTCTTCCTCGCAGTCAATTCGAATTGGACGAGATGTTTCCTTTTCTTTTAAGTATATTTTACCGTAAGAATTCCAAAAGCTGTGATACTTATTATCGGTTTTGAAATTTTTCACAACGTAGCGAAGTTTTTTGGCTGCAGGTGTCAAAAATTCATCGATATATATTGGCTGGGACTGAGATGTTGTAGCCAGTTGAATGTGCGAAGTATTTAACTTGTTATTTGGATTGTCCTTATTGAACGTTCTACATTTTTTGATCATGTTGTTCTTCGTGAACGTTGTAGTAAATTGAATTATAATAGGGTGCTTATTATCAACTTTGGTTTTGATTCGGAAGGCATCGTAAACATCAGAGTCATTTATTGGCTGATCTATAATTTTTCCAATATTTTTTACAATGGTGCGTAAAGTTTCCTTGTTTTCGTTGCGGTCTTTAGGAATATTATGAATCTCAACCGAAGTAGCTCGAGAATTTCGTTCTAGTAGCTCAATTTTCGTCTCCAAATAAGCAATAGTTTTTTTATTTTTAGAATTTTCTTGGTCCAGTCTCTCCATACGTTCCAGGAATCCATCATATTTATCCGAGACAAATTGTAGATCCTTCTTGATGCCATTGGCTTGTTCTTGAATTAAGTGCAATGCCGAGTTGAGTTGGTCTAATTTAAGATTTTGCTGTTGCTGGAAGCTTTCGAACATTTCCTTGATTTCAGCTTTGATTTCCACAACACCTGATTCAACGAATTTTCTTTTAAAAGATCTCTGTGTGATGTTCCTGGACACGTCAGATTTTTCACTTCGGTTTGAAAAAAAGTCTAATTGAGTGTCGGAACCATAACTACCACACTCTGCGTTTGCCAAATTCGGAAACGACGACGAGGATTGCATAGGTACCGGTACAGGTGTTTGTGGGGGTACAGGTGTTGACGGCGGTGTGCGTTGAGTAGCAGCCATATTAGCGGACAGTGGCCGGGCAGTTAGATATGACGTGTTCTGTAGTGCGCTGCGAGGGACGACGTCCGCGCAGTGGAGGTGGCAGCTGGGCGGAGCCAACGTCCTTGCAAGTGTAGCCGGTGTGCTGTAGCGACGTGGTATGTGTGTGTGTGTGGTCTACACTACTCACGCAGTTTATACTCTTGACTAGTCTGGGCGCCTGGTACTTTTAGTTCGCTCACGGATTATTATTTTAGCTTAAATTTAATGTAGTGTGTGGGATTCGAAATAAATAAAGAGATCACTTTACCTCTTATTATTTAATAAATTATGCGTCTTTCGTCTTAAATCGTCGTCCGTCGTAATCTCTATCCTATCCTCCGCGCATCTGTCTTGACACACACTCTGTGTTGTCACTCCATCATCTTACATTCCCGCATTCAATCAGTGTTGCCACTTTACTCACCTTACATTCCCACATTCGGCCATTCTGACTTTCATGACTGTCCTCAGTCATGCGTTGCTCTGCTTACATCAACTCATATCTCGCTTACTATACACTCATTACTCTTACAACCAAACACATACCATTTAAACAACATAAGTTATTAATATTAAAATTAACTTATGTTAAATACAATAATTAACAACATTTATAATACAAGTAAACTTTAACACCATAAGAAACTAAAGAAAAAAAAATATATAACCTTATCACTTACAAAACAAAACAATAAGCAGTCTTACAGCATCATTACATCATGTACATACTCGTATCTATGTAATAAATAAGACAGATTATACCAGAACCTAATCGCAAACGACGTGTCTCCTTTAAATTCCAAATGAAAATATTCACAATGAAATTGTGCTCTTTTAAGCTATTCATTCATCATCATGCATACATTCCTTATACTTCACACCATAATAAGTTAACATGTTGGCCACAACTTCATACTGTCGGCTGCAGTTGACGTCTTGTTAGGACCTTCACTGCTACTATCACACTTCTCTACATCATAACGATCTTTTCCTTTCACTTTGGTAACTTTGTATGGGCCAAAATACTTTGGTTGGATTTTCAACCCTGTTCCAAATTGTGTTCTTCTTATTGCTACTTTATCGCCTTTATTATATTCAACACTTTTCTTTCTCTTCTTATTGTAGCTTTTAATATTTTCTTCTTGTATCTTTAATATCTGTTCTTTGGCCTTCTGCCTGAGCTCTTCTCTTTCTAGAATAAAACTGTCCCTTTCTTCTTGCCGCAGCATTTCATAAATGTTGACATCTTCTTTGCTCTTCATTTTAACACCAACCAGAAGTTCATGTGGTGTTGTACCTGTACTCCTCTGATAAGTGCTATTGATAGCTCGCTGCACACGACTAACGTGCCGATACCACAGTGTAGGGTTTTCTATACACAGCTTCGACAGGACTGAAATAATTATTCTGTGTATACGCTCAACTTGTCCATTTCCTCTTGGCATTCCTGTGGTAATTTTCACATGCACTATCCCTTCTTCTTTGCAGTAGTCTTGGAACTCAGAACTGGTGAACGCTGTTCCTCTGTCTGTAACAATCCTACCTGGATTACCAAATTGCTGCTGATGAATACGTAGCTTATCTAACGTCTCTTTGCTCGTAGTGCTCTTTGTAGGAAAAATCCAAACGAACTTAGTAAATCCATCAACTACAGTCAAGATGTGATTGTACTGTTTCTTTGTATCTGACATCGGTCCAATGTGATCAACATGCAGGGTGTGCAAGGGTATAGCTTCTTTGTCAATCACATGTAAGAATCCTTCTTGTTTTCCTTCCTTTCTGCTTGCTAGTAAACATGGAATACATGTTAATAGAAAATCTTCAACTTTTTTACTTACGTTTTTTATAAAATAATCCTTATCAAGCAATTCTAACATCTTCTTTTTGGAAAAATGACCATTTTGGTGAACTCTATTGATAATTTCGTCTTCCATACTTCGCGGAATCACCAACTTCTTGTCAAATCCTTTGTAGAGAAGACCATTGTCCAGCACATAATCTTCATATGGTGCATTCTGTAAAATACTTGTAATAGCTTTCAAACCTTCATCTGCTTGTTGAGCTTTTCTAATGCTGTCAAACAATTCATTGATAACTGCTACATAAGGATTACGGCTCAGTGCATCAGCATGTCGCATACTAGAACCTTCTCTGTGTTCTACAGTAAAGTCGAAATCCTGAAGAAACAAAATCCATCTGGCTACTCTAGTTGACATACCCAGCTCCTTTTTCTTTAAAGTCATTTGAAATGCTCTACAATCTGTTATAATCTTAAAATGTCTACCAAATAGGTAGTGCCTAAACTTTTTGACACCTTCGATAACTGCCAATGCCTCAAGTTCATAGCTTGTATACTTGCTCTCTGTATCTGTTGTCTTTCTGCTCATATAGTAGACAGGGTGTAGCTGCTGATCGTCCACACTACGCTGCATAAGTATAGCTGCATAACCGACACAGCATGCATCCGTGTGTAACTCTGTGTAAAGTTTTGGATTAAATATCTTTAACACCGGATCACTAGACAACTTATTTTTAATTGTATTGAAGGCACGACTCTCATCTTCATTAAATTTAAAATTCGTGTCTTTCTTCAGTAAATTAGTCAATGGACTAACTATCAACGCAAAATCCTGAATGTACTTTCTAAAGTATGAGGCTAAACCAACAAAACTATGCAACTGTTTAACAGTCTTTGGCTCTGGAAACTTAATTATCGCTTCAATCTTGTCATTGGAAGGCCTCACCTTCCCATCTTCGATCACATGACCAAGGTAAGTAATTTTACGACATACCAAGGCTGCTTTTTTCCAGCTGAACTGCAAACCATACTGGGATGCTACTTCCAGAACTTCCTTTAGTCTTTCCACAGCTTGATACTCATCATCCGCCGGAATTACGATGTCGTCAATGAAGATCATAACTTTTCTTTCTGCTATCAGATTTCTAAAAACATAAGTGATAAAACGCATGAAGTACTTAGGACACACAGACAGACCAAATGGTGCTCTCAAGAACTCGTATTGGCCATTGTGTGTAACAAAAGACGTGTATTTTACACTGTCTTCATCAACCTTAAGATGAAAGAACCCATTTTTCAGGTCCAAAACACTAAAGACCTTAGCACCTGCCAGCCTATCTATGTAGTCTTCTATTAACGGAAGTGGAAATTCATCTTTAACCATCTTTTCATTGAGGCGTCTATAATCTACACAAATGCGGGTGCTACCATCTTTCTTCCGTACCAGGACCAACGGACTAGCATACTCTGAATAGCTTACCCTAACTATTCCTTGGTTTAACCAATCTGCTACCTGTTTGTCAACCTCTTCTTGTTCCACGAATGAAATTCGACGTGGTCTTTGAGCAACGGGAACATCATCTTTGAGAACTATCTTCAGTTGTATGGGAATATCCTTTGTTTGATTTGGATGGTAATTTTCGATCAAAGTTACCACTTGGCTCTTCAGTTGTTCGCTGCCAATATAACCTATACTATCTGAAACACAGGGAAAACAATTCAATCTGCCTAACCAATCTTCATGTATTGGTCTCATCCATACCAAACTTCCATTCATAATCGTTAAAACATTCTTAAGAAAATCGTGACCTATAATTACATTAAAAGGCATACAGTCTTTAGGCACCACGTAGAATAACACATCGTCGTATTTCGTACCGTCGATAACAACATTTGTTGTTATACAACCTAGTGACTCCACTTTAGAAAAACCAAGTCCAGACAGTGTTATGTTATTGTTCATCACTTTACTGATATTAGCACAAAACTCAGAAGACACCAAGTTCACATCGCTACCTGAATCAATAAGCGCACTTGTCGTTTTTCCACATAATTCTACGATCTTTAAAGGTTTTTCTCGTCGCCATTCTTTGTTTACATCGTAACTGTCAATCTGATTTTGAATTTGAGTTTTTAAATATTTGCCGTCATCTGTCATTTTGTCATTCAGTGAGTGTGACGTATGATCCGCGTTGTTGAACGGTGATTGGCCGAACATTGCTTCCTTGCTCACTCGTTCGCTCCCGCTCCCATTTGTCGATGCGTCGTTGTGACCTTTTCTTTCACCGGAAATGCCGGAACTACGCCATCTTGATGACGTATCTTCCTTACGGCCGCCTACAGCCATGTTTTTTCTGTGCGGGCACTTCGGTGCAATATGACCATACTCATTGCAGTTAAAGCACTTTGGACCTTGTGCCTTCTGCGGACAGACTTCCGAAACATGATTGCCGTCACCACAGTTATAGCACCTTGTTATCGTTTTTTCGTAACGTACGAAACCGCGTTTTTCGTTTTTGTAGGTACTTCTAGAATATTCCAGCTTCATCTTTTCCTTAACAGTCTCGTAAATTTTTAACTTTTCTTTAAGATGAGGATACGTAGTAACACCGTAAAGCATGATTTTATTGGCCTCGTGGTCATCGATACCTTCAACTATATATTTGATTGCGACACTGTCGGCCATCTTGCCTCGTCTTGCCATTTCTTTCATCACAAGCAAATAATCCATACATGTTTCGTTCTTCATTTTCTTCCGGGCACTCATCATTTCGTGAATGGTTTTAGAGTCGGTGGTGTCTGGGAACTCTATTAATAACTCGGCCTTCAACTCACCCCATGTCTTGAATGGCCTCTCAGATCTCAGCCAAAGCGCCGCGGTACCTGTAAGCGCACGCCTTGCCACCAGCAGTTGTTGTACTGGGGTCCACTCGAAGATTACAGCGTTTTCTTCAATTTCTTGAATCCATCGGGACGCCGGATAGGATTCATTCTGACCGCTATACTTCGGCACCAGGTCCGCGCTCATTTGCAGCGTGGAACCTGTTGCTGCCTCGATCTTCATTTGTTTTTCACTTGTCATTGTTTTTTCAAAACCACTACGTAAAAACATTTGCTTCGCTTCTTTATTTTATTTCTAATCCCGGACGAGCCCCCAAAATGTAGTGTGTGGGATTCGAAATAAATAAAGAGATCACTTTACCTCTTATTATTTAATAAATTATGCGTCTTTCGTCTTAAATCGTCGTCCGTCGTAATCTCTATCCTATCCTCCGCGCATCTGTCTTGACACACACTCTGTGTTGTCACTCCATCATCTTACATTCCCGCATTCAATCAGTGTTGCCACTTTACTCACCTTACATTCCCACATAAATATAATAATATAATTGAATATAATTGAATTTAAGTTTTAAATTAACAACATTATTGAATAAAAAATTAAAAAAATATTTATAAATTATCATTACCATGCATCATAAAATAATATCATTATTGATTCGAAAAAAACAATTTAGTACATTATAATCTATTCATAATCATTATTAAGAATTATATTTTCATTTTATTTAATTTGTGGAAGTCGCCTCTTTGGCGTAGGCCTCCCCCTGCTTCCTCCAGTTGTCTCTGTCCCTAGTCAGTCTTCTTCAATCTGGTCCACATCTTTGTTTAAATATATCTTCCCATCGTTTTTTCAATCTACCTATATTTCTTTGCCCTTCTCTTGGTACCCATTCTGTCAGTTTCTTGGTCCATCTCTCTTGGTTTTCCTTCTTATTGTTTCATTTTTGATTTTATCTGATAGTTTTATTCCTAACATGCTTCTCTCCGCTGGCCACCCTAATAACATAGGAATATTGTAAGTAAGGTATTGTAGAACCCGGAATTACGGATGGGTAACATGAGCTTGTCATATTTAATGATTCGACATAAACTAGCTAGTTATTTGCTTATTGACGCACATTTATTCTGAATAGTGGAGATGACTCATCTTGACCACTCTACATAAAACACTGACGCAGTTAAAATGTTGTAACATTCACAAACTTTCTAAGTAAGCGCTTACGGTCGACAATAACATTAAAGTTTTTACTTGCATTTTTTCCTGCTGTATTCTTAAAAACATACCTAGGCCATTTTTATTCTACGGCTAATTTATGTGCCCTTTATACAATACTTTTATTTAAGTATTTATTTATTTATTAAAACTTAATGCACATAATGCACAAAGCCGGATTTAATGCCTTGGACTTACTTTTCTGGAATATGCAAGTCTTATGCTCCTGGTTATGACTTGCATGCATCCACTATCTTTAGTAGGGTGTCAACCCCGCTGTTTGTTGAGCTACGACAGTCCTACTTGCTACAAATATTATAAACGTGAAAGTTTATGAGGATGGATGCTGAACGAATTTGGATAAAATCTGGCACATAGGTAGTTAGAACCTGGATTAACACATATGATACTTTTTATACCGGTAGTACGATCCCGTGGGACAATTACAGAACTCCACATAGGCGAAGCTGCGGGTATAAGTTATTTTATTATAGGGCTGACTAATGCTGCAGCAATAATGAGTGCGACAATAGCACTCGATGTTGTAATAGCATGTAATGTAACATGTTCAAGGAAGACAAGTTGGCGGAAGGCGCACCACACAACTGTTAACAAGATGTTACATCTCGGTTTTATAGCGCGGTCGAGAGGCGGCGCACTTAGATGTGATGTGATGCGATGTGCGTGATAAGAGATCTGTTCACGTATTTGTGTGATGGGCGGTTATTGCTTAAATTCAGGCCACGTTAGTAATTGTTAGGAAAATTAGTGATGGTGTTCATCTTGATTTTAAGTGGGGTCGGCGCTGCATTTTTTTTCTGCCATTATCTCCATTTTCAATCGTCACGCTGTCATTTTTCGTGGGGTATGGAGTTTGTTTTTAAATCTAATTTGCTTTGTCCTTTTTAATTAAGCCCTGAGAAAAGGGGTGTGTTAAACATGGTTCAAAAATCCGAGCTGCTGAGCTTGGATATGTCTGCCTATAGACTTCCTAAGGAGTTTAGGTACGTAGGATCTGAGTAGGTGTCAGTCGGTCTGCTAAAGCATTATTACTGCTTCTAGTTAACCTTATAATCACAAATATTGACACTTCACTACTTACATCCTCTACCATTTCATTATGTATTTTTTTGCAATTTTTAGGATCCTAACTTAAAAGCACAAATTAATGATATTTTTCGTCCATTCACTCTTTCGAATGTGGGTCCTTCAAGTAATTATTCGCAGCCAAGTCCTCAATTGAAACCATTTCCTCAATTTTAAGACTGTCAATACATTATTGCAATATTCCGGTTTAATCTTTGCCTTGCTATAAAGGTCGTTTAATAGGACAGTCAAGTGCATGCACTTAGCTACAGTTTGACTTCTGACAGCCAATAGCTGAAGCATTAAGGGTGGGTCTTGCCGTCTTGTATTCAAAGTGTTACTTATGAAGTGGGGTTTATTGTACAAATCCCAGTTTTTATGGTACGGTTATTTATAACTAAAAGCCAGTCCTTCTAGTTCCTTGACCCTTGTATCGTTTGGGTTTTTTCCACTTTGTGTCTTGCGGATGTCTGCTTGATAATTTTGTTTAATGAATTAATGATCAAACCTGATCAGATACGCGACCAGCACAATTAAACTTCGTTCAACAGCTGTATCTGTATGCTAAAAGTCCAAAGCAAAGATGACGACGACGGGACTGGTCTTGAAAGCAGTTTAAATGTGGTAATTTAGTTTCATTGGTGCGATTAGCCCTTAGAGTTTTATAAATACATAGAAGATCTGGAAATTAAAAGTGCGTACTGTAGGAAGGGCCCGTCATAATCATTCTATTGTCCTTATCTGAATTTATTTGGTTGGCGCAGCATAATTATCTTCTTCTACTTTTATGCTACTCGTCAATTTAGCAGTTACTTCCTTTCCAGCCATATCATCATCTTTGACACTGTCCATCCATCGTTTCTTTAGACTTCTCTTACTCATTTCATTTCTCACATTTTTTTTTTGTAGGTCCTGTGATTTAACTATTATAAATATGGCAGTCACTGGTAGACGTTTAATCTGGTGATACTTTATTATTCCAATAAACGAAAATATTAAACAAAATAATGACAATAATTGAATATGACGGAATATGTTGTGTGAAAAAAAGTGTTTTTTCTCAGCTACTTATTGAAAATACATGTTACACACACCTATTGTTTGTGAATTTAATTGATTTAATGACTATAGATAGGTAGGTATGTGTATACACGTCATAATCATAAAACCTACCACATAAAATGCACAAAAACTGTTGTATAATTAAATTATCAGACTGTATAGGAAAACGAAATACATCCGCTTTTAATGGCGCCAAATGTATAGAAGTGTATGTTTCTAAATATGTGTCCGTTATATACTTACACGTAACTATATAATTATAAAAATATAAGTACATAACGTACTTTGTCTCAAGAAATTACGTCATAAACATTACGTATGTGTACATATTACAAGTTTTTTTATATCCTTCATTCAATATTGGCACACAAATCACTAATTAAAAATATCGCTTCGGGGTATGGCTTCCAGTTAATTAATGTGAGAAATTATGTTTAGGTAATCTTGCGGTAAGTACCTATATCTGTGAACAGACAAGGATTTAGAATTAGTTGTCCCCCTTAAAAAGAGCAATAGGCTACCCCTACTACATGTAACTTAAACATAACTGGGGAAATGTACTATTAATTTCGCTTCGGCCTAACCCTTCGGTTTGTTTCATCATCATCATCATATCACCCGCAAGACGTCCACTCCTGGACATAGGCTCTCCCAAATTTCGCTACATTCACCAGTCCTGATTTATATCTATTCTTCCATTCTAATATTATGAAGAAGAAAGGTTTTTTTTTTATATTTTTGTATGTAACGAATAAACTTAAAACTACTTGACAAATTTGAAAAAAAAATTCAGCTATGGATAGCTACATTATTAGCGAGTAACATAGGATATATTTTATCCCCGTACTCCCACGGGAACGGGAACCACGCGGGTGAAACCGCGTGACGTCCACTAGTGTATAATAATAATCATTCGTCAAATAAATGCGCCGAAAATAAAACTTACTTTTACGACACCAGTTTTAACTTACACCTGTTGTAAAAAAAGTAAATTCAGGTTGCACAATGATTTAAACGCTTGGTTACGAAGGCGACCGTCTGACTCATCAGGTCAAGGCAGTCAGTTTGATTGGTGCCTTAAACAGACAACATCCTGACATTTTCCCGGAATTATTGGGTCACAGATGTTGAGGACAGGTTTTGATAATGATATTGTAATAGTTGTAGTAAGCGCTTGCAAGTCGAATCTCCTTACAAGTGCTTGAAGACTGTTTATAAACCCTTTTGCTGTTAATAGCGGATTTGCTCGCGTTAAAGTGGGAAATTATCTCATGTGAACGAAGATATGTTTTTCTTAAATGACCCGATGACTCTCTCCTCTCCTCTCTCCCGATGATTTTTCGGAATTGCATCAGTAGTTCCTAAGATTATCCCCAACGTCCAAACTTTACCTCTTTATCATATTTAATGTAGATTTTAAGTTGTTTTCAAATCGTTAAAAATTAAAACACTAAAAGTAAAAACAAAACCAGAATATTATTCACGTTAATTTATCTTCTATCTTCTTCTTCTTCTATCTTCTATCTATCTTCTATCTATCTTCTATCTATCTATACTTATAATAAATCTGTAGAGAGGTCATCTATATCTTCTATCTTCTTCTATCTTCTATCTATCTATCTTCTATACTTATAATAAATCTGTAGAGAGGTCAATTCTGTACATGAAATATATTTACAAAATAACTATCGGGGGGTGATTAGTGATCGATACTGATGCCAAAAATGCAATCAGTAAAATTTTTGTCTGTCTGTCTGTCTGTCTGTCTGTCTGTATGTTATTTATAGAAAAAAAAACTACTCGACGGATTTTAACGAAACTTGGTACAATTATTCTACATACTCCTGAGCAGGTAATAGTATACTTTTCATCACGCTACCATTAATAGGAGCAGAGCAGTGAAAGGAAATGTTGGGAAAACGGGAGAAGTTACTTGGTTTTTTTAGCTTCCGTCGCGTGTGCAGCCTTAATGGTTAAAGCTACATAGAAATCATGTATAACGGAAATATTCCACATAAAATTATATAAAAAATATCCCACGACAGCATATGTCTATCTTTTATAGTTGACTCACAATAACACGTGTAACTCCCGATAGCTTAGCAGTTCGGAGAATAAATGTGAATGTAAGTTTGTTTGTTGCGCTTTCACGCGACAACTACTGAACGGATTTGGATGAAATTTTGCACACAGATAGTTTATAACCTGGATTAAAACATAGGATACTTTTTATCCCGGCAGTAAGATTCCATGGGACAATAATCAAACTTCACGCGGGCGAAGCCGCTGGCAGAAGCTAGTCTGTAAATAAAAATCAATAACACTCACGAACGATGTATGTTGAGTTAAGAATGAAAGGATGAACTTATTCAACATCCTGTTACATCTACTACGGTTACATCCGTCAAGGTGTCATCTGACCTACTTTTGCATCAATATACAACAGTATCACATTTCTTTGTGTTATTTCAGTTATTTAAGTTAGGAAATAGCTATACGAAACTGGACCCAATTTGATAGGCTCAAACTCAACTTCAGGTGCTCATAAACGTAAAGCTTGAAGTCCTTCTCCACCTTACCTTGTAATATAAACCTAATGTGTATCGAACTAACGTTATTTTTCTTTTGTTTACAGAGAGACCTCGCCTCCGTCGCCGATGGGCGACGCGAAGGAGTCAAAGATGAATCAGATACAGTTCTCACCGCCTTTCGAAAAACAAGACAGCTCGGTCAGTATATCTATTTTTTTAAAGAAATTTCTAAACGCTTTATTGACACTTCCCGTGACCCTAGGGCTGGCTTTTACCTTGGCCAAAGGCTTAGCGTTGCCATACAGCGCGGTAACGCCGCCAGTCTCCTGGGGACTTTACCAGTTGACAGCGTTGAGGAGGAGTTTTTGACGCCATTTTTTAAGTTTATAGTTTAAGTTAGTTTAGTTTATTTTAATTTATAATTGTATGTAGCATTTTTAGAAGATTAAATCAATATTTTTTTTTAAACTCAAGTCGTCAGCACATTAAGTAACTACAAACGTCTTTAAATGTCTTTCTCCAAATGATTTTAAATCACTATGTGCTCATCGTTAAGTTCAAAATCGAATGAGAAATTTTTAGTTTGTGGTAACTTGATGCATTGGCAACTGCACAATAAATAGTCCAGTTTCCAATCAATAAATTGCGAATCTATTTAGTCCGTCAGTTGGAGTATTGGAAAATAATAGACACGTATTTTTTGTTTTTGAATATTGAAAAAAATAGAACGCATCAAAACTCGGAAGTGGGGGCTCATGACGTCAGAACGCACTAAAAGTTATACCACGGCGTGACGTATTGAGAATTTCAAAAACGTCGCATCTCCGTCAATTTTGGTTTACGTAACAAAAGAAAAAATATGGTTATGCTAGTCAAGCAGTATATTTAGTAGTCAGTATAGTCTTCTTTACTCATCATCATCATTGTGCTGCCGTTATCCCAATTCAATTGGTGTTGTTGCAGCACTTTTTTTTTCTTTCATACTCTGATATGGTCAGGGGCGTGTTGGTCGTGCGGTGGCGAGATAGGCAGACGATATTGTAGCCATTGCGGAATATCCTGGATGAGGCTGGCACAATAACGTGGAGTGTACAAACAAAGAGAGGCCTATACCCGGCAGTGGGCGAAGTCGGGCTGTGGATAATGATGATGATGTAGTTCAATCTTTGCTTGTGATATACCTCCCATAAATTACAACGATGACTGTGGTTTGTAATGATGAAGGTCTCTGGAATCTGCTAAATATAAGAAATGTAAACCCGGTGATATGGCGACGTTTGGGGGAGGCCATTTAGGTCAACAGTGGATGTAGAAGAAGTGGATTACTTCTTATTTATCTTAGCTATTATTAAATATTACATAATTGATAATATGATAGACTTGCTTACCTTGCCTCTGTCGCGTGCTCATTAGCAAATGTGAAAAGCAATTAGTTTGGAATGACCTGACATAATTAAATAACGATACAAATGATTATGAAGCACTCATCTCTAATTGAAGGCAATGAAACATGAATAGTGTCACGTAGACAAATGAAGAAGGAATTTTTGAAGGTAGCTGAATGATATTGTAGGAGTCACTGCATCGAAGATAAGAGAAAATATTAATGACGAGGAAAATCTGGAAAATGCGATGTGCGCACCAAACTTTCAAGCACAGTCTGACGGATTTTGAAGAAACCGAATACCTACGTTATTTCGTAAATTTCAATAAATCGTCAAATCAACATCGTACGTAACGCAATATTGGCTGTTCTGTGGTAATGCCTGGCATTGTCATTGCACGACAAGAAGCGCAGCAGCCAATCGCTCAACTACTGCGCCAGTCGTGCCGTCAAGAAAGACTGGAAAGAATGGACGCAAAAGGGTCACAGTAATTTCGCACAAGATCTGCCAACCCACTCTTAGCCAGCGTCATGGATTATGGCCAACTCTCTAGCACAGAGAGTAGGAGAAGAAGTGGGAGCATTATAGGCTGGTTATGCTTTTCTAATGTCCGCAAATTGAAACGTTTTCAGTTTTACTGAATAGGTTGATTCAATGAATGCGGAAATATTTCATCGAAAAACAAAGCGGTAAAATCATGATGAAGAATCAAAATTGGTACGTAAAATTGGCACGCACTTAGGTTATACACATAATAATACTGTAGAAGCCCACATATTTGCTTAGTATGCCATATAATTATTGATTTTACCCTTGGGCAGATGAAGAGTTGCTAGGCAAAGAACTGTAAAGACTGTAAATTCACTGTTAGCGTATTCCCTTATGTTATGAGTTAGCGATAGTTTGGGCCGTTACCTATTGTAATCTTATTTACCCGAATATTACTTGCGAAAGAAATCGTACCGATATGCATTTTGTTGAACCTCAGTTGTGGGCACTTTACTAAGTAACAATATAAAGTTCGCATACGCAAAGATGATGGAGGAAATATATGTTTGCCGCGTTTACTCTTACTACTGGATATGATAAGTGTTCCCATTGCTGGGACACAGAATAGTATGTCCTTATCATCATGTTCCTGCCCTTATCCCCAATTTGTTTGGAGTCGGCACATTCCCTTCCATACTTCTCCATTACTCGTGATCTCACCAGTAACCTCCTTTCTAGCCATATCATACTTCACACAGTCCATGCATCGTTTCTTTATCATGTGTCCTTATCTCGTTGATAATTTAATAATTTATTTATCTGTAAACGGTCTAGAATCAACCTCTAATTTCTAGAACTCTTTCGCCATCCACCTCTCTCGCCTAAGAGTAGATTTCTCTCACCAAAGTATGCATAACTTTAAACTATGTCAATCGCTGTTACAGAATGTGTTGCATAATTAGCCATTGTCCAAGTACAGGTAGTAACGACCACCTGTTATATTCCGTTCGTAATTAAACCTGTATTAAAGTAGTGAAATCTGATGATGGTTTCCTTATGTCATTTTAGGTTTTTTAAGTGTTGGAATGGCAGAAATGAATGGCCTGAAGAACGATTACTGGTGGAGTGTGATAATAATTACGAATGTGTTTAGAATGATCAGAAAGCGTTCAATAGTAACAGATAGTTCTAAGTTTGTGACAATTCAGTGGCCCGGAAGTCTAACAAACATTCTTAAAGTGTATCGTACTACCAGGTAGTACTGGTACAATCTAGGTTGTGGAGGTCAGATAGGCAGTTGCTCTATGTAAAATACTAGTATTCAGCTGCATCTGGTTAGACTGGGAGCCAACGCCAACATAGTTGGGAAAAGGTTTGGCATATGATGTTTGGGATATGATGGCTGATGGAGATTTTCGGAAGAATAATTTTGTGCTGATTGCTGATTAAATGATTAATAAAGAGAGAGAGTCCTAAAAAGAGCAATATAAATGGAGTAGCTGTAATTTTATAGAAATTGCCATCAAAAAGCTCCCCTAGCTCCCTGAGTGTAAATTTGGCAAACGGTCCTAACTTTACCTACTTTAATTAGTCTCAACTTGGGTTTATTGGTCTCGACGTTGTAAAAATTATGTTTTGAGTTTTTGGTGTATCGAAATATCAAAGAACATAATTGTTCTATTCGTGTCATTTTGTTAAATAAAAACAAAAAGTCGTTTTTTATAATTAGATTTCGAGACATCTATTAATGATACTTTTTAAGTATCATTTTCAATTGCTTGTTTTTTTTTTTTCATGATGACCTTGTTATAATTATGTGAATTGCAAAAAAAACTTCCTTCAATGAATATTATACTCGTATAATATGCAGAGTTGCAGACATCTCATCCTTTAACTATATTCCCGCCATGTAAATTCCTGCTTGTTATTGTTCCAAAATACTACAAAGGCCTATTAAGAAATACGCAGAAGGAGTGAGCATACTAAACATAACTCATCATGTGTAATGACTGCGTACCTGAAGTCCAGGGTTTCCTCATGACAGTTTTCCTTCTTCATTACTCAAGCTTTTCCAAGCTTGCTCAAGAAGGGTCAGGTATCCGGGCCACCATGAATTCAATAGGTACTTCAAATTATGGAAGATAATTTTCCTGTCTTTATTCTGGCTAATCGATATGGTTTTCTCTATTATCGGTTTCGAATGTGACATTAAAGTATCGAGTATAGTTTATCCGTAATATCATCAGTATAAGGAGATTATCGTCGGTGCGCCTGCCAAAATCGTTATGCGCATTTTTTTGATTTTTTTTTCTTTGCTAGATGTCCTTGAAACCGAATTGCACATCGGTTACAAAAACAAATATGTGTTATTGCCGTCTAGAAATCGATTTGACAAAATCTATATGTGCACCTAATTTTCATTTCTGGCAATGATAAATTGGTTATGTGTTCACATCAAACGTTTTTAAATCACGTTTTTAACCATTGTTGCACATGTCAGAATTTGATTGCGAGTATTTGGGAGTGATGAAAAGTACATGTTATCATTTTTTCATTGTATCTCAGTTCATACATAATATTTTTTGTCACCATGACCATACTGCATTTTTAATTTATTGATAAGTCCATCAATCATTAAAAACAGTTTATTGTCTCCCCCGGAAACTTGACTAAATACACATAGAGGTTTTGGCAAGCGCAGCGACGTTATGTGTAGTGTAACAATTTAATACCTAGCAGCAAAAACACCATCCATTAATTAAAGCGGCCAACCACTGCCGCTTGAAAATAGAGCCAACATTAAATATAGTAAGAATTGAGGAGATCTTCTACCAAGGAAGAAATTGACAATGTTGCTCTTCCCTAGTAATCATCAATTTCTAACCCTTATCCCAATTTGTTTGAGGACATACTTCACTGTTATTCTTCAGCACTATTCCAGCCAAATCATTCATGAGAACAGCCACGGTTTTTTGATCTTCATCTATTTTTACAGCCAGCCAGTAATATAAATGTTGATGGATGGAGTGGCAGAGAAATACCAAAAAGAACAAGGAAACGATGGATGGACTGCGTGAGAAATGATATGACGGAAAAGGAGTCAGTGATAAGGTGACGATTGCTAGAGAAGAATGGAAGAAAAAACGCGTTGCGCCGACCCCAACTGACCCCAAATAATATGGGACAAGAGCAGGAAGATGATGATCTACTCTTACAGCCATTGTCTCATTCAGACCCTAAGTACACCTGCACTGAAACCTAGAGGTGAACAGCCGAGTATTTAGCGTAATGAATCAGCCATTACTCCGAAGGTACAAGTCGCCAGCACAATGGCCACTTACTTGCCATAAAGGTGCCCATCGAGGAAGACTATCAATGAGTTATTGTTTGAAGAAGCCTTGATGGCGTGATTGACGACGTACATTTAATATTGGACGACGAGAATATGACTTTTTGATCGGTAATTTGTCATCGTTAGTTGGTCAGGGTTCGAAGAAACTTAGTGGTCATGTTATGTATTGTTTTTCCTTGAGAATGTGTATCGTCTGGGGGGGGGGGGGAGTCAGAAAGGATATATTGAACTTTTACTGACTCGTTTGGGTCGGTAACCGTTTTCAGCCAATTGTATAATAATAATATCCTAAGAAATAATGTCAAATCGATAAGGACGGTAAATATTTTAATAAAAACTTCATAAGTATAAGGATTTACTTCTGCGAAGGCTTTCTAGCTTGTGTGAGAGATACTTGAAAGAGAGCAGGACTCTTCCTCCACTAATTTACAAACTAGTCAGTGGGCTATCTATAGATTGTCCGGTACATAAAGGGTGTAAAACACCTCTTAACGAAGCCGAAAGGCACTTGTTCTCCTCGTCATTCCGATCATTTTTAGGGTTCCGTAGCCAAATGGCAAAAAACGGAACCCTTATAGTTTCGCCATGTCTGTCTGTCTGTCTGTCCGCGGATAATCTCAGTGACCGTTAGCACCAGAAAGCTGAAATTTGGTACCAATATGTATATCAATCATGCCGACAAAGTGCAAAAATAAAAATTTAAAAAAACATTTTTATTAGGGTACCTCCCCCAGACGTAAAGTGGGGAGCGATTTTTTTTTTAATTTTGACCCTGACGTGTGATATATTGTTGGATAGGTATTTAAAAATGAATAGGGGTTTTCTAAAATCATTTTTTGATAATATTAATATTTTAGGAAATAATCGCTCCGAAAGTCAAAAACAATGTGTCCCCCCCCCTCTAACTTTTGAACCATAAGTTTAAAAAATATGAAAAAAATCACAGAAGTAGACCTTTATATGAACTTTCTAGGAAAATTATTTTCAACTTGATGAGTTGAATAGTTTTTGAGTTATATAGCACTTTTTCAAAAAAACGCAAATGATAACTTTGTTTTTCATACAAATACTATGAAAAACAAAGTTATTTTTGCTGACGAAAAATGTTGGTATTTTTAATGGTCTGGGAAGCTACGGAACCCTACAGTGAGCGTGGCCCGACACGCTCTTGGCCGGTTTTTAGGGTTCCGTAGCCAAATGGCAAAAAACGGAACCCTTATAGTTTCGCCATGTCTGTCTGTCTGTCTGTCCGCGGATAATCTCAGTGACCGTTAGCACCAGAAAGCTGAAATTTGGTACCAATATGTATATCAATCATGCCGACAAAGTGCAAAAATAAAAATTTAAAAAAACATTTTTATTAGGGTACCTCCCCCAGACGTAAAGTGGGGAGCGATTTTTTTTTTAATTTTGACCCTGACGTGTGATATATTGTTGGATAGGTATTTAAAAATGAATAGGGGTTTTCTAAAATCATTTTTTGATAATATTAATATTTTAGGAAATAATCGCTCCGAAAGTCAAAAACAATGTGTCCCCCCCCCTCTAACTTTTGAACCATAAGTTTAAAAAATATGAAAAAAATCACAGAAGTAGACCTTTATATGAACTTTCTAGGAAAATTATTTTCAACTTGATGAGTTGAATAGTTTTTGAGTTATATAGCACTTTTTTTTGTTTTAGTTTCCCATCAATAATTGTTGCATAAAGTTACTTAGTTGAGTAGTACTAGTTTGATGTACAGAACGCTTGGTTGACGGCTTTGTGATGAGGTGGTTTACACCCTGTATTTGTTTGACAAATGTGTCAAAATGACACAATGTAAAAACGAACATTGCTGTACCGTTTCTAAACCCGTACTTCCCATGATAGCAGCGCAGTGTTTACCGTAAAATCAATGGCGAGTAGTGCATATTACGCACTATGCAATGAACGATAAGGTCCGATTTCTTTCAATTGTTTCGCCAAATTGATAACAACAAGGCCAGTTACCATCATTGTTGGCAAGCACGTGCATTATTGTTGTACCGGTACTTATAACTCTCAGAATGAAATCTAAAACACCGAGTTGATTTTGAGGACCATCAAAACTAAAAGCTCATAATTTTTAGGGAGCCGTACTGCCGTACCCGAAGGGTAAAAACAGGACCCTATTACTAAGACTCCACCTTCTGTCCGTCTGTCTGTCACCAGGCTGTATCTCATGAACCGTGACAGCTCGACAGTTGAAATTTTCACAGATTATGTATTTCTGTTGCCGTTAGAACTGCAAATAATAAAAATTAAAGGGGGCTCCCCTACTACGGTGGTATGGGGCCCTACATGCGCGAGTCCGACTCGCACTTTAGCCCGTTTTTTTTCTAAGGTCTCCAAGAGTGCTC
The DNA here is from genome assembly GCA_950022955.1 of Xestia ashworthii. NCBI lineage: Eukaryota > Metazoa > Arthropoda > Insecta > Lepidoptera > Noctuidae > Xestia > Xestia ashworthii. Next base: position 19,455,068 of record OX465570.1, read on the forward strand.
GAAAAGGCGTCGACTTTAAGTGACCAATGCGTAACCAGAATGTCACATCACTAGTATTTCAATGGCAGTTCAAGGTACACGACGCGACTAAGGCCTAGTCGCACTAAAGTGACGAGTGTATCAGAAGGGAGACAGCAAGATGCGACCAATCTCAGGAAAGACGAGTGGCACACAGACGGGAACCATGGGGGTAGTAGTAGGAACGGGTTTGTCTCCACCGATCACAATATCAGATCACGTTAGCCACGGATCACGGCGAGTTGTATCCGCTGATACCGTTATCCGTTTCCGTCGTTATCGTGTTACCCACTGATCACGATATCCGTGGCGGCATGAAAAAAAGAAAACAAAATCGAAACAGATCTCGGTGTACAGAGACAAAAAATAAAATAAAATATTTTTCGAAACTGTTTTTTTTTCTACTTTACAAAAAGATTAAAAAAAAATACATTACGAATGTGCATCAAAAGGTATTGAAATGTCAGTGTGTAATTTCAAAATAACAACTTATTACGGAATGCATAATGAAAGTACAACGGTACTTATGTGATACTGTGATCGGTGGAGACAAAGCCGTAGGAACAGTGATTTTTGAGTCGGTTAGAGTCCGATATAACCGTCCGCTCGCTCCAGGCGGATGCCCTTATCCATATGGAAAAAAAATTGAAACAAGAGATACGATTTGTCCGTTTCCGACTTTCACGACTCCTCTCCGCTTCGATTGTCACTTTTTTTTTCATTTATCAAACAATTTACATTGTGTTGGAATTACACAACAAATTATAAGGTTTCACTGGTTCGATCCAATACAGGCCTTGCTGGGCTTATGCTTAGGGCCTGCGCAAACGATAGACTTTTTGTGCGGATGAGTCTGTGGCGCACAAACTGTCTGCATTGCATACAAAAAGTCCATCGCGGATTTTACGCAGACTCAACGCACAGGACGCACATCTTCATCGTACGTCGTGCCCCACTAACGAGTGCAGATGCATACTAAAAGTGTGCGCCGTCTGCGTAAGCACGCTTTGGAGCAAACGTTCTATTTTTTCGCATACTTTTTGTGAGGCGTGGCGCGGCGTGATCTGCCAGAATGCACGGATTTTTTGTGCGCCCGACTTTTTGCGCGTCGCGTCGTATGCGTTACTGCATATAATTGCTTAGGTTCTATTTTCACAGACTAAAAAGTGCGTCACGTACAAGTCTGTCGTCTGCGCAGGTCCTTATGCTACTTCGTTACTAAGTATTCCTTTAATTCCTTCATCTCTTACCTATTCTAATTCACGCCTATGTGATCAACAGGTGTGGCAGAAGCGTCAACAGGCGGTGTGTGTGCGGAACGCGTTTAAGCACTACGGCTCCAAGAAGCGACCCAACCATGTGCTTAGCAACCTTAACATGACAGTCGCAAAGGGTACCATGTAAGTATACAACTGTTATATTAATTCTCTAGACGGACAGGTGAAGGGGATGACCTTAACAAACATAGACCATCACCAAAATTATAAGTAAAATAGGGTGAATCTTCATTGTCATGTCGATGATTCCCATCATCATCATCAGCCTATTAATGTTCCCACTGCTGGGACACAGGCCTCTTCTCTATGAGAGAGGATTGGCTATAATCCACAACGCGGGCCCAGTGTGAATTGGTAGATGTCTTCGAATTTTTTGGTTCTAGGACATGCCGGTTCCCGCACGATGTTTTCCTTCACCGTTCTCATAGTAATCTAATTAAATTAAATCTACCAGAACCGCTGTCCCGTTACCAGCTTGGTAATTAAAACAATACTACTTCATGATTATGTATGTATGTAATCTTATGCCTAATTTACTAACAGATAACTATTTTCCACAAGGAAGTCTTTGGCAAATTGCCAACGCAGCAATTGCGAGGAACAAAATATTGTTAACCTCTGAGTCCTCTCACAAAGGTTTGTAATTATATTGTATTAGAACAAATTGATGGACGTACGACAATAATTACCGAGTAGTATTTTAGTTATCAAGAAGAAGGCAGCGTATGATGGGCGTGTGTCTTTCAAATAAATGTCCGAATAAATACTAATTCGGAGTCTTCTTTTTAACGTGTCAATGCCAAAAAAGTTTAAATATGTTTGACCTAAAATACAGCTACGCAAACTCCGCTCACAGATTCTTCTTTATGATCATCAAAGGTGCATGTTTTAGGGCGTATTTTTGAAGTGAAAACTTCTTTAGGGCGCGTTGAACACTTTCTGGGTGAAAAAACTCGTGGAACTCGCGTGAACGTCACCTAATGCTACGTAGCACTCGTAGACGATCCGCTACGGCGTAGCACCACTTAGGCGTGCGCGGGGCACAACCCGTAGCAGATATAGATTACTTAGTTTTCACTTCTATCGGGAGTACTCACAGACTGTGTTTTTTTTTTATTTATCTACAGGCGTGATGTTATGTTATAAAGAGCTTATGCCTAGAATTTTTTTTTGTGTAAGCCATAGGAGAATAGCGAATGTCCCCGTAAACAGATTACCACTCATCAGTATTGGTCATGCAGTAGATAACGTATGATAGAGAGAAACCTAATCTTGTTATTAAATACCACACAGATAGAACTAGTTTTTATTAATATTTCGCGATGTTAGAAGATAACCTGTTTGATTGATACTAATTAATATGCTTGGGTATGACGCAAAAGACAACTTCGGTAAAAAATGCCATTTTGCCCTTTTCAAATTATCGGCTAAATCAATTGACGTTCTTATTTCGTGAGTAGATGTGTGCAGTAGTTTTATTGCAGTTGTAAAATAAAATTAATGAATTGCATTTATTTCATAATACATTAATATAGAAACGGAAAACAAAAAACAATTAAAAGTAGTTGATTAATGCACAAGCTAAAATTAAAACAAGTCTAATACTTATTTAGGTTTTTTACGTTGTAAAGTTAGTAAAAACTGGCATTATTATGTGAACGTTTTCGAATGAATAAAAACCAGAAAATTATTATGTAACCGGTTCCAGTGGCAAAATAAGAAAACGTGTATACGCCGAAAACACGCGACTAGCAACAGATTTCACATAAATTACAAGTAGTAGTAGTTAGTCCTTTTCAATCTGGATTTCGCCCTGGCCATAGCACGGTTTCTGCCCTTCTTAAAACTACTGACGACATCCGATTGGCCATGGAAAACCGACTCCTTACGCTGTTTGTTCTTTTGGACTTTAGCAGTGCATTTAATTCAGTTGACTTTGACATACTCTTAGGTATCCTTTCCTCTCTAAACATATCTCCTTCTGTGACTGCTTGGTTTGATTCATATCTTCGGGGTCGCTCGCACTCGGTTTGCTTGAATGAGGCTTGCTCTCATTGGTGCGATCTTTCTGCGGGTGTTCCTCAGGGTGGCGTCCTTTCTCCTCTTCTTTTCTCCGTGTTCATTATGCTGTCACCAAGGTATTAACGTCACACTATCATCTCTATGCCTGCAACTTTATCGCAATTTTACTTGAAAAGCTTCCTGGAGCTATCGATGCCATCAACAATGATCTTCAAAACATCAGACATTGGGCTTAAAGCTTTGGACTGTTAGTTAACCCAACAAAATCACAAGCTCTCATTATTGGTGGCAAATACTTCGTCAATTTATTGAATCATCAGTATAGCAGTAGGGAGTATCGCTATAGTCTACGACAAGAAAGTTAATAACCTATGTGTATTCTTGGACTGCAACCTATCTTGGGATGGTCACATTGCTGAAGTAAGCAGGAGATTTTTTTGTTCGTATCGGCCCCTTAAGCATCTTCAGAAGTTCCTGCCATTTCTAACTAAAATTACTCTTGCCCAGTCTCTTCTTCTACCTCTTCTAGATTTTGGTGATATGTATGTATGTATATAAATATAGGATTTAATATGTATGTGTATAAATCTAAGCTGTATGTACTACGTATATTTTATTGTATGTATGTAGTTTAGTTTAAGTTGAATTATTTTAGGATGTAATGTTAATACACATACGTAAGTGTATCCTCTTTTGCAAGTCTCGATTTCGAAATTAGGTTTGCTGTAAGAAAACCCAACTCTGGGTTAAGCTCGCCTTTGTACATAAGCTATATTATTGCAATTGATATGTATATTTGTTGTTTTGTGTGCAATAAAGAATAAGAATGAGTAGAAAAGTTCTATCATAAATTTCTTATGTCCAAACCAAAAGTTTGAAGCCATGTGAGTGTGACTCAAAATCAAAGCATTTATTTCAAGTATTACAGGCACTTTTGAATGGTCGAAACAAAGACAACAATACTCGTAAAATTAAGCTACAGTCCACCCATAAGGAATAATAACTGTGAAAATACTGTACTTCCCATTCCAAAACGTGCGTCTATGCAGAAGAACGGGCAAGCAACTCCATGGACACTCTTTTAAATCAGAATATTTATCAAAAACTTTGTCTTTCACTAACTAGTGCCCTGGGTCTGATAGATAACGATCCACTCCCTTTCATAGAGAGGCCGGTACCTCTTCATGGGAACGTTTGTGCAAATCAGGACAGTTCTTTCCACATGGCTCTACGATCATTCACTACCAAGTACAATGACTTTAATACATAAAATCAATTAGACCAAACTTCAAGTGCTCAATAGCGCATAGACGAACGACGTCAAGATTCCTTATGACGCCTCTTGACGTCAAACAACGTCAGTTTAAATAGGACTGCCAATACTGACGTAGCGTTTATTGTATTTTTTATTGAAGAACACTAAGCCTAGAGATTATTGATTGACGTGTTTTGATAATTACGTTTAAGAAAAGATAGTACCGTATTTTAAAGACTTAGATGTTATTGTTGAGCAGTGGAATGGTGACTCCATTCCCGAAGAATCGATTATGATTGGTCAAATCGGTATTCAAAACAAAAATCAATAAGAATGGCTTGTTGCGCTTCATTCATCGATAGTAAAATCGATCACGTCCGGTTAGGGTAACAAAGCTAATCACGAAAGGCTAATTGAAAATTACCTGCATCTTCTTCTTAATTGTGTAGTTAGTGCATAATCTAGTGTCAGAGTTTTTATGCGCTCATGGGCCTCTGAGCTACCTGTATTTCTAGATGTTACTGATGTACTCTTTGTTTGGAAAACTACGAAGTCTACTTCTTGCCCTTAAGATCAGTTACCTAGATGTGAATGAATATCAAGGTATGCCCATAAACAGTTGTACCAACCAAGAGTGGCAAAGACAATCGTTCTAAGCTGAACTCGCATTAACAAAGGGGCGTTGATGGTAAACATACTAGACATTGCTTCGTGGAATTACTGTTACTGTTCGGGACTGTTAGCCTGCTTCATCCCACTGTTGGGCAAAGGCCTCTATGACTCCCAGTTTTGTCGATCCAAGGCTAATATAAACCACTGGTGGTGGAAATGTATTGAAGAAATAAAATGGCAGCATTCCGATTCCGGCCAGACGCCAAAAGATTCTTGTACTGTACAACTGTACTATATCTATAGCTATTTTTGATAAGTCTAGAACTTTACTACGATTACCATTCTTTCACCCTATTTCTACGTAACAATACGTCGTAGTTCCAACACCGCCAGGAAGTCTTCTGACGTCAAGCCTGACAATTAGAATATTTTGCGCCATATACGAAGGTGGCCATTACGTTATGTGTTGTACATAACTGATGGCTATGTACTCGCAAGATGGTGACCCTTTTAAGGCAGGGTATGTGTATGACATGCAAACTGAGACCTAATTACTGGATGAATATGTTTAATGTGGGATGTTTTGAGGTCGCATTCACTGCTGAAGACTGTCGTCTTTTCTATGGTTTTGAAGTCATGTTGTTAGTTCAACGGCCAACACTTATTTTTTGATATTCTCTGAATTTACTGTTTTTGCTGTCGATGATTCCATTCACTTTTATTTTTTTATGTTGCTTTGCCATATACTGTCATAAATAAACCGTCAGAAGGTCTCCTTTTACTTTTTTTTACATTTGGTCCTTCGAGCCGGATTATTTACAAACATGATCGATAAATGACTGACAACCCGAATGGCGTAGTGGTAGTGAGGCTGCCTTACGTTCTTAGGGTCCTGGGTTCGAATCCCGGTAGGAGCAAATCTTTGTGTGATGAGCATGGACATTTGTTTCCGAGTCATGGATGTTTATATGTATAATAAGTATGTATTTACAAACAAAAAGTATATATGTAGTATATAAACTATCTGGTGTCCACGACACAAGCCTTGCTTAGTGTGGCACTAGATGGCGCTGTGTGTAATGTCCAGCGATGTTATTATAAATGACGGTTGACGGTGCTGCTATGCCTGTAGTGGTGCCTAACATAACTCGTGTATTGACATCAGTTACTAAGAATGACAGTGTTGTTAATTGTTTACGAAGGCTTATTTCAAGAAAAATACAGTAATGCCGTATGATACAATAATACAGTATGCCCAACATCCTACTTCACCAATAAAATATGCTCACGAGACATTCACCTTTGTCTTTAGACATGTCGGCAATTTCCTCTGTAAAGTGAAGGCAGCGGAAAAATCCTTACATTTAAGTCGAAATTCGTCATAATTCCTAGTATTGTAACAAAACAGTTAATAACTACCTATATTTATAACTTCCATTGACGTCTTCAAATAAATCGAACATGAGCAAAAAATCTACATACTACAAAAACACGAAAAAAAACTGTCTGAATTGATTCGTGTTCAGTTAGTCGATGGGAATCATTAACACATAGGCGCTAACACCATGACCTTATAGGAATTCCATTATGGTTTTATAAGTATGTAACTATGAGTTTTGAATTTAAATATTTGTGCCATTAATTCATCATGGTTTTGAAATACGATGCCCGACATCTAAACGAAGCCGAAAGGCACCTGTGTTCCCCGGTCGTTGCGATCTGTTTTCTGTTCTGTACCTTATCTGGAGACCTTCTAGTTACGGAGATTTTGGGGGTCAAACTTCCAACTTGTTAACTAGTTTTTTTTACTTGGCATCATGTTTTGCTATCAGCACAATGTTTTATGTGCGTCACACTGAATTTTACGGTAAAACGTGATTTTTCGCCCCAAAATAAATCGTTTCCCACCAATTTTTATGGCGTAGACATCTTCCAAATATAATTACCGAGGAGCAAGGTAATATTATGCAAACCTACTCTATCCTCCCGTCACCCTTGACGAGGCAACCACACGCCATGACAGCCACCAAAGCAAACAACGACATCCTGAACCATTGAGAAATAAGTCACAGCCATTGCCTGCATGACTGTCGCCTCCTCCACATACTGTAATACCACCTTATCCTCAAACCTATGAAGAAACTGTACAGTCCATCCTATGACAACTGCCAAGCAATAAATAACTTTATTACAAAAGCGTAAGATTCTTTTTTGACTAGATTTTTTTTCAATGAAGAAATGACAGTCCATCCTATGTGAAATCACAAGCTAAAACCAATCTTATTGCTGTTAAATAAGTGTTTTGGGAACTGCATATTATGTAAGTTGGTGTGGTGAGGTTTAGAATGTAAATGGCGTTGTTTTGCAATGCTTCGTCCTCGTGTGTTGTTGAATGCGCAAGCGCAGTGCGTCCGACCGTTACGTTGCGATCTCGGGCGGTTTTAGGAAATGCTCATGTGGTGTGGTGGCCCGAGATTTCGAGATTGTGGGTGAAATTGAATGTTTTAGGTGGTCTAGAAAATTCTGACTGCAGTCTGTTTTGGTCACTCTTTTATAGTCAATATCTTACATGTCAAAATCATCAAGACCATAAAAACAAATACTTATTATAAAAAATAATCAGCCTATAACTCTATGAAGGATGAGCCTAATACGGATCAGTGGTGCCCCTCATCAACACCATTATTATCAATCAACATTTCCCTTGTCATTTGCCATCTATCTTGGGGTCGGCTTCCAGTCTAATCGTCACACTTGAACACCAGCATTTTACATGGCGCGATAGCCATATCTGACCTCCAAAACCCAGTAACTCGGTAATACGAGACCATAATACAAGATCTATCTATCATTAATAAATTTTCTTCTTATTTGCAGATATGGTCTACTTGGAGCTTCAGGGTGCGGTAAGACGACGCTGTTGTCCTGCATCGTGGGCAGACGGAAACTGAACAGCGGAGAGATATGGGTGCTCGGGGGCAAGCCTGGCACCAAAGGTAAGATCTGCATCAATTCCTGACAAAATTCAGATAAATATTATAAGATAAGAAGACCAAAGAAACGATGGATGGACTGTGTTAAAGGATTATATGGCAAGAAAGGAGGTGTCTGTTTAAATGACGAGTAATAGAGAAGTATGGAAAAAGAAGACATGCTGCGTCGACCAGTAATGAATTGGGATGAGGGCAAGAGAACGATGATGAAATAGCAATGCGTTGCGAAAACTATGCAGAGTTCGTATGGAAGTTATGGAACTTACTAAATACTGGCAAAAGTATCTTGAGATTAGCCAAAAGAACCTGAAACGACAGCACGTTTCAAACCTCCGACAGTGCTGCAATGTTTTGTTAACCCATACAACACCTCACAGATACATAAATGCATCACCACTTGTCATAACCATTACTATTCTTATGCAATTCACAACTTATGTTATGTTATCGCATTACCTCACACCTCACGCTCTATGGTATGGTATTCATAATGACTACCTACATCGTAATAAAATCTAGCATCACTGTTATCAATTATAGTTTCTTTTTATTCTCTAACATTTTTATGTTAGTTAAAGGTTAAAGCGTATTCTATTTGTTAGTTGAAATATTTGGTGGCGTCAGACGGCACTTCGAGTCTAGTCTGCCACGACTGGTGGAGGATTTCACAAATTTTAGTGCCCAGACGCAACCACCTCCAGTGGTGGTAGATGCGACAAACAGTTGCAACTACCACCAGTGGGGACTGACCGATGTGGGTAGATGGGAATAATCCTGGTTTAAGACATAGTACATGCTACTAGTTCGGGCACATTAGATCATCCGTATTTCTTACTAGAAAGCCTGCTATAAGCAATTACCACATAACTTATTCGATTCTGTTGCCCGGCAGATCCTTAATGTGTGTCGCTCCTGCTCCTGTAGCTCTACCACGTCTAAACACTTCTTTAGTGATCTAAATAACACTGACACTGACCCTGGATTTTTACTGCAGATAAACGTGGTTATACAAGAGGCCTAATGTCGTCTTAACAAATGGGTAGCCCACTTGACCTATATTCTTGGACAGATCTCTAAAGTCAGATGTGAATGGGAGGGGACGAAACCGGTGTGTGAGAATGACCGGATAGTATGGAAGTGGTCGAGGCTAAAGGTGTCTGTAAAGATCGTAGTAGATGGCGTTCTGTCGTTTCTACCTACACCCATGGGCGTGGTTTTACATCCAGGTCCAAATTCAAGATCTTGTGACAAAAGACATAAGAATCAATATTAACTACGATACCCGATCAATAATTAGTAAAACTGCTATTTTAAATTGTTTAAATTTGATAGTATTTCACAATGACATAAAAGTAATAAACAGAAACACGCATCGTTCGACATGTCGCGGTGAGTGTTTATTTGTGTGTGTGAAGGCGCGGTTATAGGGCTAGTTACAGACGGAATGCGTTTAAATAAGGGTGGTTTACACTTACCGATTTCCGTAAATAAGAGAAAGAAAGAAAAGCCTACCCATTTTATTATTGATTCGGGTCGAGAATCATTAGCATAGATACCTCCTTGAATTTGACCAGTAGGTATGCAAAGCGACAACTTGTATATGACTTAAACTTCTGCTTTTGTTCCACCAGGTTCCGGAGTCCCCGGTAAGCGTGTGGGCTACATGCCGCAGGAGATCGCCCTGTACGGCGAGTTCACTATCAAGGAGACCATGATGTACTTCGGCTGGATCTTCGGCATGGAGACGCGAGAGATCGTGGAGCGGCTGCGGTTCCTCCTCGACTTCCTCGACCTGCCCAGCGAGAATAGGATGGTGAAGAATCTTAGGTGAGTGGAGAAGAATACGTTCTATTTTTTTAAATTGTGATGGGAGAAGATATTAAATAGCAACTGCACTAAGGTTTCGCAAGCACGACTACTGAGCGTGAGGTCCTGGTTCAGTTTCCAGGTCGGACAGTGTTATTGAGTTGTGTCTGGTTTTATGCACGATGGATGGTAGGTAATAGGCTCACCCCCGTTACAAAAGACTTAAACATAACTGGCTGATACTATTAGGTACATCTCTGTCTAACCTTTAGTGGCCGATACAGGCGAGATGTTATGCTATTTATTTTTATCCCAAGTGTAGTTACTGTTCGGGAGACGAACGGTGTAGTGGTTGATCGCCTACTTCGCTAAGTGATGCTTGTACATTTCTGACAGGAGATAGTCCTGGAGCAAAATTAAGAATATTTTAGTCTGTGAAGGCTTAAAAAGTATTTATTATCTAATTTGGCCCGTGACAAGTCTTCTTAAAACAGGTCATAACGGAGGAAAAGCTGAAAGTATGGGTCACAGTACACACAATACGAAAACAAATAATTGTGTCACTTATTGATAAATACACACACTTGCTCCTGAAAAGTCTACATTAAAAAGCAATCAATTCAGAATGTATGAGGCCCTAGTCATTAAGGCCAGGGTAGACAGAACCCAAAAAAACATCAACCTTGATCATACTCTTACCAACACGTCAATTTTATCAATCAATCAAATTATTTAAATAAGGTACGAGTAGGCTGATTCAATTATTTTAGGATGTTTTGTTTAAACATTGCAAAATACATACAGTAAAAATATAAAATGTCGCTATTTATGTTATAATCCGATGTTAAAGGGAGCGAGCCTATTGCCGCCAACAGAACACAAAATCCAGTCTCCGTAGCTGCTATTGAGAAATTCCAGATAAAATAAAACCATTACCACTTTACATATTATATAAGTCGCGTAACAAGTGGCATTATACGAGTATTAAGTAGTTGCATACGTCATGGCAATTTTGTAAACCGGAATCTAGAATCCGGCACAACATGGTCAGAGTAACCCCACATACATACATAATCATCAGGATTTCCTCTTAAATTCGGTAATGATAATTGCTCAAGCAAAAAGAAAACGGCTGAGTGCGAAACAGACTTGCGGGCTAAAGGTTCTGTCTGTACCGTAAGGGAAAACTTTAAAACAGAAATAAAACTATTTGCTTAAGCCTTCTTGTAGAAACCTCTTCCAAAGAAAAATGTAAGTCTTCCATGATGAATTTCAACTGGTTGTCAATGACGGTCTTAAATATACAGCCCTGTGACTAACAGACAGACAAATGGCGTAGCATTTCAAGCTACTACAAGCTGCCAAATGTCAAAGATTGATTGAGAAAATTTAGCAATTTGAAAATTTGAAATTTTAATTTTTGGGTAGCTTTTTCTTTGCTAAAAAGGTCTTATTGGCACTTTCTGAGAACGGAACCTTAAACAATTACGTTTACATACTTATTCATTATTTACAGTGGGACAGGAAACATTTATCTGCGAATGTATGTTATGTAAACTGTTAGAATTTATGTATATGGCGGCATGGTGACGTCACGATGTGTTTACTATCAATATAAGCGAACTTCATAGTATTGTTTATGACTAGTAAAGGATACACGTGTTTTATAAAATCTATGTATCTCACATCTGTGTTTATTATCCAGTTAGTTTATTCAGGATTTGAAGTTGATAGCTTATATCAAATTGGCTTACTTAGGCATCTTGTGGTGATTTTTTCAATGTTGCCCATGAAATTCAAAATTTCTCTTTTTTTTTGTCGTTTTATAATGGGCGTGATGTTATACATCACGCCTGTAATCTCTGAATAGTTTAGCAGAGGTGTAGGTTTAGCTAGTTGTTGTATTTTGCAAATGAAATAATTAAGGCATTCAAATTACTACCTACAGTACCTAGTTACCTACATAGGTAATAAATACTGTTTGAAAACTGTGCAAATTTTGTTAGAAATCTAAATTATTTAAATGATATAAAAATCTCTCTCGTTTAAACTCATTTAACTCACTCAGGGTGTTCAGAACAGTGTAACGCACGCGGAAACGGAAGTGGCTAAGCAATTAAGCATACCTACGAGTACAAGATCTGTATGTTTTCCTATATTAGCGTAATTGGATACAGTGTTAGTCATTTATTACGAGTTAAATTAAAAAATAAATTAAATTAATAAATAGTTTCCAGTAATTACAACAAAGAAATAACGTCACGATTCTGTTGACCTGCTGGATTAGACAGATCGCCTCCTATAACAGGGACTATAAACAATCAGATACAAATCTAGTTTCGGTTCATCATCATCATCACCCACAGCCCGAATCCACCCACAGCTGAGTATAAGCCTCGCTTTGTTTGTGCCAAGCTCCACGCTCTTGTGCCAGCCTCATCCAGGATATTCCCGCAACAGCAACAATATCGTCTGCCCCATCTCGCCGCTGGACGACCCACACTTCTCTTTCTATTCCTTGGACGCCACAGCATTACGTCACCTGCCATCACCGCGCCTAGTTTGGGTTACTACTGTTCTTAAGGAACAAGTAACATTAAATTTAAAAAATTAAAAACCTCCGACACATAGGTCATAATTTTATGGTAAGTACTTACTTATTTTTTTTAGAACGAAGTTTCTTAACGCGGTTTGCGGGGGTCAAGCCCTTACATTTGATACCCATATTGAGGGAGTTGTTGAATGTGGTGGCTATCTTCGACTGATTTGTATAAAACATAGCTAAGAACACTCCCAACTAATTCACCTTTCAAACAAGAAAAACAAAATCAAAATCGGTTCATCCGTTCGGCAACTACGATGCCACAGACAGACACACACACACACACAGAGACACGTCAAACTTATAACACCCCATCGTTTATACATCGGGGGTTAAAAACCAGTTACACCTTGCTGACCTGGAAATCGAAACCAGGACTTCTTCTTCAGCAACATTAGCGCTAGACCCACGACGAGGTCGTATAGGCATGATTTATAACTTAGTACATCTTATTAGTCATACCGAATGATAATGACAAATAATTATGTGTGTGAAAATCTTTACGAATCGCAAATACTGGAATCTCCGTTTAAACTTGACTCATAAGTATTAAACATCATAATTTGTATCTATTCAGTATTTATGTAAATATTTCCATTAGGCCATGTATTTCCCATACATTTTGCTAGTCATTAAAGTTATTTTTAGAACAGATTGACATCTAAGAATCTTAAGATGACTAGCTAAGTAGTAAAATACATAATGTTTTGTAAAATGATTACTAATTGCGTAATTGTCGGTAGTTTTAGCTAATAGGTATAACATTCGCTGATTATGCAACTACGAATTGGAATTCTGTAAAATAATTTCGTTAAAAATCTTAATAGAATAAGGTTGATTTTGACTAACCGTTGTATGAAAGCGTTCGGTGACGATGACGCGACTTCCATGATTTTTATTCACCCAAAAAGTGCTCAACGCGCCTAAAAAAGGTTGACATTGAATGAGTGCTGAATTTCAGCCTTATTTGTTTTTTGCACTAATAACGACGTTGCTTGTGTTCGGGAACAGCTAGCTAAAATGAGATGAGTTGATACCGATCTGTACTTAGTTACTTAGAGCTTTGCTCGTGCTGATAAGTGTTATCGGCTGCCGTGACGTCATCATCATCATTGTTTTGTCTTTATACAAATTCATTCGGGGTCAACGTAGCATGTTTTCTTCTTTCACCTTCTCTATTACCCGTCAACTTATGAGACACCTCCTTTCTTGCCATAATTATCATCTTTTACACAGCCCTTACTAAACACTATTTATTTTTCTTTCAATCGGTTACCTAATAACGTTATATTGACGATAATTTTACGATTACAACGATGGTTTTGCGATAACTACACGTTTGTGTGAACAGGGTAAATTATTTGTTGCGTCGTCGTAAAATATACTCGTAAGTATGACGTTGATGTGTTTAGATAAGATTTTAGTTAAATGCTTTTAAATAAAGATTATTTAAATGTTGAATAATTGCTTGTCAATTTGAGATAACTTAAGTACTGCTAAAATAGATAAAGACGTCAATGAAAATGATATGTAAAGTACGTGCATAGATACCTATATATTTGCATAACCAACTTCTTAAGATGGATGCTCCAAATTAGCCTGCGAAATTCAAATTTTGTTAGGTTTTACCCTGACTCTTTCACCGTTAGATCCTAAATTATGAATTACTTCGCTGTAAATGATAACTGATAATTTATTGTAATATCTTTTCATCATCATCGTCATTATTATCATCCGAATACCGACTTCACTCACTGGTGATAAGGTCCATTCTGCCGTGTATCGATTAAGCTAGGCTTACAACACTTTGCCTCACATTTTTCCTAGAGATTGCCTCGTTGCTGATCATGAGGGCCTGGGCTCGATTCCAAGGTCGTGCAAAGTGTTATTGGTTTTCTCCTCCAGGAATTTCTTCGTAGCAACCATGTAGTGTGGATTTGTGTTCGGTTGATGGCAATAGGCTCGTCCCCTGTTACATGTGACTTAAACATAACTGGCGAAATGTGGGTGTACTATTAGATACATCTCTGTCTAACCCTTCAGGGATTACAGGCGTGATGTTTTTTTTTTTTTTACTGGGACAAGCCCGCCACACACGCCTAAACCACTGTAACTCCTGAAAGCCAGAATCAACAGTGGCGACCACCAGAAAAGCGCCGAGACAATGAAGCTCGAAGAAGTCCACAGAGAATGAATTTAACTGTCTTGGATCCCGCAACGAAATTAATCAGAAAGTATAGCGGAGGAGTAGGAAAAAAAGGCGTGATGTTATGTTATTTTTTTACAAGAGGTCATTGACATTACCTACTCGTACATAACCTTTGATAGTTATTTCTGCCTAATTTCTAACCTAATTCCCACAGTAGCGTCAAATTTTCTCACACCAATTAACAAAACAGTAAACATTTGTAAAACAATTGTCTTTCTCTAAACAAACACTTCCGATTCGTAAACGTTCCCACTAGCGTGACAAATCTGTGTGTAGCGAACGTTTTGTCACGCCAATTGTGACAAATCTGTGTGTGTAGCGGACATTTTGTCACGGTAATTGTGGCTAAACGCGCGTGACATGCGTGGCAGCCGTGACAAAGAACTTTGGTCGTGTAGGTTATTGAAAACTGACATAATTTTGTGGGAAATAGGTGGGGATAATTTCAGTGGGTTTTTTTTGGTTATCAGAGCAATTTCATGTGTATTTTTTAATTATTTACTTGAGCAGTGATGGCAAGTCATGGGTGTCAGTTTCGAACCCAAGACACACATCTCTTATATTTCGGATTCATGTGCGTAATGTATAATTATCACTAGCTTCAGTGAAGGAAAACATCGCAACGAAACCAAACCAGCAAGCCTTTGAGATATTACTCGACGGCATGTAAAGCCAAGCCAGAGGCCCATGGACGGCATTAAACTCTGACACCAAGTTCTTGATTGACAAAAACTGCTGATAAGCGTATATGTACATGTCACCGTAAAATTGTCAAACACGTTATATTACAATATAACGTGTTTCTCTCTAGCGATATTGTAAACTCTCGAAATATTGTCAACTGAACATACGGAAGTATCTCTGCCCCCATAATCGGGACTTGGGGCACCCCCCCGTTAGGTTAGTTAGGTTATATTAATCGGTATTTCTCAGGAATGATACATTATCTTTTCATGAGAGTTGTACCACTGGGCAAGGGGGACCCCTCCTTCCCTCCACACCGCGTGAGTTGACTACCATCGCATGCATTTCACGAAAAATAATGCGTTTTGTTGAAAGCAGTATGTTCGTTTGACAATATTTCGAGATTTTACAATATCGCTAGAGATATTACAATGTAACGTATTTGACAATTTTACGGTGACATATATAAATCATAGTAATAGTCGCTGAAGACATTTAGACAGCTTTGACTGCATTTCACCACTCTCTTGCCCTCTCCCTAATTTATTGGGGATCGGCACATTTTGTCTTCTTCTTCCATACTTAATTGTATATTACTTATGATCTCAACAGACATCTCCTTTCTTGCCATATCATCCTTCATACAGTCCATCCATCGTTTCTTTGGTCTTCCTCTACTATAGCCATCAACATTCATACTCGAAATTTTCTTCACGACGTTTTCCTCATCCGCAATGAAAGTAATTGCATTATTGCACTCTGGAAATTTACAGCAGCAGTTTCTCGCTAAGTAGATATACGGTTACACAATTACACATACTTGTATAAATACTTTCGAATATACATACGTATTTGTATTAAAGTTCCTTAAGTAAGGCAAGAAATTGGTCTGTGTGACCAGGATATCCAGTTTGTTAAACAAAATCTAGACGGGTCGTTGCACTTTAACCTGAATATCTTAGACAGGCAAAGTTAGTGATTATTTCTTTCATTGCTTTTTAAAACCAAAATAATATCTGGTATCGCCATCAACGAATAAAAAAGCGAAACTTCATGTAAGTGTTAGATATCAGTCTGACAAACAATTTTACCAAAGCCCTTTAAGAAAAACTGGAGTTCAGCTGCATCTGGTTAGACTGGAAGCCGATTCTTGGGAAGAGGCTACGTTACGATCACTCACCACTTATTATTGGTAGCTGTATAATATAACAATACCGGCCTATTATTGTCCTGCTGGGCAAATACCTCTTCTCATGAAGAAAAGGCACCACGTTTGCTCAAGACGGGTTGGCGATGTCAAACTTAAATATTAATTTATAAGCCCGGGTTTTCTCACGATGGCGATGTTTTCTTTCACCGTTGACTGTGATGTCCAAGATAAACATAGAAAATACATGAATTGTAAAAGTCACACTGTTACTTGCTCGGATTTGAACCCACAACCTCAACCACAAGAGAGACGAGGCCATAACTTCTGAGCCATCACGACAACTATATGGAGAATTACACGGATTTGCAGCAGTATCACTATCACTGCATATTATAAAACAAAGTCCTCCACCGCGTCTTTCTGTCTGTCTGTTCGCGATAAAATCAAAAACGACTGCACCGATTTTCATGCTGTTTTCACCCATGGATAGAGTGGTTCTTGAGGAAGGGTTTAGTATATAATTTAACGCGGGCAAAGCCGCGGGCATCAGCTAGTTCACATATAAATGCTAAGTGCGAGTTAAGTTCAGGCTAGATCCGTGTTGAACTTAATTTCGTCATCTCAACTTTCGAACGTTAGCGTTGATTACGTGGGAAGTGTTGAGTAACCTGAGTTGGCTTCACAGCTTCAAGTTGATGTCTACAGAAGTTATTTTGTTGTAGAAATGTCCCGTTTTGTGTTTTTGTGCATTTAGTGTTATTGAGTGTTCCCCATAAGCAGCCCGGAGTCTTTATCCAGCAAGCCCGATGAATGGCAATAGGCTTGCCTCCCTATAACTTTTACTGCCGCTCACCAAACTGGAAATCTTGTAAATAGGTTTCCCCTTGCTGAAAATAGGTCTCTTTAGCGCTGTGCAGTCTTAAATGCTTACTCTCTTTGAAACCGGTAGAAGTCTATTGTCACTTTAATAGTACAGTAAAATGGATTTAAAAAGCATATGCTGTTTTCAGGGCATTAACGGTAGTTAGTTTTTTTTGTTACAATATACCGTGTTTTGGTCCCTCGTCAGCTTTAACCGTTTTAACCGTCGTCGCCTCGCATCTACTTATGTACGAATTTGTTAACCAATATACAATATGGAAAAAACTGATTGTGCTTGAACAGTAAAAAATGTGTTGTAGGTTCAACAAGCTCTTCATAGGTCGATGTATTAGATTTGAAGCTTTGATTAATTTTGAGATCAATATCAATGACTTGGGCAAAACCACAAACCTCCAAGCAGTTCACTAAAATTCTAGATGGAAAACCCAATAACCATGACCTCGAACGTTTAGCTAAGGTGTTCTATTGGCACTATTAGCCTGCGTCATCCACCAGTTTGTTTGATCTAGGGCCAATGCGGACCACTGGTCGCTGATCTTATCCGGTTTGTACCTCCATCTTTTAGGTGTACAATTATATAGAAATATTAGCGACCCACCCCTGCGGCGTCGTCTAACGGGTCTAAAACTATGCTCTATTTCAAGTTGTACATTCACAACATTTCATTGAAATCCGTTGTGTGGTTTCGGACATCTTTAATCTCTTGAAGGCCTTATGATGATGGTAATAGAAAATGAAGTAGATATCATTAATTACCAAGCTAAGTAAGATATGTATCACTTGTGGCTTCTTAGAAACGTTCAATGCTAGCAAATCGTTAAAAACGCGCCTTACACAAGACTGACATTGACTGAATTTATTTTCCTCTTACCCAACGAAAGATACGTGCATAAAGTTTTGTAACAAAAGAGTAATTACCACATCATGATCTGAAACTCTTACTACTCGCATTTATTTCTTTACTAGCGGACGTCACGTAGTTTCACCCGCGTAGTTCCCTTTCCCGTAGGAGTATGGGTATAAAACATAACCTATGTTACTCGCTGATAATGTAGCTATCTATTACTGAAAGAATTTTTCAAATCGGTCCAGTAGTTTTTAAGTTTATTCGTTACATACAAAAACACAAATCTTTCCTCCCATATCGTTTTGATACTATGCCACTTAACTATTTCCTTGTAAGTTTTGCGGTCGCGAAAACAACCATGGAGCAGGGATTTGGGTTCAATCCCCATACTATACAAGGACCCTCCACTAAACCGTCAACCATGCATTTATTTATTTATGTACACACAAAATACTTAGGATATTACATTTCATAAGAAATTTCTTCCAGCAGACCTGCATTATGTACAACCTAAATTAAACTAAGTAACTCTCATCACCTGCCTAGCCTTTTCCCAACTATGTGGAGGTCGGCTTCCAGTCTAACCGGATGCAGCTTAATACCCGTATTTTACATGGAGCGACTGCCTATCTGACCTCTACAACCCAGTTAGTACTGGGTAATACGAAACCCCTTGGTAAGTCTGGTTGTCAGACTATTTGGGCCACTGAGTACCTGTATCGACAGTCAAAGATCCAAAAATTACAGCTGGGACCAACAGCTTAACGTGCTTTCCGAGGCACGGAGGAAACTCGGTATGTAAGGGTGGTAACCCATCCACAGACCAACCAAAGTAACTTTTCGGGAAAATGATTGTTGGGAAACGATTTTATTTTTGGGGTGAAAAGTTAAAGTTCACAGTAAGACTTAAAACGCACTCAAAACACTGTGCTGATGGATGTTCATCCTGAATGACGGAGACCTATCGAAGAAGACAGGCGTGAAGCTAATCCATGAACAACAAAGTAATCAGTTTTAGTTCACTAAGTTCAGTTATTTAAAACTCACAAATTTCATTGTTGTTCATAACTATAGTCATGATAATATGACGCAACCAATCGACTTTCCCCATTCGAACGCTCACAATAGCTTGTAACTCTTGGCAATTTTTTGAAAGGTGAAATTTCATATGACTTGACGGTTTGGGATCACGAAGTTGTGGTGTCATGATTAATAGGATTACATGATCGGATGGCACACGATAACTGTGTTTGTTGTCTGCTTGGACAGGTTAAAATTTGCCATTTATCTTGCTTTAAAAGGCATCTATTCGTTGCCTTAATTGCTATTGACTGCCTTTTGAGACTTTTTGCACTTTTGAGGAGCTCGTGGCTAACTAATAACAGCCGCTTGGATAAATCTTCAGGTTAAGCCGCGTTTACCTAGGTTAGTCTGTGGATGGGTGAACATACCGAGTTTCCTCCGTGCTTCGGAAAGCACGTTAAGCTGTTGGTCTTGGCTGTCATTTGTAAATCTTTGACAGTCGTAACAGGTGGCCAGTGGCCCGTAAGTCTGTCGACCAGTCGTACCAAAGCGTATATCGTGTTACCCAGTACTAACTGGGGTTGTGGAGGTCAGATATGTAGTCTAACTTATTTTTGGTGTTGATGATGATAAATGAAATAGATTTTAACGGAGGTAACGCCGGCTACAATAAGATACACCGATGCTGTAAGACATTACGATAGAAATACTGATTGTGTAATAATCTTACTTGTTGATGTAGCCGCATGTTTCAAAAATATCCAGCTTTATTGTAGGTAAAACTTTAATGGGTACATATGCGAAGATATTTTCTGACCAATTATTCACATCGATTTGCAAAACGAATATCTGATGCACTTAAGACGCCTGCGGAGCATGCGTATTTCATACAAACGTAATACCAAAATAATTTGTAAATTAAACATATTCCTAAGATAGTGTGTATTTATTTCGATTGAATTACAGAATATCTAGGTTCCCAAATATATATTTTGATTGGACACTGATTTTAACAAGAGTTATAAGAAAAATAAGTTTTCCATAGAAAATTTAAATTCCTCATATCTCGTCTTTGCATCACTATTCTCTCAAAAAACATATTTGGGAACATAGATATTCTGTAATTCAATCGAAATAAATACAGACTACCTTAAGAATATGTTTGATTTACAAATAATTTTGGTATTACGTTTGTATGAAATACGCATCCTCCGCCGGCCCCTTAACTCTTATCTTGAGTAAAATAACAGACAAATACTAAATTAGAATACAAACACCAAATAATTAACCTTCATCCATTAAATAGGGTTCAGCGCACTGTAGAGGTAAACTTCAAAAATATTTAAACAACCTAACCTAGCTTGGAGAAACGTTAAGCGTTTATATAGCTATAAAAAGACATATAGCTCCAAAATCAACTTTTGGCAGAGCGAATTCTTAAGGCTCTTCAAATATTTGATGATTATCCGTTTGCCAACATGCTAAACGATCTAAAATATCTAGCTTACTTTGTGTATCATCTAACCAATGGCCTGTAGCTCAAAATATTGCATTCAAACCCCATCATCATCATCGGCAAAGTGGATTCCCATATTGGATTCTGCTTTCAGTCTAATCGAATGTACCTATTTTAAAACTAGTATTTTACATGGGGCGACTGCCGTTCTGAAGACAGTAACTAAGTTTTACACATACACTCCGAAATTATTAGATAGGTAGGATAGATTCCCAGTTAACTTTTGTTAAATATTTATCATGTTTCACATTTTTTGTATAGTACCTAAGCAACGACCTCTTGTCGGGCTTACGCGGGGAGCGTAACCATACTAAAGTACTAAAACTGTAACATAATAATATTGTAATACCAAATGATTTGAAAAGAGTAAACATGGAGTTTCTTGGCGGTTCTTCTCCATGGAAACGACTAACCCGAACCGTGCAACTTTTTCGACGTTTTATAAGTCCAACTAGGCTATGTGAAATAAATATTTTGATTTTTTGAAAATCATTTCATAAGTAGAAGAAGAAGGTGGCAATGGCCCTTTTACAATCAAATCTTTTGTTACTGTCTTGCTCCACGTTTTCCTCAAGCTAAAATGACCCTTCTTCTTCTTTTTTTGACTTGAATATGCCTTGGCGGCTGAGAGAATGTCATGCTCACTCAAATGTCTCGCTGATGGTGGCGTGTGTGTCGGGTCATTTAGCTCCCTTCAATATGGTCGAGTTGAATGGCGCCGATACATGCGTCATGTTCGTGAACGGGCGCTATCAGTTGGGACTGGTCATGTCTTAGCTGCCACGGTTAATTTGAATTTCTTTTTTTTTTATATTGTTGATTTAATCTTTTCTCTGGACGCTCTTAATGTGCACGTCTTACTACATCGTTCTCACATATATGTTTAATCACACATGAATGATGTAACCAAGATTTTGTAAAAATATATTGATTTAAAAGAGTGTCCATGGAGTTTCTTGCCCGTTCTTCTCCATAGAGATCTACGCTAGGGAATGGGCAACTACAGTACTTTCTCAAGTTATTATGCCTTGTGACTGTGACTGTAGCTTTGATTTTATTTGTATTTTGACATTCAAAAGTGCCGTAATGGTCTAGTTGAAATAAATGCTTTGAGTTTGAGTTTGAGTTTCTCTTCCACAGTGGTGGTCAACAGCGCCGAGTTTCCTTCGCCGTGGCGCTGATGCACGACCCCGAGCTGCTCATCCTGGACGAGCCGACCGTGGGCGTGGACCCACTGCTGCGCCAGTCCATCTGGACCCACCTGGTGCGCATCACCAGCTCGGGAGACAAGACTGTCATCATCACCACGCATTATATCGAAGAAGCTCGGCAGGCGCATTGTGTGAGTATTTTTTTAAATTTGTGTTTTTGTTAAAGAAAGCCAACTTTACTTCTGGAAGTCGGTGGTTAAAAAGTCAATGAAACAAACAAAAATCACACTTTTTAAATGTGGTTTTACACACAGATAAATAAAATTTAGAAAATCCAATGACCAAAATTGGTGACTTTTTATTTTTTGGCGGCCATTAATGAAATTATACGTGTAAGTATTAAAAAATAAAAGGCCCGTTTTAACGTTTGTTAGCGTAATAGTAATAAAGTTCATTTTTACTACGTATTTGACAGCTGTCAAAACGGACTTCTTAGATTCCACCACGTCCACTTTAAAGCTCAGAACTCAGTATGGACTGCTGACGACTGAGTTTCGAGTTTTGTCGTCATACAAAATTCATCTCCATTCATTTGGTCATTGGCTTTTGACGGATATCGTCAAAGTTGGGAAGTTTGGCGGGGACCAGTATCAAACTGTCAAATGACGCCAGTATTTTTTAAAAAGTTAATCACCTTGCGATCTCAAGAAAAGTATCGGTCAAGCGAATATGCGATCGTCGGGTTAGGGTTTTCCGGTTTTCTGGGATTTTTATAAACGAGAATCCAATCGATTTTTTTAAATATTCCAGTTTAACATATTTGCATAGTGGGTAAAATAAAACAAAGAATGTTAAATCAGCATTTCATTAGACATTATAGTTTTCGTAAAAATAAATGCTGCGAATATTTTAAACTTGTTCTCGCAAGTTATGAAACAGCATTCCATATTTACTTTGTCGCACAAGTACACACATCAAAAGTGTCTAGGGATCAAGCATTTTTATGCGGATTTCTTGAGATTGAGATGTGGCTTTGTGTGCTTTTCTGATGAGTCTCGTTTTGGTATGAGACCGGATACAAGACGTATACGACACTGGAGAACCCCTGGACGCCAACAGCGATTAAAATCCTGCCAGGAAGTCCATCCTTATAGTGGTGGAGCCATCATGGTATGGGCGGGTATTTGGATCGGCGGAAGAACTGAGTTGATTTGGATCAGAGGCAACCTCAACGCTCAAATTTATGCTGAGACGATTGTATCAGACGTCATCGTTCCTCTACAAGTGCAAATCGGTCCCTTATTTCAGTTAATGCATGATAATGCACGACCGCACACCGCAAGAGTTGTAAGACAGACTCTCGCCGCAGCTAACATCAATGTCCTGCCCTGGCCTGCTCAGTCGCCAAACTTGAACCCGATTGAGCATGCATGGGATATGCTACAGAGAAGAGCTCTGCCGAATATGGAGGGTATCCAGTCCCAAGAAGACCTTTTTTTGTTGTTGCAACGAACATGGGCGGCCATTCCACAGCGTGATTTGGATGAACTCATTATGAGTATGCCAAACCGATGTTCTTGTGTTGTTAGTGTTCGCGGTAGAAACACGGATTATTAATTGTTTAAGTTACCCAATAAAATTTTAAAGAACACTGTTATTTCAGTCTTTTTTTCGAACTTTAATGTTAGTGGTTCAAATGTCAAAAATCCCTTTATTAGGAAAATGGCAAATTTCTTTATTAATGCAAAGGTGACTTGGTTTATCGTTACTGTGACAAACGAAAACACTTTATTTGATGAATCCTTAAAGAAAATTTTAATTAATATCAATCAGGAGAAAAGTTATTGCAAAAATATATGTTGATCCCTAGACACTTTTGATGTGTGTACAATAATAAATTATTGTATTTACACAAACACTTGACACTCAATGTTAAGTTAAAGGTGATGTCAAAAGAAGAAAAAAAATTGCAAATTTTGAAAAAAACTGTCACGTGTTTCTAATATCTGTTGAAGGTCTCTTGTCAAAGATGGCTGCCGTTTTCGAATGTCAGTATACACTAAAATATTATTTACCGCAACCCAGCAAACCCAGCAATGCAGACAGCAATCCCAGGTTTCTTTATGAGTGAGAAAATTCAGGAATACTCTAAAATTCAGTGGACCTCTTAAAGATTCAAGTATCTTAGTAGAAAAAAAAAGACAGTTTAGGCGCAGAAGGGCTAGTTCTCAAAATGGCAACAGAATCTCAAAAGGACAACACTTTTGATAAGATGAGCTTCTGACCAAAAACGTGCAAAATGAAAATGTAGTCCAAAAAGACTAGAATATCCTTGTAAAGTGCGAAATCGAAGTTCGAAGCTTAATACCAATGTTGATGTTTTATTTTATCATATTTCACAACCATATTACCTCCACTAATGTTTCCGGAATGCTATTTCCTTGAAGATACGTGTGTTTGTATCAAAAAACTGACTAATCGAGGTCCACCGGCTTCCTCGTTAGACGAAGCGCCATTAGCATATCGTACGCATAATTTTAATAAGTTTATTTTACAACGACGCGACGTAGAAACACAAAATATGAACTAATAGAAATCAGCGAAATTTTTTTGCAACTTCTTCACCATATATGTAGTGTGTGGGATCTCCAGGAAAACTTTTAAACGTCTTTTAGAATAGTTTATTTTTAGAAAATCTTCGACACCTTTTACAACACGTCCTTCAGTATTTTATATTACTCGCCATCTATCATATTACTTTTTCTTTACCTTTCACTCATTCAATCACCTATTCAACCATTCGTACAGAGACATACCTTTTAAACGTTTGGAAATGTTTGGTTGATACAGCCTACTTACTAATCATATTTTAATCCTACATATATGCTGAGAAATTTTCTGTGTTGGTTGTCCCACTGCTTCGCATTTAAAGACTTCCCTATAGCTCTCTACTTCTTCCAGGGTGCTGCCATCTCAATGCTGTGATTATTTGGTAAAAATCGATCAGTCTTAGTCACACCTAGTCGTCCTAGGTTTTTTTATGTAATTGTATGATAAATAAGCCGGTGGTCCACACAATGTGAAGTGGTTATCGCCACTAATGGACACACATTGAATACTAGTAGCATTGCAGATTTGTCACCATCCTAGAGACGAAGGTGAATGACACATGTGACTGTAAAATTCTGCCTTTATCCCAATTTATTTAGGGTCGCCACAGCATGTCTTCTTATTCCATATTTCTGTATTACTCGATATCTCAGCACTTCAGCAGACACCTCCTCTCTAGCCAGATCATTCTCCACACAGTCCATCCATCGTTTCTTTGGTCTTCTTCTACTCTTATAGCCATCTACAATCATACTCAACATTTTCCCCAAAGTTAGGGACCAATTTGGTACTTCTTTATCTTTTGAATCTGAACGTACGCAGCTTTTAAGCTTTCGTGTTCAATATGTATGCCTACCACCCTTTGTGTAATTTGACATACACTACAAGCATCTCCAAATACAACAAAAAGAAATCTAATTCAATTTAGACTTAATGAATTCTAAAACTAGATTTTAGTTCTTGCTGTACAAGTTTTAGTATTGATTGTTTTTTTTACAGTGACGATTTTTGCATAGAAACAAAAGTAGATGAATACTAGTTTTTATACTAATATTAGGTACTATTTAGTTCAGTCTGTAAACAATCATTACTGGATATGAATTTTCTGTTATGAATATCTGTTTCAAGCAAACCTTTTTTGTAAGTACCACCTAAAAAGTAAAAGTTCTGAGTGACATTTTTGTGAAACGCCATGGTAAGTTAGTCAAGCGGAACCACACGACAACTTCAAGTTCATAGTATCAACTAATTGACCACAAGTCACTAATGAAGGCATAAACAAAAAACTATAGGTACCTACATAATCTTATTTCCCATTTTCGGCGTTATTAGCAAAAACTATAAGAAATATTTGACATCATTATCTGATTTGTTACGGACAGACTGCGCAAGTCATTATAATTATATTAAGCCAATGACTTTAATAATGATTTATGCCTAACTTACATACAGGGTGTAAACCACCTCAGGGTGTAACCACCTCATCACAAAGCCGTTAACCAAGCATTCTGTACATCAAACTAAGTAACTTTAAGTAACTCAAGTAACTAACTTTAAGTAACTTTTTTTTTGAGGTTATAAATCATGTTTTGTGGTAGAACTTAATGTAACGCTCTTAATTAAAACATTGCGCTGATGGATGGATTGAATAGTACAGGGGTCGTGAAAAAAAAAAGTTGTAACTTTGGTCAAAGTTACAACTTTTTTTTTATTCCCCCATATCTTCGTAACTAGAAGGTTCCAAGGTATGGTGTGGAACAAAAAAATGATCGCAATGATGGGGAGAACAAGTTAGTGCCTTTCAGCTTCGTGAAGAAGTGTTTTACACCCTTTATTCTGTTCAACTTAAACCTATGAAAAAGAATGGGATACTGATGATATGGTGTCCTGCGTGCCGTGAGGTCTGCATCGCAAACTCGTATAGGCCGACTCATTAAATGTAATCTATGCAGAAGACTGTAGCAGATAATTTAACTGCAAAACTCCCACAGTACATCCGAAAAGACTCTCTGATCCAGGACCAAAAGTATCCAGTAGATAAACCCTGGCGCCTTCTAATGATTTGCGTTATATTTCAGATCGGTCTGATGCGAAGCGGTCGCCTCCTAGCTGAGGAGTCTCCTCAAGCGCTACTGCAGATGTACAGCTGCATATCACTCGAAGATGTCTTCCTCAAACTGTCTAGGAAGCAAGGTAAGACTTCAAACTAACTTCACTGCCAAACTGTTTCTATTATTTGAATTTAACGGCCGAATTTTCAAACGCATCTTTATTATTATTATTTACTTATATTTAGACCAACAAGGACCAATTACAAAACATAAAATAATAACACGAAATAATAAATCATAGTACCTATATCTTTAATAGCTTTATGTCTCATTCTAGCTCTGTCATTTTAAGGTGTATTGCAGAGACAAAACGACTAATAAGATCGTAAGAAGGTCTTCAATTACTTTTTACACGTCAATTTTTTTGGTAAATATTTTAAAACTAGATGCGGCCGCCTAATCCCTGAGAAGAAATGCTGAAATAATAATATCTTTGTTGAAGAAGTTTTAGAATTTTCTCCATTCATCTTTAAACCCAGACATAATTATATTTATCACATATACACAAATGCTAGGTTTCAGGTCTCACGACTGAATCACAAATGAATGGATTTCCGTTACACATAAACGAGTGAATGAAACAATCATAGTAATGAAATAAAAATGTTCACACGACTGCTTATAATGTACGAGTAGGTAAATATTTACATTGTGAAGTGGGATCGTTACCTTTCAGAATGGATAACTTGTTATAGCATTCCATATTTTACACTAACCATTCAGTCGTTTATCTTAGTAGTATTATGGCTTTCTAAAAGGTTTTCATTACTTTCCATTGAGTGTAATCTCGGCTAGTTTTATCTACAGCCTTGCCAAACAAAAATGTTTGGAAACAAACGTGAATTGAATAAGCTAAAATATTTGAAAACAATGAACTCGGCCTACAATCGGCTGCTGGACATTTAACCTCTCCCAAACTGCGTCCCAGCCATGTTTTAGAAGACCTAGTCCACCAAAATATTGGCGTTCGACATTACGCTTGCCGATAAGCGGTCCCGACTCTATGACTTATCTGCTCCTCCGGCTAAAATGTTTATTGTTCGAGTTTTGATCTATCACTTATCTGCTCCTCCGGCTAAAATCTTTAAACTAGTTTATGTTTATTGCTCGAGTTTTGATCTATCACAACTGTCTGATTTGTCATCCTAGTTGCTTGCATATAAACACAGCTTGTTTTTACTCCATCCTCACACACACACGCACACAGTTTGACAGGATGATTCTTTAATGAAATACACCTCTTTCTAGTCTTCCTAATCTTAGAATATCAGTATTTGCTCTCTAGCTGTCGCTTATACACATACTCCACAGGATCTGATCAGACTGATAATACTCATAGACGAAAATGATCAGGTACAAGCTAGACGAACTTCATGATCGGTCAACCTTTGAATATGGACCGTACCTATGTAGGCAATCGGTTGCGTATTCAACCATTAAAATTATCGGGTACTTAAATTGTTATAGTAGTACAGTAAATTCAATGTGTAGGATTGTATCACACGTGTTGCCTATTATCGCGTTTCATTTCATAATGATTTATTGCGTTGTTTAGAGTTAGAATATTTGGGATGAGACTTGCTTCTAGTATCACAAGTATCAAGTGGTACTGTGTGGAGTTGGCTTATGTTTTCGTTAATACCCTGTCACAGGTGGTAGCGTGACTTCGATGACTTTCTGCCAGACACGTGCGTCTGTCATTTGTTTCCTTCGCTTGAGTACTGTTCATTTCGCACCAATAATCGCATCGCAGTGATTTCAAACAACTCTTTTATTTGTTCTCTGCGCAGCGCGCAGTTGCCGTCGCAAGACACGTGTCGTCCGAGCATATAGTTGTTGGCACAGAGTTTACAGCATTGTAGTGTACTCGTATAAAACAATGAAGACAATTCTAGTTGATCGACTTTCTCGCGTCTTAGCTCGCAATTCATCCGGTGTGAAGGACAAAATGTATGGGTAGTTTGTCCTATAAACCGCAGAAATTTATATCTTCAGTGGCCTACAGTCATTGGCTAAATTTGTAGTATCAGTTTACACCATGTATAAACATAAATCAGTGTTCACACCTCAGCCCCACTTTCAACCGGCTGTTGACCAATTGAAAGTAAAAGCGTTTTCATTGCGAAGTATATTAAAATAATAGTGTGGTCATAAAATATTAATGCGTGCTCAAATCACCTGCTTATGTTGTAGGCATAATTTGGAGTTGCTAGCTGAGCTGACTATAAAAACACAAGATAAAAAAAAAGATAAGTCGATACATTTATTATTTTATAAATGGTAGCAAGGGTGGTAGGTAAAAGCTAGGATTTCCATTTGAAACCCTAACTCCTGAATTAGGTAAGACCTGTGTTTTAGGAGTCAGTGTGTTCAGGCTGCTAAGTCATCCCGTTTCGTGCAATTTATACGTAGCCCTGGTTAAAAACTATACCGAATAAAGATTTCAACCCTTCATCTGTGCACCCCGACCTTTAACTGTTGTGTCTACTTTGCTAACAGTTAATTAGATGAGGCAAATGAGAGAGCTGTCTATATGTAGCTACGTAGGCACAGGGCCAGCAGTCTTCGACAGAGATAACGACAAAATCGCTAACTTTCGATCGCTGATTACTAACGAATAAATTCGATTGCAATAATTGTGCTTACGAGAAACGCGTCTCAGATGGATCATCTTTCATTACTGGCAAGCATCATTATTGCAACCGAAGTTATACGTTAGTAATTAGCAACCGAAAGTTAACGATTTTGTCGTTATCTCTGTCGAGACTGCCGGGCCAGGTCAGACAAAATTTGAGGCATCGATACGAAAAGGAGATCTTGCTGATTTCTTAGTTTGTTTAGGTACTTCTTTCGCGATGATAAACCGGATGATATTAATTACCTACAGCCTAATATCTAATTATTTAAAGTAGGTGTACGTGACGACATGTATATGAATAATAATAATAATATGAAGGCAAATGCTTCATCTAAAAAGTATTTCTTAGTCAACATTTCATCCGGCGATAAATCAAAAGTTTATGAAAGTTGCACAACAGAACGTTTTTTATTGTAATTTATGTAAATTCTAATAATATTGCGATTGTTGCAAAATTACTTCTTTGGAATACAAGTTAATGTTACTAGGCTAGAGATGGGTCGAATATTCGGTATTCGGCACTTTGATTTTGGCCGAATCCAAATGGAGTTAAAAAAGTTAAAGTACCGTTTTAGTTTAACTATTTTTTACTTTTACAACTAGTCATTTCCTCACTAGCCTTTAGCGACCATTCTATTTCCCTTCTTTAATTTAATGAGTAATGATTAATGAGTAAGATAAGTTTTAAAATTGCCTGAAACACAGGATTACCTAGTTCAGGCTCAAAATATGTGTGAACTTGACATAGATTTAAGAAAAACTGTAAACGTTTACCTTATATATTTGAATAAATTTTATTTATTTATTTTGTTTATTATTGATAATCGTATTAAAATCTTTACTTAGTTTTAAATTCCAATTCATAACCCCAGAGACGGATAAATATCGACAGCTATGTTTAGGTCCCATGTTTTAGGGGACGAGCCTATTGTCATCCACCGCAGGCACAACAAATAAAACTCATCAAAATAACATTAATTTCGTCATTTTGGAAACCCAAGCTGAATATTCGGCCTAAACCTAACGCCCATCCCTAGTTATGGTATTGCGTGCCAGCACGGCCTTACGAAACAGATGCACAATGCAAGGTCCAGTCATAAACAGCGTACTATTGTTCCGACGATGATTTTCGTCATAAACTGTAGTTTCGTTTAGTCACTCATCTCTTGAGACAGCGGGTCAAAGGTCTAGTGCTCAAGGTTGCAGGAATTGTTCATGAGGGTGATGAAATGAATATGTATTAAGGTTTATGCCCACTACACTGTATCATACCATGACTGTGCTATAAACGTATCGGACACGGAAATAAACATGACACAGGCTACTATGTCCACTACATCGTATCACCATACACCGTACCATACATGACCGTGCTAGACACCGCCGACAATAATTATCGGCCACTTGTCGGCGGTGTCTAGGTCGGTGGCCAACAATTATTGTTGACAGACGACAGACTCCATTAGGTCGATCTGGGACATGAATTCAAAAGCAATGCTGTTCTTCGCATTTAGGAGCTCGTGGTTCAATAATAACAGTAGCTCGGGTCGATCTTTAGGTCAACGCGTGCTTGCCTAGGTTGGTCTGTGGATGGATGACCACCTTTAGATACCGAGTTTCCTCTGTGTCTCGGAAAGCACGTTAAGCTGTTGGTGGCGGCTGTCATTTGTAGATATTTGACAGTCGTTATCCAAAAAGTCTGTTAGTAGTTAAAAAAGGCTGACAACCAGTCTTACCAAGGGGTATCGTATTACCCAGTACTAACTGGGTTGTGGAGGTCAGATAGGCAGTCGCTCTATGTAAAGTACTGGTATTCAGCTGCATCCGGTTAGACTGGAAGCCGACCATACATAGTTGGGAATACATACACATAATGTTGGAAAAAGGCTTGGCAGGTGATGATGGTGTTGTTCTACCAATGTATATCCTCTGTTAGTCATGAACTCATCGCACAAGTTTTTATGAAACCCTTAAAAAAACACTAAGTCTCAAGTGAGTAAACCAAAGCATGCGAACGTTGAATGAAGTCTTCTTCAATATGCATTAATAATGGCATTTTTAACAACAAAGATGACAAACGGTGAATAATTTCAACGTAGTTATAGTCACCTCACTATTCAACAATGAATATAGTTGTCAGTTTGTCACTGAGATATACAATAATGATCATTAGTTTTACCTTATTAAGTTGATAGGTAGGTATATAAGCGCGTTATTGATGGCGTACTTAAATATTATTATTTTACAATGTAAAATAAACGTTTTGTATGCGTGTCGTGAAGTTGTGTATGCTTTATAAGTTAATCAGATACAAAAATAATTTATTAAAAAGTAGATTTATTAGCATTAAATAGGTATCACGCTCTAATGAAGTACGGGGTTTACAAAGTAAAATCGACTCCTCCTATTGTTTATGTCTGTTAAAATGGGTCCTATGTCACCCGGGTCATTACAACGAATCGATTGACACCTTATTCATCAAAATCGGATGTACAGAGTAGGCGCTACGTAGGAACATACATAAATACAAACACACATCCATGCATAGACTGCTAAAATCATAACCCTTTCTTTGGCCGTAGCCGGGTATAAAACAAGATGATTATACAGATCAAAAGATATAAATGATTATGTGCGAAATAAACTCACATTAGTAAAAGCTAGTTTATTCATCTACATACAGAACCTTCTTCTTTGAAGTTGATCAAACTACCCCAGCTTGGGACTGGCTCACACCTCTACAGCAATAATTAACTCATAATGACATAGTTGCGTAGTACCTATATACCTATTCACTGACGGTTGTTTGTAGAAAATTGTTCAGTCAAGGCTGTCGCACCATTGTTTGATGGACTCCAATCAACTGAGTTTTTCTTACTGCATCGACGATTATTGAGATGTTGCAGGAAATATTGCTTATTATTTTATGTTAGTTTTTCAAAATGTTCGTGCTTTTTAATGTGAATCCTTTGGTAATATGTTTATCCTTTTGTGATATCAATCTAGTTCTTTTATGTAGATTCATGTCAGAAACTCAGAACCATGATGATTATAAGAACGTTTTTGTAGTTTTCCTCTGGAACAATTGTTTTTTTTTTCGGTATGATAGAGGCCTTCCTATGTCCGTTTCTATACTTCTGACAACGTATACCTATTATATTGCAAAATTTCATGATGATCGCTTCTGTAGTTTAGGCGTGAAAGGTAACAAACAAACAAACTTACTTGCGCATTTATAATATTAGTTAGGATTAGGATATGAGAAATAATACAGGGTGTAAATGTCACCGTAAAATTGTCAAATACGTTATATTGTAATATCTCTAGCGATATTGTAAAGTCTCGAATTATTGTCAAATGAACATACTGCTTTCAATAAAACGCATTATTTTTCGTGAAATGCATGCGATGGTAGTCAACTCACGCGGTGTGGAGAGAAGGAGGGGTCCCCCTTGCCCAGTGGTACCACTCTCATGAAAAGATACTGTACCATTCCTGAGAAATATCGATTAATATAACCTAACCTTAAAACACTTCATATTCCCCTAAAAAGCGTAGTCGACGGAGCCCCGCTACGCGGGGCCCCTATTTCCGGGTGCAGGGTTTAAAGGAACCTAACTAACCTAACGGGGGGGTGCCCCAAGTCCCGATTATGGGGGCAGAGATACTTCCGTATGTTCAGTTGACAATAATTCGAGATATTACAATATCGCTAGAGAGAAACACGTTATATTGTAATATAACGTGTTTGACAATTTTACGGTGACATAAACAACCTCATCACGAAGCCGTCAACCAAGCATTCTGTACATCAAACTAAGTAACTTTACGCGAATTTTTTTGCTGGGGAACGACTTTATTTTAGGGGTGAAAAATCATGTTTAGTGGTAGAACCCAATGTAACGCACTTAAAACATTGTGCTGATGGATGGGTTGAATTGTACGGGGGTCGTAGAGGTAGGTGTTTTAAGTAAAAACTTACATGTACTTATTTATTAATAAAATGTATTATTATTTATTTTATGTAATTATTATTTATCAAAAAAAAAATGAAAAAAAGTTGGAACTTTGACCACCAACATCTCCGTAACTAGAAGGTTCCCAGTGGTGTACAACAGCCTTTCGGCTTCGTTAAGAGGTATTTTACACCCTTTATAAGTCAGAGAAACGACTGCTTTCAGGAAAACTGTTCTAGTACACAGCTGATATGTGATATATGAGCCAAAAGATACCATAATGTCCAACAAATGCATGAAGCATGTCCATTCTAGCACGAGTATATACCTAGCACTCTCTCCCTCGGACTCACAAAGAAAGCATTCCTTTTGTTTTCTACCGCGTTGCACGTGACCACGACACATTTCTCCACCACATGACAATAAAAACACCACTGTAACGATGCTATGTAAAGATTAACACGATTTCAATGCTGACCGCAATATCAGAAACGAATTTGAACACTCATTTCCTGGACAATTACCAATTATTTTGTAAAGATAACTGTCTTGATGTCTAGTTTTTGTGCATTTTGGTGACTGTCCGAAATGTTGGTCTTATTATTGTGTAATGACGTCTATGGACCAAGGTTTTTAACCCCAATGCTATGAAACTATGTCCCAAACTTAAACATACTTAAACCCCAAACCTCAGACGACAGATTTTCTGGCTCTATGACTCTACGATATACCTTAAAATGGTTGGTTTGAAAATTCGGCCGTATTTCAATTATCTTACTATCACTTTCAATGTCACATCTGAAATACCTTAGGTACATCTTACTATAACACTGATTCATTTGCCACCCCTTCATGTCTAAGTCTAATGTACCTATGCCCGTTTTTACAAACATTAGCGACTCGTAAATGAACGCCTAAAAGTACGCTTTTGAATTTTCAACCTACAGCGCACAGACGAGCGTAGAAAATCCGACAGAGCGCGTTTGTTTGTATCGCCTAGACTCTAGTGTTCGCGAAAACGGGTGCCTACTATTTATTTATTTATGTACACACAAAATACTATACCATTATATCAAAACTTAGTTTCTTCTTCCACTACAAATCTAAAAACTCCTTCACATTTTCCTTTCAGTGGAGCAACCTTCCCAACAAAACGTACCTTCTCTTCCAGGCCAAGCGAACCAGGTCGTTGAGCTGAACGTTACGGGCGGAGGCCTGGGGCTCAACAAGATGTCCAAGCGCGAGGAGGCGCCCTACGCGGCTGAAGACGCGCAGGTCGTGGGGCTGGTGTTCCACCAGAGCAAGGAGGTGCTGATCGTGGACCATGGTGCCGGTTCCAATGGTGATGTGAGTATGGTTTTGCTTCAAGGGTTAGAGAAAGCCTCGGTTGAAATATGTTTAAAAAAAAGTCTATCTACCTATTTTACCGCCTATGTCTGTGTATGTGATGTCTTTTCGCGGATATTAAGAGTAGACCCTTTACATAGGATGACTTTAGGGTTATTCAAAGTTGTACGGACACATTGCTGACCCTCTGCGGACACCAGACAATGACAGATAACTCAATAACTATTTTTATGAAGGTACAGTATACGGAGCCGCATCAGCAATCTGTTCGTACCGCTGTGTCCGAACCTTTGACTGCATCAAGGTTTACAGTTTCAAACTAATCAATACTTCGTCACGTTCCAGATTCCTGGCAAGGTGACCGACGTGACACCTGATTGCGAGGATTGCGGAGACTGTCTCAATGTAAGTATTAATTGTTCATCCACCTAAGATACTTGATACTTGATTTAGCATCGACCTGAAATCAATTGGCGTAAGAGTGAGGAGCTGATAGTTTTTGCGTTCCATCAAAACTATCCTTGGTTACTGGATGGTGTCCAAATGGGCTCAATGCTGCATGTAATGGTAATTTTCGACAATTAATATCAGTCGAATAAACTAACAGACCGAAAGGGCTTGGAACATTTTTGTATGAAGCGTGGCCGGATTTTTTCCGCCATTCTTTTTTTTTTCAAAGAAGCGGCCACGCGTATATTAATCGATAGCTGGTACCAATACAAACAAGTTTTGTTTGAAACAAAATGTTCTAATGTGTCACGTTTTCGAGATATGAGCTAACAAAGTTAAAGTCCATTTACTGATGGAATCTTCAGCACAACTTTGATTGATCGGACACGCCTAGGACTTGTATCAATCGATAGCTGCCATCAATACAAACAAGTGGTACAAAACAAAACGTTCTAAAGTGTCACGTTTCCGAGAGATGAGCTATCATACTCGTATGTCGGATCTCATCAAAAAGTTCGAACCCCTTTGAAATCTCTACTTCTTCTTAGCATGACGATGGCAATCTAAATTGATGGAACTCCATCTGAGCAGATTTTCCTTGCTGCGACAAGCCTCGGTGTCGACTTGATCGCTAAGCAAGATATTTTGTTAGAAAAAGTGGCGAATATACGAGTATTATAATTTTTCAAGGTACGCATGCCATTTCAAAAATTCTATATCAATCCCCTCCTCTTTCCAGTTCACATCTCGCGGCAAGATAAAGGCGCTCATCCAGAAGAACTTCCTCCGGATGTGGCGTAACATCGGTGTGATGCTGTTCATCTTTGTGCTCCCCGTGATGCAGGTCATCCTTTTCTGTCTGGCCATCGGCAGGGATCCTAGCGGGTTGAGGCTGGTGAGTACACTTGAGATGAGGAAAGATCGAAGTAAGCCAAAGTTTACTGGACACTCTGAGAAATGAGAGCGGGCGTTATGAGAAAAACTAATGAACTCATGACAATAAAGAGGGCCTAATTGTGAAGTGTCAACCTTATTACCGTGTTTTTTTTCAAAAATGGGACGGTGTTTAGCTCGTTCTTTCTCTGAAAGCTTAGTATGATTAAAACAGTACTGTTTTCTTAGATGTTGCTATGCTCCCGAGTTTAGATTGTAACACAAATTCTTGTCGTAAGTTCCGGATTACGCCCATAGTTCCGGTTGCCTTTGCACTCAAAACTGCTTCATTAATGAGAAAAAACCAAGTGCTCTGATAACTACAGATTTCAGAGCTAGATTAGCAAACTAAACGCCGTAGAATCACAAATTCCTTTTCACAACAATTATTCAATGACTCACTAACATCTATCCATGTCTCCGCAGGCCATAGTAAACGACGACGTACGCATCATCGACGGTTTGTGTCCCTACAACGCGTCCTGTTCTATGAAGAACCTGTCCTGTCGATACCTGGACAACCTCAACAACCACACGATCAAGGAGTACTACGCCAACCTGACGGACGCGCTGCAGGCGGTCGAGGATGGAGAAGCTTGGGGCGCGCTGTACTTCAACGAGAACTATACCGACTCGCTTGTTGCCAGATTGGCTTTGGGTGAGTTTGAATGCGATATTAATGTAGGCGATAGTCTAACAGTCGACTATTTTTAACCCCTATGCCCTGAGTAATAAAGTTGAAAGTGGTCAGCTGTCAGTGGACGCGGTAAATTC
Organism: Xestia ashworthii; assembly: GCA_950022955.1. Classification (NCBI taxonomy): domain Eukaryota; kingdom Metazoa; phylum Arthropoda; class Insecta; order Lepidoptera; family Noctuidae; genus Xestia; species Xestia ashworthii. Next base: position 19,491,934 of record OX465570.1, read on the forward strand.
CAAAAAAATATATTCGCCGTGGTGGCGCTACATACGGTTGCATTTTAGTGTTAAGTAACAGCCCTGATTAACCTGTCGTAAGTAGGGCATGGGTTCGAGCCCCGATAAACGCATACTTTGAGATATTTATTTCAACACATCTGCTCGTAAAACGGTTAAGGAAAACCTTGACAGGAAACTAGCATGTCCCAAAACCAAAATGTCCGGTCAAACTGGAAGCCAAACCAAACATTTGGATATAGGCTTGGCAAATTCTAATCCACATTAATATGCAAATGCAAAAGCAGCTCTGATATTACAATTTCACGCTTATACGGCTGAACAGGTTTCGATGAAACTTGAAAAACAAGTAGATCATGACCTAGGTTAGCCCACATATTTTTTTTTATACCGGCAGGTCGGCACGAAGTGGGATAATTTTCGACCTCTCCGCAGGCAAAGCGTGAAGCAAAACCTATAATAACTTGATAAACAGCTTCTCAAAGTAACTTGATTTACAGTTTCTTAATCTAATAACTACAATTTCTCCACAGCGGACACTGCTGACAACGAAACCATCGAGTCGTCGGAGGTGCAAGTGTGGCTCGACATGTCCAACCAACAGATCGGTCTCATGCTCAACAGGGATATACAGTTCTCCTACAGAGACTTTGCTAAGGTACCTAAGTGTTTTTTTTTAAACTTACGTCTCTTTTGCAAGTAACTCCTTTTGCTAACTAATCAAATGTGTTTATTGACACCACAAAATTTATACAAAATGACATCTGAATTGAGGCGAGCTGTGCGCTTTTATTATAGGAAATCCTACAGGTGTTCATAAGGATTCGTGAATTTTATAAACTGACACTTTAGTCGAGTGCAATTAGACAATAAGGTGGAACCGAAGTTCATAGTGGGCGGATTTTCATGGGACTGTTTTATTGAGTTCGTAGAGGTGTGGAGAAGAAAGTTAAAAAAAAATTCGCCGCTTTAAGTCACTACACTCATGAAAGTGGTGTTCATTAATACTTTCTGGTCATTTTATCTGTGAAAAAGCATCAGTTACCAAGTTCAAAAGAAATCTAGGCCTCAAAATGCGATATTTTAGAAATAATTGAAGAAAATAGGAAATTTTCAAGAAAATACTTGAAATATGCATTACATCGACAACAATGAACAACGAAACAGACTAAATTAGCGTTTAATGGATGTATGTAGGTCACTCTATTACGCTACAATATGAATTAAAATGTTCCAAAGGAAAATAAAAAAAAATGTATAAGTATATAAGTCGCGAGCGGCGACATTTTTTTTTACGACATTTTCGTTGTAAAAGGCTGGGACATTTACAAAAACAATTGAATCCGACCTTTTTTGATCGGTGACGATCGCTGCCCGAAAATTACATAAAAAAAAATCACCCCGTTTGTTTTTCTGTTTATACTTTAGTTGCCACCATTTAACACCATATAACGTTTACTTCCAGGACTTGCTACAGACGTGTGATTACAACCCTAAGTTGGGCGACATCCCCATCGATTTCATGGACCCTATCTACGGCAACGCGAATCCTTCGTTCACTGACTTCGTCGCTCCTGGAGTTATTTTGACGTAAGTTGCATTACTATCACTCCCCCAAACAAGTTTAGGTTAGGTAAATTATTATCTGGTAGATAATTTAATTCTAATATTTTTTTCAGTTTGTTTAGTTGTTCGATTGTTATCACTAATGGCTTTATGGACATTTTTTTCTGGCTTTTTTGTCGACTGAATTACAAAGATTTTTTCAAAAAAATTCCTTACAATTCTTGTCCAATTTTGCACGTAGTAATTTTCTAGGCATTGTCCTATTTCTTCACATCCGGAAGTTGCGGTTATTTTACCTGGTAGATAAATTTAAATTAATTCTGGTACTCTATATCCAACCGGTTTTACCAAGTGGTAATTACCCACTATTAATTAACTGGGTTGTGGAGGTCAGATAGGCAGTCGCTCCATGTAAAATACTGGTATTCAGCTGCAACCGGTTAGACTGGAAGCCGACCCCAACATAGTTGGGAAAAGGCTAGGGAGATGATGACTCAATAATTTAGTATCAAAGGTTCCATCTACCCTCATTTCCTGACACTTGAAAGCAATCGTCGAACTAATCATCACCATCTTTCCAGAATCGTGTTCTTCTTAGCCGTCGCCCTTACATCATCAGCTCTCATCGTAGAACGGATGGAAGGTCTCCTCGACCGCTCCTGGGTGGCTGGAGTGTCTCCCGGGGAGATCCTGTTCTCTCACGTGGTCACGCAGTTCGTGGTCATGTGTGGTCAGACTGCCCTCGTGCTGATCTTCATGATAGTCGTATTTGGGGTCAAGAATAATGGCAACATCGTGTTTGTTATTATGCTTACTTTGCTGCAAGGTGAGTGGGCGTTTTTTGTAGTTTTTTGAGGAAAGTAATATTGCCCTTCATGCAAATTTGAAGTTTATTTCCGTGTGCATAAGATTGATATCGGATATGTCAATGTTTGTGCAAGTGTTTTATAGGATTGTGATCCATAATTTAATATGCATTGTGTTCATATTCCTAAGAGTATATGAACATTTTTTTAATGAATTATACGTGTCCGAGACGCTCCATGCCTCATTTGTCTTAAAGTCGCAAGCTTTAAGACGCTTTGCGCTTATGCAAAACATGAGGTCCTGGCTTCGATTTCCAGGTCGAGTAATGTTATTGGTTTGGTTTGACTATCAGGAATATCTTAGTAGCAGCAGGTCGCTCTAAAAAAAAAGAAACCCTTGTTTTTTCTGCCTAGTCTGCTCGATTATAATGTACGGATGTTCCGGCGTTTTTTATACTACCTACACAATCACAGTCTTAATTCTATCATAATGCACATAATTCTTATAATGACCGGTGTGACCAACTATAATGTCTCAACTTTTTGTGGACATTTTACAAGAAAATAATTGCCATATTATAAGATGAACAATTTGTCATAGAATAACGTTAATATCTTGGGAAGATGTTTAAGTTTTTGCAGTCATTAAACTTACTCATATAAAGAAAAAAATATTTTGTTGTTTTGTAAAAAAAGTATTTTTTTTTGTGATTTGATAGCTTAACATAATAAATCGTGGTTTGATTGTATACTTACCTAACTGTCTTCTTTTTCACGATTAAGATGTTGGTCTCATGAAGAGAGTTGTTGAGTTTGATGGTTAGCACCAAACCCATAAATATGATCATATAGGTACCTTTCTGATCCATGCTGTATCGTTATTTTTATTTAATAAATTCTCAAGGTTAAACATCTTGAATGTGTTAGAACAAGTTTAATCTCATTACTTTTTGCATAATGTTCTCTTCAAGATCACTTTAACTAGTATTTTAGTGACTCAGTTATAAATAATACACACACTTACACAAGAAGAACTTCCTTAATGTAATATAGACTTGGAAATGTTTTGCACAAACTTGTTTGGTGTACAATCCTACCTTGAGAAGACTTAGGAGTAGCCTCGGATATGACTATTATTATTATTCATGCATGCATTTTAAAATGGCCTCCACGGAAGATGAAACTTACATGTGCGTCTAGTCTAATGTACCTATCATATTTTACCTTCCTATACGGTGGAATTATAACTTAACTAGCGAAATCTGAGTGTACCTACCTACTATAAGCACGATTCTGCCCAACCCTTCATCCATCAGTCGTCATGTTATCTTATGCCTTTCTTAATTCATGATAAGTAATAAAAGAAATCTTAACATTATTTTATGTTTTTCCAGGTCTATGCGGCATGTGTTTCGGCTTCGTAATCTCCGCTGCTTGCGAGCTAGAACGAAACGCGATCCAGCTAGCTCTCGGCTCCTTCTACCCCACGCTACTGCTCAGTGGCGTTATCTGGCCTATCGAAGGCATGCCCTGGATTCTAAGATACGTCTCCCTGTGTCTACCCCTGACCCTCGCCACCAACTCGCTACGGTCCATCCTGACGAGAGGGTGGCCTATCACAGACCCTGAGGTCTACATGGGTTTCGTGTCAACCCTCGCCTGGATCGCCCTATTTTTAATCGTCACATTAACCATTTTGAAGTTCAAAAGAAATTAGGATGCCATTGCAGTTGCTTCAGGCATTGGTCCGTTTAAACAAGTCGTTTTCGACTAAATCCGTCCTTTAGATTGTGTCTAAATGTATCTTTTACGTAAGAATAGCATTTAAAATGGGGTATTTTTACCGTCGTGAGCTATCAGTGAATTTGATCGTTATTAATTGAATTGTATAAATCATATCATTAATTTTATTTTGCATAACATTATTGACAGTCATAACAATGCTAGTAGGTAAACAAAAGATCTGATGTAAGTATATTTGTAAATTATTTGTGTACGTCAATGGCTTACGATGGAAAATAATTAAATATTCATGGACCAAGCCTCTTAATTAGTCAGTTTCTATTTCTTCATTATAAAGGTGAAGGTAGACGAGTCAAAGTTGGCTGTACACTGTCGTAATCGTAACTGAAAGAAAAAAAAGAAAAATACAACAAAAAAAATGGCGGAGATGTCAAGGACAAGGTCTGGGTGTTTTCTGAAATGTCTTAATCACGCTTATGCCTGTTACCACCAAATAACGAAAGTGTACGGCTTACTTTTCCAATGTGTATAAGAAAAAGTTTTCTGTGGTGTTTTCTAAATTCAATTTAGTAAGGCAGTCATGGGCACTTTTTTGCGTATTTGAAGATGTTAGTGTAAAAGCGGCTTAACCCACATTATCAAAACACCATTTGATTACTAGAAAAAAGGAAGAAAAAGGCTTAGATTAATTTATCGACAAAGTTTTGATCCTTTTTTTCATCGATTTTTCAAAAGGAAATATGTGTGTTAAACCCCTTTAGCTCTAACATCCTCATAGAAATATATTTTGCTCAAAAATACGAACAAAACTTTTTTTAATGACCTAGTTTTTATAGCTAATTGACTGTTAGTCGAATGTAAATAGTAGCTTATATTTATGCGTTAGTGTCAAGATATTCTAGGGTTAACGGGAATGTTAGCAATAATGATTGGTCCAACGCTTTTTAGGGTTAACATTGTGTTTTCTTGTGTTTATTTCGGGAGTTCTATTTTATTTATGTTTTCTCATTAAATGCAATTTAAAATGTTTATTGGATTATTAATCATTTTAAAATCAAGCAGTGTTGCTACATTCAAAATTATTTAAAAAATGAATACCAACTTTGGTGTTGCCACCTTACTAAATGATGCTAAAAATCGCCCTTTCCCATAAACTTTATCTCAAAATAACTTATCTCCAAATAAACACAGGATTATCTAGATATCATTGGTAAGGGACATTATATTGTAAGACTTTGACATGCAATGTTGAAAATACCTGATATATGAGTTACCATAGAATAAGATGGTGCCATAAACAATAATGGTGTATAGGAACTTTTTTCGAAAAACCTTTTTTGGACCAAAATAAAAAAAAAAACTGGTTTGAACTTCAAATACTTCATGATTATTATTTTTGCTTTGACTCTGTTGTAAATTCTTTGTCAATACATATTATAAAAATGTGACAGAGTTATTCCAAGAATAATAATGATTAAGTAAACGGCAGCGCCATCTTGTTTTTTAAACGGCAACACACAAACTTTATGGTATTCAAAATCTATAATAATTCAATGGTCACATCATTTTATAGATTTTAGTGATGTACAGTTAAGTTAGGTTGTTATGGAGTCTAGAAATGGTAGATGAAGTCTAGATTTTAAGTTATACATGGCGTTTTGTATAAATATTTTTTTTATCATTTTCGGTCTAGAGATGTCGCATAACAAATTAAACATCGGATAGTTGTGTAAATCCGTCGGTAGATGTCGTGACGAGTGTATCGATTGCTATAGAATTAATTATTGTATCTTAGAAGTGTCAGACTGTGATTATAATTGCTAACATTGACATTTTTGTAATGACAACTATACAATAAATACTGTACCAAATATTTTATGTATTTTTTTTATTACAAGTTTTTAAGAAGGGAGAAGGCCTGTATTGAGGCAGCCCAGCTGCTTATGTCAACCATAAGTGCCCCTCTAAGTGATTTTAACATAAGATCTCAAAACACTACATACATTGTACACACTTTTCAGGGTAAAACTACGCAAAACTCAAATTATAAGTTCCAAAAATCACGTCACGCCAAATACGTCACGTACACGTCGGTTCTATGGCTAATGACCGGCCCATTGCCAGTTCAGCATACTTATTCTGTGAGCATGTCGACGACTTTGGTTCTCTGTCGGATCACCTCATTCCGGATTCGACCCCTCAAAAAGATCTTTTATTTGTTAAACGCTAAACTCGTTTCGTGATTCGTGGTTCAAGCATATACTATATAATAAGCGAGATAAGGGTAGACAATAAAATACTGAAAAAAACTTAAAATATTTGCCATTTTAATGAGCAGAATAAAACAATCAGTTACATACAGTTGGAAGAATTATTATCACTATAATCAAACTATTTCGTCAGAATCTCACTCAGAGCCTTCTTCTTTTTCAATCCTTTGTCGAACTTGTGTTTCTGTAGAATAAAACATTTTCAATATTAATAGGTATTACAAACGCAAAGAATAACAAAGTTGTTTAATAAAGTCCTGAATGGTCGAGGACCCACCATAGTCCCCTGTGAAACACCTACATTTACTAAGCTAACTTAAGAAGTTGCAATGTGTGTATGCTCTTTTTTTACTGTCTTTTTTTTTTAAACAAGATGAATTGAAGAATTGATGAACGACACTATTGTGATCAACCATTCCAAATGCCTTGACATGATCTTGAAGAAGCTAAGTATCCGATCTTTTTTCTAAACATGTAAATACTGTTTTTTGCTATAATATGAATCCAATGTGCCTATCACAGTCCACAGCTGGACATTGGCCTCTCCCAAGCTGCTCCACAACACCCTGTCCTTCGCATTTTAGACTCCCAGTCACCGTTTTAAGGTTTTTGGTCCATCTACATATCATCTACCCTCTTTGTATCTGTTATTATAAATAATCGTTCATTTACGAAGGGGACTAACCTTTTTCTTTTCAGCAGTCATGCCAACGAATTCTTTTCTGCTTTTCTTTTCTCTGTTAGGTTCGTTTGTATCTTTTTGTTTTTTGTTTGGAGGTGCATCACCACCACCCGCGTTCTCCTGAAAGCGAAAAGTAAGGAAATTAGAACTTGGATCAAGGCTTGCACTAATTATTTTATACAGGGTGTAAACAAACTCATCACGAAACCGTCAACTAAGCATTCTGTACATCAAAATAAGAAACTTTACGCAAAAATTTTAGCTGGGAAACGACTTTTGTTTATGGGGTGAAAATTCTTGTTTTGTGGTAGAACTCAGTGCAACACACTTAAAACATTGTGCTGATGGATAGATTGAATAGTACCGGGGTCGTAGAGGTGTTTAAAAATCTTCCTATAAGAAATTATTGTATTTTAAAAACTTGCCAAATATTTGGAACTTTGACCCCCAATATCTCCATAAAGAGAAAGTTCCAGGTATGGGGTAGAACAAAAAAAAATTATATGACGCCGAACAAGTGCCTTTCGGCTTCGTTAAGAGGTGTTTTAGCGGTCCTCCAGCTTGGCGAAGCTTGGATCAAACTAGTATTGTATTGTACAACGGGCTGGTGTCGCAAATAAACGTCAAAGCGCGTATTTTGCATATGGGCTATAATCCACCACGCGGGCCCAGTGCGCGTTGGTAGATGTCACAATCATGTCTTCGAATTTTTGATTCTAGGACATGCCGGTTTCCTGACGATGTTTTCCTTCACCGTTTTTGAGAGCAGTGGTGATGAAATAAATTACACAAAGCAATGCGCCTGCCTGGGTTCGAACCCACGACTTACTGTTCGTAAGTCGGGGCCGCCCCCACTGGGCCACCGCTGCTCTATCAAACTAGTAATAATTATATTGAAAGGGCATATAGGTTCATTTTTTTTAGAGGTTCTTTATACGAAATGTAGTTTTACTATTATGTACACGTCCCTATGTCTAACCCTCTGGGGGTTACAAGTTTGGTTTTATTTCATGGGAATAAATATGTGACTTGTATATTGGAAGAGTTTTTGATTTAGATAATATGTAAAATAAAAACTGTTTCTTACCTCATTCTTCCTCTTATTCATAACTCTCCTATGTGCTCCTTCTCTGCCCTGTTCATCTTTCTGTGGTAGATTCTTCTGGCCACCAAACTTATTATTGAACCCTCCTCTTTGCTGGTCATTACCGGCTCCAAACGCTCTCTGCCTATTACCCTGGTTATTACGGCTGGGCGGTCCATTTCTTTGCTGAAATCCTTGGTCATTTCCACCTCTAAAGCCACCTCTTTGCTGGTTGTTGTCATTACCAGATCTGAAACCTCCTTGCTGATTTCCTCTAAAACCTCCTGGCTGGTTACCTCTAAAACCTCCTTGCTGGTTACCTCTAAAACCTCCTTGCTGGTTGCCTTGATTACCCCTAAAGCCCCCTCCTTGTTGGTTAGCCTGATTATTGAAGCCACCTCCTTGCTGTTTAGGTTGGTGGTTGCCACCTTTGTATCCACTGTGTTTCTGGCCAGTATTGTCTTTAACTGGTTTCTTCTTGGATGTGGTTGTTGTGACTCGCTTCACACGGAGTATCCTGTTTCTGACTGTTAGATCTTCTTCTGTTAAGGCAAGAGCTAGTTCTACCGCGTCTTTTGATTCGAAGTTCACGTAGCCAAATCCTGAAATGACAAATTGTAGTTTAACTCAAAACAAGACATGTATGCATGATGGGACTCTATTCTCAATCAAATCAAAAGAGAGATTTGCAAAATTTGTTTCAGCTGATGGATGGAGAGGGAGAGGAAGACCAAGGAAACGATGGAGAAATTGTATGAGAGAATGATATGAAAGGGATAATGGAAACCGTGTTGCACCAACGCCAAGCAACTTGGGCCAAGGGGACGAAGATGATGGTTCAACGCCAAACACTACACAAGCCGTGTGATATTTCGAATTTCCACGTCAATATTAACACGATCGCAACTATATCTGTTTTATGACAAGGTTAAACAAACCTTTTCCCGCATTAGTCTTCACATCCCTGATAATCCTGACAGACGTTATTTCTCCGCACTTCTCAAACTTTTGTCTTAGGATTTCATCCTCCATAGCAAAAGGCATGTTTCCAACGAACACAGAGCACTTGGGGTCGTGCTCGGCCCCAGTGCTGCTGCTGCGGTCCACGCGGAGGTGGTGCTCATTGAGAATAGTGTTGTTCTCGACTAGAGCCTGGAGACAGAAGAAAGGTATATTAATCATTGTTATTGGATGAGTCAAGTTACGTAGCAACTGATAATGCAGTGAGCAGTAATTAGCATCTTGATAAAAGTTATATTGAGATAAATAAACTGCTTCAGCTATAATGTTTCACTCTGAAACATTATAGCGTGCTTTAGTCTTGTTTCATCTTCAATCACACTGAGATCATTATCTCTTCATTTACCTTGATTGATTCACCATACAAGCTGTAAACCAGCAGCTCAATGCTAGAGGCTGTTTCATTAACATTTAATAGTGAAATTGAATTGACGGTGTGATAGCAAAAAAAAAAGATTGAGGTTTAAATTGCATTTCAATATAATTAGGACAAATTCTATTGAAATCTTTGGTGTTTAAAAGAAAACTTGCTAGAAGCTTATAAAACCAAAACAATATAGTAGAACATGCAACTGACCTTTTCCACAGATTCTTCACCAACATATTTAATGTACACATTGACAGTTTTCCTCTCTGGGTGCAGTTCATTCTTGATCACGGCCAGCTTGGGAGTAGACCGGGCATCCTTTATGGGGACTGTGCGGATCCTGAAAATTCATCATTAGTAGGATATAGAATTAAATTATGTTATTCGCCCATAAAGGTGTTACGAACTGGGCGACTTCAGCTTCTGTGAGTTAGCAGTAGTGTTGTAAAAGCCCTGACTTATGTCATGTCGGTGCCCTGACTTATGTCATGTTGGTGAGTCCTAACCAGGGAATGTGTAAATTATTTCAACACAACTCCGCAACTGCTACTGTGAGGAAACCAGCATGTCGTAGAACCAACACTTCCCACCTTTAGCATGCCTATTCTACTTAATTTAGTTACTTTGTTAGTCATTTTTAATAATTTGATTAATTATTCATCAGAAAAGGGAGTTCCAAAAATTCTTAATGATCAGAACTATTACCTGATAGTTTCTATCTGTCCATGTTTATTGAAAATCTTCTTCAATTCCTTCTTAACCTTAAGACTAAAAGGCACATTGCCCACAAACAGAGTCCGCTTAATCTCTTCTTCAGTACTCTCTACTTCACCATTTTCTTTCTTCTCCCCTTCTTTCGTTTCTTTCTTATCTCGCTTCGCCTTAGGCTCATCATCTTCTTCATCTGAAGATTCTTGTGGTTTCTCTGATTCTAAAACCTTTTTGTTAATTTCTTCATTCTCTGATTCTATTTCATCATCTGAGTCATGTTCTGAATCTGATTCTTTATCTGTTATAGCATTTGGGTTTACTGTACTCTTAGGGACAGTACTTTCATCTTCATCATCGTCAGATTCTGATAGTTTTGCTTCGTCAGTGTCCACTTTTTCTGGTTTATTCTGTGGTCCTAGAGACTTCTTACGTTTCCGATTTTTCTTCTTGGGTGTTACTTGATTCTCTTTATCTTTATTTGTTTCCGCACTGATGTTTACTGTGCTTTCAGATTTAACTGTATTTCCTTTATCTTCTTCATTGTCAGATTCTACTGGTTTTGGTTCATCAGTGTCCCCTTTTTCTGGTTTATTCTGTGGTCCTTTTGACTTCTTACGTCTTCTGTTTTTCTTCTTAGTAGCGACTTGATTCTCTTTTTGTATATTCTCTTTGTCTGTCTCTTTCGATTTCTTGTCTTTATTTTCAGTACTTTCTGGTTCTTTTTTATTTTCTGTTCTTTCTGGTATTTCTTTATTTCCAGTACTTTCTGGTACTACCTTATTTGCTTTTGATTTCCTTCTTCTACGATTCTTTTTCTTTTTAGGAGTCATTTCATTATTTGTGTTAGTAACTTCATTGGCTTTTTCACTTGATTCTGAATTATTTAACTTGTTATCATGTTTCTGAGGACTTTTGTTAGGTGTTGGCCCATTTAAATTATCACTGGTATCATTTTCTTTACCATCGTCAGTGTTTGCTAATGGTTTGTGTCTCTGCTTCCTCTTTTTAGGACTTTTAGCTACACCTTCATTATCTTCAGTACTTACATTTGCTGTAGGTTTCGTACTTATATTTTGTTTCTTTTCCTTATTTTTTGGTGTACTTTCATCATCATTTTGTTCAGTTACACTTACATTATTTTCCTGTGTGGATGCTGACTCTCGCTTGTTATTACCCTTCTTTTTAGGTGATTTCTGACTATATATACTGCTGTCAGCGTCTAATTCATCTTTCAGATGTTTCTTAACTTTGTCTGCCTTCGGACTAGTGAGACTTAAATTGCCATCCCCATTTTCAGTATTCTCAAGTTCTGGGTTCTGGAATATCCTCTTCGGCGACTTCTTGACTATAGCCTTCTTCTTCTGCATGCTTGGTGAGAGAAATATTGATCTATCTTCAACAAATTCACTCTTTGGAGTGACGTTGGGTGAAGGCTGATGTTTTGTCGGAGTTAGGGCTCTTTTTATGAATTTAGGCCTGTTTGGTGTCACGTTACCAGTAATTAAAGCTGCCACGCTGCCTAAGACGTAATCCATGGCACGATGTGCACTTGAAATAACTATTTATAGATCAAAATAATCAAATATCGTGTGTCGCCGCAACGCACATGGTATTTTTGGTTATTTCATTTGGACAAATATTGGCATTCCCGATTCCGACATTTAGTTGACATTGACAGTTCAATGGGGCTACCATGTAATTAACCAATTTTCCCGATTAGTCATTTCCCAATTTTACATCATTTTAGATGTAATTTGACTATACATAAAAAAACATATGACATGGAAATGCTGCAATTAAAAACAATTATTATTTTCTTTAATATGTAAAACTTGTTGAAGCATGAAGGTTGAATGCCTGAAACTGGCTAAACATGATAATGTGACAGTCTGTCATTGTTCTTTTTATTTGGTGTAGTGGTTGTTTTAATCTTTTCTTTGTCGAATATCTTTATTCATCTCAATACTTAATTTACTTATTTATACACGGCTTATTTATTTAGTTATATTTATAAAACTATAAATATTAACATGGTAGCAGTGCGTGGTTAATAATAAGTAATTTTGGTGGAAAATGAGTAATCCACAAGAAAACTCTGAAATAATGAGCACAACCGTAAGTACGAGTAACAGTAGCGGTACCTAACAGTGGATATTTGCCTTCTTTTGAAAAATTAGATGGCATGAGCAACTATTCCACATGGAACGTACAAATGAATCTTTTTTTGATTACGGAAGATCTGTGGCAGTATGTTGAAAAAACTCCAATCGCAACAGATGTTGTAAATTGCAAAAAAGACAGCATAACAAGAGCGAAGATTCTTTTGATGGTTAAGCCGCACTGTCTTGTACATGCAAAGAAAACCAATACTGCAAAAGAGAGCTGGGAGGCCCTAAGTACTGCGTTTGAGGACAAAGGCATCAACAATAGGTGTCGTTTGATAGGACAGTTAGTAAGTCAAAGACTTTCGATGTATAGTTCCCCACGTGACTATGTAACAGAGATGATGAAGATAGCTGGAGCGCTTGAAGATGTCGGAAAAGAGGTAGATGACGAACTATTAGCTGCTCTAATGCTACAAGGTCAAGGTGAGGAATATACGCCTATGAGAATGGCAATCGAAAACAGTAATATAGTACTAACAACTGACTACGTGAAGACGAAGTTAATGCAGATAACACAGAAACACAGTGTTTTGGAAGAAGAACCCTCCACGAGTGCCCTTGTAGCAACAAAAGGCAAAAATAAAAGTAAAAAGAACGCGTATTCTTCTAACATCAAGAGAATAAGATGTTTTAAATGCAATGGTGAACATTAAGCTTTTGTTTATGCAGAAAATCTGAAGAATAAGAAGAAAGATTACGCGGGTATAGCTGTTACATTAGCTGCTTATTCTGTAACAGAGAATATGCGCATAAACCAAGTGGTTATTAGATAGTGGTGCATCCAGTCATATGACACCGCATAAAGATTGTCTAGAGAATTATGTTAATTTTAAGGAGCCAGATCAGGTTATGTGTGCAGATGGAAACAGAACATGTAGTGAAGGCAGAGGAGATATCACGGTGGAGCACACGGTGGAAGTCTGCCCTGCGTGGGCGGAGCACCGCCGTGTCCTCGTAGCAGCGATGGGCGGCGGCGACCTCTCGCGTCCGGCCCTGGTTCAGTCCATGGTCCGGAGCGAGACGGAATGGGAAGCCGTCACCTCCTTCTGCGAAGCAGTCATGCTAGCGAAGGAGGTGGCGGAACGAGAGAGGGAGAGATCCTCTCTTCCCGGCCGCCGCGGGGGACGCACCGGGCGTCGGGGGCCACGTGATAGCTACCGGCCACCGTAGACGCGGGCCTGTGGACGGTTGGCTATGGGCTAGCTAGCCGTCCGTTCGTCTAACGACGATAGGCCGTGTCGACGGCTTGTCCGTGTTCCACGCGCGCCTCAAAGAGATGTCAGCATAAGAGAGGGGCCTGCAAGGGCCGAAGCCTGCCGGGGTTGCGGGCCTGTTCGAAAGAGATACCGCGGCCCCGGAACATAAAGGGCGAGGAAGGAACATGGATGGGTTTTAGTCAGTAAAAGTTCGCTCCGCCCAGAGTGGGAGAAGTCATTTGATGATTTCCCATCCTAAAAAAAAAAAAAGGCAGAGGAGATATGAGGTCGAAAGAGTTAGACTTTGTTATGAAATAAGTCCTGCATGTTCCTGATCTACGAACGAACTTGATGAGTGTAAGTGCGTTAGTTGAAAGGAATAATACGCCGCCTTAGTGCTTGAATGGCCAATCGACCAGTGAGCAAATTTTACAGGAGACATTTTTTTTAAGTTACTGACGAATATTATTAGAAGTTTATTAAAATCTTTCATACATTAGAAACATGTAGTGTTGCTTTATGTATATTTAAATAATAATTGAAAATAATAAACAATGCACTGATTATTTTTCATTTTAATGATGGAGGTTGGCCAAAATAGTTCTAACAAAATTATGTTTATGGATTTAGAGCACAATGACATGGAGATTGCGCTCTAAAATGACGTGCAAGTTTAGTGCTTGTTTGTCCAAACTACCACCGTAAACACTATACAGTATGTTCAATTTTACACAAGATTTTCTGTGCGTTCGAATACAACTTGACTTTAAAATGTTAGGAGAGTAAGGCTTTAGATAATCAAACAAAAATACTAATAATAATAAAATGTTTTATTGACTACAATATGTTTATACAAAAGCTGGTTCCAAGACTGTTGCAGTAATTTATTCATTTTTTACACTTCTGGACTGAACTTGTTTTTTTTACTTTTGAGTTTTTATTTAAAGTATTGTTTTACGCAGTCGGGTTTTTTTTTTGTTTTTATATTAAAAAAAATTTTTTCTTTCTATGTTTTTACTTTTTCCCTTTTTTGGCTTGAATTGTATTTTTATTGTGTTTTGATTTGGTTTTTTGTTTCGCTGTTCTTGTTTGTTCCGGTTTTCCAGTATTTACATTTTTGCTCGTGGTTGGTATATCTTCGGCATCTTTATGGGCTTCAACCTTTTTTATCAACGCTTCCATGTACTTTTTGTCTTCTAGAGGCATGTATTTGTAAACTGACCTGATATCTTGAATTTTTTTGTCAGCTAAACAGTTTTTTGGTTTTTTAATCACTATTTCATTTAAAATGATTATATTTTGTTTTTTTATGTCTGTTGTCATGGCAGTGGCTGTGAAACTAGTTCTGTACTCTACTATATTCCAATTTGGCTTTTTGTATTTTATTGATTTTATTTTTTTGTATGGTATTTGACCAAATCCAAGTTTTATGGCCTCATCATGAAAAGAGTAAAAGTCTGTGTCTAGCATTTGCAGAAAATGAAGCTTAATTTTAGATTGTATTTTTAATAATTCCCGCATTAATCCAAGAGGGCTATAAATTTCCTTGTGTCTTAAGTTTCGTTCTATAACGCTGTGTACACAATCTACTTCTTGAACATTTCCATGGCCAGGTTCTGAAAATTTTTGCTCAATTTCCGTAATATTTTTGGCTTTATCCGACTGCAAAAAATCCAACAAAGCCATGCTCATGTGTGAGTTTTTGTTTTGTGGTACACAAGAGTCAGACCAAAGAATAATTTTGGTTACATTGCTTGGCAAATTTCCGACAATGCGCACTAAAATTTTGATCAGTGCGCTAGCTATATCATCTCCTGCTCGTCCAGTCTTTATTTCATCCCAGATAGCGTTAGTGGCAGAATTGTCTATATTACAGTGTCCCGTCAAGTTATAAACTGTGAGTTTACTAGTATAGTAAAAACAAGAGATGTTCGCTTTGGGCAAACTAAAAATATTTTCCAGATCAAAGGTTACAACAGCTACATTTGTGTTTTTTGAATTCATTTGTCTGTCTCTTGCCCTTTCTTTATCACCTTCATCTTTACGTATAATATGTTCTTTGTATTTCAATTGTTGATTCTCATCGGGATTTATAATTGCTTTGTATTCACAACATAAATCGCAGGTATCTTTTTTTGGTCGATGAAAACTAAAATTAAAGTTTTCATTGAAAACTTTTCTATAGATGTTTTCTTTAACCGGTTCCTTATAAAGCAATGTGTAAAGTGAATGCATCTTTGTGATAGGTACTTAAATCTGGTTGTAGGTATTGACGCTTTGTGGTAGCTCTACAATAATGTGACTCCTGCACTGGAAATGATTTTATATGTTGTTTGACTTCTTCAATCTTTTTGGGATCAGTTTGTTTTTAACTTAGAACTTACCTTTTTGGGGAGTAGGCGTTATATTAGCATTATGAGCGTACTTTTTTTGTAGAAATGGTATACCCTTTTAACAGAAATGTCCAAGGTAGTACAATAGAATTTTTTGCATACTCTCTCTTTGGTTTTCCCATTTGGAAAATAATACACAAAACTATATTTCCTTCTACTGGTTTCCTTCTGGGTTCTTTTTCTTTCTGTTTGTTTTCTCTCAGTGTATTCATTGTAGTATTTATATTTTTGGTAATCATTCAGGTTATAGAACTGAGCTTTTATTTCTTCTCTTTTATTATTTGTAAATCTTGTTGAACAGTTATAGTTACAAGTTGCTTCACATCCAGTTTGGACAACCTTTTTCCGTTTGGATTCTCCTTTCATATTTAAATATTCTTCGCCTGCCTCTCTTTTCTTTTTCATAATATTTCTTTTCCATGTTTCTGGTTGTCTTTTTCTTTTTCGTGTAAGAAGATCAATTGTGTCTTGTTCGTTTCCTTCAAAGCTAACAACATTTTGGCCAACTTCTTGGCTAACTACTTTATGTTTCAATTCAACTTTCTTTCCTTTTCCTTTGCATGTCATCAAAATGTTGTACACTTTTTCTTCTTGTTCATTCTTTTTGCACGTAGGTATTTGTAATAATATCTTCACTATCATCAGAAAATAACTGTTTCTTTACTGAATGAAGTCTGAAATTAAAATAAGGTTATTGTTTTTTAATAAAGCACAATAATAAAATTAAAGATGTTAAAAGCTTGATGTTTAACTGTTATAAAATGAACATTGTTAAAAATAAACTGATCTCAAAAGGGTTAAGACGTCGAATAACTTATGAAGTAATTTTCAGTACAGGAGTCACAGTACAAAAACTGTTAAATTAAAACAAAAAACTTTTTGAGGTGAAAAAACATTAAATAACTTCTCCCGTTCTGGGTGGAACGAGACGGAGTATCAGATTTATAACAAAAATGTGGTCAAAATGAAAATTTAAAATGACGCTGAAGATTATCATTTTGACCCCATTATCGTTATCAGCGACCCCGCAAACCATGAAAACGACACCCATGAAGGTAAATCCGAAAAATTTCCTCGACACTATCTTGGGCTTTCATTTTGTCCACATTTTCGTAAACAGCGATGCCGAAAATCATGAAAACGACACCCATGAAAGAAATTTCGAAAATATTCCTCGGCGCCATCTTGGATTTTCATTTTGACCACATTTTCGTAAACAGCGATGCCGAAAATCATGAAAACGACACCCATGAAAGAAATTTCGAAAATATTCCTCGGCGCCATCTTGGATTTTCATTTTGACCACATTTTCGTAATCAGCGATCCCGAAAACCATGAAAACGACACCCATGAAAGAAATTTCGAAAATATTCCTCGGCGCCATCTTGGATTTTCATTTTGACCACATTTTCGTAAACAGCGATGCCGAAAATCATGAAAACGACACCCATGAAAGAAATTTCGAAAATATTCCTCGGCGCCATCTTGGATTTTCATTTTGACCACATTTTCGTAATCAGCGATCCCGAAAACCATGAAAACGACACCCATGAAAGAAATTTCGAAAATATTCATCGGCGCCATCTTGGATTTTCATTTTGACCACATTTTCGTAATCAGCGATCCCGAAAATCATGAAAACGACACCCATGAAAGAAATTTTTAAAAATATCCTCGGCGCCATTTTGGATTTTCATTTTGACCACATTTTCGTTATCAGCGACGCTGAAAACCATGAAAACGACACCCATGAAGGAAAATCCGATATTATTCCTCGGCGCCATCTTGGATTTTCATTTCATTGTTCGCGTAAAAGTCCATGTGCGCAAGTATTTTGTCCTTGATCCAACCAATTCGGGAGTAGCTATTCATTAAAAAAAAAAAACGGTTCACAATTTCCCGAACAATCGGTGAACATCATAACAAACAAACAGCCGAACGTACAACCTCTTACTTTTTAAGTCGGTGAAAAGTAGCACGTGAAGTAGTAAGATCGAAGCACGAATTAGATGCGAGTAGATAACAATCATCCTATATGTAACACAGAAATAACAACGACCACTAAAACAAAAGATTATCAATAAAATGTCAACGTACCTTTCTAAATCCAATTCGCCTAATTTATAATCGTTTTTAGGGTTCCGTAGCCAAATGGCAAAAAACGGAACCCTTATAGTTTCGCCATGTCTGTCTGTCTGTCTGTCCGCGGATAATCTCAGTGACCGTTAGCACCAGAAAGCTGAAATTTGGTACCAATATGTATATCAATCATGCCGACAAAGTGCAAAAATAAAAATTTAAAAAAACATTTTTATTAGGGTACCTCCCCCAGACGTAAAGTGGGGAGCGATTTTTTTTTTAATTTTGACCCTGACGTGTGATATATTGTTGGATAGGTATTTAAAAATGAATAGGGGTTTTCTAAAATCATTTTTTGATAATATTAATATTTTAGGAAATAATCGCTCCGAAAGTCAAAAACAATGTGTCCCCCCCCCCTCTAACTTTTGAACCATAAGTTTAAAAAATATGAAAAAAATCACAGAAGTAGACCTTTATATGAACTTTCTAGGAAAATTATTTTCAACTTGATAAGTTGAATAGTTTTTGAGTTATATAGCACTTTTTCAAAAAAATGCAAATGATAACTTTGTTTTTCATACAAATACTATGAAAAACAAAGTTATTTTTGCTGACGAAAAATGTTGGTATTTTTAATGGTCTGGGAAGCTACGGAACCCTACAGTGAGCGTGGCCCGACACGCTCTTGGCCGGTTTTCTTCGTTGTTACTGACATTTTAAAGCACTTGGAACTGTTCAGAAACAATTTAAATCATTAAAATTATCGACAAATGCCGCTAACACGAAAACGAAGCAAACAATAAACAAACAAAATGGCGTTTCGCGGGTTCGAAATGCTTGACTGTGATTGGTCAGTCGATGGAGATTGGACAAACAAGAACGGAGAATGATATTTAGATACGTTCATTTGAGCAAAATATGGAGTTAGAGCACTTAAGCACTTAAAAAAGTTTTTTTTATGGGAGATTGGAATATTTAATTTTTGTTATAGTGCAAGTTACATTAAAAAAAAATTAATAAAATAGTTATTGTAAAGTCCGTAATCAGCGTTGCTATACTTTGAAATAAAAAAGTCTATTTTGCTAAAATTGGTCGGTTGGCCATTCAAGCACTAGGGCAACGTATGTTAATATTTTCGAAAAAAGGGTGTGAAATATATAAAGAGAATGATTGTTGTGTGTCAGTAAGGGAGATACTGGTATTAATAAACTTAAACCTAACCTTAATAATTTTGCTTTTATTTCAGTAGACAACTTAAATGATTTTGAGTTATGGCATCAACGACTGGGACACCTGGGTATACGAAACATGAAATTACTGCGGGACAAAATGGCAGAAGGTATCAGTTTCAAAGATAAGCTAATAAACTGTATTCCCTGCATAAGAGGTAAGCAAACTTTATTACCTTTTCCGAAGAAGACAGGAACTCGAGCGAAAGAGGTTCTTGAGTTAATCCATGGCGATGTATGTGGTCCAATGGATACATTATCGTTCTCAAGAGGGCGTTATTTTTTGACCTTCATTGATGATAAAACTAGAAAAACTTTTGTTTACATTTTAAAAGAAAAAGGCGAAGTATTTTCTAAATTTCTCGAATTTAAAGCCATGGTAGAGAACCAAACTAATAAACGGATAACAACTATTCGTAGTAATAACGGGAAAGAATATGTAAACAATCAATTCAGTGATTATTTAAAAAAGAATGGAATTATTCATCAACTAACAGTTGATTACACTCCTGCACAAAATGGTGTAGCCGAGAGGGCAATTAGGACAATAGTAGAACGAATCCGATGTATGCTAGAAGAAGCAAATCTACCTAAAATATACTGGGTTGAAGCAGTTGTAACAACGGTTTATTTGACAAATAGATCACCAACTGTTGCGGTTAGAGGTAAGACTCCTGAAGAAGCATGGAGTGGCAACAAGATTTTACGGACTCAACTCGCACCGAGGGCTTGGAATGAAAAACTAAATCAAGCTCTGCTAGAGTTACATTTTACAAGATCAGATAATGAACCATGTGTATACTTTAGAAAGAGAGATCATAGCTTTATGATTGTAGCTGTCTATGTTGATGATCTTCTCATTTTTTGGGATAGTGAAAGTGAGAAAAATAGAATAAAAGAAGATTTGCAGTCTAGATTTGAGATGAAAGATCTGGGTATTGTTGACACTTTTCTTGGAATAAAGATAAAACAAGAAAATAAAGTTATCAGAATGAATCAAACTGAGTATGTAGAGAGAATTTTAGAAAAATTTGGAATAGCGGACTGCAAAAAGGTTGCAACACCATCAGATCCAAAAATGAAATTAGAGAATCCAGAAGGAGAAAATTATGTATCACCAGGTGAGATTCCATACAGAGAGTTAATCGGTTCACTTATGTACTTAGCTGTATGCACGAGGCCAGACATCGCTTATGCAACTAGTTACTTAAGCCAGTTTAATAGTTGTTATGATAGCACACATTGGATAGCAGCTAAAAGGGTACTTAGGTATCTGAGTGGTACACGAGAACTTGGTTTGATGTTCAAAAAACAGGAAAATCTTTTCTTGGGTATGTGGACGCAGATCATGCTGGAGATGTTTCCGACAGAAGGTGATGATGTTTTTACACTTGCTGGTGGCTGGATCTCCTGGGAAAGTAAAAAGCAAAAAACAGTTGCACTTTCCTCTGCAGAAGCAGAATACGTTGCACTAGCTGAAGCATGTAGAGAATCAGTTTTTGTAACAAGTTTATATTCCGAATTGGTTCAGGAGAAAGTAAACACGATAAAGCTGTTGAGTGACAGTCAATCAGCAATACGGATTGCAGAAAATCCAGTTCATCATCACAGAACTAAACACATTGATGTTAAACATCATTACATCAGAGATCTAGTCAGAGGAAAAGTAGTTAGTGTGAGTTATATCACCACAGATGATATGATAGCTGATGACTAATGACGAAGGCGTTTGGAAGAGAGAAGCATGAAAGGTGTTTGAATGGTTTTATGGTGTAAGTTTATGGAGGAGTGTTGAATGATGGAGGCTTATGGCTTAAGTTTCAGTTTATGGAGGAGTGTTGAAGCATGAAGGTTGAATGTTAACCTGAAACTGGCTAAACATGATAATGTGACAGTCTGTCAATTGTTCTTTTTATTTGGTGTAATGGTTGTTTTAATCTTTTCTTTGTCGAATATCTTTATTTATCTCAATACATAATTTACTTATTTATACACGGCTTATTTATTTAGTTATGTTTATAAAACTATAAATATCAACAAAATTTAATTGCTTTTTACTAATATTATGATTTGAAATAAGTATGAGTCGTAAACACGCACGCCTCACTGGTGGCACAATCAATATTGTGTGTGTCTTCTACCACTGAATAGATAATAGTACTAGCGTACAGAGTAGTACTATTATCTATTCAGTGGTAAGTTGCACTCCTTTAAACTTGAAAAAAAGCTGACATTTTAAATACCGAAAATGGGCGCGTTCGATCCAAATTGTGCCTTGACGCTTGACTTAAAATAAAATACTAACATCATTGTTTGTATAGTAATGTCGTATGATTTAAATTAATTAAAACATGTATAATTACAATTATTTTACTTAAATATAGTATCTCATATATATTTCTATTCTTCTCCAATTATTTTTCTACATTTATTAAATGTTTTTAAACATCCATACACGCAACAGTTTATCCAGCTTATCATTTTCATTACTAATAATTAATTATCAATAAATCAGTCAGATATCAAACAAAAAGTACGAGTAGGTACGCGACTCAAGCACGCAAGCAGCGGCCAGTCGAAATAGCGTGAAATATTAACGTGGCATACTTGTACGCACTGCTGGAGCGACCGCACTTGCATATTATTCAAAATGCGCGAAGCGGTAGGTAGTTAACTCATGCCTACACACGGAGTGACAGAGCCTTGGTTCTACTATGTTCAATGCAGTTTTTCTGTCACTGGCAGTGACAGATTTTTATTTTATTTTAATTATAATCTTTTAAATCTTCCCATTAATACGGGTATTCAACGAACCTTGGTGCACATTTTGCCTTGCCAAAGTAAAAAACAGATGATGTTAAAAAATCTATTTTAATTTTACTTTTATAGAACCTTATAACAAGGCTCTATTGCTGTGTTTTTTTGTGTTTGTATTTCAATTAGTTTTTGTAAATATAAATATTATTGCTTGTTCAATGCTGTTGTGTGTTTTCTGTGCCATTTGAAATATCTGATTGATTTCGGATTTGTTTGGCTTTGGCCTGGCAACACCAATCATTCCGAATCCGGAAAAACGATGTCTGTTTCAACGACGCTTCGTCGAAAATAATTCGTTTTGTTTGATCGTTACACGCCAAATTCGATGATATTTGGTTTGTTCAGTGTTATTTTTCAGTGAGAGTGTTTTATTGTATTCAGTCGTGAGTATTTTCCCCGTTTTTTTTCCTGTGTTTTATATCCAACTGAGCGCGCCATTGTGCCGCCCGCCATCATTTCAATTTTTGTTTCTTTTAAGAATTTGTCCAACTTGAATTTCTCGTAATTGTTATCAAAAATTGCCGGAAAATAGTTAAAATACTTGTAGAAGCATTTTTTATTGTTTTAAATGCTTTAGTCTAGTCTCTAGGTTGTAGATTGCGCACGCCGAAAGGATCTTTGTTGCGTCGGTCTTTTTAATTTACGTTCGTAGTAATAAAAAACGATGTTGCAGCGATCTTCTCGTATTACATTATTTCAGCACCGTGTTTCTGTATAAAAAGAGCAAGAAATGAATGAAATTAGACCTCTTTGATTCTCACTATGAAGTAAAACACTTGTGTGTGTGTTTTGTAGGCCTCCTTTGACCTTAAACTCATACATTAAAACTATGTAGCTTAGCTGTATTGTTAGGAACTAGTTTTGCCGTGTTTTTGGCGCGATTGATGTGATAAAACAACGTGGTATACTTTATTTTTAGCTCATCAAAAGTATTCTCAAACAAATGCAGTGTATTCTACATTCACCTTGACATTATGTTTGTTACTGAAAACTCTGATAAAATTATTATTGCTTAAAAATAAGCTATCAAGTGTTGCTTTTTTTAAATATGCGAATGTTTTGATAAAATCACTTTTATCAATACAATGAAACTATTGTAACGATTGAACATGTTCGCTGGAAATTGCACAGAACAGAGAGGTTTGGAGGCAGTAAGAGGAGGCCCAGCTGTGGGAAAAAAAATGCACCTGTTTATTTACAGTTTGTTTCAACATAACAGATATAAGTTGTTATCTGTGCTCCCAAGTATACTTACAAAACTTTTCCTTATGTATAGTCCCAAAATATTCAATTTATTATATTGGTTACGTAAATCACAGTTTTCGGAACAGGAAATTTTCAGTTACATTCACTTTTAAATAGTATCCCTATTTGAACATGATTTACACCAGTAATGACCATTTGAAAATGCATAGAAACCTATAATAAACTCGCTAAGTTTAAAAAAGCAAATGTCAACCAATTCCTCATCTCATAATTCCACAAAATTTTCAAATTTTCATTCATGGCTTCTTACATTCAGATGTCAAGTAAACGAGTGATGCGACCGTGGCAAATCAGATAATTTCACTTATCTGGGCCGCACCTGCCCATAACCTCTTTATCTATCAGTACCCTGTGTTTATTGTCTGTAAAGATAATATTGGAGTAAACTATTAGTTTGCAGTGATGAAGGATTTATTCAATGGATTATAAATGAGGTTTTATTACTGGCACTTAATAAGAATTTTAGAGTTTCTAATTGTTTTGCTATTCTATTCTTAAATACTATTTTATCGAGGCTGTGATTTTTTACCTAGCTAGCCAGCCAGCAGTAGAATGCTGTTTGCTTCTTTCATACATCTTGCGCTTTGCATCCTAGCATATCTCTGATGGAATTCAGCATAAGTACAACATCAAGGATTTTCGGAGTTAACTGCCACCTGCCAGTTATAAAAAATATCCTTCAAGTTGTTTGAATTATTTTCATGGAGTGAATGAACTTACTTATCAGCATTGATAAGGAAATTAGTGAAATTATCACGATGAGTTGTGGAGGCTGTTGTACGTCGTAAAATACTATTCAGCTGCATTTAGTTAAAGTGCAAACTAATCACAATATAGTTGAGAAAATGCCGGGCAGATTCATTCTGCCCTCTTGTCCCAAACTATTTGGGGTTGGAGTAGCAAGTCTTACTCTTCCATACTTCTCTATTACTCGTCAAATCAGCAGTATTCCATTTTTAGCCATAACATCCTTCACACAGTCCATCCATTGCTTCTTTGGTCTTTATCTACTCTTATAGCCATCCACAAAAGGCCAGGTAGGTTATGATTAGAGATATTTTCATTGAAATGTGAACTTGAAACTAACTTTGTTCTGCAATATAAGCATTCCATGGTTTGTTTGATCATAGCAAAATAGTTTATACTTGCAAATTAAAGGCATTATTAATTCAAGGTTAGAAAAAAACTTCCTATGGCAGTCAATTTACTACAACAATTCTTAATACCTATAAAAAATATAAAATACGTATGACTGCTAGTTAGTACCTAGAGAAGACATGCTGCTAAAATTCCAAATAAATTGAGATAAGAATTAGAGAATGATGATGAGTAAGGACTAAGGACCTACTTCAGTACCTATCTACTTATGAAATCCCTGACAGTTCACAAAAGTAAAGAACAGAAAAAAAAAATATTAGCCCCGATGCCATCGATTTTGATCAATAAGCAACAATACCACACAAGTATTGCATGTTGTGCTAAAAGAAAAAGTACTAAATCATACAAAAAAAATCAAAAGGCTAATCTGCGCTCATTGGCCGTTCCCTTCAGACAGCTTGCACGACAAGTGGGCAAAAAAAGCATGTGCGGTCTCCCAAGCATGTCGGGATGCTTCAAGATTACTGCACAATGTCTGTCGACAACTTATCGATGTTTTTACCTACTTGTTTTATAAACAAAACAAAATAAATACGATAGCCATGTGTGGATATAAAAACACAATTTAAAAAAAAAACAACAGTGTTTTTCGGTGATCATTCTTGGGCCCGAATTTATTTACCGACAACCGAGTGTAAAACGGTTCTACTTCAGAGATGGCATTGGGCTTTAAACCACAGCCTCAAAAATACTCAAAACTTGTAAAGAAACACTATATTAAAAGTGAAACATCATACGTTTCATTCACAAAAATAACTACATACCTATTCAACTCTGAGACAAAAAGTACAGCTTGCCGCATGAGAACCTCTTGAAAAACTCGCACTAAAATATTACTAAAACGAAGTCCTATTGTCTTTGTATTTCATCTTAGTATAGTATTAAAGTGAAAACATACTCTGACCACGGCACTCAAATTAATCAATGCAGGTCAAATCCTAACTACCTATTCACAGAGTTGAGAGTAGCCACACCCGGCCGGAAAAACTTTTATGTCCAAGCGAAAAAGGTGTAATTCGTCGGATTTTCAATTAAGATGACACGACAGCGCGTCGAACTATTCGTTTATAATGCACAAACATAAGGCTTAATAGTCGACAGAAGTCTATCCCCTGTCGACAAGTGTGGTCACTCAGTCATCACCATCTTCCTGCCCCTGTCCCACACCTTTTCTTTTTACATTCAAGCGTGGTCACTCCCGTAGTGAATAAATAATCTCTGGCATACATGTACCTACTCGAGTTATTTACTACGTTTATCCTTGTACACTCCGTACTACATTGTTCAATCTTACGTGACTAAATAGAATACTATCTAGGCACGAGACGGTAATTAGTCACCCACGTGGTCGAGATACTTGCTTGTGAATAGAATTTCAGATTAAATAAACGGTTCTTGTTCCTTTCAAAGCTGCGTAATTATTTAATAGGGCTTAATTTAAAGCTTTTTGAACTGGAAACCAATGTAAAGAAGGCAGCCCCGCAAGACGCTGAATTAACTAGAAAATTGTGAAAATCATGATCGTTCTGTTGCCCTTATCCCAATTCATTTGGCGTCGGCGCATCATGTCTTCTTCCATAAAATCCAAATACCTTCTTACATACGAGTAAATTCCAAAATAGGAAGCAGTAACCGAAACGTAGTTTTGTTTTCCGTGTTTTTAGTTATTTTCGGTCACCTCCACTACTGAGGCCCTATTCTACAATCCACCTCTGTTGCTAGATAGTATAACGGTTCTACTCATGTTTTCCCATATGAACAATGGAAAAGAAAAACACATTCATGAACTACGCGGCCTACCTACCTACAAAATTTTCACGGGCCTCTGTATTTGCCAATACACAAACCAAAGCGTAAGACCGTCCAGACATTTTTTGCACGACCTTGAACGAGCCGAGAACACGGCTCCTATAAACTAATCTAAATGATTTCTTTGACACCATTCATCATCACATGAAACTGTCTCGTCTATTACGGAAGCGAACGCCATTGAAAAACGCCTCGTCGTGGGCGAATGTTACCATAATCTGTGTGCTTAGCAACCGGATTGGTGATCGGTGTATGTGATAATTAAACAGGTGGATGGTGTAAGTGTAGCGCACACCTGCTTTGCATTGGTTTTTTCAGTTCCAAATTCTCACGAATATTCTAAAAAAGTTCTGCACTGAAGATCCCGATTTTCATTTCGCAATGTTAAGTCCTATTATAACTGCTTAGTCAAATGGCAATGCTTCCTTTTCCAGCTTTAGATCTGTGAGTCACCTGCCCGTTGATTGCGTTCAAGAACACAAATCAATTGGGAGTCGACTAAAAATGCCAGAATTACAATGCCAGAAAGTTAATATAAAAGCTATAGGTGCTTTAAAAGGTAGTATCTAGCAACAACTAGGGATAAAGCCACCAGTAGCTACACTTGAAAGGCCTAATAGATGTAGGTTTAGCCATAAATAGCGTTTATGTAGGAGGCCTAATGATTCTGATTCCGTTTGTCATTGAATCTCGTAACTCGAGCTGATTAAAATAAAGTCCATTTTGCATCATCTACGCAAGACAAGTCGCATCGATTGTTAACAGTAGCTCGATTTATTTCACAACATAACCCATTGTTTAGAACTGTCGACATGTTTATTAAAATGGGACAATATCACATCATACAGAACCAGTATATTATCCACAAAGGTACGACCTGTAATAGCTCAATTTGGTTTAATCGGCAAGACGTCGGCCCTTCGCCCGGTCCTTTGAATGAAAACTAACGGACCGTAACCGAGAAAATCATAGCTTGCTCTATGTTTATAATCATCGTAGCATCGTGGCGAGTCTTTGAAGTCATTTTCTATACCAACCAGACTGGATTGAGTAGATTACTGCAGTTTTTTCTGAGGCAGGTTTTTTGTACTGCGATTGAATTACACCGGAATATGCTGTACCGGTTTTTGAACTCCGAATACCATATAGCTTTATCCCCAACTTTATTACCGTCGATTACTAAATAAAGTATCCTAAATGTGCCACTGCAGCAGTTTCGGAATTAAAACCTTTGATTTACATCCAGTAAACGCCTTCCAACTTCCTTATTTCCGGGAGAGCCTTGATTGCTCCATGTTTTAAAAATAGTTTTCTACACAACACAGTAAGGTACGGCATCTTTATCGTCCAATTAGTTCGAGCAGGACTAGTAGACGCTAATGGTGTAGCCCGACCCTTGGTATCGAAACCGGTGAGGTGTGACGAGCGCCCGTGCATCCAGCCGTGCTCAACAAGTGAACTACCGCCTGTTGTTTTTGTAACTTCATATGATGGTGTTTTTGTTCTGTCTGAACACGAAAGGGCAAAGCTCTCGGCCTAAGTCTGGTGATTTTGATTTAAGCAAACCAAGGTTGTTTTTGCTTTTGGACCCGTCATTGTCTACAACTCAAAAGAATCTTGAACGACTAAGAAAAATAACGACTTTCAAGTAACGTCGAGGTTGATAGGTGTTCTGTGATTGCCATCCTGCCTGTTGATGGTATAAGCTGTAAATATCACAAATTCACAAGAATGCATTGACGTCTAGTTTGAAAACTCTTCATCAATCGCTAGCTCTAAAAAAAACTAATGAATCTACTTATACGAGTATTTTCAGCTTACTGTAGATTATTTTACGAGCCCTTTTCCAATTTTATACGACAAATCCGAGTACTACTTCTATTTGCACTGAAGTAAGGTGTATTCCAATCGCCTGCCACACCGACGTTTGATAGCATATCAAATTGAAATCCAATCAATGTGTAAACATCAACAATTTGTTCGCTTACCGGTGCAATGCTCCAATTACTGAATGGGTTCAGCCTATGGCATGTAGAAGCACGATAAAGTGTGTAGATATGGGCGCACGTAGCGTGGTATTAACATTAGTCTATGGGCACAGTGTAGTGTATAATGAAGGTAAGAATGAATGTCTTTATTTCTGCTCGATTATTTTGTTGTAGCATCCTTAAGGAAATTAATTATATCTTGTTTAGTAAGTAGGTCTTAAAGTCCTTATCGCTCACTTAGCAACAAGTTTTTGGTTGCATAATACATAACCTGTTCTGTTAACAGCATCAATATTGAGGCCATCTTTTACATGAGAGATTAGTTTTTTGGTCCAAAAAACATCGAATGTCTTTTGCATTTTGTCAACATTAACTCCTCGATTACCTAGTAGTGGAAAAGAGACTTCCTAAAATGCATTCTCTCTATTATTATATCGAACTAGCTGTTGCCCGCGACTTCGTCCGCGTGAACCACCCTTGTCACTTAGGTATAAAAATAGCCTACGGCTTGTTCTCTGACCTACCAAATATACACAAAAAATTTCATTAAAATCGGTGGTAAATACCCCAGTTTATTTTCAGACTTTGTCACGCCATTTCCCCCTCTTAGGGGTTGGTTCCTAAAAAAAACCTGAAACCCATTTCTACTCATTTATCAATAAGAGTGCTCCTGTGAAGTTTCGAATGAAATAGTCTAACAAACTTTGGAGCCCCGCTTCACCCCTTTAGAGGGTGAATTTTGAAAAATCCTTCCTTAGTGCACCCCTAGACTACATAAGGAAGCTACTTGCCAAATTTGGAATCTGTAGACCCAGCGGTTTGGGCTGTGCATCGATTTTTAGACTTTGTCACGCCATTTGCCCCTCTTAGGGGTTGGTTTCTGAAAAAAACCTGAAACCCATTTCTACTCATTTATCAATAGAAGTGCTCCTGTGAAGTTTCGAATGAAATAGTCTTACAATCTTTGGAGCCCTGTTTCACCCCCTTAGAGGGTGAATTTAATAAAATCCTTTCTTAGTGCACACCTAGACCACTTAAGGAACCTACTTGCCAAATTTGTAACCTGTAGACCCAGCGGTTTGGGCTGTGTGTTAATATATCAAACAGTCAGTCAGTTTACCATTTTATAAATTTAGGTATAGTATGTACTATTAGATACGGCGGCCACTCATCATCGGTTATATGTAGCTCAGTGAAAACAACGATAGCACGTTTTAAAATACTGTATACTGTACAGTACGGTACTGATAGGTTGAAACTAATACATTTACATCCTCCATCATCCCTTATTTTATCCCCATGGGGGTTGAATTTATCAAAATCCTATTAAAAGCGGACGTCTTCATCATAGTAGCTCCAATTTTTTATTTCAGTTCAATCAGTCGAAAATCTAAGAAGATTTATACATACTTTCATCCCCTATTTTATCCCCTTAGGGGTGTAATTTATAAAAATCCTTTCTTAGGGGATGCCTTACGTCATAGTAGCTTTATGCATGCAAAGTCTCAACCCGATCGGTTTAAAATTGACAAAGTTTCATACAAACTTTCTTCCCCTATTTTATCCCCTTGGGGGTAGAATCGATCAAAATCCTTTCTTAGCGGATGCCTACGTCATAACATCTACCTGCATGCCAAATTTCAGCCCGATCCGTCCAGGAGTTTGGGCTATGCGTTGATAGATCACTATGTCAGTCAGTCATCTTTGAGTTATATTTATTTAGATAGTAAGCCTTATGTTTCTCTTTTCATGTTGACTACTACTTCAATAGTTGTAGTTAGGCCCAGTAAAGTGACCACATGTCATTACGGTATAGAATCAAATCTGCAACACAGCTTCATCAAACAGGTTCTCTTCATCATCGCGTGTCGATGGACTCAAATTACATCCTACCCGAGTGTAACCACGCTTCTACCATTGCCTATACTTACATGTTCCAAATACAATACACCTCCTTTTCTAAAACCTCAAGTTTCCTCAAAGAGTTCACCAGAGGTCATTGTAACTTGTCACCTATTTGTCCATAATATGCATTAACTTGCAAATCTTTAGAGCGTCGGGGAACTATGCAGTTGTGTGCAGTCGGTTCGTTGTCAATAGCTGGTACAGGATGCATTTGTAAGGCATAGTTGGAGGATAATAGAGTAAGTGGTTCAGAAGTGACACTGAGTAATTTGTAGAGATGTGGATGGAAGTTCTTGGACAAATTGTGATTTTTGTCTGAATTGGTGAATAGTTGAGGATTTTTTTATTGCTGCAAAAAGGCTTCTAAGTGGTCTGAGTATGGGTATTCACATCAGTAACCAGAGGACCTAACCATTCGATTTCTAAGCGTTTTATATTTCTGAAAGGAAAGCCTTGAAACAGGATTAATAAGCTTATAAACAGTAAATCATTGATTTTTCCATCATTGTTGTCGCTGATAGAATGTACTCTTGGCTCTCTGTAGGCAGTTGTCAAATTTTCTAGGATGCTTTTTAAATGCCTTGTTGTCTGGCGGCTTTTACATTCATCAGACTTTCTAAATTCTAACATGCTATTAATATTTTTGTGCTCAACAAATACTTATGCAATTGTTTGCGCACGTGTCTGTCTGAGTTTGTACGAAAATAAGTACTTTCACAATCTTGACGGGCACACGTGACACTGTATAGGGAAAACTGGACGATTTCCATAAATAACCACCAACCATATTTATATTATCTAATGGGGATAATAAACCTGCGTTGAAATGCAAATAAATAAGGCAATTTCAACAACAAGCTACACCTTAAATAACAACTACGTGGTTAATCCTTTTGGCAGTACTTAAATCATCATGCAACAATTTTTAGGATGCAGTAGGCCCTTTATGATCCCTGTATCTACCACTAACTCTATTGGCCTTTGTCTGGCTCGTGTTTTAGCCAGCGCAAAAGTCACTTAAAAGCTGTTGTGCTAACATCATAAAAACCTCATCAAACGTCCCTAAACTTCATCACCATCTAAACATGGTGCACAGTCACCCATACAAGCCGTCCATTACATTCAATAACACCAAAACCAGACTCTGAGGACACACACTCACTCCCGGCGCGTTTCGCATTGTGATGCATATCATGCGCGCATCAATGCGCACACGCATGCCTCAATAGACCTCCTTCCTGTCGGTACATGGTTTTATGCAGGCTCTACACACCATCGAATATGGTGATATTTAATTGATGGAGTTCAAGCCATTGGTTGAGTGATTCTATTTGTGGTCAGAAATGTGGCGTTTGAAAGAATATAATAAAAATTCGTTTCTTGCTAAGCCCCATGGCTTAAGTAAAGTAAGAAACGTAGTTTACACTTCAGAATGCTTGTCAAACCATAAATGTAAAGCTTTGAAGCAATGCATTAGAATAACCTTTAAAATCTTTTGAATAAAAACATGAGTACGAAAATACATTGCAAAATTTCGCAAATGCTGTAATTGGGGTGCAGAAAATACGTCCCATTAGCAGCCGCATACCGTAGCTAAACGTATGTATTTGGTATGCACTTTGTGCTATGGAATATGGTTATGGCTTTTATGATACAGGTATTTGGCGTAACTGACTAACCCTGACTTGCGGAGTGATCGATGAGCGTTCCGTTGCCATTGCTCTAGCGAGGGAACTATTGAAAAGCCAATTTTACCAAGTATATCCATTCAGGTAAACGAGAACTCTATTATTGACTCGTATGTTTGCTCATCGTTAACGTGCCAACTTTACAGTCGCTAGTTACTATAGAACTTTGGTCCTTATTTACTCTCATTTAGCATGCAAAATAATGTTGACTTTACACCAAGTCGTGAAGTCTTGACTATCGCCGATGGTCCTTATTGGGTACTTCGTGATACTTTATAGGGCCTTAGCACTGTGCCTTTGGCCCTTAGGCTGAAGACACGCACATTTACCAGACCTAGGTACTCGAAATATAGACTCGGCATTTAATTTTACAGTGACCACGTACATGCTCGAGTGAAGAAGCCGTTGAGTATTGTCCAGGACCGATTCGCGAAGCAACTTCTTTTGGTTAGAGTAGGAAAGGTTATGGCAATTAAGGGGACAAAGATTTAATTTTCATAAGAGCGTATCAATAATACTAATACAGTTTGCCTGCGTCATCCCACTGCTGGGCAAAGGCTTCTTCTCTATGACTTTTAATTATTTCAATCCAGGGCTAATGTGGACCACTGGTCGTTGGTTTTGTCCAAATCGTCCCGCCATCGCCATCTTCTGCGAAGTGTGCCGTGACACCTGGCTGTGTCAGGGCTCCAGAAAGTGGTTATGGCCCAGAACTCATTGGGCTTGCGATAGTATCAATAATATCTACAGCAAAATCAAATCTCCGTTATAAGTTCATATATATTCATTTAAGTAGGTACATTTTAAATTAAATCTATAGTTCGTTAGTAGACCGTCATTAGAAATCCATTACTGTCGGCCAGTTTTCAATGCGTTCGCCATACGCCAACTGGTTTGACCCAATGTTGGCGTACCTCCCCGAAGATGGGAACGTGTTGCATTCTTCACCTGAATAGTGTTGATTCTAGATCGGGTAATTTAGCACGATTTTCTACCCCTTTTTACGGATTGGAAATCATCAAATAACTTCTACCACTATGGGCTGAGCGGGAGGGAGTGTCAGACTTTTACTGACTAAATCCCATCCATGTTCCTTCCTCGCAATTTATGTTTATGTTCCGGGGCCGCGGTATTTCTTTCGAACAGTCCCGCAGCCCCGACGATTTTCTACCCCTAAGAAATTGAAAATAGGTTGATATGGTCTGTAGTTGTACCTAAAATCTACCTGCAAATACAAAATAATCTTCTTCTATCTATCTATATTATATTATTATTATTATTACTTATAATAAATCTGTAGAGAGGTCAATTCTGTACATGAAATATATTTACAAAATAACTATCGGGGGGTGATTAGTGATCGATACTGATGCCAAAAATGCAATCAGTAAAATTTTTGTCTGTCTGTCTGTCTGTCTGTCTGTCTGTATGTTATTTATAGAAAAAAAAACTACTCGACGGATTTTAACGAAACTTGGTACAATTATTCTACATACTCCTGAGCAGGTAATAGTATACTTTTCATCACGCTACCATTAATAGGAGCAGAGCAGTGAAAGGAAATGTTGGGAAAACGGGAGAAGTTACTTGGTTTTTTTAGCTTCCGTCGCGTGTGCAGCCTTAATGGTTAAAGCTACATAGAAATCATGTATAATCTATCTTCTATCTTCTATCTATATCTTCTTCTATATACTTATAATAAATCTGTAGAGAGGTCAATTCTGTACATGAAATATATTTACAAAATAACTATCGGGGGGTGATTAGTGATCGATACTGATGCCAAAAATGCAATCAGTAAAATTTTTGTCTGTCTGTCTGTCTGTCTGTCTGTCTGTATGTTATTTATAGAAAAAAAAACTACTCGACGGATTTTAACGAAACTTGGTACAATTATTCTACATACTCCTGAGCAGGTAATAGTATACTTTTCATCACGCTACCATTAATAGGAGCAGAGCAGTGAAAGGAAATGTTGGGAAAACGGGAGAAGTTACTTGGTTTTTTAGCTTCCGTCGCGTGTGCAGCCTTAATGGTTAAAGCTACATAGAAATCATGTATAACGGAAATATTCCACATAAAATTATATAAAAAATATCCCACGACAGCATATGTCTATCTTTTATAGTTGACTCACAATAACACGTGTAACTCCCGATAGCTTAGCAGTTCGGAGAATAAATGTGAATGTAAGTTTGTTTGTTGCGCTTTCACGCGACAACTACTGAACGGATTTGGATGAAATTTTGCACACAGATAGTTTATAACCTGGATTAAAACATAGGATACTTTTTATCCCGGCAGTAAGATTCCATGGGACAATAATCAAACTTCACGCGGGCGAAGCCGCTGGCAGAAGCTAGTACATCATAAAACCAAAGATTTTTCATCGCTACGACCTCTGTTTGAATTTTCGACACATGTTGGTTCCAAAGTTCGCCACATTGGATCTTTACCTAGTCCGTTGACCCTTATGGCACCGGCCCAAAAACACTTCTACAATCGCATATTGTGTTACCAACTGTTAATTGACTGATATTACGATGATGAACTGAACAGTTTCTTGTGATGTTCTTGGCAAAAAATGTGGTCTGAAGTGTTTGGTTGAATCATAGTTTATGGTTTTGAGAGGCTCCTTGTGGTTTGGAAATGAGGCCGACATTTTGATGGTGTTTTGGTGGCACCTTCGATTACTTTGGATTTAGGTGTACTATACATATGTTTCGGATCCTTGGGGGATATCAAGCAGGATTTTCACTGTTTTAACTGCAGTTATTGCCCATTTGGTAATTCTGATGGTCAGGAAACAAAGCCAGCATAAATATCCGTTTAAATGACAGAGTCCATAACAACATCGACTCGACGAAAATCGAAGTCCAATACTAAACATAGCTTTCTAGGAAAGTGTGCCACATTACCCGTTTCCGCGTCCGATTTTTCTAAATGCAACTGCATAACTTTCTTCAGACCATCGTGAGTCCCATATAGAGATAAACTGCCTTACTTTCATCAGATAATCGGTCCATTTGTGGCCTTTGATAGAGGTGTCTTTAAGACAAAAATATATTGGATTGGCAGTCGCTTCACGTAAAATACCGGTATTAAGCTGCATTAGGTTAGACTGGAAGATTACGCCAACACACTTGAGAAAAGGCAAGGCAAATGATGATCTTGGATCGACATAACCTATGGGGAGAGCCTTTGTCAATCAAGTTGAAGTCTTTATAGAAACATGAAACCCCTTGAAAACGCGAAAAGAGGATGATCATTCCTCAAGCTCATTTTATACTGAAAAACCATTCCAATGATGCAGCTATCAGTAGAAAGATCAATGCACCAGACGAAACGCAGCCACAAAACGTAAAAGTAAACCTAACAATTTCATCTGACAAAAAATAGGACAATACTTTTCAATTTTTCAGTCACTAACCACTTTAGAAAGATGCAATTCGATTTCAGGTAACTGTGAATTGGCTGGGTCTAGAATCTGTCTGTCTGGTGGTTAGGTCTTAAAAATGTGAAAGCTAGTCGCTAAGCTTTTTCTACATTATTTTTTGTTCAAATATTCAAATTGTCTGTGTAGTAATTTTCTATGTGCGGGTTTCGGGGTTCAAATGTCAGTTTCAATATGAGTAGACATCAATCTTAAGCGAAAAGTTGCACTATGGGAATTCCTGACCCTACATAGACTAATTACATGTTTAATACACATTTCACGTTTTAAGCCGTCTCATCTAGCCTCGGTCTTGGTTTCCTACCTAAAAGATAGTCTGCTGTATAGTTTCGGAAGGTGACCCGTAAACACCTATGCATACAGTGAAAACCTTTGTCTTCTAAAGACTGCATAAATGCGGATGTCTGAAAATTTTTCTTCCTCATTGACAAGATCATAAAATTAACACAATACCAAATAGGTACACATCTTTATTCAAATCCATGAATGAAGATCAAGTTTTTTTGCATACATTTAAATTATATTCTAAACAGGCTAAGTAAAAATACATTTTTGGCGATGACTCAGTGTTTAGGACATAGGTACATAATATTATAAAGTGAGTCTTGAAATATTGCTAAATGTATTTGCAATAAAGTGACTAGGTATGTTTGTTTAGTTTTCTAAATTAGTATTATATCGGTGGTCCAGACTTTCTAGTTTCGTGTTTAAACTAGTATTTACTGGTATTGATGTAACCCACTTGGAACCTGCAAGACGTGTGACGTTCGTGTAAGAATTCGTACGGATTTATTTCTTTACCATTAATTGTATTACTTCTTCATTTTAATCGACTGAAAGTAGCCCTAGCTAGTTTATAATTTGTTGACTTTCCCAACAAAACTGGTTTCTTCCGAATTAGTTGATAAACACACCCATCTTTTTCTCTAGTGTGACAAAACAACGGGTTTACACTTTTCATATGTGTCGAGTCTAAAATTGTACTCGTCTGATAACGTGCGTTTTCACACGTTAACATTGATAGGGAAATTTTGATTGGTGAATACTAATTGTGTTTAGATGAAAATGAAATGAGAAAAAGATGGGTGTGTTTATCAACTAATGATAAACACACCCATCTTTTTCTCTAGTGTGACAAAACAACGGGTTTACACTTTTCATATGTGTCGAGTCTAAAATTGTACTCGTAATTCCACTATCTATCTCACTTTTAAGGTCCCACTGTTGGCCAACGACCTCTTCTCCCTTTTCAAGACTTACTTATGTCTTATTGCCATTGTGAGCTAGTCTTTCGGTAGAAGTTCGTCTCTTCATTTGGCTACTCTAACAGAATGTCGCCTAGCCTTCAATGGGAACATCTGAAATAGATTCTTCTTGTCAGTTTCAAGGTTAACCTTGCAAGTCTTATCAGCATCAAATATGACCTTCTTAGTTGCTAAACTACAAAACTTAAATGAGTTCCCCAAAATTAATCACCCACGCTAACACCAAGCCAGTTTACTCATTACAAAAAATCATTAGCGTAGTTTTTTTGTCTTTTAGTTACGTTACCTTATACTCCAAGGTTATTTTTGACGTGAATTAACGAACTTAGCTACTTGTAGTAAATAGCGAACGTTTCGCCTTCAGGTTATGTACGGTATTGATTTAGCCCTTGCATGAAAACTGGGTCAACACTTAGTTTGAAGTTAGTTCAGTTCTGAATACAGAAAAGAGTTATACATAAATTAGCAACTCGATATATTTTTCATTCGGTTTCCGACAATGCACCACGCGCCAAGGGAAATTATCGATTCATGAAACTTGCGCATACATAAATTAGCAACTCGATATATTTTTCATTCGGTTTCCGACAATGCACCACGCGCCAAGGGAAATTATCGATTCATGAAACTTGCGCATACATAAATTAGCAACTCGATATATTTTTCATTCGGTTTCCGACAATGCACCACGCGCCTAGGGAAATTATCGATTCATGAAACTTGCGCTGAAAACTTTCATTCTAGAATTAAAAAGGCTGGTGCTGCTGAAACTTTTTTTTTCTTACGTTTTTTTGCAAATAGCAGATCATTTTAGTAAACCTAGATAATGATTATAATTCTTTCAATACATGCGTATTACGGCCGCAAATCATATTTTGTTCAACAGAAGCGGTCAGTTTATCTTTGCATAGGTAACCTGAAACTGGAAACTAAACCCTGTTAACTGATTCTAAGCACTTCCGTCGTTATGTGCTAAAAACTAACCTGTCAACAACTCAACACACATCTACTAATTGATCACACCCGCATCTCTCATTTGACCCTTCGCTTGGGTCGTTGCACTATCGAATTTGCCTACGAATTGTCACGAACTGATGATGCATCTGGCCAGCATAGAAGGTTATTAAAGTATTGGTAGGGTTCACTTCTTGTTCAATATTTGATTGGACTCGTATAATCTGTAGTGGCTCTCCTCTCCTTAACGAACCAACACCTGTGCTCAAGTGGTACTTAAACACAGGTGCTGTTTGTTTTACTTTCATTTCAATTTCTATTGGCATCCTTAATACGCATGCTAAGGTCTGATAACGTGCGTTTTCACACGTTAACATTGATAGGGAAATTTTGATTGGTGAATACTAATTGTGTTTAGATGATATTGCTACTGAGAGGAGAATCCTGTGATGTGGGTTTACTAGACCACATCAGATCTCAAGGTTTATTTGTGCATCTTCCTATACAGAAGACACACTGCCCTACCCTCCAAATAAGTAATATGATGGTCAGGGCCAAAAAATAACTCAGTCTGAATCAAAAGATCTGGTGGAAAACTTCCATAGAGACATGTCTATGCCATCTTTGGAAGCTATAGTCAGTCCATATTGTTCCCACAGCTGGGACACATGCCTCCTCTCTGTGACTTGCGGATATTTGGTCACCGTTAAACCATAAAAAAGGGGTTTTATATATCAATTCGTTAAATGCTATGAAAATTATTTAGTTTTAATACCGCTAGACAAAAATATCCAGGTCTGAAAGCAGGACACAAATCCCACCGTCATGCATATGCACATGCACATATGGGCCCACCCTCCCGCCCTCATGCATATGCACACATACAAAACAAGTGAGAAATAATTAGCATGCCATGCAACCAAACCTTTACTCGACACGTGTTTCGCCCCTCCACGGGGCATCCTCAGGAGTTGTTGACTCGTCGAGCGTTCCAACTCGACTCGTATTGATATTCGAGTTGGAACGCTCGACGAGTCAACAACTCCTTTAATGCCATGGATTTCCGCAAAGTAACGCCTGATTCCATAACTTATATCAATTCGTTCTTATTTTTGAGAAATGGCAACACCGCGCAATGTTCCGTCAATGTAGTCTAAAGGATGGCACTTGGCTGAGAGAGCTCAATTTTGGTGTAAGAAATTTAGTCTATTTAGTGAGTTTTATTACACTTCAGAAGTGGGATTCACAATAAGATTCACAATGGAAAATTATAACAGTAACACCCGAAATCGCAGGAAGTCACGTCAAAGTGTATTCGTGATGGCGTGGTATGGTGGTGGGGAGGATCCTTCTCGGCCAATAGCACAGAACCAACGCATACGACCTTGGAGGATAGGACGGTCGTATTGGAGTTGGAATCAATATAGTAGATTCTCTATGAGGAGTAGCCGGCAACGCAGCTGCAGCCCAAGCCTGTCGCTCGAACGTGAGCATCACGCTAAGCAGAGCAACGATAGTCCTCGTGGTGACGGGGCAACTCAGGACAAAAGGTCACGTACCCTTTCTTTTACCATTAAAGATGTTATACTTAGACTTGGTGCATTCTATTAAACATGGTTTTGAATCTCAGCTGTCTACAGGTGCATCAATTTCAAAGAATATTGACCATAAAAATATTTTCCCAGATTTTGATCCTTCAGCGAAAAACCTGCGTATTGATATTTGACTGCGTAAAGGGAATGAATGCGCCTCTGTAAACGGCTGAGATAACATTACGACAACACGTTTTGCAATGCAAAAACTTCAGGGTTTGGCCATTTATTATGAGGGTCTGAAAACAATCTGAAAGACTGGCGTGAGAAATTAATGAGTGCTTTTATTTGCGATCAAAACTATGGCCAAATCCTGAAAGTTATGCTTAAGATAAAAAGTAAGTTTGGCGAACCAATTGAAGTAGAATAATTATTATGAAAAACTTCAGTTGTCCTCAGTGTGTCATTTCGGGCTTTTCGGGTGCTTAAACGCGCAGTAGATTGGATTATACACGGTATCTCTGATAGGACTATGAAATCGAGTGCGTTGGCGCTTTGTTGTTCTCAACCTGATCAGCATCACCAATTCTTAATGAGCAGCAAAGAAATCCAAAGTAAAGTACGAAGTTTTTTGATTTGTTCATTAGGTTGATAATTGACCGGAAAATACTAAAAACATTGAAGGTAAAACTAGAACACCATCTAAAACTACAACAATGTGTATTTCAAGCGCCAGTCCCAAATCGAAATTAAAAAAAAAGCTGGTCACAGAGAATGGCAGGACTGCAGAAGCATTTATTGATTTCGGTAGCCTTAATCTGGTACACGATCAGGTCCCGTCAGTTATGAATTTGCTAGATGGAGTTGATACGACGGTAGCTTAGAGTGGTCGAAGATTATCTGTTGGATAAACCCATATTTAATGGGCTAGTCATACTCACTCGCAAAGTCAACACCACATATTCTTGTGTTCGAAAATTCCCACAAGTGGCAATTTCATAAATTACAAATTGAAATCCCAATAGTTTATCCCGACGTTAATAACATTAATCTTGCTAAAATTAGGATTGCTGCTGATGTTGAGCTTCATGGACATGGATCTAAAATGGGTCGCGTAGCGTAGGTTAGGTTCCGAATTTAGTGGCTGTTTTATGACATTCTAACTATACCTAAATTTTATTTTGTGTTGTATTATTTTGATTTTGCTTTTGATTTTAATTCTGTTTTTAAAATTTGTTTTAAATTAAATTTAAGTTCCCTTATTCATACATACACATACTTACAGTAAATTTTGTACCTACTTTGTGTTTCTACTTAAAGTACAAAATTGTGTTATGTCCATCTCATCACCATCTCAGGGGGTCTAAAATGGCCGCTTTAGCAAAATCGTAAATGAAAAACGTTAAAAAATTTAAATTCTGAATTCATATAATTTTCGTGATTCATTTTATTGAACAAAATTTAAAATTCTTAAAATGGAATTTATGGTAAATTGGTAATGGTTACAAAGACCATTTTAAGAATTTAAAATTTTTAACGTGATTCATTTACGATTCTGCTAAAGCGGCCATTTTAGACCCCCAGGTCCAGTTGAAAACTAGCGTCGTGTACTAGCTGCTCGGCAGTTTGTTAAACTGGTCCTATTTAGCGCAGCCGTGAGTGAGACACATTATGTTATTTCTTTTTTTTCTGTTTTATTTTTTATATTGTGTAGATTTAAGTTTCTTTTTATTTTATTTTTTGTTGTGCTTGTGCTAAATAAATAAAATTAATTTATTTCTTTCTTTTATTGTATAGCAATTGAGCCACTTTTACCCAGTAACACGACTCGCCAATTCTTATTCTTTTCGGAGTTAAGTATTGACCTAAATAGGAGTCTATTTGAGCATCGAAGTAAAGGTTTTCTGGTTAACCAATACCAATAAGATATACACCTTTAGATACAGCTTTTCAAGGAAAACCCTTGCCCTTTTAACGAATTTCGCCAATTGGAATACGATATACACCTTTAGATACAGCTTTTCAAGGAAAAACCTTGCCCTTTTAACGAATTTCGCCAGTTGGAATAAGATATACACCATAAGATATAGCTTTTCAAGGAAAACCCGTGCCCTTTTAATGAATTTCGCCAATTGGAATAAGACATACACCATTAGATACAGCTTTTCAAGGAAAACCCTTGCCCTTTTAACGAATTTCGCCAATTCGATATGTAAAGTAAAAATTAACCTACGCTGATTCCAAAACCATTTGGAGATTTTAGGGTCTTATGCCTTATTTTTTAACCGACTTCCAAAAAGGAGGAGGTTCTCTATTCGACTGTATGTATTTTTTTTTTTTATGTATGTTCACCGATTACTCGAAGACGCCTGAATCGATTTGAAAAATTCTTTTTTTGTTTGAAAGGGTATACTTCCAAGTTGGTCCCATAGAAATATTGTCATGATCTGATCACGAACTTCGGAGATATGGAACGGAATTCTTCAATAATAGACAGCAAATCTGTCGTGATTGCTGCAATCGCTTTGATGTTTATTGTTTACACAACATCATAACATAACATCACGCCTGTATGCTCTGAGGGGGTACGCAGATGTGTACAGTATACCCATATTTCGACAGTTAGGTATGTTAAATAGGATAACGTACATCAATTTTGGTATTTTCAACAACAAGTGAAGCATTTGCATTTGATAAGAACCATTCTACCATCAGATCTGATGATGAAGCCAAGAGTCACGGAACTCCATAATGAGACAATGTATCCTAGTCGTGTTTGGGCTTGTTGTAATTGTAACGGTATGCACTTTCCATGTGTACCAAGCACATATGTGAACCACTAAAAAGTGAAAAATAAAAACTTTTTTGCAAAAAAATAAAACCGACTTCAAAAAAAAACCAAAAACGTGAAAAATAACTTTAGCTTCTGAAGTCGGTGACAAAAAAATTAAATCAATCAAACAAACGTCACCGACTTCAGAAGCTAAAGTTATTTTTCACGTTTTTGGTTTTTTTTGAAGTCGGTCTTATTTTTCTATTTTTAGCTTTCTATATCACAAGATTGTGTTTATTTTCACAATAATACTTGTAATCATTTGACTTTCATTCGACCTCTAAAAGACGTCATAACGTAGCCTGAATAGACTTCCTTCGTGCTTTTCAAGATAAATTAAAAAAAAAAAAAACTTTTGTTTGTCATACCGTCAGTGTCAAATCAAAACTGTCAATGCTAGTTACTGTGTTATTTATTTGAATGCATCGCGAGCTGATAATTTCGCGTTCAAATGAACTTCGCAACAAAAAAGACGACGCCCAGGCTTGTATTCCATATTTACTTCCTTGCACCACTTCTTTTTTAGCGTTTCTTTCACATTTACAAACAATTTGTGTCGGCTATTTGTTGTAGTGTTTTTACATGACGGTACGAAGCATTTAGCACTAGTTGTCGATGACAGATTCATTGCACGGATACGCAGCACGGATAATGGATAGAAATTAAAATTTGCTAAAAATCGTAGGAAAAGAAACTCAAACAAAAAGTTCACATCACAGTCACGATCACAGCATTCACATTTCACAACAAAATAAAAACACGTATCTGTCAAGCGTCAACTGTCATCAATGTCAACTTTGAAGTTATCT
This sequence comes from Xestia ashworthii, assembly GCA_950022955.1. Classification (NCBI taxonomy): domain Eukaryota; kingdom Metazoa; phylum Arthropoda; class Insecta; order Lepidoptera; family Noctuidae; genus Xestia; species Xestia ashworthii. Next base: position 19,534,726 of record OX465570.1, read on the forward strand.
ATTAGTGTTTTTTGTATGTACTGAAAACGTGGCAAAGACTTAAAGCTATTCAGGCTATGAAATGACGTCATCACGAATAATACTTTAAAAAATAATAAAAAAGAAACTGTTTTTTGGAAAAAAAAGCTTAAAATTACTTGCTTAAAATTAAATGCTTTACGAAATAAAAATGTAAAAAAAAATACCTGAAAAATACTTTACATACCGAATTGGAATAAGATATACATCATTAGATACAGCTTTTCAAGGAAAACCCTTGCCCTTTTAACGAATTTCGCCAATTGGTTTTCCGTTTACTTACAACCAGTTAAGAGTTTACGACCAACTAATAGTCACTTGGCCGAGAAAGCTCAATTTTGGTGTGAGCAACTGTAGTGAACGGAGTGAATAGAAAAAAAGCATTAGACTACATTTAGTAAGTACACTACTAGCGAACTTAGCGGAACTTAAGATGGCAGTCAAGCGATAACGAATGCACGTTGCATATTAAATTTTATCAGTAATTGCGTGTTGACGTAATGTGAGTACCACCCATTAACCAAGTGAACTACTGGCCGATAATATAGATGATTGCGCTTAACTATAACATAAGATAAGTGCTATGCTTATCAGGTGATAGAATACACCGCGCATAACATGATCTGATCAAATTCTGTAATCCTGCAAGGATTCAGGAGTATCTTGCTGCTTCTAGTCTTCCAAAGAGCAACCATGGTATTGATTTCTCACACTCAACAACTGCAGTATTTTAAACAAGGGATCTCAATTTCAGCGTGCGTTTGATATCTTGATGCATACGGTTCTAAATTCTTAGTTACTAAAGAAGAACTTCGATAGGATACATTACATATATTATACCGGAAACTTTTATCTTATCAGAAACAAAACTGCGACTGAACCATAGTTTTGATAAAACATTAGATAATCAAAGAGCATTGTCTTATGGAATCCCTGCTCATTACAACATAAATTCACCATGAATCATCCCACCAATTTATTGTAAGGAATCTGGGCATAACCGGTTTGTCATACTTGGAATAAAGGAGAATGCCCAAACAGGTTATATGCATTGGTTACTCGAATTTTGACTAATGTTCTTTCACTTTTGGCGACGTATTTGGGAGTGCATTGCGATGCATTTAGTTCAAAGTGTAGGTAGCAAGGTGCAGTGATTGTTGTTAGACAGTCTGTCTAGACTATTTTGAAACTTATGTTTCTGTAGTGGGTGTTGTGTAACTGTTTTTCAGTTTTGTGCTTTGAGTGATCTATTTGTGATTTTATACAGCTTCGGTCGTGTTCTGTAAGTAAGTACTTGAACTTTACTTACCAGAGTTACCTGACTTGCACGTTCTTTTTTTTGAAAGATGTGTTTTAATCTAAGAATCGTTATTTTGTTTTCAAAGCAAATTCTTAAAGGCATTTTTATTGCTATAATTAAAACTACTTTATGTGGTATGTTGTTAATAGGATGTGAAGATTTGAACCGTGTAAATATTTATGTAAACTAGTTTATAATGCTTCTACGCTAACATAGAGTTAAAATAAACTAAAGTACATTAGATCGATTTACTTTTTATCTTTTCTTTGCTGAAAAATTCTGTCAAAAGGATTTAAAAGAAAATCTTTGATAAATTAGCGACAACCGTTATAGACCGACGGATTCTATTGAAACTTGATAAAACTGTAAATAAAAGCAGTTTCTGTTAATAAAACTATTAATCAGAACCAAATTAACGAACCGAAGGGCCCCAAAACCATCAATCATTTAACTTTTTTCTCCAACTAATGATTTCCGGATCGGAGCAATTAAATCTCTGATGTTGATCTAAGATTTAATTGTTACTTTCTTTAGAATATTTTACCTGATACCAATTTTGATAGTTTTTTACTGGGACCCCTATAGTTCCAAAAAATGCTGATTAAGCAGGTTAACTTAACTATCCGTTATTAATTAACCGATTAACTATGAAAAAGCTCGTAACAAATATAAAATATTTAGTAATTTAACGGTCAATTACACTTTTACACAATATAAAAAACGTACAAAGAACGTGCTTTTTTCTTTAAACTCAAACAAACCGTTGAAAGGTTTCAGAGTAAAAACTGGTAAACATAAAATATCAATCAACGCTTTCCAGTAAATAACTCCCATGCCGGTAGTTCACGTAACAGGTGGCCCATTTGAACGTTGCCTCTAAAAATATATCTGTCGTCGTCTTCCTAGATAGCGTTTCGATGTAAATTCGTTGTACAAATATAGAAGATACAGCTACAGTCATTAAAAGGGTTGATTTGGTGAGACTTATAATTATACAGGGTGAAAAAATAATAATTGGATAATTCGATATTTTGTTTGGGAATTGGGAAGTCCATTTTTTTCTTCTTTGACCCATGTTCCTTATGGAAAGTGGTCCACTATAATCACCACGTAAGAGGTATTGCGCTATTTCTGTTACACCCTGTAATCCTGTATAACCCTGAACCTACGAACACCGTCAATCTGACCCTAGAGTAGTACTTATGTTTGTATGGTTTTTAATCCCCCTAGTAGCTCTATTTAACTTTATGTCCTCGATTAATGTCAAGAAGCCTACCCCTTATTGCGTGGACTACGTTACTGGTGAAATATGGGTGTTAATGTTGCTGAACACCTCTAGCTGCCTACGTCTGCATGCCTGTTTTAGTTAGCACGCTAGACAAGACCTGGCAAATGTAGGGTTACCATTTCTGAAAAGTCCTGGCAAGAAGCCTAAAATTTGCAAAAAAAAGTCCGAACAAATAGCAACGCAAATGGGGTGACAAAAAGCAGGACATATCCTGGCGGAGGCACTTGATTTTAATCCAAATAATACCAAATGTGGTCTAAAGAAAACACCAAAAGGAACAACTACTCAAGTGGGAATCACGATTTGACGAATGTGTGTATAAATAGCTACGTAGGTATAACATCTGTTAACACAAGTGGTAAATCAACGGCCCTTGCGCTGATGGCCTTTATAAGCGCCTGTACTGGGCTGTGGTGTAAGTGGTAGGACGTAGCGGGCTTGAAGAACTTTAATTTTACTCTCATAATGTTTGATCATCATTCCCAGCCTGACTGCGCCCACTGCTGGGTATAGGCCTATCTGTGCCTATTAAATGCCAATCTCTCTCTTCTCCCTCTCGTTTTATTTTTTCGTCCTGAAATACGTAGGTAACAACCTAAATTTTAGAGCGGCTTCATTTCTACTACATGTTATAAAACAAAGTCCTCCGCCGCGTCTGTCTGTCTGTTCGCGATAAACTCAAAAACTACTCCACCGATATTCATGCTGTTTTCACCAGTGGATATAGTGGTTTTCGCGAAAGGACAATCTCGCTGTTTAACTTGTATTGTATAACGGGCTGGTGTCCGCAACTCCACGTCAAGGCGTGTATTTTACGTAAAAAGTTTTAACTGTTTCACTTTATGTATGGCTTAAAAAACAGTTACCTACCTATTCTGCAAAAAATCAGCTCTCATCATTCATCAATAACAAGTAATCTTCGAACCACTTAAAACTAATTTCATAAAATTAACAAAATAATATTAATTTAGAATCTTAGACCACACACCAAGCTACCCGCCATCTAAGTGTGCGCGCGAGTTCATTCAACTCATCGTCACTATTTGTGTTAGAAGGGAACTTTGTAAATAACTAATATCTCGGAGAAAGCTCCTATAGACTTGACCTTGATTGCTGCCTAGCACCTCAAGTGCATGGTCATTATAGCAATTTGATGGGGTTAGAGATAATTTTGGGTTATTCAACTGTGATGGCAAGTGATATGCGCTTCGCTTGCGTTCAGTTTTGTTTTTCTATTGGATCTGTGGCGAAGAAATGGTGACTTAGTGGCATCGACCCCGACATAGTGAGTTGTAGGTCATAGTTTCGCATCCAACGCACTTTACTCTATGTCATTTCTTTCATCACCACTGCTCTCGAAACAGTAAAAAAAAAAGATCGTGAAACCGACTTGTCCTAAAGCTGAAAATTTTGCAGACATGTGTGAACCTCACTAGCTCCGCGTGGTGCATTTTGGAACACTTGCGCACACACTAAAGGCCTGTCTTTGTGAGCAAAAAATTACTACAATAAAATTGATGCTTATTACAATGACCTATTTAATAACCTATTTGTGAGAAAAGGTCATGGAAAGAAAAGGGCGTGGTCTTTGGTACGAAAAACCTTTTTACACAAATAGTTTTCACTGTTTATGATGCCACGCGCTGTTCTTGTCAATCAAGCTAGTTTCCCAGTATATATTAGTGTAGTATAGTATAGTTCAGAAATATTATCACTCCCATTTTCCCCTAACAAATAAGTAGATGCGATCTGTAGCTAGGGTTGCCAACCGTACTCTAAAATAGAGTATTGCACTCTATATTATTATGTAGGCGTACTCTAATAATCTATAACTCTAATAGAGTACGCTAAAATACTCTTTTTTACAATATATTTGTTTAATCATTTACAATATTATTATAGAATGAAAACTGAATTTACGAAGACTAAACAGAAGTCATAATTTTAAAAGAATTACTAAACAGAATAAGAAGACTAAACAGAAGTTATATTCAGAATTTATAATTTTAAAAGAACTCCAAGGCGAATTGCGATTAACACAGATTTATTATAAAAAAATGTCCTAAATAATTAGTTTGTTTTTTTTTATCATTTTTTTTAATACTCTCTGTTCCCAAAACTTCAGCTTATTGAGACAGTATTATTGGTCATGAATATGAAGTGGCGGAAAGAGAGAAATGGAGCTCCATTGAAATTGATTAAAAAACTTTTTTGCAAAAAATAAAACCGACTTCAAAAAGAAAAAGTGAAAAATAACTTTAGCTTCTGAAGTCGGTGACGTTTGTATGATTGATTTAATTTTTTTGTCACCGACTTCAGAAGCTAAAGTTATTTTTCACTTTTTCTTTTTGAAGTCGGTTTTATTTTTTGCAAAAAAGTTTTTATTTTTCACTTTTTAGTGGTTCACATGGAAAGTGCATACCGTTACAATTACAACAAGCCCAAACACGACTAGGATACATTGTCTCATTATGGATTTCCGTGACTCTTGGCTTCATCATCAGATCTGATGGTAGAATGGTTCTTATCAAACGCAAATGCTTCACTTGTTGTAGAAAATATAAAAATTGCTGTACGTTATCCTATAAAATTTGAAGAGTTCCCTCGATTTCGCCAAGATTCCATCATCAGATCCCGACTTGGCGACTATGGGACCAACTTGGAAGTATACCCTTTCAAACAAAAAAAGAATTTTTCAAATCGGTTTAGGCGTCTTCGAGTAATCGGGTAACATACATAAAAAAAAAAAAAAAAAAAAAAAAAAAAAAAAAATACATACAGTCGAATAGAGAACCTCCTCCTTTTTGGAAGTCGGTTAAAAAGTGAGCTTGATCTATATAAACTTAGAGTCAGAATGTTTAGGGTCATACAATTCTTTTAAAAACTATGAAAAATTGTAATGTGCCGCAAAAAGGACAAAAAAATACCTTTTCAAAAATATAAAAATAAATGATAAGTGCTCTTTTTCGTAAGTCCGTACTCTCTATTTACCTCCTTTGAAATCAGATGTACTCTATTTCTTCTAATAAAAGTTGGCAACCCTATCTGTAGCCCACCCAAATTTCGCCAGGTCAAGGTAAACACCCATATTTAGGAAGTGAGCCTGTTGCCATAAACCGGGTACAAATCCAGCCTACAAGCTGAAAAAAACCTTATAGCTACTAAAATTATTCATACGCTCTGGCCCACTATTTGCGGCTAATACTATAAATATGTTCTCACTGTTAAATAATAAGTTTTTTTACAAAACGGAGATCGATAACGGAATCCATAGCATCCATTTAATTTCTTCTGGTTTCCGTAAAAATATTTCTAAATTCAATAAATAAACTATTTCAGTTTCACTCAACCTCGCTATGACTAACAACGAAATACGAGAAAGTGTGTTAAATATTACATAACGTGTCTCCAATACTAAAAGGATATTCAAACAACTATGCACACAATAGTCTAGAGTCTAGGACATAATGGCGGCACTATTTATCTTAGGTCTTGCGCGCGAACACGCGGATACCGTTATTATATTTAGCTAGTGGAGCTGTATTGTGTTTTAATATAAAAGGTAATTTTGTGTGGGATTTTGTAATTTCTGTATTATTGAAATGAACACTAGATTTTACACACGGTTTTGCTGGCGTTCATTTAGAATTTGCCAATCAATTCGGGCTCTGCCTCGTAAACCGTACTTTTTTTCGGGATGACCTTTGTCCGTTTCTGTACCTGGCAACGTATAAATAATATGCTAAATTTCAGGATGATCGTTTCCGTGGTTTAGGTCCACGTTCACAAAAAAAGATGACGGACTGATTATCTAAAAAACAGCTGTTTAAAACAAATTTTTGTAAGTACGGGAACATGTCACAGTGACAGCTGTTTTTAGATAATCAGACCGTTATCTTTTTGGTGAACATGGACCTTATTGTGAAAAGGCAACAAACAAACTTGCTTTCGCATTTATAATATTAGTAAAGATAGGATGAAGAAATGTGTATAACACGACAATTCAGGCCATACTTACCATTGTCTTGAAAAAAGGTGTCATCTTTTCCGTGAACGGTCTACTTATACAGATACCTTCTCACAAATGCGTAAGACATGATCATTGATCATCACTCAGAAAGAATCCAATCAATACTTGAGTAGCGCTTTCGCACAGTGACATAGTGCACAAGTGAAGTGTTAGTATAGTTTTAAGGTTCATTATCTCACACTATTTATATATTATCATATTGTGTTAGTCTGTAAGGTATATACGAGGTGTAAACGGACTCTACACGAAGCCATCAACCAAGGATTCTGTACAAAAAACTAAGCAACTCGCAAAAATCATGTTTTACGGTAAAACTCAAATGTAACGCACCCAAAACATTATGCTGATGAATGTATTGATTAGTATAACTGCACAAGAGTCGTGGAGGTATAAATCTTACATTAAACATGTAGCTATTTAAAAAAAAAACTTATGAACAAAAAAAAAAAAATGGCTTTCGGCTTCGTTAAGGGTTTATTTACACCCTTTATCTAAGGGCCAAAGTAGCTGCAAATAAATGGATGTTGTTGTTCTAATACTTGTCACTGCCATACTAAAGAACTATTTGTATTGTTACAGGTCTATCATGAGTCAGAAAGTGTCCCGCAAATCGGCGGTCACTGAGGAAAAAGAAAAGGTAATGCTCAATCGAAATTTGTAACAACACATTTTTGTTTCTTACTTCTCGTTAAACGAAAGTAGGTCCCGACCAAGCCGTCCCCGGTTATCGCAGAAAGTTCTTTACTGAAGCCATTTCACTGGTGCTAGGCAGGCGTAAACTAATCCTGTTTCTTAGCCGTAAAATGAGGTCCTCGTAAAGTTCTAAGGTTCCGTTCTAAGACTTCGGACACCGGATTTTTACAGATAACTAGCGATCCGCCCCGATTTCACACGGATGCAATGTAGCAACATATAAACCTACCTCTTAAATCACTCTTATCTATTGCTGAAAACTGCATTACAACCGTTGTGTAGTTTATAAGATCTAAGGGGCTGCCTCAACGCGATACTATCGTCCTTGCCACGTTTTCCTATACATTCTTTTGGGCTGTCTACACGAGCGAGAGAATCGCGGCGATATTTTCATATAGAAATACGTTGAATCGCCTCGATTCGCTCGCTCGTGGAGGCGGCTCCTAAGAGTACAGACAGCGGGAGCGACTTGGTTTTACATAATAATAATATCATGTAAGTATGTACTCACTGAAGTATCAGTCAAAGTCAAAATCCGATCAAAATCGGCTTGACTTAACCTCTTTCTTCGTCCTAAACTTGAATTCTGCCATTCTTTTCGGATTTCATTTCAACATAAATTCTGTCTCCTTTCCACAGAGGCATACACAAAGTCCAGTTAAGGAGATGAAAAAGAAAATGGCAGCCAACGCTGAAAAAGAAAAACAGGCGGCCGAAAAAGCCTCGGACAAACATGCAGAGAAAACAGTAGAAAAACACACTGAGAAAGCTGCAGAGAAAGTGGTGGAGAAACCTGCAGAAAAGGCAGAGAAACATGATAAAAATGAAAAACATGATAAAAATGAAAAACATGATAAAAATGAAAAACATGATAAAGGTGACAAGAAAGCTGAGAAGGTAGATAAGGTTGCTGATAAGAAATCTGAGAAGCAGACGAAAGAAGAACATAAGAAGCCAGAACCAGAGAAGAGTAAAGTAGAAAGCAGTAAGGAAGATAAGAATGCAAAGGTTAGTGTTTCTTACAAATATTATAATGTCTACAAATTTAGTCTAGATGTGAGAGAGAAATTTTAATTGAAAAATCTCACTATATGGTTGATAAAAGGTGTAAATCTATTGAATATTTGTCCTTTTCAATACCTATCCACAGATTTTTATGAATGTTACGACGTTTGAAAATGATAAAAGTAGACCACTCGTGTAGTGTACATAATCATCTCACATTCACTTCAACAAATAGCACTTATACCATTATTTATACGAGTATTGACAGAGTTATGGCACTTTATACCATTATCATTCATCTGTAATCCATTGCTGAAAATATGCCACGTATTATCATCTTTATCTCAGTTCGTATCCACCATTAGCCCATTGCACTGTGTTTAAATACTCTTTCGTATAGTCCTTTACCGATCCAATTGTTAGGACATAGGCCTGTCTGTGAGGAGTAGGCCATGATCATTGATCAACCACTCGGGCCCAGCGAAGGTTGATAATTATGTACGTCACATGTCTTCCTGTTCTTAACCTGTATTTCGCTCTGTATAATTTGAGCTTAATTGCACTGCTTAATTATACGCCTTATTAGTTATGAAAATATGCTAACCATATTTTCTCGTGCGTTGCTGAAGCTCTTGTCTAACTAGTCGTAAGACCTCAGGTGCTGTTTACCTCTCTGTCTAAAGAGAGATCACACTAATTGACGCGATTCGACGCCGACTCGAATTATTCGCTTTTATTGCATGTACATTATTGTACATAAACCTTTTTCTGATCGGCTCATGCCATGCCGTGAGCGTGGAGTGTGGTAACTCCGTACTGGTATCATATCAGACCTCGACAGAACATTTGATACTAGTGGTATGAAATGTTCTGTTGAGGTCTACTAATAAACGAAAACCCTTTAAAAATTCCAGCCCGAAAAACCAGAAACGAAAAAGGCCGAACCATCAAAGGCAAAACAGAACGGGCGAGATCGCGCGCACAACGGTGTGTCTGACGTCACAGTCGGTAGTAACGGCACCGATGACGTAAACGGAACGGTGAGTGCGGACTCGGACGACGATGACGTCATGCTCGTCATCGATGACAACGACCAGGACGATGTGTTCCCGGAGCTGACGTACGAAGAGACTTCTGACGGAGATTGTTTCGAACTGCCGACGCCGGAAAACGGGCCCAGTAGGAGTTTCACACGACGATCGCAGGTACCTGCGATTCGGTACCTGTTGTGCTTTTTTTTTTTCGTTTTCTGAATGACGTTTTATTTTGAAGGTGGATTTTAGTCGATTTTTATGCTGATAAGTCGAATCGATTATCAGAGATAGTCGATTCTTATTCCGATTAGTCGAATCGAGTATTAAAGATACTTGATTTTGGTTCAAATTATTCAAATGGAATACCAAGCGATTGTTGGTTTTCGAATCAGATTATTCGAGTCTTTTATTAAACGCCAGTCAATTTTATCCCGAATATATAAACCAACGGTGATCAATATGGGTTTAGATGACTTAAGATTGTCCATTAATCAAAAGATGAATTAAAAATCGATTAAAATAGAACTCATTATAACTTTAATGGTTGGTGCGGGTTCGTTAACCTACTAAACCCGAATCTGACGATTTGTGTGACAGTCCGGTCAGAAACTCAATCATCAATCATAAATGGCTACTTGACCATTATGTTTTTAGAGAAATAGTCGTTTCCTTGGATTTTGGTGTACATTTTGTTTTGTGGTGTCATTTTGTGTTTTCATGTCTTACTGCTGAATTTAAATCTAATACTTACATTTCAAATTGAAGGCCCAAAACAGTTCAATTTCATAACTCATTTTTTTTTGTCGTTGTGGTATGTGGTAGTAATGGAGGATTCCATTACTTGTGTCACGAATTCATAGTTGAACACTATGTATAGACACAGCACATCAAATTAGCCAAAACTGTAAAGTTTTCCCAATCAACCTTTAGCGATAAAGTTGAAAATCTATTGAAGTAATTTGACAGATTGTAGTAGCTTGATGTATGGCCGTCTGTACATAAGAGACCCCATTTTTGTTTTCGAATGGGAAATCATCAAATGACCCCTCCCACTCTGGGCGGAGCGGGAGGGAGTGTCAGACTTTTACTGACTAAAACCCATCCATGTTCCTTCCTTGCCCTTTATGTTCCGGGGCCGCGGTATGTCTTTCGAATAGTGCCGCAGCTCCGGCAGACATAAGAGATCCCAAAGGTAACTTTCAGTAAGTTTTACTTTTGTATAAAACAAAAAAAAAATCGTACTCAACAAAAAAAAAATTGAAAGTAATTTAAAACGTTTTAGCATGCTCTCGTTCTATCTTAAACTTTCACCGCTAAGCCGAACGTTGAAATTCATATTTCCAACGTCGAAATTCCCTAACTTGGAAACATTTGGCAGTAAGACATATCATTTTGTGTGTGCCCACCCCCTAACTAACTAATAGCGTTGTTGTGGTAAAGGTGAAACCGACGCGAACGCCCGAGACGCCCCGCCCCGCGTCCGACAAACAGCCGGACAAGGATGCGGACGATGTAAGTCGCGGCTACTACTTGTATGTCACGAACGAGTGGGTAAATGAAGTGCTAATGTACGCGTAGATCATCATTCTCTGCCTAGCCTTTTCCCAACTATGTTGGGGTCGGGTTCCAGTCTATTCGGATTCGGATGCAGCTGAATACCAGTATTTTACATGGAACGACTGCCTATCTGACTTCCACAACCCAGATAGTACTGGGTAATAAGATACCCTTTGGTAAGACTGGTTAACAGACTTTTTGGGTCGAAAATCGAATTAATATCAAACGCGATTTTGTCCTACTGTTTTGATTAACGTTTTACATTTTCTCGAATATATGTAGTAATTTTAGAAGTCATAATAATACGAAAAAGCTCTTATCTCTGAGTAAAAACCTAACCAGAAGAAAGTCGCTTCTTATTTTTGTTAAATGTTTTAATATTGGCTCTCGTGACTGACACTAAATGTTGAGCACGAACTAATTATTCGATCCTGCATTAGTAAAATATAGTAAAAGTTCGGCTATTTCTCTCTTTTCATCTGAATGCTGTAAAAAGTCTGGTTCAGAATTGAAATAAAACATTTTCTAGGTTACTGGTTTTGCTGTCCGCTTGATATAGCATGTCAATCGTAATTGTTTTAATGGCAACAGCACTCCATTTACTTACTTTTCCGTGTTATTGATTTAAAACTATTTTGTGAATTTGGAAAACAACATAAATGGCACCTTACCAAAGAGTGTTCATTGTACTGAACCTTAATAATTATAATTAACACAACTTTATAGTTGTGCAAATTACAAATGAAATGATCAGTTTTCCACATTCGCTCAGTTTCTGCACATATTTGCACAGCTAACGGCTCGCACAGTCGGTTACTACAATGCACATGTTGACTGTACTAACACTACTGACCTAATTCTGCATTATATATCTGTGTAATTATGATAATTACTTGTCTTTTGTATATATTGGTTAAAAGAGATTTTATTTATGAGCTGCCGCATGAGGGGAATGATAAATTGTGTACTTACATATTTATTTCTTTAACATTTTTAGCACAAAGTACTTTAATGCCACAATATTGTCTGAAATATTTAAAGATAAAATTGTCTATGAAGTAAACTTTGAGACTCCTTAAAAATTTCATTGATCTGTTTTTATTGAACAGCCCAAAACTTAAACAAGATAATTCTTTACGAATACGTGTATGCATAATTTTGTAATTTTATTTTTAATAAGAAACACCCACACAACCTCCTTTCATTGTAACAGTATTTCAATATTTACTTATTGTGCATTCAATACACCAACACAACTCACAATTAACTAAAAATCTTTCAACTATAAACAGAAATCTTTATCACCACTTGTAAACAATTTCAGCCCAAAGACAAAATACTAAAGCTCAAAGAAGATGCAACAACCACTACAGACAGGAGACTACGTTCATCAAACTCACCCAAACCTCAGGAAGGAAAGAAACCAGAGACTACAAAGAAGGTAAGATTTCATTATATTCATGAGCTAAGGAGGCCTGTGTCCCAGCAGTGGGAACATTATAGGCTGATTAAGGTTTTTTGGGTTCCCTCAAAACAAACATTTATAAATAAATATAATTTGATCATTACAGGATAAACTGTTGGACTCGCCGAAGAAGTCAGAGGGATTAGAGAAAGTGGAAGAAAAAGATGAAGAAGCTGCCAAAAGTGAGAAAAAGGAAGGAGACATGGAAGTCGAAATTGTATTGGAAGTGCCCAGCAATGAGGGTACGTCGATAGTTTGTTTTTTAAATAGTACTTGTGACTTGGTTTTGTGCTTAGATCAGGATGTAATCACAAGTGATTGGGCAAATATCGCCTGCTGACTGCTAGCTTGGTCCATTTTATATTGATTTTTAATATTTTATGTGGTCGAGTTTGTTGCAGACTAATTTAAATAATCTCAAACTACACATAGTCCGGATAAAATTCACAAATTAAGCCGGTGAATTATAGAAGATAGTTTTGTGTATCTGTTGCCGTGGTGTGGCGGCTTCCTTTAATTACATTTTATGATTTTTATTGTGGGAAAGAGTTTATGTCCATTTGACGCTGGAAATTAGATCTCCATTGTATCCATGTCATCATCAACATTGTCCTGCCCTTGACCATTAAGTAATTCATTTGAGGTTGGCTCAGTATGTCTTCTTCTATACTTCACTATTACTCGTCACCTCAGCAGTCACTTCCTTACTAGCCACATTTTTCACACATTTATACTCCGACGTTCTCCTCACTACATTTTTTTTTATTTCTCCGCATCACATGTCCCATAACACGATAACCGAACTTTTCAGTCACCGGCGCCACTTTCAGAACAATCGCGTTACACCCACACCATTGTACGTATACATATATTGTAAAATAGCTGTGTAGCAATTTTGGTGAAGTCTCTATGCGTGCGACTTTGTCCAAAATTATAACATTTATCGCCATGTCCAAGTTTTGGGCGATAACATAGCGATAGTTTTATCTTGTTATCTTATAATACATATCAAATCATATTATCAAATAACACAAGAGTCCCCAATAAAGCAAGCCACGAATACGGTAACGTTATGTGTAGTGTGACGTATCATTGCAGGCGAGGAGGCACAAGACAAGGAGCGGAGCAAGACTGACACGAACTTCTCCAAGTCGCGGGTGAAGGTATCGCCATACCGGCGCAGCATGAGGATCGCCGACCAGACCAACACCTCGCTACAGGCCAACTATACTGGTAATCTAACATAATATTTATTTACGATAAAACAGCACGCTGCGTTCCATATTGGGTGCAGAATGTTGACAATAGCCTGCACGCCTTGAGGTGCACTTTGTAAAGAAAGAAGGAAAAAGCATTTATTAGCTCGACAGGACAAAATACACAAAAGTGAAAAAAAAATTTGACCTTTCCGTAATTAAATATCTCTTCGTACGAACCAAAACAAATGAACTCTGTATCGTTTTTCATTACAAAAAATGTTGAAGATCACGATAGATAACGATTCAAGACTTTGAACAGGCTTATAATAAATTGGTACGCAAAGTTAAGAACTTTAATAAATGTAGGTGGGTCAGTCAGTGACCACTGTTGCGATCTGAACTGGCAACAACTATAAATACATTCTCTTGATACTGCTTTCTTTTCTGATTAATTGAATATAATAAATGATTGAGTGAAGGAAAACATCGTGAGGAAACCGGCATGTCCTTGAACCAAGAAATGGACATCTACCAATACGCACTGGGCCCGCGTGGTGGATTATAGCCCATCACCTCTCATTGACAGGAGGCCTGTGTTCCAGCAGTGAGAACATTATTAGGCTGAATATGATGATGATTTAGGGGCTGGTTTAATACTACTGGCTCAACATCGTTAGCTGGCGCGAGCAAGGGTAGGGGGGGATCCATAGCACATAATAAAGTTTCGTGTATCTGTTACAGGCAACAACACTACAATGGAGATGGACATAACGGCGAGCTCGTCGTTCCTGGAGGACGCGCCACTGGACGACAGCTCGTACCTGCGCGGTCTGCGCAGCATCCGCGGCCGGTCCTCCTACAAGCCGCTCAACGAGATGAACATCCGACATGTCAACAGGAGTCTGCGCTCTACCGCTAGCACCAGCACTACCACTAGTAGTGAGTATTCTTTTATTTTTAATTATTAACATCGGTACAAATAATAACAGCCCCTCGGACCGATCTTTAGGTTAAGCCGTGCTTGCCTAGGTTGATCTGTGAATGGGTGACCACCCTTACATACAGAGTTTCCTCCGCGCCTTGGAAAGCACGTTAGACTGTAGGTCCCGGCTGTCATTTGTCCATCTTTGGCAGTTGTTACGGGTAGTCAGTGGCCCAAATAGTCTGACAACCAGTCTTACCAAGGGGTATCGTATTACCCAGTAGTAACTGGGTTGTGGAGGTCAGATACTCAGTCACTCCATGTAAAATACTGGTATTCAGCTGCATCCGGTTAGACTGGAAGCCGACCCCAACGTAGTTGGGAAAAGACTAGGCAGGTGATGAACGTCGGTAAAGGCTACAATAGTGAAAAAAGCTGCGACTATAATTAAATAGCATAAGCTAAAGTGGGACTGCGCTGGCTATGTTTGTCATATGCCCAATGAGCTGTATGCCTAAATAATCACGAAGTGGAACTCTGAAGGCGATGCGGTAGATTTCGCCTCGTTCCCACCATTTGTTAGTGGGTCGAGTAGGACAGAACTAGCAAGCAGTGGTTCACACTGACCTTTCATTGAAGGATTGGAAGTTATGGGAGAGGCTTTTGCCCACTAGTGAGATGATGTGGGCTAGCAAGTAAGTCTGAATGTGTTGTGTAGACTTTTGTCTGGCGACAGTTTAAGACAGTTTAATTAGTATTAAAATTACTTATATCATAAAAGATTTGGAAGATTGATTTGATATCTTTTGCAGATGTCATTTTGATGTGCTTAAATATATATATGGTTTTTTGTTTAGTCAGTATCAAAATGGGCAAAAAATAATAGGCTTGTGTTCTAAAAAAATCTAATTAGTTCGTCAGTTAGATTATAAAAAAATATTTGACCCGTATTTTTTCTGTTGTTACATAAACCAAAATTGACGAAGATACGACGTTTTTAAAATTCGCAATACGTCACGCCGTGCTATAGTTTTTAGTGCGTTGTGACGTCACGAGCCCCCACTCCCGAGTTTTGATGCGTTTATCTTTGTCAGTACTCAGTGATTTACAAAAACAAAAAATACGTGTCCATTATTTTCCAATACTCTAACTGACGGACTAATTAGTTTTGCAATTTATTGATAGTGGAAACTGGCCTATTGTAACATAATTAAAATAATTATGTTTGTTGAACATACAAAAAAACTGTAGGAAATACAATCTTCCGGATGAAACTATGCTTATATGCGTCTAGCTGGATACTCATGTTTTTATATCGTGTGCATCCTCTTCGTCCATGAATGATCTAATCTAAACAAAGCATTCTTCCTTCCCCAGTATCATCTCCCCCAGCGCTGGACACACACAGTCGTCCCACCGGCACGGTGGTGGGTCGCAAGCGCAAGCCGGATAGTGACGACATCGAGCTCGGTGTGGAGGTGACGGAACCTACACATGTACTCAGTAAGCGCATGCGTGTGCTGGAGCGCCTCGCCGAGCCCTTCCGTCGTGTGGCCGCTGCCGCCGCCATGCCTACTGTCGCCAGGAGGAACGCTGAGGTACACATACCACCATACTATAGCACCATACCACCATACCATACTATAGTGTCCGTCACGAGAACCCATACATTTTGTTAACACACATTCCAGTTCTACGTTCCTGCATGTCGATGCATTCCAGTACCACAAACCATTACACGAAAGCGTTTTAAATCAATCGCCAAAATTAAACCTGACCAAATAAAATTACTCGTTGGTTTCGTATTACACCTATGATAATTTGAGTTGATTGAATTTGGAGGTATTTCTTGTTGATTGAATTGTCGTACGTATCTTGTTAGAAATTCTTTGTTTGTTTTGGTTCTCGTGGCGCGGACTATAATCCCCCAATAGTGAACTGTTACATCTAACACTCTAATACGAGAAAAAATTTGATAGCCCTCTTAATAAGAATACAATAATTATGTACTCGTAATCCCATCCAAGATTAGGGGGCCGTTCAAGTATTACATAAGCAGATTTATTTTATTTACCACCCCCTCCTTGTCACCCACACATACATTGTCTATGCTTGAGCATAGACAATGTATGAGTTGCCATATGTTTGAAAATGTAAATAATTACTGCTGACGTAATCATCATCTAGACCCCCCACCCCCTATGTCATGAAAATAAGCAAAGCATAGACCATCCCATCCCCATCGCCTTTTCTTTAAAAATGAAAAATAAAAAACTTGTAAAGACACCCTCCTATCCTCCACAGATCGTCGGCATCAACACAGACCTCCCGCTGACCGCGCCGGTCGCGTCAGGCGACACGTTCGACCCGGAGTCCCTCAAGCCCGCCCTCCTCACCCTCCCTCCTCACACCCTCCCGCCCCTCGCCCCCACCGCGGATCCCGTGGCCGTACCGCTCGCCACAGACGAGAAGGACAACAAGAGGTGCGCCATCATGTAAGGAGAACTGTACCTTACCACCTTCACACAACATACTATAACCCCGGAGGGTTTTTAAAAGATTCAGATGTTATTTTAGGTATGTTTTTACGATTTAGTAAGAGTTGATGGCACTTGCGTGAGGTTGTGAAGTGGCAAACGTATAGAAAGTATACAGTAGAAACTATGTGGGTAAAATAGACAAATCAATCACGAGCTGAAGTAATGCCACATCTTGTAAGCCAGCGGTTTATTGGCTGATGTAAGTCGTTAGAAATAATATACAAGGATATTTTAGCGTTCCAATGACCTCGACAGGGCAGCGCTGATAACTAAATCTTCTTTCAATTATTTAGAAAAATGTATTGAATATAAAAGATATCCAGTTCCGATTTGGACCACAAGCCTAAAGATTCTTTACACCAAATCTTTTTATCAATAGTTATATCTCTAAGTTCTTGTTTAAATTGATCATATTTGTCGTCACTTCCCAACTTCGTTTAGCAAGTGTTGTCTCAATATATTTTTCGGCGTCGGATCGCTTCAATAGTGTATCCAAACGCCGTCGTCCGTATGTAAGTATTGTTTGTGAAGTGTGTTCTGTACTAGAATTTGATCAATTATACATTAATTAGAACTATAAAAATAAAATTGTATCGTTAAAAATTAAGATATAAATCAACTTTTATTCATTCAAGTATTCACAGATCAATCATTAGCTCGAATATTGAATCTAAACACTTTTTCTTTCCAAAGTGTTATATTATGATTGTTGTACAAATTATTAGGATAATAAAATAAAATAAAACAAAATATATATTATTTTATCTCTGTCTGAAATGCTGAATAAAATACTTTTAAGATATATTTAATAATTAATGTACAACAAAACCACATCTTCTTTTTTAAATTCAAATTTAAAGTCCAGAACACACTCCACCTGAAAAACAAAATGGTAGGAATACATAAAAATGTAATATAGTAAAGTAGATATAATTGATGATTAGTTGTAAAAGACAAATATTATAACCATCTATGTGTTTGTACATAATATTATTATGTATCGCGGTTTTACTCGCCAAATGATTTTATCCTTTTATCTGTTGACTTGTAATTGGACATGTTAGGGACTACAAACTATGGTTAGGAATAGAAACTTTTTCGTGAGAGCTAGAAGGAAAAATAATGTTTTTTTTTAAAATAGAATCAAGTTTGTGGGTTATCTTTATGATTTTGTAAATAATCTGCAAAATTCGTTTTATTTTTCTTGAATCAAATTGTATGTAATAAAATATGTGTATTTCCTTGTAAGACATAGAACCTATGTCTAAATAATTGTGAAATCTATAAATATGATGTCTAAATGTAATATTTTGTATGTGTTCTAGTCCTTAACATGTCCCAACTGTGTTAGATGTCTAGTTAGGTAACGAAACTCGGATAGTAACCGGTTTCAAGGATTTTATCTTTTAACATTGATCATTTACTGTAAGTCTACCCAAAGAATGAACAAGAATTATGTTCCCCAAGCATATCTGTGCATTTTTTAATAAACTTCAATCATACAAATATACAGGATTTTTTATTTCATAATATCAATTGGAGTTACTAACAGATCGTCCCTATGGAAGTTATTTGTTTGTTTGTTGTACAGTGGCTAGCACATTAAACTACTACAATCTGTAAAATTTCTTGAATTGATTACGAACTTTTACCGCCAAATGATAAGGTTCAAGATTGATTGGAAATATTTGAGTTTCGGGTAGCTTGGTACACTGGCGTCTGTTCATTAGACTGTAAGTTGCAATTATTTCATAATGTTGGTTTTATCATACAGAAATTATATGAAATTCATAAGATAGAATACTTTACTCTCGAATCATGGCTAAATATCTCATAGTATTTAAACAATCGTCTTCAATTTTCGTTCATGACAATAGGAATTAATTCGAACCACCGAATCATTGCCATACAGACAGTAAACTCACTAAACCACCCAATTTTACTGTAATGTGTTGTGTTCATAGACTAGAATGATTTTTTTCTGCTAACTGAGATTAATTGCTGTAAATGCTGTATGCATTTAATGAGAGAATGATGTTTATGGTACTTGTGAAATATGATCAATCTACAAATGAATCAAAGTAAATGCTCGAATTGAAAGCTACGTACAAATCAAACGAACTTAACTGTAGAAACAGTAATATTACTTGTATCTAAATGTTGTAAAGATAGCCAATTGTGCAATAATTTGTGTTTTCTTCCCACTTTGCGGAATTTAATTCAAGTAAGATTTATGTCCTAAACACACAAACATGTACAAGTACATTCACAGTTAATTTAATTTTAACAGATTACAGTTTCGAATCGTTTTAGTAGTTGCAAAATTCTTTTTGATAGAATTATTGAGTGCTTCTCTTAGACACTGTTTTGCTTCTCTTAAATTGCTGTAAAATAATACATAATTATTTTTTGGTTTTTTCAACAGAAGGATGATTTAATTTAACAGTAGGAAATTATGTTTCGTTTTTTTGTTGCAAATTCGGCCTTTGATACGATTGTCGTCGTCATTTGCCCATTTATAGGGCTATGAAAAAATAAGTATTTTCGAATTCAATATTTTCATATAAAATGTAGTTTAAATTAGAAAATAGTTTCTTCGAAATAAGTATTGTTTCAGGTGTTTTCATTAACAATAAGGGCTACTAATATTGCTATGGAATGTTAGAAACCTTATGTTGAATTCGAGAAAAGCAAGCTCGTAGAACGAGGTCTTGTCTGGGCTGAATATAGTAAAATTATAGAAATAGTAAAGTATTCAAATGTATAGTGACTGGCCCTTCAACTCTGCGTTGAGTTTCAAACAACTTGCACTTGGTTCTTGGTCAATTACGGGTTCACCACTTAATTTCGTTGCGGGATCCAAGACAATTAAAGTCATTCTCTGGGACTACGTCGAGCTTCATTGTCTCAGCACATTTCTGGTGATCGCCACTGTTGATTCTGGCGCACAGGAGTTTACAGGGGTTTGGGAATAGTGTGGTGGGCTTGTCCCAAAAAAAGCCATTTTTTATTTTATTTTATGATGTTTTAGGAAATGGAGTCTTAACCATATGGAAATTTTGGTGGAACTTCTGCCAAATCAACAGTGGGTTTAAAGTTTACCATAAATTAGTGCAATAATTAATTTCATTAGTTTCAGTGTACCTACACTGCAACCCCTTTTATTTTATAGATTTTTAAAGTTATTAAACATTTAAAAAAAACATTGTTTGAAACTTAACATAGGTACGTAAAAATAATTGATGTGTTAGAGTAGTTATGGTATAGTTTAGTTCAATTGAATTATATGAAATATAATTACTTATAATAAAGTAGAGATGGTGATTTTTGTTAAATAAATCATAGTAATCAATATATTGTGTTCTCATTTTAGTGTCCTTTTAGCAAGTGGGTGTTTGACAGGTTCAATATTTTAATGAAACGAAACCGAGCTAATAATAAGTAAATATCTCTGGGCATTACACAGACCGCCATCTAGTGCCACACTATGCAACGAGGTTTATGTCGTGGACACCATATCTACACTAATATTATAAAGAGGAAAACTTTGTTTGTTTGTTTGTTTGGTTGTAATGAATAGGCTTAAAAACTACTGGACCGTTTTTAAAAATTCTTTCACCATTCGAAAGCTACATTATTCACGAGTAACATAGGATATATTTTATCCCCGTACTCCCACGGGAACGGGAACTATGCGGGTGAAACCGTGGGACGTCCGCTAGTAGTTTATATACTACTTGAATACTTTAGTTTTTAATTACTTAAATATTATACATACACTAGCGGACAACACGCGGTTTCACCCGCATAGTTCCCGTTCCCGTGGGAGTACGGAGATGATAAAATATAAGCCTATGTAACTCGGGGTGAAAGAATTTTTGAAATCGGCACAGTAGTTTTCGAGTTTATTCATTACAAACATACACACACACAAAAATACAAATTTTTCCCATTTATTCAAAATCAAAATCAAAGCATTTATTTCAAGTAGGCCAGTTACAGGCACTTTTGAATTGTCGAAACAAAAATGAACATTTAAAGTAGCTACAGTCCCAGTCACAAGACATAAAAACTGTGAAAGTACTGTAGTTGCCCATTCCCTAGCGTAGATCTCTATGGAGAAGAACGGGCAAGAAACTCCATGGACACTCTTTTAAATCAAAATATTGTTACAAAATCTTGGTTACATCATTGATGTTGAGATGGTATATTATGTGAGAACAATGTAGCAAGATGTGCACGTTAAAAGTGTCCATAGCAAAACAAAAATAAAATACAACTCAAAAACAAAATAATTCAAATAAACCATGGCGACTAAGAGATGACCAGTCACAACTGACAGCGCCCGTTCACGAACATGACGCATGGATCAGCACCATTCAGCTCAACCATTTTGAAGGGAACTAAATGGTCCGACACACGCGCCACCATCAGCGAGACATTTGAGTGAGCATGACATACTCTCAACCGCCAGGGCACATTCAAGTCAAGAACTGCCGTAGGTTTCCAGATGTGGCTCAGGTTGGCTGGACAAATCTTCAAAATAGCTCGCATTTTACTAGGTCACTAGGGCACTTTATGTGACGGCTAAAGACCCTTATTTCAGAATTTGTGACGCTACAGAATCTTAGATAATCGATCGAATACGGGTCCAGCCATCTTGAAAACCCACTTTTCGCTGGTCTCTCAATCTCGGTAACGGAAGTGATTTTGACGACTTTTTGCATATCAACGGGCGTCACAGTATAAGTTTGTGACAGGCATCGAGCTAAAAGTTTTGTGATACGTACAGTGGTTTAGTAGAGAAATGCAAAAAATCTGTGCCAGCTATCTTGAATTTACGTAAAAAACTTTTGGCTGGCACTTCCGAATCTCAATAACGGTAGCGTTTTCGAATATGGTTCCTTTACTAAAACTTGGTGACGCAATGTGTGACAGTAATAACGTTTGATTTATGGCGTCACATGCAAGGGTTTACGAGAAATCAATAAAAACCTAATGTCCAGCCAACCTGAGTTCAAGCTGGCTGGACACCTGTATCTCCGCTGCCTGATGATCTACGACCTTCAAAATGTGTTCAAAATGTTGTGACGGGGACGATAATGATAACCTGAATTTGTGACGGAGAAACTTTCCGTAGTTTCAAAGATATTGATCATTTAAATTTTCCCATACAAACATCCATTAATATTGTGAGGTGACCATATTTTTTACATAATTATAGGATTTCTTTTTAAAACACTAATCAGCCGGTAGCAGCCACCGACTTCATTTGCGCTTCAAACACTTAGGGCGGTGGTAAAAACAAACGTTGTGGTACAAGGCGAGGGTTACTGAAATGGAGTTGATCGTCGTCATTTGAAACGCTGCTGTATAAGTACAAATAAATGTGATTTTATTTACAGCAAACATTATTTTTTCATTTTAATACCTTAGACTCTAAGGTATTAATCTCATCTCTCTCTCATCTAAATCTAAGGTGTTAATGTGTCAGGATAACTAAATAACTAATGCTCTAAGGCTTAGAGCATTAGTTATTTAGTTATCCTGACACATTAACTACCTATGTACTTACCATGAAAAACACCAATACCTACCTACTAAAAAGAGTAGAAATCTGCACGTAAATAATCAATAACATTAAAAAATTACCCCCATTCCTCACTTCTACACTTTTGTCTTCTATTGATTTAAATATCTACAGTTGTTCTTATTAGTATCGCCAGTACACGGATTTTCGTCCATTAAAGAAAACACCATAAAATATACTTCATCATTCATCATTATTGGCCTATTAATGTTCCCACTGCTGGGACAGGCCTCCTCTCTATGAGAGGGAATGGGCTATATAATCCACCACGCGGGCCCAGTGCGGATTGGTAGATGTCACATGTCTTCGAATTTATGGTTCTAGGACATGCCGGTCTCCTCACGATGTTTTTCCTTCGCCGTTTTGAGAGCAGCGGTGATGTAATAAATTACACAAAGTAATGCGCCAGCCTGGGTTCGAACCCACGACTTACTGAACGTAAGTCGGGGCCGCCACCACTGGGCCACCGCACCGTAAAATATACTCAGTCCTACATAAAACCTACAATATTGGTAACCCTACTGCAGTGTTTGTATGGGAAAATTTAAATTATCAATATCTTTGAAACTACGGAAAGTTTCTCCGTCACAAATTCAGGTTATCATTATCGTCCCCGTCACAACATTTTGAACACATTTTGAAGGTCGTAGATAATCAGGCAGCGGAGATACAGGTGTCCAGCCAGCTTGAACTCAGGTTGGCTGGACATTAGGTTTTTATTGATTTCTCGTAAACCCTTGCATGTGACGCCATAAATCAAACGTTATTACTGTCACACATTGCGTCACCAAGTTTTAGTAAAGGAACCATATTCGAAAACGCTACCGTTATTGAGATTCGGAAGTGCCAGCCAAAAGTTTTTTACGTAAATTCAAGATGGCTGGCACAGATTTTTTGCATTTCTCTACTAAACCACTGTACGTATCACAAAACTTTTAGCTCGATGCCTGTCACAAACTTATGTGACGCCCGTTGATATGCAAAAAGTCGTCAAAATCACTTCCGTTACCGAGATTGAGAGACCAGCGAAAAGTGGTTTTTCAAGATGGCTGGACCCGTATTCGATCGATTATCTAAGATTCCGTAGCGTCACAAATTCTGAAATAAGGGTGTTTAGCCATCACATAAAGTGCCCTATTGACCTAGTAAAATGCGAGCTATTTTGAAGATTTGTCCAGCCAACCTGAGCCTCATGTTTCCAGTGAATGATAGCTTACTAGTACATAGTACTCACACAATATAGGCTATGCGATTATATAATACTAACATTGAATCTATACAATGCAAAGTTAGTTAAGTACAATCTTCAGCAGCTCCAACTATACCATTTAATGCTATCAATTTTTGCGCCCCTGTCCATGTGGAGCAGGACCAGCATTAAGCCAAGCATTTTTATCAGCGATATAATCGCTCAACTTGTAATATGCTTGTTTACATAGTGTGCGTTTAACGCATGTTTTAAATTTCGTCTCATTCAGTTCAAGAATACTTTGTGGAATTTTATTATAGCATCTCAAACAGTACCCCATGAAAGATGAGTCTACTTTAGCGAGTCTAAAGCCTGACTGAACTAGTTGGTCCCTATTTCTAGTACTGTAATTGTGTCTGTCACCTCTTTTACCAAAAAGATGCAGATTTTTTCTGACGTACATTATGTTTTCGTAGATGTATTGGCAATGAACCGTCATGATGCCAATATCCTTAAATAGTTCCCTTAGAGAATCGCGCCTACGAAGATTATATATGGCTCTGATGGCTCTTTTCTGCAGAATAAATATAGACTCAATATCAGCAGCCCGTCCCCATAGCAAAATACCGTAAGACATTATACTATGGAAGTAACTAAAATAGACCAGTCTAGCGGTATCTACATCAGTGAATTGACGGATTTTTCTAATGGCATATGCTGCTGAACTTAAGCGCCCCGCAAGCGATGTTAAATGAGAACCCCATTGTAGCCTTGAATCAAGCGTA
Source organism: Xestia ashworthii (assembly GCA_950022955.1). Lineage (NCBI taxonomy): Eukaryota > Metazoa > Arthropoda > Insecta > Lepidoptera > Noctuidae > Xestia > Xestia ashworthii. The sequence continues at coordinate 19,559,341 of OX465570.1, forward strand.
AGCCCCAGGAAAACAGTTTTATCTACGAATTCGAGTTTCTCTTTATTCAATATTATCTCACAATCACTACTTTTAACATTCGGTAATGAAAATCTTATGCATTTAGTTTTCTTTTCATTCAATACCAAATTGTTTGCTGTGAACCAATTTTGGACCTGAAGTAGGGCATTATTCACTTCATCTAGATTTTGGGCCCGTCTATTTATCTTAAAAATTAGGGAAGTGTCATCAGCAAATAGCACCATATTTTGTGGTTGGTTTTTCAATAAATAGGGTAGATCATTTATATAGACTAGAAAAAGGAAAGGACCCAATATTGAGCCTTGCGGAACCCCCATTTTTACTTTCAAACCCTGTGAATTGACACCATTTATTTGAACATGTTGTTTTCTATCACTCAAATAAGATTTTACCAGGCTAAGTGCAAGTTTACCTAGTCCGTAATGCTCCAGTTTCAAAAGTAATGTGTCGTGATTTACGCAGTCAAAAGCTTTGGAGAGGTCACAGAAAATTCCTATTGCGTCTTGGGACTCTTCCCACGCAGCAAAAACGTGCTTTAATAAGGTTACACCGGCGTCAGTTGTACAACGTCCCTTGGTGAAACCATACTGTTGATCATGTAAGATTCTGTTGGTGTTAAAATGATAGTGCATTTGATTAAGCATTACTTTTTCAAAAACCTTGCTAAAAACTGGTAACACGGATACAGGTCTATAATTATTGGCATCTTTACTGTCCCCGGATTTGAAAAGAGGTATAACTTTACTGTATTTCATTAAATCAGGGAACACTCCTTGGTCTACACATGAATTAAAAATTAAAGCTAAGTACGGGGCTATGGTCTCAAGTATAGATGTACAAACTTTGATAGACATTCCCCATAGATCTTCGGTCAGTTTGATTTTAATTTGCCGGAAAGCTTTAATAACTGTCATAGGGTTAATGTGTTTAAATTTAAATTCAGCCAGGCAGCCAGATACATTCGCCTTTAATAAGCCAATTGAGATTTCAGGTGAGGAATTAAGGGCCTCCGTAGTTTTTATTGGTATATCGGTAAAGAAATAAACGAATTCTTGAGCTACTTCCTGATTAGAGCTTTTAGGACCACATTCTGTATCTAATGTATAGCTATTATTACGTATTTTCTTTCTGTTAGTCTCGTTATTTATGACTTTCCAAACGGTCTTTATTTTATTTTCTGCTGTTTTGATCTTGTTGCTAATGTGCAGGGCTTTAGCAACCTTGCAAGTATTTCTAAAAATCTTTGAATACTTAGCAACATACTTGCTAAAAGTTTCTGTGTTTATAAAAGTCTTAAGGCTGTAAAGCTCAAATAGCCTTTCCCTACTTTTTCTGATACCTCTAGTTGCCCAATCACTAAATATAAATTTAGGGCAAATACTCTTTGTCTTCTTTTCAAAAGTTTTGTTGAATTCCGTGTGAACTAATGAAAAGAAACGGTCATACAATTGATTTATATTAATATCCTCTTGGCTCATTTCACTTAACTTGTTCTGTAGGGAAATATTAAACCTATTTAATTTGCAAGAAGTTATAGGTCTAAATTTAATCTGAACATTTTGTATTGGAGTTTTACACCTAAAAGTTACAGTTTGTCCGCTATGGTCAGACGGCAAACAATTCACTATGGCTTTATCTAAATAATCACAATTGCAGAAAACGTTATCTATACAAGTAGCAGAAGATGATGTTACTCTAGTAGGTTCTATAAAAGTGTTGGTCAAGTCAAATGACTTAAAAAGATTTAATAACCGACTGCTATTTGGATTCTCTTCTAAAATATTGATATTGAAATCACCACAAATAATTGTAGACTTATTACTGGCTGCAAGTTTTGCCAGGACATCTTCCATTACTGATTCGAATACGGAAAAGTTTTGATAGTTTGGGGGTCTGTACACACACACAACTACATGCTTATCTAGCTCAACACAGGACAGTTCGACGCAATGTTCAACCGAGAGACCTACTATGTCATTACGTTGCTTATATTTAAAACTATTTTTTATTAATATTAGGGAACCTCCACGAAGCATAGTTTTACGGTTAAAGCAGCTACCCACCATATAGTTCTCATAATTAATAAGCATTTGGTAATCCTTTAGCCAATGTTCAGTAAAACAAATAATGTCAAACTTACTACTTTCTAAAAACAATTCAATTTCTAATAATTTGGAAGAAATGCCTTGGATAGTTTGGTGGAATAATTTTAAGGTGGTCTGCTGAGGCCCTTTTTTACTAACTAGTTGAGTGCAAGAAGATACCTTGTTGTTGGTAGGATTAACAATAATATTGTTAATGGTACCTTCTGTTGTCTCACTTTCTAGTTTAAATTAATATATGGAGTGAGGCCGGAGACTCCCGTGCCATCCTCTGACAACAAGACCCTATCCCTAATAAACCCTAATTGAGAATTTTCCACGGTGACAGATGGATCCTCTCCAGTATAATGTGTGTAAACATTTATAGCACTAGTGCTATATTCATTCGTGCCAGTCACCTGAACATTAGTAGAATTACTAATTGTCGATGTATTAATAATATAACTAAACTTAGACATACTATTTATGTCTGTGTGAATACTATAAGATAATAGCCGAGCTATTTTGTGTCTACATATGATATTTCACGATAGTATTTAGTAATTCCAGAGCTATAAATTAAAATACGCAAACTGAGCAAATAAAAGGTATATTTTTACAACGTCATTACAATTGTCAAGTGAGAGTCGTTATTTTAAAGTTCACAGATAAGAAAGATCAGTGTTGCAATTAATTCATTTCAACATCCTCTTCTTAATTGCAAACCCATAGCAACAGAACAGTCTTCCGTCTTCTTTTGAGATATTGGTTTTGTAAGTACGTCAGCAACCATATCTTGGGTCCCAACATAGCTGAGTTCAATATCCTTTTCGGCAACTCTCTCTCGAAGAAAATTATATCTTATATCAATATGTTTGCTGCGAGCACAGTAAGAATCAATACCTGCAAATTTAATTGCACTTTGATTATCACAATAAATGATAGTAGGTGCAACTGTAGCCTTCCAATGTAGTTCCGACTCTAAATGCCTTAGCCACATAGCCTCTTGTGTGGCAGTAGCCAGTGCCATATATTCTGCCTCCATGGTTGATAGTGCAACTGTGTTCTGACGTTTAGAACACCAGGAAATCGAAGCACCCTGAAACATAAAAGTGTAGCCAGAGCATGATCTCCGGCTGTTAATGTCTGAAGCCCAATCTGAATCACAATAGCCAAACACTCTTGTTTCTTCTTTGTTCTGACTAAATGTTAATTTATAATCCTTTGTTCCCTTTATGTAGCGCAACACTCTTTTTACTGCTAGCCAGTGTTGTATTTCTGGTTTGTTGTTGAAACTACTCAATTTATTAACTATGAAACATAAATCTGGTCTTGTACCCTGTGATAGGTACAGTAAACTTCCAATTGCTTCTTGATAAGGAACATTTCCAACAATATTATTTTGCTCTCCTGTGCTGATCAATTTGGAGCTAAGGTCGCAGGGCGAAGTAACTGGATTGCAATCTGTCATATTGAATCTTTGTAGAATTTTTTCTACATAGGCAGTCTGATCAATATGAATTTCGTCTCTGGCCTCATTTTGACTTATTCTCCAACCAATAAAATGATTCACAGGTCCAAGCATCTTCATATCAAATTCACCTTGAAGTTGTTGCTTTATTTCTTTACCTTTCTCTATATTGTTGTAAATAATTAGTAAATCATCAACATATATTAATATAAAAATAATGCTTCCATTATCATTTTTGTAGTACACACATGGATCCACAGACGTACTTTTCAATCCCAACTTTTTTAACACAGAAGTAAGTTTTAAATTCCATTGACGACTTGCCTGTTTCAAGCCATAAATGGCCTTATTTAATCTGCAGACTTGGTCTCCGTGTTCATAGCCAGGCGGTTGATTCATAAATACTTCAGCATCTATATCTCCCTGCAAAAATGCTGTAACTGCGTCCATTTGATCTATATATAAGTTTTCTTTTACAGCCATAGCAAATAAATATCTTATTGAGGTATGCCGTACTACCGGAGCAAAAATCTCATTATATTCAGTTCCTTTCCTTTGTCTGAAACCTTTAATGACTAATCTTGCTTTGTACCGTACTACTTTACCGTTTGCATCGGTTTTCATTTTATAAACCCATTTACATGGGATTATTCTTTTGTCTTCGGGTAGAGTTACTAATGTCCATGTATTATTCTGAAGGAGCGATTCATATTCGCTGTCCATGGCCTCTTTCCACTCTTTTGCTTTTGGGCCTGAAAGAGCTTCATCCACAGTCACTGGTTCCTTTAATAATACTCCTGAATCAGTTGGTTCCTCTTCATGACAAAAATATATATTGGGTTTGTTATTCCTCGGCCTCAGAGTCATATTTCTCAATGGCGTAGATTCTTCTTCAGAGCTCTCCGGTGTGTAATTCGGATCATTAAGTTCTGAATGTGAAGATTCGCTGGTAGCATCAAATAATTCCTCTTCTGAACTTTCATTCACTAAAGTATCGGTATCAGATTCTTGTTTAGCTGTAGTTTCCTGTTGTTGCAAAGTAGTAAGCGGCATAATAACACAATTGTCTTTAACTGTGTTTTCCAAGAAAACAACATCTCTACTCTTGTATATTTGTTTTTTACTCTCATCATATAATCTGTAGCCTTTAGTGTAATCACAATAACCCACAAATATCATTTTAGTAGCTTTTGAATCCCATTTTTGTCTCTTTTCCTTTGGCACATGAACCATTGCATGACAACCAAAAATCTTCATGTTATTTAAATTTGGTTTTTTACCTGTCCAAATTTCATATGGTGTCTTGTAATCCAAAGCTTTTGTTGGCGAACGATTTGTTATATAAGCCGCTGTTGAAACCGCTTCAGCCCAAAACATTTTTTGTAGTCTGGAATTCAAAATTAAACACTTAGCTCTCTCCACTAATGTGCGATTCATACGTTCGGCCATGCCGTTTTGTTGAGGCGAATATGGGTTACTGGTTTGATGCTGGATACCAGATTTACGCAGAAACAATTTAAACTCATTATTTATATACTCTTTTCCATTATCTGAGCGCAATATTTTTATTTTTTTACTAGTTTCATTTTCAACTAAATTCATGAATTCTTTGAACTTTTCTAAAGTCTCAGACTTGTTCTTCATGAAATAGACAGATACCTTCCTACTGTAATCATCTATGAAAGTAACATAATATCTGGCACCTCCAATAGAACTTGTCTCCATCGGACCACATAAATCAGAGTGAATTAATTGGAGCAATTCAGAAGCTCTAGTACCAGTATTTTTAAATGGTTGTCTACTCATTTTTCCTTCTAAACAAGTTGTACAAACTTGATTACCTTTTTTTAATAATTTTACCCCTTCTGCACTTTCTGTTATTTTCTGTAAGTCTGTGAAATTGAGATGTCCCATCCTTTGATGCCATAAATTTATGTCTCGCTCATCTACTGTTGATAGCAATGCCGGTGCTTCGGAAACATTATTTACTATATACATGTTATTGCGATGCAAAGCTGTCAATATTAATTTATTATTTTGATATATCTGGCAGCCATCTCTTTCAAATTTTACTTCACAGCCATTATTTATCATTTGACTTACAGAAAGTAAATTTACTGTTAGTGTGGGTACCAATAAAACATCTCTGACCTGTATTGTTCTTAATATGTCATCAGAATTTCTTATCTGAAAATCCACCTTACCACTGCCTTTTACTGCTACTGTTTTATTGTCTGCAACCTTGATGTTGCTGATAGTAGATGGAGAAACGTCATACATCCAATTCCTATTATTGCACATATGCAATGACGCTCCGGAATCAACATACCAACAGTTTCTTTCCAACTCAGCACCAACTGGAAAAGCAGCATAATAACCATTATTTTTTGAATTGTTATTGTTTGAGAAACTCTTCTTTTTATCTCTAAAATAGCAATCTCTACTCATGTGCCCGTGCTTATTACACACAAAGCACCGAGGGCCTTTGGGTTCCTTTTTTTCTTGAGTTTGGTTATGTGGATTTTGCGGCGTTAATTTTCCCTTATTATTTTGTTTATTATATGACTTGGCATGGTAAGCAACAGAATCTGATACCTGAACCTCTTGCAACAACTTGGTTTTTACATAATCAGCAGTAATATTCACACCTGAGCTCTCTAAAGCCATTATCATCGGTTTGTAGTAATCAGGGAGGCCAGCGAGCAGCAACGTACCAAGCCACTCGTCTCCTACCACAAAATTGATATTCCGTAACTTATGAGCTGTTGACATTACCTTGTTAACATATTCCTCGACACTCGAGCAATTTTCCAAATTGGTATTAATCAGATCCCGTAATAAACCTACTTTTCTACTGAGCCCTGAGTCATCAAATACCTTTTCAAGTTTTGTCCAAACCTGTTTCGCTGTTGTAGCCTCCTGAACATGGACATAATTAACAGGATCTAGCAACAGTATTAATTTTGATTTTGCTTTCGTATTTTTCTTGCTGTCAGATACGTAACCTGAGTCAGGTTCAATCTCCTGCCACAATTCTTCATGTTCCAGATAGTTTTTTACGGCAAATTTCCAACTTGGGTAATTTTCTCTTCCAATTAGCTTCTCAATCGTACCCATTGTTATTTGTGATGCCATTTAAATTTATTTTTTCAAAACTATGCTGAAAAAAAAAGACGACCACAATGGCCGGTTGCGAGATTTTTTTTAATCTGATTGTATCACAGCACTTTAGTATCGAATTACTTTTCTGAATACTTTCGGACGTATAATAGCCCATAACCTGATATTTCACGATAGTATTTAGTAATTCCAGAGCTATAAATTAAAATACGCAAACTGAGCAAATAAAAGGTATATTTTTACAACGTCATTACAATTGTCAAGTGAGAGTCGTTATTTTAAAGTTCACAGATAAGAAAGATCAGTGTTGCAATTAATTCATTTCAACAACATACAATAGGTAGATACACCTTACCCCGTGTCGACTTTAGTTTACCAACAATAGTGTTGATATCCAGATATATAAGTCTGTCACTATAGTGACCTACTAGAAAATGAATATGGTTATTTAACATATGTATATAATTGTTTTTCCTATTACCCAAATTTTCAAAATAGGGAAAAGCACACAATATGATTTTACTACATTTTAACTTTAACAACTCGGATACACAGTCAGTGATATCTCCTTTTTTAATCTTAGAACTATTGCCTACACATATAGTTATGGTGGTACTAGGATCACAAATGGTTTTTGTCGCAGATGCCATAACCTGTTTGTAGGTAGACCCTGGCATACAATTGTTTTGAGTACAATAATTCAGGTTATTACTAATTAATTTACCTTATAATATTAGTGTAGATAATTATAAACATCCATGACTCGGAAGGCTCAGTGTTCATCATACAAACATTTGCTCCTATCGGGATTCGAACCCGGGACCCTAAGAAATGATTGCAAGGATCAAAACCGCAGCCGACATAAGCTTTCATATTCGTCACACTTTCGACGACACTTTCCAGCTACAAAATATTTCATTGACACGACGATAAACCTAAAATAAAATAATTCGCCGTCAATCTTCGGCGAAATATCTGTAGGTGAAAGACTGCTGGGGAAACGGAAATAAATGAATCATCCTATCGACGAACAGTTCAATGGCGAATTGGTCTTAGAAGAATGGTTGCGGAATCACTGTTGTAGGTAGGTACTGCTTTGTCATGATAAATAGGCCCATAAAAATATCAGTTTTGAAACTCCCAAGGATTTGTTTACCTTAACAAGAAAGTTGGCGACCGCCTGGGAAGAGAGAGGTATTTGTCTGGGCGAGGCCAAGTTAATAAATCTGCGCTTCGCTGATGACATTGTCCTCTTCTCATCAGCTGCTGAACTGGAAGAGATGCTTCAAGAGCTAAGCGATGCAAGCCTTGAGGTTGGACTGTAGATGAACATGATTGTCGAAGACTAAGCTCATGACCAACAGCTCACCGATCAACATGCGGATAGACGGAGAGAAAATACACTATGTCCAAGAATACATCTACCTGGACCAAGTGGTCTCCTTCCAGGCGAGACAAGACAAAGAAGTTGCAAGACGCACGGAAAACGCCTGGAAGAGCTACTGGTCAATGAAATATCTATTCAAGGGCGATGTCCAATCCATGGTCCGGAACGAGACGGAATGGGAAGCCGTCACCTCCTTCTGCGAAGCAGTCATGCTAGCGAAGGAGGTGGCGGAACAAGAGAGGGAGAGAGCCTCTCTTCCCGGCCGCCGCGGGAGACGCACCGGGCGTCGGGGGCCACGTGGTGGCTACCGACCACCGTAGACGTGGGCCTGTGGACGGTTAGCTATGGGCTAGCTAGCCGTCCGTCCGTCTAGTGACGACAGGCCGTGTCGACGGCGCGTTCGTGTTCCACGCGCGCCTCAAAGAGATTGGGTTTTAGTCAGTAAAAGTCTGACACTCCCTCCCGCTCCACCCAGAGCGGGAGAAGTTATTTGATGATTTCCCACCCTAAAAAAAAAAAGGCTGGCAGCATTGCCACGGATGGCAATACTGATTCTTTGGCCGAAAAATAGTCCCGCCCTCATATATTTATCTAATTGACAGAGTATTTTGTTTTTTTTTATTGTCGTCTACTCTATTTATTTACACAAAAACATCCTGTAACTTTTTATTCACAAAACAAAACAAAGCAATGTTTTAGGTAAACTCATTACGCAAGTTTAGCACAAGGCGCTTGTTGCCAAACAAGCCAAACGCGAACATTTTCCTCTTCAGAATAGAAATGGACCGTTTTTTGTCCGCAACATACCGAACTTGGCAATTAAATAACATTTTATATCAAAGGAGTTAATATTTCGCCATGTTACAGTCACGTTCGCTTGCTGTTGTTGGGTAATTTTCCATTTGTTTGGGTATTTACGCTTGATTGGTTTAGCTCTAAAGCTAACTTAAGCGCAGTGGTCCAATTGTAAACGTCCCGACTCACGTGTGGCACTTTTTGTTGTTAAATTTATTTTATCACCACTGCTCTCCAATGGTGAAGCAAAAAATATAGAAGAAGGCACGTCCTTGAACCAAAAATTCGAAGACATGTGTGATGATGTCACATCATCAAATGCCTTCACATCATGTGACATCCACAAATCCGCACTGGGCCCACGGTGAAACCAAATTACACTATGTCATAGAAAGGAATAGCTAGAGTCCCAATTGTGGGAACATTATTGGCTGATTATGCTATTGTTACCTACCAACTTGGTTTAATAACATTTTATAAGAAAGGAGTTTGTATTTCAACAGGTAAGAGTCACGTTCAGTGGGCGCTATAACAAAGATTTTAGGTCGACAAACTGTAGTTGAGCAATTTTACATTTATTTGGGTGTTTACGGTTCATTGGTTAAGTTCTAAAGCAAAGTGGAGCCTTGGGTTTGAATAAAATAGATCAGAAAATTATTATAAGTTCTTCTGCATGTTAGAGTTAAGCAGTGGCCCAAAATTGTAGTCGGTGCAAGCCCTAATGGACGGGTGCCCCACAATTGGCCCGTGGAACTTCTGCAACTTTCCCCTATCAATTGACATCATCATTACATTGACGACCCGAATGGCATAGCGGTAGTGATGAGGCTGCCTTACGTTCTTGGGATCCCGGGTTCGAATCCCGTTAGGAGCAAATGTTTGTGTGATGAGAATGGACATTTGTTTCTGAGTCATGGATGTTTATATGTATCTATGTAGTATATCAACTATCTGGTGTCCACGACACAAGCCTCGTTGCTAAGAAGTATGGCACTAGATGGCGCTGTTTGTAATGTCCAGTATTACTCGTATTTATTTATTTCAAATCATTCCTCGGACAATTCTACCACCGTTACATTGGTTTTCACTTTCCTCTCTGCGACCTACTCCAGGTACTATGAGATGAGGTTTTTAACCCACGCCGTTAAAACGACGGGGTGTTATAAGTTTGACGTGTCTGTGTGTGTGTCTGTGGCATCCTGACGCCTGAACGGATGAACCGATTTTGATTTAATTTTTGTATAAAAGGTAAATTAGTCGGGAGTGTTCTTAGCTATGTTTGATAAAAATCAGTCCAAGATGGCCGCCGCTACAAAATGGCGGATTACATATTTATTCAACAATTCCCTCAATAAGGGTATCAAATGAAAGGGCTTGACTAGTAAGTACAATACTATAAATTATGATAAATAAAAAGACCAAGATGGCCGCCACCACAAAATGGAGAATTTACGAACTATTTTCTATTTAACTTCTGGTAATACATCTTTTGCTACCCATTGAGCGAATATAGGCGTGTTGCAACAGCAACAGTTATTAACATTCACCTAGATTCACGGCTCTCAGTTACCTATTGTTTTATTTATCAATGAAATATGATGATTGAGAGAACCATAGCGAATCGATGCTTAGCTTCATTACATTATCAACACTCTGCCCGCGACTTCGTCCGCAAAAATAGTGATAGCTCGGCTATAATCTGCATGATCTGCACCTCTTGTAGCAGTCGCCGCCGAGGGTGTCCGTCTGTCCGTGCTCTGTTACCAAGAGTTGGCTTTCATATTTCAATCATCAAACGGCTTGCAAAGCTTGTGTCCAGCTAACACTAATTAGTGACACTTAAACTAATCTATAGCTATACTAATCTACTTATACTAATATTAAAAGGAAAGGTTCGTATGTTTGTATGTAACGAATAAACTTAACTACTGGAAAGATTTGAAAATTTCTATCAGCAATGGATAGCTGCATTATCAGCGAGGTACTTATGCTATATTTATCCCCGATACTCCCAGGGGACAGGAATTATGCGGGTGAAACCGCGTGAAATCCGCTTGAATTTCCACCAGAGCAATAGTAATTAGGCATTCAACTAGGTATTATTGTTAGTAAAATATTTACGATTGAATAAAACTATGTACGAAATATGTAAAATTGGCCAATATAGAAATGTATAATTGCTTTGCTCACGGCCACATGTTATCGAAAGGCACAACAATTACAGATAAGCGATAATTACTGTCTATAATTGCTAAATATCCTACAGCGCAGTCCTCAGCGGTATCAGCGACCCAAATAGTGCAGTTAAATTGTGACGCGGGTTCGAGTCCCGCATCGCGGATAACTATTTGTGTCATGGAAATATTTGTATTTTTATACAATTCTGTAACTACTACGAGGGATTTTCTATGCATAGGTACTATAATGAAAAAAAAAAAAATGAAAAATTTATTTATTGTTTTTGCCAAGTTTTTCTTACAATCTAGTGATTGGAGTTTTCTTTTAGGTGTCTAAGGCCTGTGTTAGGAAACTCCACTCTTCCATAACATATAAACATTAACAAACTTGTTTTTTTATTTACAATAATTACTTACAGAAAAACTAAATTAGAAAAATACAAAAAAAAAAAAATCAAACAACATGAAATATACAAAATGAAAAATACAAAATTAAGTTAAACAAAAGTGAGAAAGTGAATATGCTTGTCACGAGACGGTGTGTATGGAGAGGGGTGTGTGAGTGAGTGTATGATGTAATCCTATGTGGGGGGGGGGGGTTGTGTTGTGTGGGGTGAGTGGATGAGTGAGTGAGTGTTGAGAGTGTAAGCGTTGATATGTGAAAGGGTGTGCTTTGCGTATGGCTGTGTGGGTGTATGGGATAGAAAATGATCTCGGTTTGTGTTTTATTTTAACAGCGCCTCCGTGTCCTCGTAGGAAAGAGGTTTAATCCAACCGGTTACTATTTTTTTACATTCATGTAGTTTCTTGTTATGTACATAAATCTCTCTATTAAATCTATTGTATAGCTGAGCTGAGCGTTTTTTATATTGTATGCTGGCGAACTTTGTTTTCGTCTGGGGAACTTCTGCTATTATGTCTTTTCTTCTTTTCAAGGTTTGGCCAGGGACATAAGGTAGGGTTTTGTGTGACTTTAGAATAGATTTGACTACATATAATTTTCTCGCTGTGAGTAAGTCGCTAATTTGGAAAAGACTTTGGGTAGGATATCTAATCCTCTTCAAATACATTATTTTTATCAGAGCACGTTGTGCCCGCTCAAGGTTAATAAATTTAGTCTTAGCCGCTCCTCCCCATATGGGGATGCAGTACACTAAGACAGATTGTACCAAAGCCAAGTACCTATATTTCGTTGAGGAGATGTCTGGTGGTTTTTGAGTTTGAGGGAACATTTTTTGGTACAATATGTCTCAGAGTCCTGAAGATCCAGCTCAGTTTTCTAACCCTATTAGTAACTTGTTCAAGCTGGTACCAGGAGAGTCTATGGTCAACAACAACACCCAAATATTTGGTCTGTGACACTCTGTCTAGTGTTGGACATGAACAATTCTGTGCATCGTCACATGTATGCACTCTTATACTAAAATCTGTACTTGGTTGTGTACGATTTGATATACTAAAGCATATATAATTTGTTTTAGCTGTGTTTAATGTGAGTAGGTTAGTTGTGAGCCATCTAGCTATTTGGGTCATGCCAGTTTCAGCACTTAAGGCAACCTCACGCCAGGTACACCCAGTAAAGACGACAGCAGTGTCGTCGGCATACGAAAAAACTTTTGCCTTATTAATTTTAAGATTGCAGAGGTCATTGATATAGAGCAGGAAAAGCGTAGGCCCAAGCACGCTTCCCTGGGGGACTCCAAATGTGACATCCGCGTCCAAACTTACATGGTCTCCCACTTTAACTATAGCTATTATACCTACCCATATAATTCAACAACAATCGTTATATTATTGAAAATTAAAGATGCACAATCGAAAGCGATCCTTAAATTTATAGGTCTTCGTAGAACACAGTTAATGGTTTAAAGACTCTGTTGACCAAATGATTCATGAAACAATCGTCTGTTGCCAAACTGACTAACTGGCTGTTTTCAGTGCTAGCGAAGAGTTAAAGATGGTACTGCCTCACCAGTCGGGAACGTAGACTACCCGGCCATATTACAGATAGCCTTCCATACATCGTAACACAACATCGGGGTGATGTAAACCCCAAAGGATTATAGTCCGCGCCACGAAAAGCTATAATTTTTGTACTTAAACAAAATAATTTCTACCAAGAAACGAAGCGACAATTCAATCAACAAGAAATACTCCCAAATTCAATTAACTCAAATTATCGTAGGTGTAATACGAAACTACCGAGCAATTTTACTTGGTCGGGTTATATTTTGGCGATTGATAGAGCTGTTGTCTAATGTGTTGAAGTATTGGAACGCATCGAACATTTTGGAATGTAAACATTTGGGTCGCCATTTTGAAGTAGATCACGTTGACGCTGTCATTTTTGAATTTGATCCAAAGGTTGCGAACCCGAACGTGTGTTTACAAAATTTATAGCTTCTCGTAGCGGGACTATAGGTAGAAATGTGCCTAATAATATAGTCCTTTGTAAGTGATAGTCTAATGGTGTGATCGTTGGACTGACAAGTCATATGTCTTGAGTTCGAACCCAAGACACGCACCTCTGATTTGTCGGATTCATGTGCGTATTGCATAATTATCACTTTCTTCGGTGGAGGAAAACATCGTGAGGAAACCAGAATGCCTGAGAGATATTTCTTGATGGCATGTAAAGCCAAGTCAGAGGCCCTTGTGCAGCATAAAAACTCAGACAGCAGGCTAGGCACTAGCTAGCCACACAATGACACGATAAATATAGAGTTAGGCCCCGTCCCCACTATGTCGTGACGATTAATATTCATCGTTGGTTTTTACTGTTTTTACTTGGCAAAAATAGTGGACGACAGTAATCGCGTAGTGCTATCTAGGTATATGTGAACACCTCCATTTAAATACATAAGCCTCGACACTTAAAACTACACGATTATCTGTCGTCACAACATAGTGCAGGGTACGGGGTCATAGGAGGCTAGCCTATTGCCATCAACCGAGTACAAATTCAGATTCCGTGGCTAAACTACTAAGTACTACTTGATGAAAAGTCCATATCCCGACTTGGGAATCGAAAGCAAAACCTCACCATCTTCGTATTTATCTTGTTTCTTGGCATCGCATTACTGAATGTAGTTTAGGTAAGTGCTGTTTCATCATTATTTTGTCGTGACATCATCTTATAACGTCTGCATCGATTGTGATGACTCAAACGGCCGTTTTTAGCAATGATTACCGAATTTTTTCCGGGTATAACGAGAACCTGTATCACTATCACTAAATATTAAAAACAAAGTCCTCCGCCGCGTCTGTCTGTCTGTCTGTTAGCGATAAACTCAAAATCTACTGCAACCATTTTCATGGTGTTTACACCAATAGATAGAGTGGTTCTCGAGGAAGGTTTTAGTAAGTATGTAATTTATATGCGGGCGAAGCAGCTATTGAGATGATAAATAACAATAGTGGTTTAGGGCGTTCTCAGTTTATTGGTTCACATTTTAGGTAGGTACTCGAAAGAGATACCGCGGCCCCGGAACATAAAGGGCGAGGAAGGAACATGGATGGGTTTTAGTCTCCCGCTCCGCCCAGAGTGGGAGAAGTCATTTGATGATTTACTACTGGAACCAGTCGAGGATTACCTACTCATAACATAACATCATGGATTAGGGATTAAGTACAAAGGGTTGGACAGAGATGTAGTATGTACTACCTAATAGATAGCACATACATTTCGCCAATAATGTTTAAGTCTGACGTAGGTAATTTATTGCCATCAACCGCGCAAAAATAAAAGCTCCGTGGCTCCTACTGAGAAATTCCTAATGGAAAGTCCCAATAACATCCGTAAAATTAATCCGAGGAGGCTAGGATCTCATGCTTAGCAGTTGTGAATAGCAGACAGAAGCTCAAATTCAACAATAAATCATGCCAGTTTTGTTTATGTCCTCCGATCTTTCTGTGAAAGCCCTTGGATCGCGCGCCAAGTATTATACATACCTATTTAATTGGTACTAGGTAAGGCAATCAAGAAATTCAGAGCAATTCAGAACTTCAGATTTATGTTTCTAAAGTTAGAGGAAACCGGTACCTATTAGATTAGAGAGATTATTACTTCCGAAAAATAAACAGCGTCCTAAAGCTACTGAACTAGACGGGTGCGTGCCATTTGGTATAATAACAGAAAGTCTAACGTTCACGTGACCTAATTTCATTTAATATACTTTTTGTTTAGTATAACGATGAAATGATATAGTGAATTATTGATATTATTTCAGTTTATCTAATTTTATATGACTTAATTAACATTTCCTATAATGCACTTTTAAACTAATATTAATTTAGTATAATATTAAGTTAGTATAATATTTAATTAGTATAATATTCAAAATCTATAGTAACGTTAATTATAATTTTGAAACGTCTACTTTTTTGAATATTGTTTGATTGGACTATAAACGCCTGCTACTTTCGTGTTCTCCCCCGACTTTCTCGAGTGCCAGATCCCCTCTATTATTGCAGAATCATCTGGGTTAGGTTAGGTTAGAATTAGAACAGTGACCATTAGCGCGCGAAGGCGAGTGAGCGGAACGAGCGTGCCGCGGCAGCGGCCGCCGAGTGCCATATCCCCTCTATTGTTGGTTAATCATCTGGGTTAGGTTAGGTTAGAACAGTGACCATTAGCCGCGGCAGCGGCCGCCGAGTGCCAATACCCCTCTATTGTTGGAGAATCATCTGGGTTAGGTTAGGTTAGAACAGTGACCATTAGCGCGCATTACTTATTCATAACAGAATTTTGGCTGAAAATTAGTAAAAATGAAAATTAGGTCAAATGAAAGTTAGGTCAACTAAACGTTATATTAAAACAGTATTATACAAATTGAAAATTATTTGAAATGAACGTTATACTAAATGATATTAGAGTAAAAGAAGTTTATATTAGGTACATGTAACATTAGATCACAATATATGAAATTAAGTTATTTCTTTTTATAGCATATATATGAAAATTATATGATGTGAACGTTATTTCAAGTGAAAATATACTATCTGTTGTTATATCATATATTACACACCCTAACTAGACATCTTGGAGGCTCAATCTTCTTAACAAGCTAGTCAATCATTTACTACTCACACGTAAAGGGACAACTACCTACCGGATCTTCAAAGAGCCACGAGAGAGATCTCGTGTTTCAAAGAATGACGTCACGTCCGATCCAAGTTGTTGTATTTCAGCGCTGAAAAGACACCCAATAGCAGGTAAGGTACTACAAATACGCGGTACACAGTATCAATAGGCATAACGACAGTATCAAATAAATTGCAAAATCTATTTAGTCCGTCAGTTAGACTATTGGAAAATAATGGACACGTATTTTTTGTTTTAATATTGACAAAGATAAAACGCATCAAAACTCGGGAGTGGGGCTCGTGACGTCAGAACTCGCTAAAAATTATAACAAGGCGTGACGTATTGAGAATTTTAAAAGAGTCGTATCTTTGTCAATTTTGGTTTTATGTAGCAAAAGAAAAATTTGGGTCAAATCTTTGTTGATAATCTAATTGACGGACTAATTAAGTAATTATTATATTTTTGTCGTCTACCCTATTGTTTCAGTAGAATAGTTTTATTACATACACATACAAGTGCGATCAAAACAAAATATGCAACAACATTAAAGACCTGTCGCTTGCCGACAACTGTTGGGCTATTACCGCATTTTCTTTGTTGTCATTCCAAAGCTTTTTTTTCCAAGTATAGCATCAGAAGAGAAGGATTGCCCTGATGGTCCTAATGCTGAAGTCAGTCAAGACTTTGGCAACAATTTACAATGAAAAATAACAAAACATCATAACACCCTGTCCCGAAAAGGTTAGGCAGATGTGTGAATTTAACAAGCATTTAGAGCACATCCTATACAAGTATACACCCACATAACCCACGTTTTTCTGTGGTTAAATAATAACAGCCGCTCGGGTCGATCTTTAGGTTAAGCCGTGCTTGTTTAGGTTGGTCTGTGGATGGGTGCCCACCCATTACATACCGAGTTTCCTGCGTGCTTCGCAATTTTGCGAAGTACGTTAAATCGTTAAGCAATAGGCTTGTTTCCACCATCAATAAATTGCAAATCTATTTAGTCCGTCAGTTAGAGTATTAGAAAATAATGGACACATATTTTTTGTTTTTGTAAATCAACGAATATTGACAAATATAAAACGCATCAAAACTCGGGAGTGGGGGCTCGTGACGTCAGTACTCACTCAGAATCATACCGAACAGTGACGTATTGGGAATTTTAAAAGCGTCGAAATTTCGTCAATTTTGTTTTATGTGACAAAAGAAAAAACACGGGTCAAATATTTTTTGATAATTTAAGTGACGGACTAATTAGATTTTTTCAGTTTACAAGCCTATTGGGCCCAGGTCATTTGTAGATCTTTGACAGTAGTTACAGTTATAGGTAACCCAAAAAAAGTCTGACAACCAGTCTTACCAAGGGGTATCATATTCGATATTACCCAGTAGTAACTGGGTGGTGGAGGTCAGATAGGCAGTCGCTCCATGTGAAATACAGGTATTCAGCTGTATCCGGTTAGACTGGAAGCTGACCCCTACATAGTTGGGAACAGGCAGGCAGATGATGTAGTAGAGGGCGAGCCTGTTGCCATCAACCGAGCGAATCCAAATTATCTTAACTGCTACTTAGAAATTTCTGATAGAAAAATCCAATAACCTTTACCCGAACGTGGGAGTCGAACCCAGGACCTCATACGCAACAGTCGAGCTCGCAACCACTAGACCAACGAGCCAGTTTGCCACTACATACTTATTATAAAACAAAGTCCTCCACCGCGTAGTTTGTCTGTATGTTCGCGATAAACTCAAAAACTACTGCACCGATTTTCACCAATGTATAAAGGGTGCCCCTATCCATTTGCATAAAATTTTAAGACCTAATAAAATTTGGCATGCTTTTGTTACCCCTAATTATATTCTTGCATAATATTATTTACGCATAACAGCTTTACGCATAATTTTTAAGCATAATTTCTCTAATCATAATGATATTTATACATATTTTTATAGCCATAACAAAGAAGCATAATAATTAACTCCTATTATGTTAGACATTCCTTTTTTGCTAACCGTCATACACCATGCCTATTGCAAGTATGCAGCATGCAAACATGTAAACAAGCATGTACCATGCATGCAGCAAGCGTGCAGCATGCAAACAAGTATATATACATCATGCATGCAGCATGCAAACAGGCATGCAGAAATCATGAAGCATGCAAGCAAGCATGCAGTATGCAACATGCAGCAGGCATGGTTTCTGTCACGGTTCCGGCGCTGCGGGGCTCTGGCGGTCCCACGTGAGCTTATCGTAGCAGATGAGTTTAACGCTCACCACCGAAGCTTCGGCTTGCTGGCCGGCCTCAGCCGCGGCGGCGAGTGTTACAACCACCTGCTCCTCAAGTCGCAGCCCGCCTCGCCCCGCCGCGCCTACACGATTTTAAATTACACTCTCGGGGTAGGGCAGACAAGACTGCGTGGAGTCGGACTTACAGCTATTCGTTTCTGTCACTAACTTAATAGCACAGTTAAATGAATTTTTAATCCAAAATAAATACGTAAAAATAACTCCAATTTGATACCGCTATTTCTATGAATTGTACGCCTAAATACTATTATGCTAATAGTCATTATGCCTAGTAACATTATGCGAATTAAATTGATTCCAAAACAAATTAGCCTTCAAGATAATTATGTCAAAATAAACTGTATATAAAAAAATATGGCGAAGTATTATTATGGCAAAACAAAATTATGCCAAAGTATATTAGGAAATAGTACATTATGATATAAGTGCGGTAAGTTGAAAATTACAGCCAAGGCTATAGGTATTGCTTGCCCGAGCCGTAGGCGAGGGCTAAAAGAAATCAGGAGGCTGTAATTATCAAAGCGCACGTATGTCATACGACGTTTTATAACATATTTGCGAGGAAATAAATAAAACAATACAGCGAAAAGAAAAAGCGCGCGGAATAATTTTTACTTGTTCACCAAATTAGCGATGCGCGCGTATCAGCGCTTTTTTTAAGACAAATGCACAAAAAACAGCCAGTATTACTAATTAAGTAAATAAATATTTTTATAACACATTTGCTCATAAAGGGTCTCTTATTTCACCAATTTCAATATCGTAATGTATCTCATTACGTACTTGTGCGGTAATGTAATGTAAATCGCACGGTTTATCAAGATGCTCCGTAAAAACGAATGGTACTTTTTAAATCTTAGCAAAGAGTTTTTATTTCCGAAAATGGTCAACATTTTATGAATAAAATTAACTTTGGGAGATAAAATATTATAAATAGGTAAACATTTAATTCTTTAATTTAATTAATTTTGACAATAAATTACAACCATTAATAACTGTAACAAAAACAAAAATATTAATTAACTTTATTAATAACTAGCTGACCCGCGCAACTTCGTCTGCGACACATAAGTGAAAGACAGGGTTACAGAGAGTAACGTGGGTCGTAAGCACCTCTAATACAATTGTCAAAGAGCACATCACATCATTCCGCATAATGAAAAGCGCGTCCGGTACATGTTCATTATTTTGCTGCTGAGTTATTTAAAACGGTGTATCTCTGATATTCATTGAAATCAAATTACGTATCCAAGGGCAATTATGTTTAAAATTAAATACTTGTGATTAACAACGTATTTACTTTGATATGGATAAATGACCATGTTTATAAAAACAGTTTAAAGGGCTTCTCTCGACGTCCTAACGTCTTCATCCTTAGACACTCGATGACAGTCATACTCCAGCTAGGTCTGAAGTTTTCATCAACGTGTATGAAATGAGCCGCGACATGATATAGCTGCTGTAAACTGTTGCGGACCTCTCACAACTGTAAGCCATTTCAAATTTCGAACTCTACGTGCCTATGAGGCCGTGTCCTAAAGTGCACAACCTCTTTAAAGCTTAGAAACCTTCAAATGCGGTGTTAATATAGTACGGTGACTATCGAGACATTCCAATTTTAGAGAGTACGACACCAAGTTTTTATGTAAGTTCAACCTTTTTTGAATAAAATAGGATTGAGTTTTCAAACATTTACCAAAATAACATGTAATTTAAATCAAAAGCACTAAGGTCCATGTTTACCAAAAACATGACGGTCTGATTATCTAAAAACGGCTGTTTAAAACACATTTTTGTATGATAGCATGTCACAGGGACAGCGGTTTTTAGAAAATCAGACCGTTATCTCTTCGGTGAACATGGACTTAGGAGTGTTGATATCAAATTCGAAACAAATCACCGCCAAAATAACTTTCTACCCCGTTAGAATTTCAATTAAACACGTCTTCCATCAATTCTGTTAAAAATTTGAAATAGATTGGACCAGTAGTTCGTTGTATTATTTTATTTGTAATATGTATTATACAGGGTGGAAACCCGTTGAGTATTAGGTAGAAACAGGATCGATTGGCATCAAAAAAATGTTGTGTAATATAGCAATTTTCTTGCTACCTGTACGTTTTTTTTTTTAATCTGTGAATGGGGATCAAAATTTCACGAAAAATTTCGGATGGTTTTCTAAGACCATTTTCATGTAGCTGCAGTGACTTTTTGAGTACTCTAACCTGGGTTGGTCTGGAAGAACTTTTTGATCAGTGTCGGAAAGAAGATCGATTGGCATCAAAAAATTGTTTTATGTAAAACTAGCTTCTGCCCGCGACTTCGTACGCGGATCCTGTTGCTTATGCCAGCGACAACGGGGTCGTCAAAAGCGAAGATCTGAAACGTCTGATGTCGAATTCTAAGAGCCCGGGGAAGGGAAAAGCGGATCTTTCCTATTAAATGCTATGAAAAATATTTAGTTTTAATACCGCATATACCGCATATTTTATCTTGCGGTATTAAAACTAAATATTTTTCATTGCATTTAATGTCATGGATTTCCGCAAAGTAACGCCTAATTCCATAACTTATCGGATCTTTCCCATCTGAGCAACACATACCGTTTGTTTCTTTTCGCCATTTAACAGCTTCACAAAAAGTACAATTTTGAACCATAATATGTGGCGTATTCAATCATAGGAGTATATACGTAAATGCACTCCGTTCCTTATCAACCCAAGGAAGGTCGCCATGCCCTACGGCTATATCTTGAGATACATCCGATTCTTCAGATGATATCGACATTCTGTTCAGACAATGTCGAATTCGATCAGAATTCAAACGTTCGTTGCGCTCTTCTTCTATCTCTTCATGCCGTACTCCAGCAATTCTTTCTCTCTCACTTTCTAACTGATTACGAATATTTTGTTGTGTGCGTGTTCGGGGCAATGTATGATAATCTCGAGCAGCAGTTAGTCGCGCATCACGTTCATCACTCGTTTCAAAAGACCTGTTAGTAGATGTGCGAATACACTGAGAACTCAAGCGTGATTCTGTATCGGTAAACGTTTCCGACTCGCGAGACAATGCATGACGTTCACGATCAGCCAGTCGCGCATCTATTCTTCACTGGTCTCTAGAGGTCTGGATGTAGATGCGTAAATATGCTAAGAACGCAGGCGTGCTTTGCGATCCGAAGAGGTTTCCACGGAGCAAGTTGCAGCCTGGTGTTCTCGAACAGCATCAAGTCTCTCCTGACGCTCTTCGGTAGATTATTGGGATCTTATGATCCTCAATCTTGTAGCTCCTTTGGAACATTGGGAAAGATTTGACCTCTTTCTAGGCATGGTTATAGTTTTGTTGTGAAGATATCTAATCAATTAAAATCTAATTGACTGCTCCCCTACGTTACCGGGTAGGCTACCGAGTCACGAAGATAAATGGAAAAGGAAATTCAACACTCAAATAACATAAACCCTAAGACATATTTATTCGATAAAATTAAATAATAAATGGGAGTTTTGGCCAGTCGAGTCAAATTTTCATTGATATACAATCGTCATCGAAAATCAGACCTAAACTGTTACAGCCTTCACCGCGTGGAGGTACTCCCAGTTTATGTTATTTTATACAGTAAAATTAGTGATAGCTTTGCAATAATTTTCACATCAAATGTTTCTGACCTTCGATTTTTTCTAACTCAACAGGAAATGCCCATCAGACCGAACAACTTTTGCTAAGACGTCATTCCTATATGTGTTATGGTGTAGCTGGGCTCTTGGAGTTCCACATCAGGTGTTCCAGATCTTTAAATTTATTCTCTCAGCAGAAAATGCTCATCACGTGGAACAATTTTTGCTATGGTGTCATATTTGTATCTCTTATAGTTTAGCTGGTCTGTTGCGGTTCTGCATCAGGTGTTCAAGTTTCCAAGATAAATTATAGCTTATAGCTGACCAACGCAACTTCGTCTGCGTCACATAAATAAGAGTGAGAAACGAAAGGAAAAAAAAACCCGTTTTTGCAACATTTTTCATTCCTGCTCCGCTCCTTATTGTCGTAGCGTGATGTTATATAGCCTAAAGCCTTCCTCGATAAATGTGCTATCCAACACAAAAAGAATTTTTCAATTTGAACCAGTAGTTCCTGAGATTAGCGCGTTCAACCAAACAAACAAACAAACAAACAAACTCTTCTGCTTTATAATATTAGTATAGATGACAATTTTCTTGCTAACTGTACTTTACTTTTTTACTAAATCTGTGAACAGCATTTCTCGAAAAAATTACGGGTTGTTTTCTAAGACCATTTTCGTGTAGCTGCAGCTCCCCTTACTGCCCCGATTACCGTTTCCACCCTGTATTACCAACTACTTATACCGAGGAAAGCCGATTTTCTTGAGTTCCGCTATTTTGGGCGTATTCACTTCAAAAATCAAATATTCAAAAAAATTGAAAAATTATATTTACCTGTATTAGATTTGAAGTATTTACAGCAACTTTTAAAGGTTTACACTTCATTGGATTTTATTCTATAGGTGTATGAAGTTAGTTAATTTTAAACACAAGACCCTCTTTTTACGTCTCTGGATGAGATTTTTAAAAAATGCTGAAACAGTTATTTCTTTATTTTTAATAATAAGTATTTTCTCTGAGTTTAATGATCCTAGAACAATCTAAAAATTTTTTTCATACAAACTTTACCCCCCCTTTTCACCCCCTTTTTCCAAAATTTTCCATAATTTCTATAGCCTAAATGTTATTCTGAGATTATTTAAATAGAATAGTGAAGTTTTCATCAAAATCCGTCCAGCAGTTTTTACGTGATGCGCGGTCAAACAAACAAACAAACAAAAATTTTAAAAATGGTTTTAATATGTTCAGTTACTTATTTTAAGTCACCCCGGTCGGTTTTTTTTTAAATCTTCAATGTACAGATTTTTTGGTCACAACGATTTTATTATATGTATATGTCACCGTAAAATTGTCAAAGTGTATCTCTCTAGCGATATTGTAAAGTCTCGAATTATTGTCAACTGAACATACGGAAGTATCCCTTGCCCCCATAAACGGGACTTGGGCACCCCCCCGGTTAGGTTAGTTGGGTTCCTTTAAACCCTGCACTCGGAAATAGGGGCCCCGCGAAGCGGGGCTCCGTCGACTACGCTTTTTAGGGGAATATGAAGTGTTTTAAGGTTAGGTTATATTAATCGATATTTCTCAGGAATGGTACAGTATCTTTTCCTGAGAGTGGTACCATTGGGCAAGGAGGACCCCTCCTTCTCTCCACACCGCGTGAGTTGACTACCATCGCATGCATTACACGAAAAATAATGCGTTTTATTGTAAGCAGTATGTTCATTTGACAATAATTCGAGACTTTACAATATCGCTAGTGATATTACAATATAACGTATTTGACAATTTTACGGTGACATAGGTATAGATGTATAGATACTGGCTGTTTTGTGCCTATGCCTGAAAAAAAAAAGCGCGAACGCGCGCGCATCGCTTAAATGTTAAGAAGTAAAAATTATTCCGCGCGCTTTTTCTTTTCGCTGTATTGTTTTATTTATTTCCTCGAAAATCTATACATATACGAGTATATAAAAAGGAATCCCTATTTCCCTTGGTCACGGCATCACGCGTGAACGGCTGGACCGATTTCACTAATTCTTTTTTTGTTGTTTATGTTATTGTCAGGACGAGGTTCTTATGAAAAAAAAAAATGTTGTAGGTAGGTAGTAGTAGGTAGTAGTATGTAGTAGTAGATAGGTAGTAGTTGGTAGTAGTAGATAGGTAGTAGTAGGTAGGTAGTAGTAGGTAGCAATAGGTAGTAGTAGGTAGGTAGTAGCATGGTAGGTAGTAGGTGACAGGACAACGTCTGTTGGTTCGGCTAGTATGTTATAAAACGTCGTATGACATACGTGCGCTTTGATAATTACAGCCTCTGCTTTCTTTTAGCCCTCGCCTATGGCTCGGGCAAGCAATATCGCCTCGGCTGTTATTTTCAACTTACCGCACTATATCATAATGTACTATTGTGTTTTGATACAGATAAATGTTTGTATTTTACTGTCAAAATTAATTAAATTAAAGAATTCAATGTTTATTTAGTATTATTTTATCTACCAAAGTCAATTTTATTCAGAAAATGTTGACCACTTTTCTGATATAAAAACTCTTTGCTAAGATTTAAAAAAGTACCGTTCGTTTTAGACGGAGCATAAACCGTGCGATTTACTTTACATTACCGCACAAGTACGTAATGAGATACATTACGCGATATTGAAATTGGTGAAATAAGAGACCCTTTACGAGCAAATGTGTTATAAAAGAACATTATGCGAAAAGAAGGGATCAAGGGATCCCTGGTTAGAGTGGTTCTCGAGGAAGGTTTTAGTATATAATTTGTACGCGAAACCGCAGGCATCAGCTAGTTCAACTTAAGAAGAAGCAGTTGAACCTAACCTAACATGTTGATAAGGATAACAGTGGAGACCTTTGATTAACTTGGGCGATTGTGACAATACCTACTCCCTTTGTTGTAGTTAAGTTAAGAAAGCCCATAAACCCAAGTTCAAGTATCGTTCTGAGGCGGCTATGTATCCAGCTAACAAACTAAATTGGTAAGCTAAACAGTATCGTCTAGTTAGTGGCGGCGACTGTAGTAGTAGCCCATACGTCACTGCTCAGTGAAACTTGACTCGACTTTACACCGTACGGCTGCGATACGATGGCGATCGGTTAGCTCATCAATTTATTGTTTGTTTATACTACAATTAATTTTAGTTGTTCCTAGAGATGGGTCGACTATGACTTTGACCCGCTGGCCAACTGGACGACTAGTCGGTTGCAAAAAAGGCCGAATTATCGGCTGTATTATTATTTATTGGTAATGATTATGGTGGTCATGTGATCATGTACAATGTACAACTGAGTCGCTCACAAAGTACAACATAAAATACACTCGCCCGCTCTATGCTGGCTGTCATAGAAATTCCTACATTTCTCTTGATTAAAATCAATTATTGACTACTTATGAAAGAATTCCGATTCCTAAATAAATATTAAAATATGACTAGTTCCTTTGCCGATTTTCACATCTGAAAGTAAATTACAATTAATCATTCGAGGAGGTATCACTAGGAAGTAGGGAGAACTCCTGAATTCGATTTTCAGGTCGGAGTCAATGTATTATTTTACAGGAATACAGCCTCTTTTTACAGAATACTGCTTCCTATAGCATGGGACGCAATTTTAGAGACAATCGTGTTTTTCTCGTATGCTCAGCCTCGTCTGAAATTGTCCTCAGAAGTCATCTTTTTCTGAAAGACCTACGCCGCGGGTGGAGTAAACCTCAGTCCCCCCGCAGAGCTGAGGAGGCCCGCAGTCGCAGGCCAGCATTAGCCGGAGATCGTGGATGGCGCACTAGTTCCCATGATCCCCGGTGCAAGTGTAGGAAGGGAACACCGGGGTGGTTTTTAGTTGGTTTGAGTCCGACAGACCCCTCAGAGTGGTGGACAAAAAAAAAGTTCTTGCGTAGCTGAAAACTTTATTTTACACATCAGGATAGCCTAGAAATATCTCGAAAAATTGGTACAATGCAATTTATTTGCGAGTTGCGTATTAAATAACAGATAGATGTGTGGCTGAGCAGGTGGTTCCGCTACTTCTTCTCCACAGCTAAAATAATGATTGACCAGTGGTGAAGGGGCCAGTCATAAGCAACTTTTGACGTTAATTAAATTCAGATTTGGCTTTTGATTTTGAGTTGTCCCCGACGACATCTCCTTTCACAAAATAAATGTAATAGCACAGTCGAATCGTACGCGCTAAACGCGCTATGATAGTAACCCCACTGTATATCCGAGGCCGGACAGTCAGTCAGTCGCGGACCGACTGAGGAGCACAACACGTTTACTGTGAGTATATTATATACCTACTCTTATGTACGACATCTCGTCGAAATATAAACAGCGAATATTTTAGTTAAAAAAAGTATCAGCAAGAAAGTTACAAGTGTTTTAGAAACTGTTTTTTTTTGCGTGAGTGTTTTGTTTTTTTAAATATTTGTTTACTTACTGTGTTGTGTGTGTATTTAGTAATCGTTTCGCAAAATAATATTGCTTGTTTTATGTTGAGGATGTTTTTGTTAAAAACTATTCTAGTGTTTGACAGTTTACCTTATTATACAGGTACAGTCACGTCTAATAATATGTATTATAGCTATTTTCGCTAGAGAGAGAGAGAAATAACGATTGTAACTAGGATATTGGACCTTTTCATAAAAAGATGAGTTCCAGAATACTATGTACGTAATAACATTAAATTTTAATCAGGACATTAGGAGAAACTCAATTTAAAAAATTCTTAAGTGTTTACATACCGTGTTTGACTGTACCTACCTACTTCGAAGTAATAACGAACTCTTTAGTCAGCTATATTCATAAATATAAATAAGATTAAAACTGTTTAAAAAAAATGCCCAAAGTAAACATACTTATCCATAAAAGATAATCTACCTACTTTTCAAAATAGTTATCGATCGAACTTAAAACCGAACTATCAACATAATTAATATACCTACATAAGTAAACTTATTAACTTAATCACAAACAGTGATTAAAGATTCTGATAATGAGTGAAAGATTACTCTAATATGTGAAACAGTGAGATAACATACTGAAAGTGCATGCAGTGCAATGAATTAGTTCCGGTACAGAACTAATTTATTGATTAAGTCGAGAATGATTGATTTGACGTTAAGCAAATAAGAGTGCTGGAAACAAAAAATTTAATAAACATTTAACAAATTAATAAAAAATGTTTTAAACTGTAATAAAGTTCGAATAAGGATTCCATAAATGATTCGAAATGTAACTGTGAAAGTGCATTATTATTTAAGAGCAGGGATCTAAATCTAGGTACCTAGGTACTCCAAACTGAATCCTGAATCATTTGGGTTTCTACTTCGGAATTAAGATGTCGCCTAGACTCCTACACAACTTATATTGTCACTACTCACTTGCGAGATAATTATCTTTCGTGATTATTACGCTGTTGCAAGCCCCATGATCGCAGCGGTCATGGCGCTTGCAACAGCGAGCGTCGAAATATAGGGAGCTCAAAATAATGAATAATAACGGAAGATAACCCGTAAGTGACACTATAAGTTTAGTTTTAAACCGTGAAAGCTTAAAACAGTGTTTGGTTATACAGGGTACTTACTTAAAACCGACTTCAAAAAACACAAACAACTTTGCACTCTTGCATAACAAATAACTATTACACAGTAGAGGAAATTATCACAATCACCAACTTTTGTGAGATTGATTACTGATTGTAAAGTTATTATTAGCGGAAACTATAGCCATAGCGCTTATTCTAATCATTGGTGGCAAGTTTATGTTATGAACTACAATCATGTGATTGACTGACATGGGTTGGTCTAATTATTTAAAACTTCTACATTACATAACATCACGCCTGGAATGCCCGAAGAGTGAGGCAGAGGTGTAGGTACTTGATAGTACACCCACATTGTGTGTGTTGATGTTAAGGTCCCATGTGACGTAGGTAATAGGGGGCGAGACTACTGCCACCAACTGGGTACCTACATGCCAGACTCACTGGCTGCCACAGAGAAATTCCTGATGGAAAACCCCAATAACACTTTCCCCGACCTGGGAATCGAACTTAGGACCTCATGCCAGCAGTCGCACTTGCGACCACTCGACCAACGTATTTTAATACAGTCCACTTCTGTTATATTTTAGAGTCCCAATCGAGCCTATTCACTGGCAGTTTGTTTTATTAAGTTTTTTTTTTACTCTAATGGAAAAATAATTAAAAAAAAAGATAAATGAAAAAGCACAAGCAAGTGAAGTCAGAATAAAAACTAATTGATCATAAAACGTACCGACGACGACGCGACGTATCTTTGATAACAAGGTGGTGTCAACACGATTTTTTTACTAACTTCCAAAAAACTCTAAGACAATCTCCTCTCAATTCTCCGCAATAGTGACAGTTTACCTAGCTACATATTTTTCCTCGAATAGGTACATACAGTACTTACATACTATGTATTTGTTATAAGGAAAAATAAAAGTGCTTGCAAATGAGTTGACCTTAATTGTGTCGTGGTTTTGGTGTGCCATGTGTGATGTGTCGTGGTATCTCCGACCCTGCTGATTTCCGAGTAAAGGGTTTTTCACACCGATACAGACATAATGTAGACTGGATGAGGACACAAGACACTGATGGACACTTCAATAGATTAGGGGCCATACTTTTAACCACGTTAGACGTCAATAGGCCACTGTGATGACACCGTGAGGCTATAATAGGGTACCCTAGTCAAGTAGATTTAAGAATCAGTTTATTTTAAATACGTTATAGTGTTTTAGACACAAAATCGCTAGCTCGGTAATAAAAAATGTTTCGTCCCACGAAAACATACAAGCTTAATCATGATTTTTCTGACCCCCTGCCCCCTCTTTTAGATCCTCACGTGATTAACGGACGACCCCTTCTGTCAAAGTTCAGTTTTTGGAATCGCATCTGCAATTTTTTTGTACCGGTTTGATCGAACTGAAGCCGGAAATTAGCCGGTTTGACCGAACATTTAAATAAGATTTGGATTCGGCCGTTATTTTCTAAATTAAAGACCGATAATAGCTAATACTTATCCTAAATGCTCACTAAACAGATCTTGTACAAGTATTCGCTCTTAGCCTAAGGCTAACCGATGACTTAACATTAGAAATTATTCGTCAAGCCACCTCCAGCTGGTACGAGGAGCAATAACCTCTTGTATAAGAGTCAGCGTACTGCCTCACTCACTGGTTACTGGTGATCTAATCTGACTAGATGTAATATATTTATTGCTTTGTTTGAAGGCGTATTAATCAACGAGCTGTCTCTTTATGTAGGTAGGCGAGTTCCGGGCAGGGCTGTTTATCTATACTTATATTATTAAGCTTGTTTGTTTGTTTGAACGCGTTAATCTCAGAAAGTACTGGTTGGTATTGAAAAAAACATTCTGTGTTGGATAGTCTAATAGCGAGGAAGGTTACACGCTACGATCAACAGGAGCGGAGAATAAAAGAAAAGTGTTGCAAAAACGAGGAAAATTATTCCTTTTGTGAGCTTTTTCTCTCTCAAGTGATGCAGACGAAGTTGCGTGTGTCAGTTAGATAAACAAAAAGTAATTGTTTTATTTCCAAAAATTTTGAATACCTATCATAATTTTGTTAATGCCCTAAAGTCAAAATCTACCGTCTTGGTTGTTGAAAACATTTCATGTTTCGTTTATATTGCCAATTGTCCCGTTGGTATAGTGATCGTAAATGCCACTGCAGCGCAAGAGGTCTCGAGTTCGTTTCCCTGGTCTCGGGCAAATTGATAATGGATTTTATTCTTTGAGGATTTTTCAGCAGCCACAATATGCGTTGTTTGATGGTAATGGGCTCACCCTATGACCCTATGTCAGACGGGACTAAAACTAAAACATAACTTGAGTGGGAGAAGTCATTTGATGATTTCCCATCCTAAAAAAAAACGGTGTTAACTATAAAACACAGTACGCACCTGCCTTTACATCCTTCCAGGATATTACTATCTAATTAAATAATATATAAGACTACATTAAAATAGATGGACAATCTAAGGAATTATTCAGATTCGACCATCAAAATAAGGACAATGGTAAAATAATATTAAGAAAAACGCATTAGATACTTGTAAGAACAATAAATCAGCTAGCGAAAATACACTAAAATAGTTGTTTGTATACACAATGTAATAAACATAAACATGTCTTTGTTATCTTAGTGTTTTTTTTTGCTTAGATATCTTTGATTAGACGTACTGAACGCTGTGTAAAAAACTGTCCATCTATTTTAACGGGACCTTATATAAATATCTAAAAGCAACGAAGAAAATATACTAATAATCCTAGTAGTAACGTGCCCATTGGATAACCACGTCAAATCCGCAAGCAAAAGTTATACTAATCTATAGTGTTGACACTAAAATGTATTCAGTTCAAAAAAATCTCATTCTGAACAACAAAAGGGCGGAGTGGACCAAAGTCTCTATTATGGTGGTGTCTGCCCCAGGAACATTAGAGTCCACTCGTGCTTTAAAAGCCGCACAAGCAGGGTCTCTAGACCAAGGGGCAAGTGGTTTGTTTTTGCTTGATATAAATATCCACAATCAGCCGAGTTAGACCGGCACGGCTGCACCCGGTTTACCATGTAGAGGAGGGTCCACCCCACAGAAGTTACCTCCCACTTGGTTCGCATGCTACGTCGGGGAAAACTTTAATAGCGCGATGTAGCACTTTCCCGAATAACTCTTTAACAAGACGTCTATCCCCCAAAATATTAAGTCGATAACTCCGTTTCCATTCTAGGAACGTACATAATAATTATTAAAATATAAAGTGTCGTGATTGAAAAGAAATTAGCTAAAATGTCAAAAAAATCAATAAATAATTTGCATCTGACGTTTCTCAATCATGCGTGTTGAGGTCGGTGCATCTGTAGGTAGTTGCATATAGGACTACCTACATAGACAGACTCGTGGACGCATTCGGGATGAATCGGGGGAGATCGGGAGACATCGGGGGGAAGGTGGGGGCAGGTGGACTTCATTCATCTCGCCATAGTATAAACAGGCTCGCTTTGATGTAGTGGAAAGATTGAATGAGTGTATTTTATCTCGATACAATCTTTGTTGGCAGAGTTTTTATTTAGATTTTCAGGGTAGAACTCCAAATACATTTATGTTTCGACAATTTATTTTATGTGTCGTTGGTTTAGTCGTCCGAGCACCACCAGCTGAGCGTGGCGTCCTGAGTTCGAACCCCAGGTCAGGCAAGAGGTATTAGACTTTTCATTATTAAATCAGGATCAGTCATGATATTTTACTTTAGTAGATACATCTTTTATATTTTTCACCTTAGATAAAAGACTGCAAAGTTGCTTTTTAACCGCGTGATCAATTTGATGACCGAGCAACCGACAGATTCTAAAATTGCATCACGAGCGCAGCGAGTGGTTCAAAACTTAGAATCTTGAGCGTTAGCGAGGGAATCAAAAGAGCACGAGGTGAAAAATCTTTGCACTCGAGTGCAACACGTAACTTTTCATCCCACCTAGCAGCGAGGAAATGAATAAACGCAAAAATAAAAACGCGCATTATTATCAGTTTCAGTTAATTCTGTTGGCGTCAAATAAACTTCCCTGTTTCTAGAACCACTCATTTTTTGGTTTTTACTTGCTTTCAAGTTTCTTGTTTTTATTAACCTAAGGTTTTAACAATATGTCGTGAAAAGAAAAAGCAAATTAAAAAAGTACACCAAGAAGGTTCCGAGTCTGAGTTATTAACAAATTTAAAAAAAAAATGACATATACGGCACCATGGAGGTAGAAGTAAATAGGTTTAATGATGTTTTGAATTCACAAACTTAGTTCAAACGATGTTCTAAATTCAATTTACTTTATCCTTAAGATGATATAAACGGCTTTCGCACTCAGATATCGAAGAGCAAAAATACTCTTTCCGAGATGGGGGGATGAAAATATAATTTTTTCATCAGAGGACTGAACATTACTCAAAATTATGGCGTGAACTAGGTACACAAGTTGTTTCAGTCCACTATGTTGGTTGAGTTCGTTCACAATTACTCATTATTCAAGGACGGATGACCGTTCCAAATGTCTGTTGTGGTAATAATTATTTTACTTTATTACGGTAGCCATTTTCGATATCAAAATTACACGAAAATAAATGTTTACATTGAAGTGCCAGACAGAAGTTAAACTGAAACCATAAATTACTTCTAGTCTAGATCAGTTATTTATAGACGATAATAAACCGGCCAAGTGCGAGTTGCACTCGCGCATAAAGGGTAAGGGTAAGGGTAAGGTGTAGGTAAGGGCACAGATAATATAATACTAGCGTAGTAATGTTACCCACGTTTGTCTAATGTTACCCACATTAGACAAAATCACGTGTGTTGTATGTTGTGGAAGCCCCACTTAAAGATTTATTTTATTCCTTTTTAGTATTTATTGTTACAACGGCACTAGAAATACATCATCTGTGAAAATTTCATCTGTCTAGCTATCACGGTTCATGGGATACAGCCTGGTGACAAACAAACGAACAGTGTCTTATTAGTAGTAGTTAATACCATGGGCTTGACAGACTGACCGAGAATGTGTTTGCCTAACTAAGTAAGCCGTTCAAAAGAAAATAATGGGAATAACTTATTGTTTAGAAATGATTCCTGAAACTCACAATAGGATTCGATCCCTGCGTCGTGAGTTCCAGGCTCCTTCGTTCCGTTTACATTTTATTGTTACACAAATAGTAGTAACTAATTAGTATGTGTTAAACCGATTTGAAAAACTATCGGAAACCCTTTCAATAGGTAAATATACCTGGTCCCGTTCTAGACAGACACACCCACAATCAGACGTTACGTGACGTGACTCTACCTCCCAAATACCATATAACTTGTCCTGTACGACCTTACAAACTACTACTAGTCACTACGGGAACACATCAGTGGCAACAATTTAACATTAAGATAAATAAATATTGCTGGACATTACACAGAGCGCCATCTAGTGCCACACGAAGTAACGAGGCTTGTGTCGTGGACACCAGATAGTTGATATACTACATAGATACTTTTTTTAAATGTAAGTAGGTACATGCTTATTATGAATAAATATAAACATCTATGACTCGAAACCAATGTTAATGCTCATCACACAAACATTTGATCCTACCGAGATTCGAACCCGGGACCCTAAGAACGTAAGGCAGCCTCACTACCGCTGCCGGTCGTCAAAATATTAGAATCCTCTGAGCCTCTGATTTCAACAACTAGCTGAAAAACCTCTTGTATGTCAAGAATCAGAACCTTCTCCCATTTAAATTATGTATTTGTACCTAAATATGAAATAATAAACATAAATCTTACAGAATATTGTTACAGAGGAAAATAATTATGCCTTTAAAAAAATCGAAGATGGCACAAATTACAAAAATAAAACTATAATTTATACGTTATGGCAGATTTAGATGGCGGTTTTCGAGTACAAGAGTCATCATTTGTGCGGCTGTCTGTACCTACGTTACCCATCGGAAGAGCTCGTCCGGTTTGTCCAATATTATCGTTCAAATTGGTTTATAGTAGGGGGAAAGGTACGCAGGTACACACGAAACAATTTGACTATTTGACACTGGGGAATTTTTGGAGGTGACTAGGAGCATCTTGCTAAAACGGCACGAGAAAATTTGTAAGTCGGGTCGCATGTTGTATTGCCCGAGGTTGTGAACGGGGCAATAGCTACCGTGGCAAAGGGCCATCTAAGTATGTATGTCTGTGGAATCTGGAAGTGAGCCCGGAAAGCTAGACTAGGTCTTGCTTCCTACCGGTAGTAATGCGAGGAAAATTCGCCCATAAAACTGCTTTTGCTATCCTATACCTGGATTGTTTGTAGCAGACATTTTGCACAATTCCAAGGCGTCACCTTGTTATGGCACAATCTGGCTTCTAATTCCAAAGTATTTGACATGAGATGTTAGACCAGAGTGAGGATCCCACAGAAGTATCCAACACGCCAGAGAAAACATCATACCTGTTTTACGCGCAGGGCTATGCAAAGGAATAAACACTCACATTTGCCTAATTAAGTCTTACAAAGATCCCTGCTCCTGGCCATTGTTGGTATTTGGCAATCATGATGATTCTCAAAACCTCATTAAGCGATCTTTAACTTTGAAAATCTAGGCAACATGGTACTTGAGGACGCCATTTCTCTGGTATTTTTGTGATTGTTAAAGTATCTTTCCATAGACCATTTGCCTCTATCCATATGCGGTGTGGTGACTAGCCCAGTTACCGTACAATCCCCTTACGTCCCCGGTTAATTTACTAATTTAATGATAACCAGTATAAAAAATTTAGTCATATATTATATTGTTGTCTCTCCTTTTGTCCTCTTCGCCTGTGATATCCATTGATATTTTACGAAACCCACGGTAGATTTACTGTCCAAGAAACTTACGGATGAAGTCAGCAATCAGTAGGCACGTCTAAACATATTGGGCTGGTGTTCGCAACTCCACGTCAAAGCGCGTATTTTGTGTATGCGCTATAATCCACCATGCGGGCCCAGTGCGGTTTGGTAGATGTCACATGTCTTCGATTTTTTGATTCTAGGACGTGCCGGTTTCCTCACGATGTTTTCTTTCACCGTTTTGAGAGCAGTGGTGATGAAATAAATTACACAAAGTAATGCGCCTGTCTGGGTTCGAACCCACGACTTACTTTTCTTACTTACTTACTTACTTTTCTTAAGTCGGGGCCGCCACCGCTGGGCCACCGCTGCTCTCACCTCTAAACAAAATAATTGAACTAAATCGAATAGCTCTCGAACTCGTTTAGTTAACCGCTGTAATTTCCGATCGCTCTCGACAACTGCCCTGTCGATGTCGTGTCGCTATGTCGCCGTGTCGCCTTGTCGTGTCGGAAGCAATCGATAAACTTTCTCGTGATTATCTAGATGTCTTGGTAAAGTTATAATTACCGACACTTCGGTACGTACAACTTACAAGCGAAGCTATAATTATTTCTGCTCATTTACAAACATAAATTATTATTCAGAATAGTTTGCTTGTGGATATGTAGTTATGTGATGCGGATAAATGAGGAAAATGTCGTCAGAAACGTTTGGGAGTATGAATGTGGATGGCTGTAAGAGTAGAGGAAGACCAAAGAAAAGATTGTGAACTGTGTGAAGGATGACAGAGCTAGAAAGGAGGCGACGGTTGAGATGATGATGATGTGATCGTGTGAGGTTTTACTATTCCAGACCATAATCTATCTTTGCCAAATTTTATCCAGATATACTCACCCGCTCCGACGTGATGGAGTAACAAGTATCCATCCAAACTTTCGTATGTATATTACTTATTGAGTAAATATCTAGAGCTTTTCTTTTTGGACCGTTATGTTTGATAGTTTCAGTGTAATGCTTGAAAAGAATCAATGCTTGATTTGTATGACCTCCAAGGTAGAGGCGCCTCACTTTCATTTGTGTCATTGGCAAAGGAAGGGGGACCACATTCAGCGTACGCGCATCGGGATTCAAATATATTCAATGTCATATTACTTTCTAAATTATTCTTCGACACCACGTAAATATCGTGACACAGCTTGAACTGAAATCGTAAACATATCATCACGACTGTGCTGCGCAGGGGTAGGCATTGCAATAGGACCTTGTCGAATGCGTGACGGACTTACATAAGTACCTATTGACCAGACTCAGTTGCTGATGTTTAACGTTTAGGCAAATAGATCCTTCCTAACTGGTATGGAAGAGGTTTTAGTTCCAGAGCAGGTTGATTTCAGGCTTGTGTAAGTAATGAAAACTTAAAAAAATACGCCTATTACATATATGCCATTGTAAAATCTGACAAGACAATGCTAAACTGAAGAACAAATGAACCGAACAATGCTATTATTTATTGAATCAACAAGCATTATCATAACACTTTTTGGATAGATAGGTAGATACCTACTCGGTTAGGAAGTTCATTGACTGCTAATGCCAATGTGTTTGTTTTTAGTCGCTTCTTATAGTTAGTTCTCATTTTGTTTTAACTACCTACTTATTTTTGCTATGTCTTTTGTGTGCACTAAATAAATGATTTATCTATCTATTTATAAATAATAATATCATATTAATAGCGGCCGCTTGGGTCGATCTTTAGGTTAAGCCGTGCTTGCCTAGGTTAATGGTCTGTGGATGGGTTACCACCCATCATCTTCTTCTTCGTGTCGATGATTCTCATTGTTGTTGTTTTAAATTTGTTTCGACCAGAACTCAGCCACGTCGCTTCGGACAGGTCCCTTAGAGTGCAGGTGGAGTTAGACAAAAAGCATGTCAGGAGGTGGGCCATATGGTTTGAGACGAGGCTCCGCAGTCGCACTCAGCTTTATCGGAATACCCCCACCGGACAAAGTTTAACCTGCAAATTACATACCAAGTTTCCTCCGTGCCCCGGAAAGCACGTTAACCACTTGGTCCCGGCTGTCATTTGTAGATCTTTGACAGTCGTTACAGGTAGTCAGTGACCCAAAAGGTGTGATAACCAGTCTTACCAAGGGGTATCGTATTACCCAGTACTAACTGGGTTGTGGAGGTTAGATAGGCAGTCGCTCCATGTAAAATACTGTTATTCAGCTGCATCCGGTTAGACTGGAAGTCGACCCCAACATAGTTAGAAAAAGGCTAGGCAGATGAGATGATGAACGGATGTATTACCTCTGCATAAACATTCGTATATAAATACAAAACATTCATTGTTACCCATTAGGGCTTCTTCTTTATTTTATTTTATTTTATTTTATTTTACAGTTTTAGGAAAACTTACAGCTAAAAATTTACACACTATTAAGATTTAAAAAAAAGTAAGGCCAATTAAAAGTTTTCACCGATAGAAAAGAGCTTATAAACAAAAACAAAAATATTTACGAAGGCAGACAGTGTTTGTAAAGACTAACTAAGAAAAAAAGTGTTTCAAAAAGCGCGAATTGCATTCAATTAGTTGACATTATCAAAAAAGAAATTACAAAGAGTCCTTTTTAATTTTGAGATGCTAGTACTGAAAATGTCGATGTCGACGCCCTGGCCAATTGCATTATATGTATGACTAGCTCTTATTAAGTATGAGTTTCGTCTGTATTTTGTTCCTACCACAGGAGTATGCAATAGACGGGTATTGCGCCGAAAAGTAGAAGGAATCCGCAGTCCAATTTTGCTCAGCAGTTCGGGAAGCTCGGTTGAACCGTTGGCGATTCTAAATAAAAACGCCAAGTCAGCAATTCTTCTACGTTCAGAAAGAGGAAGTAGATGGAATCTTTTACAGCGAAGGAGATAAGTGGGAGAATAAGTTTTAGACCGGAATTGAATATACCTCAAGAATTTTCTTTGTATGCCTTCCAATCTGTTTATGTATAAGTTGTAATTGGGATTCCAAACTTGAGAGGCATACTCAAGGTGACTGCGAACAAAAGTACAGTAGAGAATTTTAATGGTTTTGATGTTCCTGAACTCGGACGAGACTCTCAAAATGAACCCTAGTGATTTTGATGCTTTATTAATGATTTGTTCCACGTGTTGATCAAATAATAATTTTGAATCAAATACTACACCCAGGTCTTTGACTGTGCTAACCCTAGCAAGGGATCTGTCTAAAAGTTTATAGTCAAATATGATAGGTACGGGCTTCCTAGTGAAGGAGCACACGTAACACTTGGAAACATTTAAATGTAGCTTGTTAGTCATGCAGTAGTACTGAAACCTGTCTAGGTCCTCCTGCAATGATAGAGCATCTGACAAGGTGGATATCTTAGACATAATTTTCATGTCATCCGCGTATAGAAGAATTTTAGAGTGAAGGAAGCAAGAATCAATATCATTGACGAATAAATTGAATAAGAGCGGCCCCAATAAAGATCCTTGGGGAACTCCAGATGGAATACGCATTGACCTTGATGAATACCCATTCAGCACAACAGTCTGGCACCTGTCCTCCACATATGACTTAAACCAACGGAAAAGATTACCCCTAATGCCCATCGATAGAAGTTTCCGCATGAGAACTTCGTGATCAATTCTGTCGAAACATTTGGCATAGTCCGTATAAATGACGTCGATTTGGGAACGATTAGACATAGCCTCTGACAAGAAGTCACTACAGAGAACGAGGTTTGTAGTAGTTGACCGACCACCCAAGAATCCATGCTGGTGTTCACTGAAACTGAGCCTGAGAGCAGAGTAAACTTGCCTGTACACAATTTTTTCTAATATTTTAGCAAAAACGCATAACTTGGATATCGGCCTGTAGTTGTCCACGCAGTTTCTCGGTCCCTTTTTATGAATAGGAGTAATATAAGCCGATTTCCATATAGCCGGCATAACCCCGGTATTCAGAGATCGCCTGAATAGTATTGTTAGAGGGACCGAGAGACTTGCAGCACAGTTAAATATGAAAACCGGCGGGAGCTTGTCCGGACCAGCAGATTTATTCAAGTCCAGGTGCCTTAGCAGTTTCATAACTTCGTCTTCACAAACCTCGATAGCGGCAATATCGTAAGGACTGTAATCAGTCCGCTCACTGATAAGATGATATTCCGCACTACTCTCAGAGCTGGTGGATTCACAAAAGTTTGACAGAAAGTACTCGCCAAAGAAGTCACAAATTTCTTCACCATCGCTAGACGAGCGGTCTCCAAACCACAGCAC
This sequence comes from Xestia ashworthii, assembly GCA_950022955.1. Taxonomy (NCBI): domain Eukaryota; kingdom Metazoa; phylum Arthropoda; class Insecta; order Lepidoptera; family Noctuidae; genus Xestia; species Xestia ashworthii. The sequence goes on from OX465570.1 coordinate 19,598,116, forward strand.
AGAAGGGTAGGAGTTGTTTTGTTTTTTTGATTTTATGTAGCTCCAGAAGGCTCGAGGGTTGTTACGAATAGCAGTTTCTACATTGGCCATGTAATCATCAAACATGGTTTTCTCCAAATCCTTTGCACGTTTCCGTAACAATACAAAAGATTGGTAGTCCGAATCGTTCCCATACTTTTTAAATTTAGCGTGGAATTTCGATTTTTCTTTAATAATTTTTACTAACGGAGTCTTGTACCAGAGGGGGTATTTCGACTGGGAAACAACTGTTTTCGTTGGAATGTAAGTTTTGTGTACTTTATATAAAACATCATAAAAGAATGCTACGGCGTCATCCAGTGACCTATGGCCCAACTCGAATTGCCAGTCAACAATGTTAAGATCATCTTTAATTGCTGCATAGTCAGCAGAGCGATACAAGTATTTAACATAGGGACGAGCTGGCAGACTATGCAGCTGAACAAAGTCCGCCGTGATACATAAAGCGTTGTGGTGCGGATCTTCAGGAACTAGGGGATCAATGCAGCAGGAGACAGATACTTCGGTGTTGGAAAACACCAAGTCCAGAATCTTATTATTTTTGTTAGGGTGACAGTTGTACTGCAACAGGTTACATGCGTTAATGTTGTCAAAGAAAGTGGATTGGACCACACCACTCAGGTTTGTGGGGTGGAGAGAATAACCATCACCTGCAGGGACCCAGGTTATATTGGATTGGTTAAAGTCACCCAGGACAATAAACTTGTCAACCGGGTGCTCCATTATAATATTTGTCAAATTATCAGAAAAGTTACCCAGCTGAGTTGTTAATGAGTTACCTAGGTTCTGAGAGCAAATATAAACAACGCATATATGCATTTTGTATGTTGTCCTGGGTCTTTTTTGTTGCAGGGTTAATGTGACCCATAGGTCTTCTGCCGATGACTGCCACTCGCCGCGCGCATGAGCCACAATCTGACGCCTAACGGCGATTAAAACCCCCCCACCCATAGTCTGACCTGTACTAGTATAATCCCGGTCCCGTCTCCATACCATATATCTGTCGTCAAATAATTCGGAATCGGAGATACCATCAGTTAGCCAAGACTCAGTCAAGCAGATAACATCAAAATCATTAGCACATATATTTCTGTAGAAAGCACCTGTTTTAGTTCGCAGTCCCCGGACGTTCTGATAAAAAATGCTAATAGGTGCCATTATAAGTCATAAAAAACACTAGAGTAAGTATGGAAAAAAGAATAAAAGGCACATTCAATCCGTTAAAATAGTATTGTTTTAAGTATTGAGAGATGAAAACAAGCAAGGCAAATAAAACTTTATCTCCATACAAACAAGGTCCGTAGAGCATAGTACATATTATATGAAAGGTAAGAAATAAAAAATAATTATTGTAAGGTAGACTGCTACGTGTCAGTAAGCAATACACATCTTTAAGATAACGAGTGGAAGATTTAAAGTCGTAATAGCAATAATGTACAAACTGGTTAAAAACTAGCGATAAGCAAACAAAAGGACGGCGAGAAAGGAATGCGTAGAAAAAACGAACAACTGTGGTTCTCAAACTTAATGAGGCGGAGTGAGCGATGTTGAACTTACCCGGACGTTGAATCGACATTCTCAGTACAAGAACTTTTAAAATAAGAACTTTTTTAAGTCTTGCTCCGTCTTGATGTGGAGTTTTGGAGATGTAAAGTTTTTTCGAAGAAAAATCTTGCAGCCCGTGACCCAAACGTGCTCAAAACCACGTTCTTTGGCTCGTGCTTTGGTCTGGTTCAGGAGAATTTTATTATCTAGCGTAAGATGATCATTTACGTAGATCCTGTTCGTGCCTTGCAGACCTAGGTGAGCAGCATTTAAGGTTTTGTGCTTTTTCGCCGCAGAAACAAAGTTATTTTTGCTGTAACTATTATGCACCGAACAAATTATATTTTTATGAAGTGGATCACTACGCATTGGAATTCGGGCTATGTAGTTGATCTGCTCCTTGGGTATATGACATCCAATAACATCCCCGATTTTAGCCATTATTGAGAATAAGTTTTCATCGCTAGTTATTGGCACTCCTTTGATTTCGATGTTGTTCATCCTGGACCTCTGCTCACCCTCCCTTTGAAGGAACTCTAATTTAGTAATGCGGTCCTGCAACTTTGAGATGTCATCTTTGGTCTTCTTCATTGAATCAATATCCTGCTCCAGAGTTGTTACTTTGCAGGTCAGCTCATCCATTTTGTTACTAACAAACTGCAGCGACGACTTCACCTCTGAGAATTCTACCTTTAAAGTCTTGAGCTCGATAAGTTCGTTTTGCACAGCTTTGACGCTCGCGACAAGGGCTGGCAAGGCTTCCATTTGTGAAGATAGCCGCTTGAGCTCAGTTATGATTGTTTCCGTATCTACTGGCGAGTTCTTGTCGGAATCAGCTCGGGGACTGGATACGGCTAGCGTTGATAATTTGCAACTGCTACACTTCCATGTAGTCTTGCGGTCTCCTAGTCTTCTCCATCCTGCTTCCGTGATGCCTGAGCAGGGGAAGTCGAACTGCCCCATACACATAGTACATGTTGCGCCGTCTCTCGCTTCCACATCACACCGTTTACAAGTAAACATCTCGGAAAGTTTGAGAAACTCAGCTGTGTGGTCGTACGGTAAGTGAGTCACCAATTCGTCGCCAAGTAGCAGGAACCAAGTAAATGCGCGCGCGTTCGGTTTGCTGTCTACCGACGTACTGATATCGATACTGTGATCTGATTATCACGTGATCAGTGCCTAACCTCTGTCAGAGTATTTTTTGCCGTCCAAAGGCTTCTGAATTGGCTTTACCTAACCTTACCTACCTTTAAATATCTCTGAGGCATGCTGGTTTTCAAACGATGTTTTCCTTCACCGAAGCAAGTGCTATGCTCGGAGTTTGCTTGCGTGATCGAATCAGAAATGAAGACATCCGCAAGAGAACCAAAGTTACCGACGTAGCCCGAAGAATTGCCAAACTTAAGTGGCAATGAGCAGGGCACATTGCACGCAGAACGGATGGCCGATGGGGCCGAAAATTTTGGAGTGCCGACCGCGAACCGGAAGATTTTGTGTTGGAAGGCCTCCCACTAGGTGGACAGATGATCTGGTTAGGGCTGCGGGAATCCGCTGGATGCGAATCGCACGGGACCGGTCAATGTGGCGACACTTGGGGGAGGCCTATGGCCAGCAGTGGACGTCTTTCGGCTGAAATGATGAAGCAAGTGATAATATTATTCAATACGCACGTGAATCCGAATAATCCGAGGTGCGTTCCTTGGGTTCGAACTCGAAAGTTCGAGACCTATGACTTGGCAGACCATTGGTCTTTATTAGGGCTGAAACATAGGTTTAAATAAACCTAGATCGGCTAAGTCACATTAGGAACCTTTAGTTTTTTTTTGCAACTGTAACCTTCTACAAAGTGCAAACAAACCCTCTACGAAACCATTACCACTTGTATTTCTGTTTGCATCCTCGTTTTTCCAATGAATAACCTACCTTTTATAGTACATAGTACATTTTTAGGGTTCCGTAGCCAAATGACAAACAACCTAACTTGATTTTCTTTCAATGGCTTAAAATAATCCAAAATAATCGCAATTTCCAAGCAGCCTTTCTGTCCGACCTCGACACTGCCCTAACCTTCGTGATACTGACCTCACAATTACTTATACAAGTTACTGCAGGTCGTGACAATGTTACTACACTGGACTTGACCTACCGATAATAAGGAAAAGACAGGTGATGAGATGTCTTTTTCATACGGACGAACTGTGCTCAAGATTATAAACAGGATGAAATTTTACAGTGCCAAAAGAAACGAACCTGCATTCACACAAGTGTGGCAAGCGAATTTTCGAAAATCTGTGAATGCAGATTTGTTTCTTTATAAAAATATAGGAATGTTTCATTTGCGTAAAAATTCTATCTCCAGTATTTAGAGTACTTTCCCTCCAGGTGGCATTGAAAAATTCCATCCTGTATTAGAAACTTCTCAGCTCTTCCTCATTTTCTTTGCTGATTTACTTCAGCAAAGTTAAATTGCACTATTTTGTTTCCGCAAGGCTGCCGCGTTGGCACAAGTGTGTGGGTTCGCTTTCCAAGTTAGACAGTGTTTTTCTATCAGGCAAGTATTTATTTTACCAAAGTAAATTTCATAATGTCGTAGTTAATAGGCTTCTTCTTTCCGGGGAAATATACAGGGTGATTGGTAATTGGGTGCAGGCCTTGAAATGGGACTGACCAAGACCTTATTTGCAACAATTTTGACCCGATACTTTGGGGTCAAAACTGGGTGGTTTTTGAGAAAACGAACTTCTGTTCCATCTTTACACCATAAAGTGCCGATTGTGAGAATTATGCGCCACTCAGGATGTTAAACTGATACTTTACTGATAGCTCATAAACGAATGTATGCTCCGAAAACGAATTTATCAAAACATTACATCTGCCTTTGGAAAATAGGTTCCATAAAGGTCATTTTCTGAAAAATTCTTCAAAGTTTTCTTGTTGTTCGAGGCCGGTGTCTCAAAATAAATGTATGACACTTGTCGAGCAAATTACAGAACCGAATTTGTTGTCAAAAATTTTTCAGAACATGACCATTATGGTGCCTATTTTCCAAAGGCAAATGTACTGTTTTGATAAATTGGTTTTCGGAGGATAGGTAGGTACATTCATTCATGAGCTATCAGAAAAGTATCCGATCACCTGTATAGGGGGGAATACATATAATAAGGGATTAATGGTCAAAGATAAGAAAGATTATTTATTTATTTATTAAGGCTCTATGCAAAGTTGTCTTGGTGATCATAAAAAAAGTCAAATCGTCAATAATTTTCTTGTCTACGGTTCTTGACAGATGTCACCGTTACGTTTGAACTTTCGATAGTTTTGTCAATATTTATAGCGAGATTATAATTTTATTTGTTAATTATTGGTTTAGAATCGCGAATTATAATATATTTGTGTGCGAAATATATATGGTGATATGAAATGGAATCAGGTTTAACGGGAAATCGTGAGAATTTGACATGGTTTTAATAATTATACGAACATTTAATGTGTTTTAGATATGTTTTGTTGATATGTTTGTTTTATTTATAAAACATATCATTTAACGAAGAATTAAACAAGATTTTTATGAAGAAATATGGTTAGTATCCCATCATAATACGTATTTAGTATTTGTATGGCCAGAATACAATGTAGTCTTTCTTACCGTTTCAGTCTGTAAGTACCTACTTAGTTAAAATTACCGTTAGCATACCGCACGCTCGTGCCCTCCACGCCAAGTCACGATTTCACCAACTATTTTGTCACATATTTGTGTCGTTTGACGTACAGGGCACGTGCTGGCTTGTCACGTATATGTGACTACGGCGCGCGGCGGTTAAAAGGTTAAATGTGGTTGAATTATTCAGTATCTTTCTACATTTATTCTCTTGTTACCAGGGCTGTGGGCCTGTGGCTAGATTGACAGCACTTGTTACCATCGGCGACCGCTGGAATCAATCCTTCAAAGTCAAAGTCAAAATTATTTATTTGCAATAAATGTGGTACAAAAGATGGTAGAATAAATATGTAGTGCAATGACACATTTCGCCATAAAATTGGCATGCAAACATTAAAGTATAATTAGATGCTAATTTCAAAATACATTTATAACTATATGTGAAACAAACCTTAAATTAGAAACTTATGTGTTTATGCCAGTGTGTTTATAAGTTACTCTCAACACGAAACAAAAAAAGCAAACAAAGAAATTGTTATCAGAAGATTACACAACAACAAAATATTTACACAAATTTTTTTTAATATACAAACACAACAACTAACTAAGACCAGTGTGTTTTAAAATTACTCAACACAAAAACAACAAAAAATATTAAAAACATTAAAACAAACAAAGATATTTTTTAATAGAACGAACCAAAAAATAAAAAAATTAAATACAAACACAACATATTATTATAATTTATGTTATTCTCTACAATACATTCCGGTAATGGTAAGATTGACAATTGGATTTTTTGAGAAATTCAGTTATGGAATAAAAACTATGTGAAATAAGCCATTTTTTCAGAACTATGCAAAATTTTCTGTAGGGAAGATCCGTAATAAAGTTAGGTAGAGAGCTTCTGCAAAGCTCGTACTCGAACTTTTTCCTTGTTCAATATTTATCGTCCACTACTGTAAATAGAATACCTATGATCCGTATATAGGACCTGACCTCTACCTATTTGTATTTCAGCGGTGGACTTTATTAAAAATATTAACTTTCCTGAATTTATGATAATGCCTTCCGAAGGTATTAACATAAATTCAGGAAAATTGTTGCTCATAAACTAGTGATTGGTAAATGAGTATTTAACAAACAATGTACTTACTATTACGTAAGACGCCAAAACAGTCAACTGGTCAATTATTATTAATCATGCATTTTATGTTAATTGTAGGTTCGTGGTTCGTTCCTACAATAATTTGACAGTTGCTCCATGTAGGTATAATACTAGTATTCAGCTGCATCTGGTTAAACTGGAAACCGACCCCAACATAGCTGGGAAAAGGCTAGGCAGATCACAATCTTATCTTACTTTCTTACTACCTACTACTTACTATAAAAGCACAAGATTGTGTGGTTGTGTTGTTACTCCCTCACGCAAAAACTATCTGACCAGATTTGGATAAATTTTGACACACAGATAGTTTATGACCTGGATTGACACATTTATAGAAAAATAGTATCCCGGTAGTATCGATCCCGTCACCGTGGGATAATTACCAAACTTGGCGTGGGCTATGCCGCAGGCAAATTGTAGTAACATAATTATATTCAGAATATTCACGTCATGATACCTGGTTAAAAATCGTTAGTCGAAACAAACAAACAGGTCGAAAGTACATCTATTTGTGTCTTCAAAGAGCACCTATATATAGGGTGACTGGTAATTAGTGTACGAAACTTTAACACGTAATTGTGCTCATATCAGCTGTTCAGTACATTAGGCGAACATAAATGTACTGAACAGCTGATTTTTTTTTTCGCGATTCCGGCTTTGGTCCCATAGTAAAAGTTGTTTGTTATCATGAGCACAATTACGTGTTAAAGTTTCGTACACTAATTACCAGTCACCCTGTACCTATACATACAGTTCTCTGTCATCAGTACCGATCGCATTGTTTGTTTGCAGCGCCCGGGGACGCTTGCTTGTGACTTTGTGATAGTTTCAGTGGTGGACATTCTCCTGCACTTTCACGTGCAGTGTAAAGTTCAAACGTGTCTGTAGGCTGTTATTGGTAGTGTCGTAATTATATGATAGCCATTTCAGTAATTATACGGCGTGCTTACTGCTGGTATCAAATATAGTTTTTGCATTTTTTTGAATGAAGAGTAGAGGAAGGCCAAGAAAACGATGTATGGATTGTGTAAGGATGATTTGGCTAGAAAGGAGTCTGTCTTTTTCAACCGACTTCCAAAAAAAAAGAGACAAAAAAACTAAATTAATCAAACAAAGGTCACCGACTTCTGAAGCTTTTTTTCTGAAGTTATTTTTCACTTTTTTGTTTTCTCTGAAGTCGGTTTTGTTTTTTGTAAAAAAGTTTTTTTAAACTTTCACGATCAGAACACATTATAAAACATATAGAAATGGGTATTTATCGCGAATTTTACCTTTAATCCCATTCATCCCTTCAATTCCTTTTATCTTTTTTTATTCGCGATTAGGTACTACCCGTTTCCATATGTTTTATATAAAGGAGTCTGTCTGATGAGATGACGAGTACCTACCTAAAAGAGAAATATGGAAGAAGAAGACTTGCTGCGACTGCTGAGTAGGAGGTCCTGGGCTCGATTCCCAGGTCGGGCAAAGTGATGCTAGGTTTTCCATCAGGAATTTTTCTCCGCTATAATAATTACTACTTTTTAAAACTAATTTTTCTGGCGCTATTGTTATATACCTCTGTCCTGGACCTTTTAGGGATTATTAATGAATGGACTGGTGTTATTTTATGTTACTATTTTAGTAAATTTGATATAAAACTACTTATTGGTGCCTGTCTGATGTCTGATGTTCAGTCTATCATCATTCAAACATTGTCTATCGTTGTTTTTTCTTATTTAATAATATAACATTCTTTTATATGGTCAAGTGCTACAGCTTGTGAGCCCCATAAAATGGATTAAGTCGTACCACAACAATAATTTATTTAACATAAAACATGACACATGGCATACTAATGTAACATTCATAAATGTAAGTATTACGTTTTCCTCGTCAATCAGAATTGACTGAATTTTATTGACCATACCAACGCCTTGACGACTGTTTACCTCAATAACTTACGTTTTTAAAGGTTTTTCTGAGGTTAGCTCCTTACCTATACATGCATAATATGATTTTTCTGAGGTGAACAGCTCTTAGAGTCAAGCTAAGGTATTAAGTTTTGGTCAAAAAGAGGCGAGTCTCGCACGGGATGAGGGAGAAAATTCAACTTTTGTGCTTTGGTAACTTTTGGTAATAATTGTTTCAAATTATTTGTTTGGAGGTGTTCATGTTCAAGCAGGCTGTGAAGAAGATGGATGAAAAAAAGTTATTATGTAGTGCAGATGAGCATGTTGAGGTGGATGTGAGGCTTGTCAACTGAAAAAGTCCGCAGTTAGATTATCAAAAAATATTTGACTTGTATTTTTCTTTTGTCACGTACTTAAACCAAAATTGACGAAGATACGACGCTTTTAAAATTCTCAATACGTCACGCCGTGGTAGTTTTGAGTGCGTTCTGACGTCACAAGCCCCCACTTCCGAGTTTTGATGCGTTTTATCTTAGACAATATTCATTGATTTACAAAAAAATACGTGTCCTTTATTTTCAATTACTCTAATTGACGGACTAAATAGATTTGCAATTTTTTGATGTTGGACACTAGCCTATTAGTATTTTAGAGGAAGTTTGAAAGTAGCACCAGTTACAGAAAATTTGAAAGGGAATCGACTGTCTTGATAGCTATCAATATACCTAAGGAGAGGGACATGATATAATGTGATGAGGAGGAAAGTAACGCATGTGATTAAAAGAGTGATGTATAAATTGAAATGTTCACGGATGGAGGGGGAGAGAAAGACCAGGGAAAGTATGGATGGATTGTGTATATTGCTATCATCCACCCTTTTTAACCACCACAAATGATCATGATTATTAAGGCGCAGATACATGACTTTTAGTGATTTTAAATTGATCATCACGTCTAAACTTCTAGTCTAATTTATTTGAAAAAAATATATGTTTTATTAGACCATTTCTTTCATAATTTGATATGTGAAAATGTGAAGAAATATTTTTATAACTTAGTGTAATTAATTTGTAAAGCAATGTCTAACGCGGCAAAAAAAACGATCATCACGCAAAAACTATCGGGCGTGTTTGCATGAAACTTAGATCATTTCAAAGACAATTGAATGCCCTTTATATTAGTATACGGTTTTTATCCGTATTGTGTTTGATAAATCAAGGTGGGTTGTTTTTTCGAATAATCTTGGTGCGCATTGAAGCGGGGCTCCTCGGGGCGACGGGCAGCAGTGTATCGCTGACCACTCTCACGCACGGGTATACGCTATTGCTAAACTTCTCCCACTCGCTCAAGGTCGTTGGCGTGAGGTAGCCCCTTAATACCATTCTTGCATCAAAATGCATAGCAACACAAACTACTACTAGGTAGATGTACATACATATTTAAATATTATTGATTTACGTTCGGAGGCAGGTAGACAGTCCAGTACATTAGGTTACTGTGTCGCTGCGGGTAACGCGGCCAAGGGCGTCGGAGTAAGGGTTGTTTTGATAGTAAAATAAATTGTTTAGGTACGTACTATACGGGCTTTGAGATTGTTAGCTTGTTAAGAGTTTATTTTTGTACCCTAGTCACATTCTTTATTATAAGTATCTATGCTAGTCACTGAGTGAACAAAACGTTTATGACCTTTGAAATAAATAAACCATCTTTTTAGTTCGATTCGACTGCCTCGTTGGTCTTGTGGTCGCAGGTCGACAGCGGAGTAAGTGTGTGTGGTCCTGGGTTCGATCCATGGGTCGGGAAAATTGTCATTGGGTTTTTCCATCAGGAATTTCTTGTAGACACGGAGTCTGGATATGCCTTACATGGAATTTAAACATGTAGGTACACCTTGCTTTGCCTAACACTTCGGGTATGACGCACTTATGTTATATCCATACGTTGCAGCGAAAGTGTAATCAAAATCAAAATCAAAGCATTTATTTCAAGTAGGCCAATAACAGGCACTTTTGAATTGTCGAAACAAAGATGAAAATTAAATGTAGCTACAGTCCCAGTCACAAGACATAAAAACTGTGAAAGTACTGTAGTTGCCCATTCCCTAGCGTAGATCTCTATGGAGAAGAACGGGCAAGAAACTCCATGGACACTCTTTTAAATCAAAATATTGTTACAAAATCTTGGTTACATCATTCATGTTGAGATGGTATATTATGTGAGAACAATGTAGCAAGATGTGCACGTTAAAAGTGTCCATAGCAAAACAAAAATAAAATACAACTCAAAAACAAAATAATTCAAATAAACCATGGCGACTAAGAGATGACCAGTCACAACTGACAGCGCCCGTTCACGCACATGACGCATGGATCAGCACCATTCAGCTCAACCATTTTGAAGGGAACTAAATGGTCCGACACACGCGCCACCATCAGCGAGACATTTGAGTGAGCATGACATACTCTCAACCGCCAGGGCACATTCAAGTCAAGAACTGCCGTAGGTTTCCAGTGAATGATAGCTTACTAGTACATAGTACTCACACAATATGGGCTATGCGATTATATAATACTAACATTGAATCTATACAATGCAAAGTTAGTTAAGTACAATCTTCAGCAGCTCCAACTATACCATATAATGCTATCAATTTTTGCGCCCCTGTCCATGTGGAGCAGGACCAGCATTAAGCCAAGCATTTTTATCAGCGATATAATCGCCCAACTTGTAATATGCTTTTTTACATAGTGTGCGTTTAATGCATGTTTTAAATTTCGTCTCATTCAGTTCAAGAATACTTTGTGGAATTTTATTATAGCATCTCAAACAGTACCCCATGAAAGATGAGTCTACTTTAGCGAGTCTAAAGCCTGGCTGAACTAATTCGTCCCTATTTCTAGTACTGTAATTATGTCTGTCACCTCTTTTACCAAAAAGATGCAAATTTTTTCTAACGTACATTATGTTTTCGTAAATGTATTGACAATGTACCGTCATAATGCCAATATCCTTAAACAGTTCCCTTAGAGAATCGCGCCTACGAAGATTATATATAGCTCTGATGGCTCTTTTCTGCAGAATAAATATAGACTCAATATCTGCAGCCCGTCCCCATAGCAAAATACCGTAAGACATTATACTATGAAAGTAACTAAAATAGACCAGTCTAGCGGTATCTACATCAGTGAATTGACGGATTTTTCTAATGGCATATGCTGCTGAACTTAAGCGCCCCGCAAGCGATGTTAAATGAGAACCCCATTGTAGCCTTGAATCAAGCGTAAGCCCCAGGAAAACCGTTTTATCTACGAATTCAAGTTTCTCATTATTCAATAATATATCACAATCACTACCCTTAACATTCGGTAAAGCAAATCTTATGCATTTGGTTTTTTTTTCATTTAATACCAAATTGTTTGCTGTGAACCAATTTTGGACCTGAAGTAGGGCATTATTCACGTCATCTAAATTTTGTGCCCGTCTGTTTATCTTAAAAATTAAGGAAGTGTCATCAGCAAACAACACCATATTTTGAGGTTGGTTTTTCAATAAATAGGGTAGATCATTTATATATACTAGAAAGAGGAAAGGTCCCAATATTGAGCCTTGTGGAACCCCCATTTTTATTTTTAAACCCTGTGAATTAACACCATTTATCTGAACATGTTGTTGTCTATCATTCAAATATGATCTTACCAAACTAAGTGCAAGTTTACCCAGTCCGTAATGCTCAAGTTTCAAAAGTAATGTGTCGTGATTTACGCAATCAAACGCTTTGGAGAGATCACAAAAAATTCCTATGGCATCTTGGGACTCTTCCCACGCAGTAAATATGTGCTTTAATAAGGTTACACCGGCGTCAGTTGTACAACGTCCCTTGGTGAAACCATACTGTTGATCATGTAAGATTCTGTTGGTGTTAAAATGATAGAGCATTTGATCAAGCATTACTTTTTCAAAAACCTTGCTAAAAACTGGCAACACGGATACAGGTCTATAATTGTTAGTATCTTTACTGTCCCCGGATTTGAAAAGAGGTATGACTTTACTGTATTTCATTAAATCAGGGAAAACTCCTTGGTCTACACATAGATTAAAAATTAAAGCTAAGTATGGGGCTATTGTCTCAAGTATGGATGTACAAACTTTGATAGACATTCCCCATAGATCTTCGGTCAGTTTGATTTTTATTTGCCGGAAAGCTTTAATAACTACCATAGGGTTAATGTGTTTAAATTTAAATTCAGCCAGGCAGCCAGACACATTCGCCTTTAATAAACCCATTGAGACTTCAGGAGAGGAATTTAGAGCCTCCGTAGTTTTTAATGGTATTTCTGTAAAGAAATTTACAAATTCTTGAGCTACTTCCTGATTAGAGCTTTTAGGACCACTTGCTGTATCTAATGTGTAGCTAGTGTTACGTATTTTCTTCCTGTTAGTCTCGTTATTTATGACTTTCCAAACTGTCTTTATTTTATTTTCTGCTGTTTTGATCTTGTTGCTAATGTGCAGGGCTTTAGCAACCTTGCATGTATTTCTAAAAATTTTTGAATACTTAGCAACATACTTGTTAAAAGTTTCAGTGTTAATAAAAGGCTTAAGGCCATAAAGCTCAAATAGTCTTTCCCTACTTTTTCTGATGCCTCTAGTTGCCCAATCGCTAAATATGAATTTAGGGCAAATACTTTTTGTCTTCTTTTCAAAAGTTTTGTTGAATTCCGTGTGAACTATTGAAAAGAAACGATTATAAAATTGATTTATATTAATATCGTCATGGCTCATAACACTTAACTTGTTCTGTAGGGAAATATTAAACCTATTTAATTTGCTAGAAGTTATAGGTCTAAATTTAATCTGTACTTTTTGCAATGGTGTATTACACCTATAAGTTACAGTTTGTCCGCTATGGTCAGACGGCAAACAATTTACTATGGCTTTATCTAAGTAATCACAATCGCAGAAAACATTATCTATACAAGTAGCAGAAGATGTTGTGATTCTAGTAGGTTCAACAAAAACGTTAGTCAGGTCAAATGACTTAAAAAGATTTAATAACCGACCACTATTTGAATGTTCTTCTAAAATATTGATATTGAAATCACCACAAATTATTATAGATTTATTACTGGCTGCAAGTTTTGCCAGGACATCTTCCATTATTGATTCAAATATGGAAAAGTTTTGATAGTTTGGGGGTCTGTACACACACACAATTACATGCTTATCTAGCTCAACACAGGACAGTTCGACGCAATGTTCAACCGAGAGACCTACTATGTCATTACGTTGCTTATATTTAAAACTATTTTTAATTAATATTAGGGAACCTCCACGAAGCATAGTTTTACGATTAAAGCAGCTACCCACCATATAGTTCTCATAATTAATAAGCATTTGGTAATCCTTTAGCCAATGTTCAGTAAAACAAATAATGTCAAAGTTACTACTTTCTAAAAACAATTCAATTTCTAATAATTTTGAAGAAATGCCTTGGATATTTTGGTGGAATAATTTTAAGGTGTTCTGCTGAGGCCCTTTTTTACTAACTAACTAATGAGTTTTATAATACCAGTCTTTGAGCCTAAACTGTAACTCTCCTTGGATAACTGAAAAGTTATGTAAGTCTAGGAATTCCTTTCACATTTCAGAATACTGCTCTAGTGAACACATACAATCATTTGTTAAACCGTTTGTTACTAATAATGTGTACCTATAATAATTATTTGTTTTGTTTTACTAATAAATGTGTATAAGTGCAGATCTCCTAGGAAAGTTATGCGCTTAGGGTTTTTTTTAAGTGAAAACTTCTTTAGGCGAGTTGAGCACTTTTTGAGTGTACAAAAATCATGGAACATGCGTGACTGACACCTACCTAACGCTTCTAGCTAGCACTCGTAGCGGTAGCGGATCGGCTACGAGTTTTCACTTCTATCCGCAGTCCCCAAAAACTGACCCACGTGTTTTTTTCTATTCAGGATTACTTCGTGGCGCAACGTTCGTGCTGATTCGGGAACACGAACATTATCGAAGCTCATGCTTTGTCTGGTTTAATTGTATATGTCACCGTAAAATTGTCAAACACGTTAGATTGTAATCTCTCTAGCGAGGTTGTAAACTCTCGAGATATTGTCAACTGAACATACGGAAGTATCTCTGCCCCCACAATCGGGACTTGGGGCACCCCCACGTTAGGTTAGTTAGGTTCCTTTAAACCCTGCACCCGGAAATAGGGGCTCCGCGTATCAGAGCTCCGTCGACTACGCTTTTTAGGGGAATATAAGGTTAGGTTATATTACTCGGTATTTCTCAGGAATGGTACATTATCTTTTCATGAGAGTGGTACTAACCATTGGGCAAGGGGGACTCTTCCTTCCCTCCACAACGCGTGAGTTGACTTCGCATGCATTTCACAAAAAATAATGCGTTTTATTGTAAGCAGTATATTCGTTTGACAATATTTCGAGAGTTTACAATCTCTCTAGTTATTTTACAATCTAACGTGTTTGACAATTTTACGGTGACAAATACACTTGTATACTTTGCTGCGCGTTCCTTTGTCAAAGTCTAAGTTCTTTCCATCTCTCTAACCTCCCTCTTTCTGTCCACAGGCACAATGCGTTGGCTTCACACTGTAGCAGTAGCTTGCCTGCTGCACCTGGCTGCGCCTGCGGAGTACCTGCTCCCCGGAGACGTGGTGCCGCTCCACTATGACGTGAAGTACATCTTCGATATAGATCCTGCGACCAACTTCAGCTTCTATGGCGTTGTTGATATATTGGTGAGTGAAAAGTTTATTTTTACCAGAAGTTTAGATGGCGGATAAGATCTGGTTGAGACTCGCACAAACCACAAATGAATAGTCATAAAACAGATGAGGCCTACACTTACAAATCCCATGTAATAGGGAGCGAGCCTATTGCCATCAACCTGGCACAATATCAGACTCCGTGCTGGCTAATAAGAAACTGATGGAAAAACGCGACACGGGAATTTAGGACCTCATGCTCAACAGTCGCGATTACAAAGACTGAGCAACGAGGCTTACCAGTGCGTGGAAAAGACAAAAGCTCACCAGTGAATGATAGAACCTGATGTTTCATTCTTGTAGTTCCTTTGCGTCGCATCCGCCTAGAACTGTTCTTTTTGTACCCGGCCAGCACGTAGGTACCCAAAAGAGGATTACGATTTTAATAGGCTGTTAACGAACCCAAGCAGACATGCTTAACTTTGCGTAATTTATTTAATCACCACTGATCTCTTAACAGTAAAGGAAAACTTCCGAAGGAAACTGGCATGTCCTTGAACTGACAATTCTAAGACAAGTGAGATCACATTGAACTCGCATAGTGGATTGCGATTTATGGCCGATTCAGTCCCAGAAATGGGAAATGCCGAAAGCTTACTAAGCTTTCTTCTTAGCGTGTCGATCGCATGTCTAACTGTAAACGGAGTCAGACCAGAACTTGGCTATGAACTTAGCGTTCTCCAGTCGTTACAGGTAGTCAGCGTCCCGAAAGTCTTACAACCAGTCTTACCAAGGGGTAGTATAGTACCCAGTACGGCCAGTACTAACTGGGTTGTGGACGTCAAATAGGCAGTCGCTCCATGTAAAAGACTGGTGTTCAGCGGCATCTATTTAGACTGGAAACCGACCCCAACATAGTTAGGAAATGGCTAGGCAGATGAAAACCTTTCATTAGTTCCTGGAGTGCGCAGGCATCAGAAAACGTGAATTATGCCAACCTAAGTATCTGTATGTATCATTTTAGTAACGACCTGCTGTTTACCTTTCTATATTATAAGGAAACTTACTACTCGTGTTAACACTGTAAACCACACTATTTATAAACAAAGCTCCCTATTAGCAGTCTAGTCTAGTTTACCTATACATTTAAATACTGGTAGGTATAAGTACACTTATTTAAATCACACACATATACATACTATTAACGATTCTAGTAAAATTCCTGCAAGTGTTACATACTACTAAATCGTAAGTAATACAGAATGCATTCAATTCAAATGATACCTGTTACGCTTAAATTAATTGGAATATATTTACCTTCTAAGAGACGATGATTCATACGCAGTAAGGTTAGCAACTTACGTCAATGATTTAAACTGGATTATATATTAATTGGTGCAATTCAAATGTCATGATTCAATAAAAGGTTGCATTGAAATCTGTCCATCCGTTTATAACTGTCCCACAGCTCGGCAAAAACCTCTTCTCCTACAGAGGAGGTACGAGCACGCGGTATCTGCACGCTTGCCCAAGTTGCATCTGCGATTCCAGATTTTATAGATGTTTTCTCTTCTCTCACCGATGTATGTAGGTATGTCAGTAAGTGATATCAAAGATAAACGTTGCAAAACCCCTATTTTATAAGTTAATTGTTTAAAAATGATTTCTAATCTACTTGACTGATAGAATGATATAAGTAGCATACTAAATAAAAGGAATACAGTATAATACGACACCTTTTATGTAGTTATATCGTGGGCTGTAGGTATTAATTTCTTGTTTACGTAAAGTCCCAGTATTGCGTCCCTGGATAAGATTTATAGTGTGAAGGTAATTTTATTGGACGAGAACTCAACAACAACAATTTGTCACGGGTCGGCAGGGTTACCATTCTGCCAGTTCAAACACAAAACTTACACGAATGATAAATAACTTCATGCGTGAGAAATCGCAGTCGCAACAATAGACAACCACAGGATAAGCATAATCAACCTAGTATAATGTTCCTACTGCTGGGACACAGGGCCTCCTCTCTATGAGAGGGAATGGGCTATAATCCGCAATAGATAAAAATAAATTAACAACGTCAGCAATTCGTTTAAAAAACAAACAATGTTAGGTAAACAGAAGAAACTGTCTCATTAATATTATAGCTTTTTTCCGTTAAACTAAAATATCTTACTATAAAGTAATAAACATTATAAAAACTGATCAAAACAACTTCAATATTTATTAGCGAAACATGTGTGACCTAATAAAATCTAGATCGATACTCTATGGCCATTAAGACTATAAAAGTGTCCACCAAAATACCATAAACAATTCTATAAATAACATAGAGTTGTTCATAGACAATAGATTGTATAGCTACCGTTATTGAACGGTATGGCGGGAATTAGCATAAAAATTGTTTGGTGTCTCTCTGTATGGCCTTTTACGGTCAATCACCCATATGAATTTTAAAAAGTTCGTTTGATTTGTTTTGACTTTCTGTTATTTTATTTTGTTTTCAACAATAAACTAGCTACACGTTGCATTTTCTTTCGCGATTTCGTGGTGGATTCTGCAACATAACATCCGGTTTACCGCTTTTCTCGTCCAGTTTTCATTGTTCTGTGAGAGTCCCATGGAATAGGGGGCGAACGTTATATTACTTTACTCTATGGGGCGAGCCTTTTGCCATCAACCGAGCACAAATCCAGACTCCGTGGCTGTTACTGAGAAATCCTTGTTGGAAAAACTAAAAGACAATTTTCCAGTCCTGGGAATCGAACCGGGGACGTCATGCTCTGCACCCGTGCTTGCGATCACTAAACCAGCCTTTTGAATATTAGTATGGAAGTGAGCATAGGTATGTAGTGGAACTTCTAGTATGTAAATATTACGTAGGCGAACAACGGCAATCACTAATCATCGCGCTGAGGTCAAAGGCACAATTCTTGTGTGAATAGCTGGTGACAATTCTATTGTGACTGCCTGATGAGTATATGAGTGGTTATAGATAAGTTATGAGTGGTTGTAAAGTAAACGTGCCAGCAGTTACAAGCATGCAAGGGTTGGGACATAGGATTTAGCTTAATAAACTCTAAACACGAACGGCTGCGAGCTATGACAAAAAACACGAATAGAACACACCCGAAGAGGGCTAGGTCCGAAGGTGCAGCGTACTTAGGTACTAGGACATTTTATACATCACACAAAGAAATACCAATTTTCCTTTAGCTTTGTCCACAGTCATATAGAGATTTCAGAATTCTAATTGTCAATTTGAAAGAATCTTCAAGGGAATAAGAATGCTAACCTAACTTATTACTGATAGTTAGATAATTCTATTCCATGCTTCGTTGTAACTACACCAAAACTTCACAAATCAAATTTTTCGCCATGAATTAACGAACTTAAATGAGGTGGGGACATGGGCTGACCTTCATGGCTTCGGTGACCTGTTGCCTTACAATGTTTTTTCGTTTAACGTACATATTATTTTCAGTTAACAAGGTCGGGGTTGGGTTTCCAGGGAGCGCCTGAAATACTTCACCTCGTAAAGTTATAGTCACATGTTGCTTAAAATATTTTATAAATCTCGCATGCGGACAAGGACGAAAAGGAGTGTTTACCACCAGTAAATGTTACTTGTTATTACTTATGTCATAAATTATATTTATGGAGTTTTGTCACATAACATAATATTATGCTTTGGGGGACACAAGGCGTCAAAAAGTCAATAAAGCAAAATGACCTATTATCAAAACGTATTTGTATTGTTGAACTAGGCAGTAAACGCATCGTTTACTGCCTAGTTCAACAATAATAAATAGTCCCCGCCACATTTCGATTCATCGCTCTACTTTCACTGGGTTTAACTATTTAAAGTTCATGAATTGTGCCGCCTAATTGAAATTCAGAAAGAGTCGTCACAAAATGGTTTTCTCTGTCGTGTGTATGTTCTGATTTTTCGACAACTTTTAAGTGTAGGTGTTTCTGCTGACGCGGACGTACTATTGATTTAAAACAAATTAATTTAATACCCACACATGCTTTATTACAAGCGGGTAGATACTTCATTAATATGTATATGACTATCTATATGTATACTTCAATAATCTTGATTCGGAAATCATTGGTTGGTTTGATAGAATGTGTGGCATTTAAAGCCCCTATTGCGTAAAACTAAGCAAATTGAAATCAGCAATAAAATTTTGACGACTTATGTTCGTTCTTGGTTGCTCAACCACTAACCCTGAAGTTGAGAGCTAGCAGAATTCATACGTTACACAGTGCAACTTCACAGAAATGTATTTTTCATATATTTTTTGTACTCTTTCACGATGCTGTCCTATTTGACCCAAAGGTTGACTGAGGTTGTGGCATTAAGTCCGCCTAAGTGCCACTCTTGTACATGAAGTTTAAATAAATAAATAAATAATTTTGCAACATTTTAAACTGCCTGATAAATACACACTGTCGGTTTTGATTGCATTCATATTATGATACTTTTCCAACAAAGCAATATAAATGGCTAATAATTTCCAACAGAAAATAATATGATCAATGGGACAATGATATAAAGGCGAGATATGAGGAATTAAAAATTTCTATAGAAAATTTATTTTTCTCATAACTCTTGTTTAAATCAGTATCCATTCAAAATATGTGTTTGGGAACCTATATATTCTGCAATACAATCGAAATAAATACACACTACCTTAAGAATATGTTTGATTTACAAATTATTTTGGTAAATATTACGTTTGTATGAAAAACGCATGCTCCGCAAGCCTCTTACTGTCCAGCCATATTTATTTTAATTTATTTATCTATATTCATACTCAACATTTTCCTAACTTTATTTACCACATAGTCCCCTTATAATTAATTAATATTATATTACTTAGCAATCGCCAATCCACCTTGAGCACGCATGGGGATCAATGCGCATGCTTTTTTTACGTGAGAAGAGGCCTAGTGACAGCTTTAGGATAGTACGAGTATTATTACTTTTATTCTAAAAGGGAACTTTCTTCTTGTGCTCGGCTAGTGCGCTTTAGTTGTAATTTAAACCATCAATTTGTTCACCTCACCGCAACGCTACGCGCGCACTAATTGCCATGCGCAAGAGAACGCCTACACAAGACCGGAATGACAAACTTTGTCGAAGGTTTTCCTCTAGACGCTCTTGTATAGACGTTATACACCAAGTATCTGTATGTAGGTATGTAGGTGCTGTGTTTGTTTACCGACAACTTTTAAATTAACTTGTGCACCAAGATTATAAAAGGCTTTTGGAGGTCCTAGAACAAAAATTGAACCGTAAACGAACAACTTTTAAAAACACCGTATCCGTAATTTGAATACTAAAGTATTCAAAGTTGGCAGCACGAACGGACAGGCTTATTCCTGAAATCCCCCCTAAAGGTCCCCCTAAGGGGGAAAAGTGGAATCTAAAAAGAAAAGTCTACAATTCCCCCCTGACAACCATAAAAACGTCTAAAGTTGGCGTAAAACCAAAAATAAAATGTAATATTCTTTCATGTTAGTTACTGTACCTACCGATAAACACATCATGCCTGAAATCATTGCACAGGAATTTCTAATTAGCCCAGAGTCCGCATTCGGGCCCGTTTGATGGCAATACCCTAGTAGCAATTGCCGTTGGCTTCCTTATGCCAACAGTTGGGAATGTATTGGCAGACGGTTAGTTGTTCCGCCAACCTAAACTTAAAATAGGCCCATTGTCATAAACATGCACTATTTGCCCAACGAATAGCCAACAAAGGGCCTTCTGTTACTATTCCTACTGTTGGGTGATTTTTGCAGGGATTTCAGTTATTATAACACCATTGGGCCAACTAACGACGGGCCTGCTGCATCTATTCCTACTGTTGGGAGATTTTTGTAGGGATTTAAATTACTAAAACAAGATTGGGCCAACTAACGACGGGCCTGCTGCTTCTATTCCTACTGTTGGGAGTTTTTTGTAGGGATTTAAGTTATGAAAACAACTAACATCGGTCCAACTTAAACCTTTCAATGGGTCTGTTAGGGATGATACGTATATACTGGTACACCCAGTATGAGCTTACTAGTACTCTCTTAACTCTTAGTATCTCTTAGATTTACGAAACATATTTTTTATATTTTTGTTTATATTTGAGATTTATGGTTTATATTGTAAACAAAGTGCAAAATTGAAAATTAAGGATAATTTAAGAAGGACATTCCGTCACTAAATGTCCTTGGTGGGCGGTATGTTCATGCCGAAACCGTAATGATAATATCGTAAAACTTCAAAAGTTGTACCCCAACCTCGATAGATGGCGTTGTAGTCCAATTAGAAGTCGCTATCGTTGTGTTACCACGATTTGGTTGGGTTCAAGTGAATTTTAGTAAATATATCACCAGCTTGGGCGCCGGACAAACACGAGTGGCGTACGGCGTATGGCGGTGGCGCCGAGTAAGTGGCGCCGCTACTTGCTACTGCCACACGCGCCAGCGCCATACGCCACTTGTATATGACCCGCGCCTTAGATCAGAAAGCAATTTGGTTTTATTTCAACCCTATTAGTGTTCACACAAGGTTATTAGTTCAACACTACTAGCTCGGTAGTACACATTGGTAGTAGTTGGTTGGTTGGTGGTAGGCAAATCCACGTTGGCGCCATCGCAAGTTGGGCCTTCGTAGGCAAATCCACGTAGGCCATCAGTTTTGGGCCCAACCCGCAAACTGCCCGCCAATTGTATGCATTTGCCAACTAACCAGAGGTATGTGGCCCAACTAAATGCCAACAAAAAATGCTACTAGGGTAGGCTCACCCCATGAGATTGAACACAACTGACGTAATGTGAGCGATTACCTCTGTGTTACAATTACCTACTACGCTTTTCTCTACAGTTGATTGATTGACATTAATCATATAATCGACATTCATACGAATTAACGTCAAAATAACGCCAATATTTATGGCAAATCTATGTCAAATCAAATCGTAACTGATCGAATCAAATCTGATTTGATGCAAACTCGTTCTTCGAGCTAGCTCTTGAGTTTCCGCAACTAATAGTTTTTATTTCTTTCATAATCCCTTTATTTTCCAATCATTCCATTTCTGGTTAAATTTTTGGTATACCTAACAGGACAAAAATTAAATTATGTTTTAGTTTAAATCCGCATTCGGGATTAGACATCTTACTTTAAATTACTAAACTACTGATAAGTGCTCATCGACCCAAACATTCCGAATAATCCACATAATATTATAACTGAGACATTCCGTGAAATGGTATTTTTAGTAGAGTAAACGCGTTTTTAACCGACTTCTAAAAAAGGAGGAGGTTCTCAATTCGGATGTTTCTATTTTTTTTTTTTTTTTATGTTTGTTCGGGCATAACTCCGTCGCTTGCCAACCGATTTTGAAAATTCTTTTTTTGTTGGAAAGGGTATTCTTTCCAAATGGTCCCATATCCACCAAGTCGGGATCTGATGATGGAATCTTGGCGAAATCGAGAGAACTCTTCAAATTTTATATGAAAACGTGTTGCGATTTTGGTATTTTCTACAACAAGTGAAGCATTTGCGTTTGATAAGAACCATTCTACCATCAGATCTGATGATGAAGCCAAGAGTCACGGAACTCCATAATGAGACAATGTATCCTAGTCGTGTTTGGGCTTGTTGTAATTGTAACGGTATGCACTTTCCATGTATATCAAGCACATGTGAACCACTAAAAAGTGAAAAATAAAAACTTTTTTTGCAAAAAATAAAGCCGACTTCAAAAAAAAACAAAAAAGTGAAAAATAACTTTAGCTTCTGAAGTCGGTGACAAAAAAACTAAATCAATCAAACAAAGGTCACCGACTTCAGAAGCTAAAGTCAGAAAAGTAAAGAAGTCGGTTTTATTTTTTGCAAAAAAAGTTTTAACATAACGGTTTTGACTGAAACAGTCAAAACTGCTTTTGACCGAATAACCGTTTTTTGAGTAACGTGTTATAATGATAATTCACACACATTATCACTGTGTGTTGCTGAATATAATTATAATAATGAAGTAGGTATATAGTTGATACACGCGGCGTCGCCCGCAGGGAGTTCGGTAATTGCCCCACGGGATCGTACTACCGGAATAAAAAGTATTCTATGTTTTGATCCAGGTTATAAACTATCTGTGTGCCAAATGTTATCCAAATCCGTCCAGCAGTTTTTGCGTTAAAGAGTACCTAACCTAAACATTATAGACACATGATATCACAAACTTTCGCTTTTATAAAAATATCGCTGGACATTAACACACAGCGCCACCTAGTGCCACACTAAGCAAAGCTTGTGTCGTGGACACTAGATAGTTGATATACTACATATATACTTTTTTGTTTGTAAATACATACTTATTATACATATAAACATCCATGACTCGGAAACAAATGTCCATGCTCATCACACAAACATTTGCTCCTACCGGGATTCGAACCCAGGACCCTATGAACGTAAGGCAGCGTCACTACCACTACGCCATAGTATAGTTTATTACATAGTCTAATATAGTAAGAAGACTAATTTAGATAATAATGTTTTAATATACAAGCAGTTATTTTATGATCTAACGAATGAGTTAAGTACATTAAGTAACAGCTAGTTAGGTATTAATCAGAAGCCTGGGTTATAATTGGGTCATTTGTGATCTAATCTATACTAATATCTTAAAGAGGCAAAATTGTTTGTTAGTTTGTATATAGGAGGTAATCTCCGGAACTAATGATCAAATTCTGAAAATTCTTTCACTGGCAGAACAGCCACATTATTCTTCGTGGGTGCTATAAATTATACTTATTATATCATGCATATTTGCCGAGATACCTAACACAATTTTGGCGGGCGAAGTTCGAGTCATACTCGTATAATTACTTATGTACATTATGTATAGTGGCTGGGTGTGGTGGGTAGTAGACCAGGTACTCGTTGAATGCGAAAGTAGGTAACCCTGCCTATCTGTTTCCTTTCTACGTCATAACAGCTGAACGGATTTTAAAATATTTGTTACCTACGTTTTAATATTAGGAGTATCGTATTATTAGTACTAACTAGCTTGTGGAGGTCAGATGGGCAGTTGCTCCATGTAAAATAGGTACTAGTATACAGCTGCATATGGTTAGACTGAAAGCCGACCCCAACATACAGGGTGTAAACCACCTCATCACAAAGCCGTTAACCAAGCATTCTGTACATCAAACTAAGTAACTTTACGCAAAAATTATTGCTGGGAAACAACTTTTTTTTTTGAGGTTATAAATCTTGTTTTGTGGTAGAACTCAATGTAACGCACTTAAAACATTGTGCTAATGGATGAATTGAATAGTACGGAGGTCGTGAAGGTGTTAAAACTCAAAATCTTACAAAAAAAACTTATATTTAAAAAAAAACTTGTCAAAAAGTTGTAACTTTGACCCCCCATATCTCCGTAACTAGAAGGTTCCCAGGTATTGTGTAGAACAAAAAAAATATCGCAATGACGGGGAGAACAAGTGGTTTTCGGATTCGTGAAGAGGTATTTTACACCCTTTATGTAGTTGGGAAAAGTCTAGGCAGATGATGAGTCAAGCTTAAATATTATGATTATTGAGATCGATCTTTATGGGTCAGGCCGTAGATTTTGCCACATTAGATGTAACTTAACTCTCCGCTACTTGAAAAAAAAAAAGTATAAGACTTATACGTTTGTCAATCACAGCATCGTATTGCTTATGAAGTGGTGAGCCGCGGCCACTAAACATATTTGAATAGGTTCATAAACTTAGAAAATTATATGACATTTTTCTACAAAAAGTGACGAAATTTTCATTAAAAACGTGAATCCGCTTTGGTAGGGGTGCACTTACGCCATCAGCAAAATAATTTTTTTAATGCTTTTTGGTAATCTGTTTGATTTAACGTTATAAAATAATAGTTAGCTAGCCGCGTTTTTAATATCGGGTGGTGTTTCCTAAGAAAGTACATTAATTTTCACACATTTTTAAAACACTAGAGAAAGTCAATTCTTTGCGCTACTTCTATTGCGAACCTATTATCTGCCCATTTTGTGGTGTTAAGACATTAGCAGGATTTGTATCTGAGTAGTGGCAACACTAAAATAACTTTCTCTATGGTCAATACGGCGTTAGCGGCTATATTTTCTTCAGTCCGATGTCAACTTCGTTCCAAGTAAAAAGTGTCACATTTTTCGAGGAGTGCATTTTTTTAGATTTCAAGGTAAGTTTACAATTTATATATATTATTGTTATTGCGCATGATTTAATAGGCGGTGTGTGATGTTTTAAAGGCTAGATTAACCTGAGAAAATAGCTTATTATCGAGTTATTATAGATTTTATTTGCGCCATGGTTACGCAGAAACTACATTATGTCACTTTGCGATACCAGTGTGGCGTAGAATTTGCGCCACTTTTTTACGCTATCTTATAATGGTGCATGCATATTAGAAATTACTTGGTAGTGATTATGATGATTTTTCATTTTATTTTAATTATTATTCATTTCATATATTTTTTAGAGTAACTGCGAGGTTCTTGTAGGTTGCTAGTCAAAATTTCAAGCCACTCAGACCACTTGGTTGGCTTGCTTGCTGGCTTGGCTTGGCTTGACTTTCAGATCACTTGGCTATGCTGAGTGCATTTTAGCTTCGCTTCACGTTACTGTTAGCTATAATTTCAATGTTCTATTTCAGATGCTTGAGTCAGCTCAGGCAGAGAAATCAAAGAGATACTGGGAAAAGATATATAAGAGTAATAAATTACTTACATACGAAAAACCGGTTTTTTATTAGTATCCACCAAATTATGACGCAATTCCTATGGCTTATTACCTAGTTAGTGTCCTAAACTTCATGTTTAAAATATTTTTTGCAATGAAATTACTACCTACACTGTGTAGGCTACACATACACATCAGGTGTGCGCACCCCTTAATTTTGCGTTACTATTTTACGTCACTTTGCGCGACCGACTTATAGAAGATTTTGCGTCACCTTTGCGCTATTTGTGGCAAAATCTACGGCCTGACCCTTATACCTTTAATACACTTCAGCGCTTGGGGGCTCAACACCAAAAACTTTGAAACTTTCCATTGTCTAATAAATGCAAAACTTTTTAGATGTGAGAAAAGGTCGATATGATAAACTTTTTGATTGATTAGACGATTAAGTATATTGAATAGACATAACTTATAGTTGTATAAATAACAAGTCTACAGAAGTACTTAAGGGGCCGGCGGAGCATGCGTATTTCATATAAATGTAATACCAAAATAAAAAAAAAACATATTCTTAAAGTATTGTGTATTTTTTTCGATTGGGTTACAGAATATCTATGTTCCCAAATATAAATTTTGAAAGGAAAATGATATTAAGACGAAATAATAT
The DNA here is from genome assembly GCA_950022955.1 of Xestia ashworthii. NCBI lineage: Eukaryota > Metazoa > Arthropoda > Insecta > Lepidoptera > Noctuidae > Xestia > Xestia ashworthii. The sequence continues at coordinate 19,624,576 of OX465570.1, forward strand.
GAGGAATTTAAAATTTGTAAGTATGAAAATAACTCTTGTTTAAATCAGTGTCCATTCAAAATATATATTTGGGAACCTAGATATTCTGTAATCCAATCGAAAAAAATACACACTACCTTAAGAATACGTTTGATTTACAATTTTTTTGGTATTACGTTTGTATGAACTACCTACGCATGCTCCGCAGGTCTCTTAACACTAATATTTGATAATACGGTAAAGGTCAACTAAATAATATATTATGTATCTCAATTTCTACATATTTAGGTAGAAATTTCTTTGCTGAAAGAAAAGAAACACTTAAATAGGGTGACTGGAAATTAGTGTACGATACTTAAACACGTATGTATGATAATTATATGAGTGCCCATGATTACTAAATAACGTCTTGGTAGCGGTTTTGCAAGCTATTTTGAAAATTACACTCACCGATGATTAAATGGTGAACAAGTAATTAAACGGTGAAAAAGTTAATTATATTTCTCTTATTTATTCGGTAACCAATTCATTATCTACATGACCAGCATGACCTCTGATTTTTTGAACATGTTAATACATTTCACACTTCCTCGTAAACTGAATCTTGTCGGACTACTACTGGGTTCAACATGCAGTGTGTTTCACACGCGTGGTTTTTTGTTTTCATTTATCGCAACGTGTGCGAAACTAAAAAAAACCACAGATGACTGACTATACTTTTACTAAGTCCAAATTGGTTCAATTCCTACGTCAGCGGTGATTGCTTTTTTTTAATCTCGACAAAGAGTTCTCGGCTCCATAATAACCTCGCCTGCGGCTCGGGTGTGAATTCCGTCTCGAATGCAATATTTCCCCACTTATATCATAATGTACTTTACTAGGAACACCTTCAACACGTACCTAGGTATGTGCCTAATGTCCATTTCCCCTCGTCCAATCAATCGTTATGACGTCACGCAATAAATAACTGTCGTAGGGGATGTCCACTTTCATAACGTTATCACTTTTATAATATCTGTTCTATACGATGTTGTTTTTATTGAGTAATGAATTTATGATAAACCTGTCGGGTCAAGGTTTAGGTCTATAGATAAAGTGGAAGTTATTTGGGGAGACTTTTATCTGTTACTATACTAGGTAGCCCGCGGCTTCGTCCGTGTTTTCATTAGAAATTATCCCACGGGAACCATAACTATCGGGATAAAAATGCAGATTTCTGTCATTTTATTTCATTTTCACTGCTCTTAAAACCATGAACGAAACCCGGCCATGTCCGAGAACGTAATACTAATTCGAAGACATGTGACACCTATCAAGCCACTGTTACCGAATACTGGATAGTCAAGGCCTGTGCGGATTGTGTCCCAGCAGTGGGCACATAGTAGGCTGATTATGCCATATTCCAACCCAGTTTCATGGTCTACTACCTATGCTCCACATTGAATTGCAAGAATGGGAACAGAGAGATACACCGACTTATTTTCGTATATATGTATAGATATTACTTTGGATGAATTTATGACAAAACTACTGGTCAAGGCTCAGAAGTTGATAGATAAAGTTTAGTGGAATTGAGTTGGGGAGCGGGGAGTTTTATTTGTTCATAGGAAGTTTCGTTTATGGAAGATTTATAGTTATCTGGGTTTGTTGCCACTTGCTATGCTATAGTTATGATGTGAAGAATTTGATGATTGATTTAGTGTGTGTAGGTGGTAATGACAGTTTTACCGGATGCATTTGAATAGAGACTGTCTATCGACTATCTGACTTCCACAACCCCATTAGTGTTGCGTAATATTACCCCTTGGTAAGACTGGTTGTTAGACTTTCGGGGGATTAAATACCTGTAACGACTGTCAAAGATCTTCAAGGACCAACCTAGGCAAAGGCGGCTAAACCTGAACATTGATCTGAGTGGCTGTTATTACCCACGAGCTCCACGTTGGTTAGGATATTGAGAGTGCACCTGTGAATCCTGTGATTTCCCACACATTTTGTCACTTTGTCGTCATCTCATCTGTCACCTCCTTTCTATGTGAGTTTCTCACACACTTATGCACTACAATATTTGATAGCTAGTCTCCGCTGAGGAGGTCGCTATAACCGTAAACGATCAAGTGGACTATTTAAAGTATGTCGCGGCAACTAGAATAAGAGGAGGAGACAAAGAAACCATACAGGGTAGAGGGATTACGTGAAAGATGATATGGCTTGAAAAGGGGTGGATAACTGGATACTGTGTTGACGGGTGATTGAGATGTATGGAAGGAGAAGACGAATTTGGGAAGGGGCTGGGTGACTAGTGAGCTGACGGCTTATTGAAAGTATTGAGACGTAGGTATGGAAGAAAAACACGCACCGAATAAAATGAATTGAGGGATGATGCAGCTATGACTCTTGTCAACCTGAGCTTCACAATATCAGCTATTAAACCAAGTTCCATGTTATGTAGGTCTAGCTCTAGGTACCTTTGAGACGATGAGCTTATTGCAATTTTCCGGTCCCAATTTGGAACTGTCCTGGGCAGTTACTGTGGATAGCCCCCATAGATTTTTGTTTTCTCAAACGGGTTATACCGGACCCTGTGCTCAACAGTTTTTCTGTCGACCAATGTACAAATGAGATAGGCAGATGGTAGAGGAATCTCATATCATTCTCCTGCTTTTATCTGGAGCTCTTGAGGTGTTTCCATCTCCTGACTACCTGGTATCCAAAAATATTTGGTTTCGGTACACACTTGTCTCCTTTCGTCGTCTTTGTTTCCACCGCGGGTCTTCCTCCTCTTATAACCATTTCCTTGAAAAGGTGTTAAATACCTACTATGTTTTGGACCAACTGCCGGTTAATAATCTCCAAAAACCTAGGTGTGCCCAAGCCTAAGGAGTGACTTATAAATAACTACCTAGGTAGAGGTACTCAACGGACTCAAAAAACCAACCAGCGTTTATTTTTAGGCATGCCATAACAGCCTCGCCAAGGCTAGATTGACGCAATGTACTTTCAAATCATAACAAAGGTACCTATAATATAAGTTTATGTTAAGAAAAAACAAACAAAATAACGGTCATTTGTGTGCTATTGTCAATATAGATACTTATTAAAAAAGAAACTGAGTACTATTTATGTTTTTGTCATAGAGAAATCTTGTCTGTGGTCAAGGCTTGTCTGCGTAAGGAAGGTTATATTGCTGTGACCTGTGCCTTCACGACGTTCTAAACGATTAAAGTAGCATTAAAATATCGTTTGCGCACTATGATATGACTATCAACTAGGTTCTCACAGCGAATCAAAATGAAAGCGAAAATCATTTTGCTGTTAGACTAAAATGCTATCATTATTACATAGGAATCGTAGTCCGTCAGTTGCATTATCAACAAATATTTGACCCATATTTTTTCTTTTTTTTCATAAACCAAAATTGCCGAAAATACGACGCTTTTTAAATTCTCAATACGTCACGTCAAGGTATAATTTTTAGCTAGTTCTGACGTCATGAGCCCCCACTCCCGAGTTTTGATGCGTTTTATCTTTGTCAATATTCATTGATTTACATAATTTTTTGATACTATGACGAATGACGATAGGTAGGTACCTATAGAGCCCAGTAGATCCCTCCATAGCTCAATGCGTCCATTGTCATTAGTGGACTGCTATAGATATGACGATGATGCTGACGACGATCCTAGTAGAACTTTTAACTCAAGTTATACAAGGTGTAAACGGACCGTTCATGATGCCGTGTCAACCAAGCATTCTGTAAATCAAATTAAGTAACTTTACGCAAAAATTATTCCGCTGGGAAATGACTTTTCGTTTTTTTGGTTGAAAAGAAAACTAAACCTGTGAATACGCGTACGACGGCGTAACAAGAAGGTTCCCAGATAAGGTCCAGAAAAGAAATGTTTGTAATGACGGGAAGAACAAGTGCCTTACGGCTTCGTCCTATCTTTCAAACTGAAACCAACCATAAACATTCAAGAAAGAAATTAATTGAGTAGTTTCGGATTTTTATCAAGATCTGTAAGACTTTACAAGTTCTCCAAGACTATGGTCTCTTTCAGTTCTTCTATGTTCGTTACTTTATGCTCATTACTCTATATAAAAGACTATTTCGGTTTTGTTATCATCTAAAATCTCTTTTTTTTCTCCTCAGCTCCACGTAAAAAAAACTACATCGAAGATCGTGCTCCACGCGAAAGACTTCTCCATAGCAGAAGATGAGGTCTCCGTTGCAGGTCCTCAGATGCTCAAGGTGGCCGGAGCAAAGCTCAACGACACCTACAACCTAATGACCATAGCCCTGGATGCTGAGCTGGCACAGAATCAGAACTATTCGCTGACGATACCGTTCTATGGCGAGCTGAAGCCGGGTCTCGATGGAGTCTACATTAGCACTTATGTTAACAAGCAGACGAAGGCTAAAGAGTGAGTATTTAATAGGCTTGATATAAAAAAAAACAGTGGTGGCTCAGTCCTAACGGTTCCGACTTACGTGTCGTTGCGTATTAGGTTGCGGGGTCGAACCCACACAGTACATTTTTAAAGATATTTTATCACAACTGCTCTCAAAACGGTGTAAGAGAAGAAGTAAGAGAGATCGTAAGGGGCATGTCCTAAAACCAATTCAAATCACATTGCTGTCACATGTGACACCAATCCACACGGGGCTCGCATGGTGGATTATTGCCCACTTTTTCTTACAGAGCTGGTTATAATATGAAAAATAAATATCTATTGGTGGTTGAAGGATCAGAGAGGCATTTCTCTCTTTGGGGTCTGTACTATGCCTGATCATGTCTGGCAAGGGGGTCTTCTTGTTTGGCTGACTGCCAACGTTATGCTATACAAGGATAAATGCGTCTTATGGTTTGCGTACTAATGAACTTATGACGACTTCCTTCCTTTGTGTGGTGTGGTTTCACTCAGAGAGTTTTTGCTACTAAACACATTAAGTACCTACTTTAGCTGCCCATATTTGGCAGGTGGATTCATTACCGCTGCAATTTATCAGCCAGGACTACGCTACGACTCATCAACTTCAGATCATCTATTGGCAGCATTTTACAACTCTAAAGTGTTCAATGGTGTCGATTCTGTTGTGCACAAACTAAACTTAATTTAGACTATTGCTATCTTTTACTAAAAGGCAGGGCGAGAAAAGGACGGCTATAGCTATGCATTAAGTTAGAAATGTCAAACTAGTTTATGCCTTGCGCTTCACCGTGTTTTTAGTCGACATGTTTTTACGTGCACCCTGGAAATATTAGTTCGAATTAAATTTGACAGCTCTTAATTACGTCCGTCTCTTTCTCGTTTTATTCGTGAGAAAAAGATAGTAATAGCCCAAATTAAGTTTAGTTTGTGCACAACAGAATCGACACCATTGAAAGACTATAAAATTCATGAGTATTAAAACAGGATTGCGGAACTGTGTGTACTGTGTGTGAACGTTTCAACGTTTTCCCTTACCAGATACCTGATAGCGACCCAGTTCGAAGCGATATCAGCCCGCAAAGGGTTCCCATGTTTCGACGAGCCGGTGTACAAGGCCACCTTCACCATCACCATCGGTCATCACAAGGACTTCACCGCCATCTCTAATATGCCTCTGGTTAATACTGTTTCTGAAAAGTAAGTATTCATAGATTTTGGCACTTCAAACGGAAGATAGAAGTCTGGGTTTTTTGAATCTTGCAAGTCCAAAACTCAAGGCTTTCTATACATGTTTAGATGTTCATCATCTGCCTATAGTTGTTCCCAGTTATGATCGTAATAACGATCATTGACCCACCAACATTTATTACAGTTCTTAATTTTGAAATCCAAAAATAAGCCTGTCTTGAATCGTCGTCTATTGTGGTCTTCAACATTTTTTCTAATGAAAAACGATACATGGTTCATTTGTTTTAGTTCGTACGAAGAGATATTAGGGAAAGGGCAATAACCGCTTTTCAATTATAAGCCTTTATCGAAGTATAGTGGGTTATGACGGCACGGTTGACGCAGTGGCTGAACGATTGACTGCTACGCTAAGTGTCGCAGGTTCGATCCCTGCACAGGAAAAAATATTTGATGAACTACAGGTAGTTGTTCCGGGTCTGGCTGTTTGTGTACCTATATAGTTTAAATGCTTGTTAACGCAACCCACGATACAGGAGAAATTACTAGGATGGGGCTACGTTTTTGAAAAGAATGAATGAACTTCCTGTCTAACTAGATGCATCATGAATACCAGTATTTTATACATGTCTGATTTGGCACGACAGTGACCATTATTCTCTTTGCCGTAAGGTTGATAGTGACATCACTGAAAGGACTTTACTTCCCATCACTGGATTGTATAACGTCAATTCTGGGCCTCGATTCTGCTATTACAATAATAGTGTCAGAATAGTCGATCATTGATTTCATAATGGTCGCGATCTGTCAAGTTTTGACAAGTTTGTTAATCTACTAATACAATGGCGCCATTATGACTTTTCAATGGTCAACCACTGACACTCCATTGAAAGAAATGTCATAGATTGGTAATCTCGTACACAAAATCTGGCATGAATAAATGTTCGCATTTAGTAGTAGATTTCGAAAACCATTTGTAATAATGGTTTTATAATAATGGCAATTCGACAATGCCATTAAAACACAATTTTATTACGATACCATTGACCGACCAATGATCGACCATTGTGAATTTAGCAGATAACCAACTTATAGCAAAATGACAATTGGATGGGAATGGAATCGTGGTGGAGTGACGAATGTATTGAAATAGCAGAATTAGGCCCCTGATGTGTTACTGCAGTCATCATGATCATCTTCCTGCTCTTGTCTTATATTATTTGGGATCCGTACGTTTCCAAAGTGAAAGCTTCATTAGGCGTGTTGAGCAATTTTTGAGTGAATATCAAATCATAGAATTCGCGTGACCGTCACCTAACGGTCCGTAGCACTCGGCTACGCTGTAGCGGATCGGCTACGAGTGTTCACTTCTTTCGGCATTCCCCAAAGACTGCCCCGCATATTTTTTTTCTTTAAATCTCCCCTGTCAGTAGTCACTACGCTATCATTTACTCCTTTTCCCTTCATATCTGAGGTACTGCAGTACTGCTGTATATTGTGTAGCAAGTTAAATGATGCTTTTCTATGTCCGTTCCGAAGTTTAGATTTCCACAAAAAATTGCAACGCGCAAATTCAAAATTTTTTTTTCCGTTCGGATCGTATCGGCGTTCCTTTAATCTTTTCCTTGATTTCTTTCAGTGCTCTTGATGACACCTGGCCGTGGAGTCAAATTGAGGAAACTTTCAAGTAAGTAAATCTACAATTGATCAGGTTAATGTTTACTCAACTCTTGAGTAAACCTCATTTTGGCTTTTTATCATTGATAAACAGATTGCCTTTATCATCAAGATTGATAAACAAATTGGTGACGCCAGTATTTGATTTGATTTGATTCGTTGGTCAAGCGTTACAGCGTTACTACTGAACATTATGTCCTGGGTTCGATTCCCAGATCGGGCAGTGTTATTGGGTTTTTCATCAGGAATTTCGCAGCAGCAGCCACGGAGTCTGATTTGTGGCGAAATTTTATTCTACGAGTAATTTTATTGTAGTAATAATACAAATATTTTTTTCTGTAGTATTATTATTCTTTTCATCATAGTTTCACAATCAAAAGAGCCTTCTAATGGGATAATTAACATTAAGGGATCGACTTAGATTTTATCCAAAAAAAAATCTTACTTTTACAGGAAGCCCATAGTGGACTTCGTGTGGGACAGTTATGAGAAATCGGTACCGATGTCGACGTACCTGGTGGCCTTCGTGGTGTCCAAGTTCTCGTACGTCCAGAGCCCCGCCGACCTGTCCGACACCAAGTTCAAGATCTGGGCGAGAAGCGATGCTAGTGATCAGGTAAATTGGGAACGACAACTTCAGGAGACTGTTGGTCTAGTGGTCGCGAGATCGACTGCTGAGATCTTGGGGTTCTATAGTATTATTAGCGTCTTCTTTATCGTGTGGTTAGAAGCTAACCTAGTGTCTAGTTGTTATGGGCCTGTGACTTGGCTTTACATGACGTCAAGAAATATCACTCAGGCATGCTGTTTCCTAACGATATTTTCTTTCACCGAGGCAAGTGATTATGCAATACGCACATGCACTGAAAATCAGCGGTGTGTGTGGTTATTAGCTTGTTATAATAATATGTTTAATTTCGCAATAGGTTCGTCCCCTATTAAAAAGCTATGCAGATATTGTAATTGTGAAGGTTCAGTTTACAACAGTTTGGTAACTCTCGCATCAGGTATTCTTCTTCTAATTCCCGTAAAATTATCAATGAGAGATAGGTTTCAGTAAAACCTTCATTTTTGTTCTACTGGACTGACTCGTGCCCTAGCTCTGTGTAACTAACCTAACAATAATTTCATCAAACGACCTCTCGGGTCATGGGACACTCTCTCCAACCTTCCCCATGGCCTTCCAACACTTGTTAAACGGGCTGAAACATGGCGCGTACATAGCGCCCTTGGCTATCTTATTTTGCTGTCTGCAGCTGCTTCACACATCTGGCTATAGGCGTGAACATAGTATTAAAAAAATCGCAAATCTATTTAGTCCGTCAGTAAGAGAATTGGAAAATGGTTATATACTTTTTGGTTTTGAAAATCAATGAATATTGACAAAGACGAAACGCATCAAAACTTGGGAGTGGGGGCTCATGACGTCAAAACGCACTAAAAATTATACCAAGGCGTGGTGGCGTACTGAGAATTTTAAAAGCATCGTATTTTCGTCAATTTTGGTTTTCGTAACAAAAGAAAAAATACGGGTCAAATATTTTTTGATAATATAACTGACTGACTAATTAGATTTTTTTTGTTGTCTACCCTATGTTATACGGGTCATGGGACCGCCAGAAAGCTTTTGCCAGCAGTGAGATGATGCAGCCTATCCGTAACCGTACCTAATCAAACCCTATTTCTGGTCCACAGACAGCGTACGCCGCAGTGACAGGCCCCAAATGCCTGTCGTACTTCGAGCAGTGGTTCAACGTGTCATACCCGCTGCCTAAGCAGGACATGATTGCCATCCCGGACTTCGCGGCCGGAGCCATGGAGAACTGGGGCCTCATCACCTACCGGGAGACCGAGCTGCTCTACGATGAGAAGCAGTCTTCGTTCTTGAATAAGGAGAGGGTTGCTGAGGTAAGGGTTTTAGAGGAAGTGAGTTGTAGTATATTCAATAGGGATGATTCCTGACTAAAAGAAGTGATTCTGTTTAGTCCGTAAGTTAGATAAAAAAAATATTGGATACGTGCTCTTTGTTTTATCAAATTAATAAAAATGTTCGAAGATAAAACGCGTCGAAGAACATGAGTGGGAGCTTGTGACGTCACACGAGTTTTCGACTCACTTTAGCGTCTTCCGTTTCTGTTAAACGGGACTTGGGCACCCCCCCGTTAGGTTAGTTAGGTTCCTTTAAACCCTGCACTCGGAAATAGGGGCCCCGCGAAGCGGGGCTCCGTCGACTACGCTTTTTAGGGGAATATGAAGTGTTTTAAGGTTAGCTTATAATAATCGATATTTCTCAGGAATGGTACAGTATCTTTTCATGAGAGTGGTACCACTGGGCAAGGAGGACCCCTCCTTCTCTCCACACCGCGTGAGTTGACTACCATCGCATGCATTTCACGAAAAATAATGCGTTTTATTGTAAGCAGTATGCTCATTTGACAATAATTCGAGACTTTACAATATCGCTAGTGATATTACAATATAACGTACCTATTTGACAATTTTACGGTGACAGATGCACTCTTTACTTTTTTTGGCATATCTGCCTTATTGTATAATAAACTGACCTCGCCACCCTCAGGTAATAGCCCACGAGTTAGCCCACCAGTGGTTCGGTAACCTCGTGACCATGAAGTGGTGGTCAGACCTCTGGCTCAACGAGGGCTTCGCCACCTTCGCAGCATCAGTAGCCGTGAACCACGTGGAACCGACCTGGAGTGCCGACAAGAGCTATGCTGTGGACAATATGCTGTCCGTGCTGAGCTTGGATGCTTTGGAGTCTTCACATCCTGTGAGTACATTTGAAATCATTTTAATACCGCAATCGTTTAGACAGCTTCTGCTTGATCTAAACTCAACCTTCTACCAAATTAAACAAACCCGTCTGTATAATTTAATTAAAAGTTATAGGTTGTAGCACCTTTACGTTCGGCAAACCCGCTTGAAGGGGATTTAAATAGCCATTAATAATGTATCTAACGCATGGAAAGAGGGATTCCGAATTCCGGCTTCTTTCAAAACATTTTTTAGGGTTCAAGAGAACCCCAGATCTCTTTATATTTTCCAGCATAAAAATACCAAAAACTAAATAACTACGTTGATTATTCGCAGGTGTCAGTCCCCATCGACGACCCGAAGCGTATCTCGGAGATCTTCGACGAGATCTCGTACCGGAAGGGCTCCACGCTCATCCGGATGATGACCATGTTCCTCGGAGACGAAGTTTTCAGGAAGGCTATTCACAGGTAAGTTATTGTAACAGCAGTTCGTGAGAACCGTGGAATGGTCTTCTCTCTAGTGCCTTGTGGGAAGCATACACACTTCAAATAAGTTTGTGATCACTAGCATTAGCTGATATAATTTTTTAATTGAACTTTATCAAGTATAATTCTTTGTTGCGTGTTTTCTTTAAATAGAAATACCCTGTTAGAAAAAAAAAACTATTTTTTATTTTATAAAAAAAATTGAGTAAGTACTTAATTAATCACAATGTAATTGTAACAGAAATTTGATATAAAGAAAAATACTGTTTATCCAAAATGTATTAATAAAAGGTTTATATTCAATATACTTGTAATATAACTCCGCAACAGGCTCGTAATATAACAGTCAGCCACGTCCCCACGTGGCTGACTGTTCCAAACAGATCACACGCGTGCTCTATTGGGTTTAAGTCAGGTGAGCCGGCAGGCCAGTCTGAACTTGTGATGTCCGTATTCTCGGAGAGCAGCATTGACTTGTTGAGCTCGATGGGCGGGCGCATTATCATCGACCAGTACGAATTGGTGCCCATGGTTTACTCGGAATTGTCTGACAATTTCATCAATAGCAACTGCTCTATACATGTCTGCTTTCGTAAAGCCTCGATACGGGATCAAAGGCGTTCTAGCTCCAATCATAATACCACTACAAAAGTACACCGATTCCTTGTCTTGCTGAACTGTTCCAGTGGCAGTTCTTTGCCTTTCACTGTCTCCTGGTCTTCTCCAGACACGGACACGTCGGTTATCTGGATGAGTACTGATTCGCGATTTGTCAACGAAGAGACAGTTTTGCCAAATGTTTTCTTCTTCATTTTGCTGAAGCCTTTCCCACTGCAATCTCCGTCGTTGATGTTGCCGGGAATTCAGAGGAGCTCGACAAGACCTCGTCGTAATCCAGCCTGGTGCAAGCAATTCCGAATGGTCTGAGTGCTAACTTCAAGCCCAGAGGCGGCCCGAACTTCTGCTTTTATTTTAGTAGCGTTGATTGTTGGGTCACGGGCTGCCAGCAATCTAATACAGCGCTTTTGGGCAGCAGTCAAAATAGTTGAGCGACCACTGCGGTGTCGGCCAGCTAAATTACCCATCCCGTGGTACCTCTGCAACGTGGTCACGACACTAGGATTGGGATATAGCAACTGTGTGTGCTATTTCTCTTTGGTGTATCCTCAATCCTTCCCTCAAAGTTACTAAAGCGCTCGTAAAACTTCTGATATTTCTCTTGGCATTTTTTCAATCACAACTTTCTAAATCAGATTTCTGAATGAGCGTAAGGGCTCACTGAGCGCTACTACGATCCTACTCCTCCGCTATTCTTTTCTGATTAATTTCGTCGCGGGATCAAAGACAGTTGAATTGTTTCGACTACGTCGAGCATAATTGTCTCGGCGCTTTTCTGGTGGTCGCCACAGTTAATTCTGGTATTTAGGTTGCAGTGGTTTGGGAATAATGTGGTGGCGCTGTGTGGCGGGCTTGTCTCACTGATTGCATTAGTTACTTGATCTTCCAAAACTCAAAACACGCGCACACACACAGCCACCAAGATTAAAATTGTGACTGGACTCCACATCTGTTGCATGACAGAGAAGGTTAAAAATGGATCTGTACTGGCCACATCTGTCGCATGACAGATGAGCTGTGGACTAAGTGTCTAATAGCAGAAACCGGCGTCACGGCAAACCCACAAGCAGAACTAATGATAGGCCGAACTAGTCTCATTTCCATTTATTAGTAACAAAGCACAGTATCATGCCATTCCCCCTACAGGTACCTCATCAAATACTCATACCAGAACGCGGAACAAGACGACCTCTGGCGTGAACTAACAGCCGTCAGCCAGGAGTACGGTGGTCTGACCAGGAACGTGACCGTCAAGGAAATCATGGACACCTGGACCATGCAGACTGGGTACCCCATCCTGAACGTTGTCCGGGATTATGAGGAAAAGTCGCTTACTATCACACAGGTGAGCTCTTCATCATTACTCTACTGACCTTTCTCAGTTTATGAGTGGTCTTCTTCCATGTCTCTATTAGTCATCACTCTTCTTCCTTATAGCCACACCATCCATTCACATTACACTCAAAACATAATTATATTTCAAAATAGTATATTTTATAACGAGGGACTAAACGAAGCCATTATATACCCGAGGTGGTTTGACTCCCGAGCTTGCGAGGGAGTCATTAAAAAGCGAGGGTATATTATGTTGGCGTTTAGTCTCGAGGTGCAAAATGTACTTTTCACTTCGAGTGCGAGAAAAATAGTCATTTAAAACCGAACAAATTTACACTCGACAAAAATTCTGAACTGAGCGGTCAGTTTTTTCTTCTATCAGGTCAGTCACAGATTAACAATTTAAAACACAACACAAACTCTCGACATTGTCGCAATGAAGATGATCCACACTCCACAGATAATTAGTACCTACATTACTGCAGCGGCTAGCACTGTTGCTAGCCGCGTACCGAAACGCGTACCGTGCGAGGTACCTGCCGCGTAAGAAGAAAATAAAGAAAAGTATGTGCAATGCCTCTGTGGCATTGCACATACTTTTCTTTATTTTCTTCTTTACTTTTACAACGATGCACACAAACAACAACTCGCGTTGAAGAGTTCATTTGTTTTTTTTTTCAATAAACCGCTTTCTATCTGCAAGCCAATTCGAAATTTAAATAATACCTTTGATCCATTAAAAAAAAAAAGTTACTGTTTTGTGACCATGTTTCAGAGTAAAAGATCGTTCCATTTTTAAATTACTTTTTACTCCCTAGGGAATAAACGGTCACTTTAATCCCGCTTCGTAGGGCTATAATGGCGTTCTTTTAGAGCATGAGAAGTGAAAATAATATTGTTCCTGTAATTACCATTTGGTAACACTGGTTACCAACCCTTCGGGCTGACAAAGATTTACAAACGATAGCCTGAACCAACCGTTTTAGGGATTACTCACACTTATTCAGCTTACGTCCAAAGAAAACAACGATTTTGTATGAGACGCGTACGCGCGTGTTCAGGTGAACGGATGCATAAAAGCTGGATAGAGCTGAATAAGTGTGAGCAGTCCCTTAAGGCGACTATAAGAGCTAAACGCGAGTTTTATAATTACTAAAAGTATATGATTCACTGCTATAAACAAGACCAGAAAAATATATGATATTCTTCAGGATATATGCTAGCATGATACTGTTTTGAAAACATAATACAATTAATTTGGCCCGATAAAAAGAAATCACGAACTTACCTCTAAAAATATCTTTCAAACAATAGAAAACATACTAATATGCATGCGATCATTCTGATTTTTTGGCAAATAATTCTACAAGCAATATATTAGCATGATACTGTTTTAGTTTTTTAATCCAATCAATAGTTTTTTTGTAAATCGATCGAAACCACTCATTTCGCGCTATTTGGCCCGCAGTGGCTCACGTAACAACCACTTTGTTGTGCAAGCTAGTTTGAACTTTATTCTAACAGCATTTCAAACGAAGTTTGAACCACCACAAATAGAGTTGCTAATTTAGCTCGTCTAAGCGCCTTATGCCGAAGCACACCGGGGCTCAACATCTAATAGACGGTCATTTATCCGAAAGCGGATGTTACGAGCCTAAACAGTTTCAGGCTAAATATTATCAGCTACTAAATTGAATGTTCCCCCCAGCGGCGCTACTTCTCGCTGGTGGTTCGGTCGTCCACGCGTGTGTCGTGGTGGGTGCCGCTGAGCGTGTTGTGCGAGCGCGAGCCGCGCGGCGCCGCCCCGCCCCTGCTGTGGCTCGGCGCCAGCGAGGGGCTCGCCGTCCCGCACTCCTACCAGCACGGCTCGGACCGGGACGAGTGGGTGCTCTTCAACCATGACATGATCGGTGAGTTCAGGGTACGCCGCACGGCAGCCCAACGCATCGTGTGACACAGTGATATTTTGTATGTAGGATGACGTCGTGGTACCGCTCTAAACGCATCGTGTGGCCGCGCTCTGAATGTGGTCGTATTGCGAAGCTTCGACAAGGTTTCTTGTCGTGTATTCCACAGAGCCTTTAAAGAAGGTTTTTAATCGGTGCGTCTGTTCATGAATTAAAGCTAAAGTAGCAAATAGCCACTGTGCCAATCACGGGGGGGGTCTACATAGTCGAGTTTTACCTTATCAATACCCTCAATAAAAAGGTGGACAAATGACAGCAGCTGATTAAGTTGCGACGCTTAAAGGAGATTTTTGTCCAGCAGCTCTCAATTTTCGGCTGATATGATGAATGACAAAGTCAACACTTTTTTTTCGGATGGAAGTCATCAAATTACTCCTCCCGCTCTGGATGGAGCGAAAGAAAGTGTCAGACTTTTACTGAATAAAACCCATCCATGTTCCTTCATCGCCCTTTGTGTTCCGAGGCCACAGTATTTCTTTCGAACAGTCCCGCAGCACAAAGTCAGCCCTGTACTTCCATCATTAACAATTTAATCGTGTTTCTCTTCCCGTAGCTCCGTACCGCGTGAACTACGACCCGCGGAACTGGCAGCTCCTCACGAACGCGTTGAAGACTGGTGACTACACGCAGATACCCGTGTTGGGGAGGGTGCAGCTGCTGTCTGACGCCTTCGCGCTGGCCTGGACCAACCATCTGGACTACAACACTGCACTCAAGTACGTGTACTTTATCACTTTTGGAGGGGATAAGGAATATTTTTACAATCATGTTTCTCGAGCATTTGTCTATTCTGTCTTTCGGTTCATTGACCGAGCAGATAGTATAGAACATCAATCGCCCATTTATCTTCTTAATAACCAAGGACATTTAATGAGGGTTTTTCGGATTTTATCGCTACGTAGGCGTCTAGCATAAACAACTGCCAAATTGTACTGAATTCTGTGCTAGTGAATATTTTTACCGGAATTTGATCGCATTTAGACTGTTTTACAATATTTTATATACTTAAATTACGGACAAAGAAAAGTAGCTGAACGAAGATTACGCTTCGTAGCACTGCAAAAGTCGGTGGTACAAGGAAAAACTTAATGAAAGGTAACTTATGCGGCCACATCAATAAAGGTAACTTATGCGGCACAACACTGAGACATTATAATTGGTTAAATGAAAATTAAATGATAAAATAATCGTAAACTACAAGAAAGTCGTGTATTTTGATAGATGTTTAGACCTTACGCCAGTGCTGCCACCTTGTGGTTTTGTCATTTCAGGAAACCCTCAATGTTTACGAACGATAGACGGGACAGCCAGCATTTCTTTTTCAGTGTCGTAGGTATATGTTCGGGACGTACATTTTTGTATGACAATATTCCCAAGTCTACTCTTTAATGCGTTTAAATCTCTTTGCTGATACCTAATACGTCTTTTCCTTTCCCTCTCCAGTGTAGCAAGTTACCTCCAACGCGAGACAGACTACCTCCCCCTCTCCACTGGACTGAAAGCCCTCGCTAAGATCGAGAACGTTCTGAAGCGCACTCCCGACTACGGCGCCTTCCAGAAGTTCGTGAGGAAACTGATCGGGGAGACGTATGAGAGGGCCGGGGGGCTCGCCACTAAGAAGATCGTCAATGGAAATGATTTGAATAGTGTTAAGATGCAGGTTGGTAGAATTATCATTTATTTAATTTTGTTTTTTTTTTGTCAAATTGGTGCATTGCAGTGTAAGCAGACAGTTCATAACTGCTTTTGTAATTTTCTTAATTTTTTTGTAACTAAAGAGACATTTGAATTTGATTCCATTGGCATCACATGATTTCTAGACGATTTTTTTTGTGTAAATTAGATAGTAAAATATGTTTAATCAAAATTCAATCAATTCAAATCAAAAGACGACAAAAAGATCTTATTAGTCCGTCAGTTAGATTATCAAAAATTTGACCCGTTTTTTTTTCTTTTGTAAGGTAAACCAAAATTAACGAAGATCCGACGCTTTTAAAATTCGCAATACTCCTTGGTGTAATTTTAGCACGTTCTGACAGCCTGCTCCCAGTTAAGAATTAATATAAACGTTGTAGGTGACGACAAGTGCGTGGGCGTGCCGTATGAAGGTGCCCGGCTGTGAAGAGAACGCCATGCAGCTGTTCCAGCAGTGGATGGACTCCGAGAACCCTGACGAGAACAACCCGTGAGTTTATTTTCTTCTTCTTGGGTTGGCGATGGCAATCTAAATTGAGTCGGGCCAAACTTCAATATCGTTCATCAGTACCTACGCACTGTACGCAGGACACGATATTAAGTGTCCCACCGTTTGTGAATCATTTACACTCTTCGTAAAAGTTGAACGCATCAGATGCATGACAGTGTGTTGCCAAGTTATAAAAATTGTGAAATGTTTTTTTTATTTTTCATTTAAAAGGTGCAAACTTCCCAATGCAAAATCGTCGTGTGACGACATAGATTCTTGCGATGTGATGTCTCGACGCTTTTTCAGTTCTGACGAAGTGGTTTGACTTCTGAGTTCTGACAGCAACATCCCAACAGCAACCTTATTGTTAAGTTAAAAATCATTAGGTACCATTAGTTGAGATGTAAAGTCAGAGATAAAATAACTGGTCGAAAGGAGAACTGGAACTCTAAAAGGACTGTAAGTAGGTACGAGTATAAAGGTTGGTCATTCGAGAGAGTAAACGGCAGTTATTTATTTCTGACTTCAATGTTTCTAGATGACTGTTGCTCAATGGTCAATTCTTTATTGAATTCCACAATGTAGGCTCTGGTGGGTTACCTATATAGACATTTTTCCAGAAGAAACAATCGCGCGCCGTGTCGGGCACAGCAAAAGAAAGATTGTGGAGATGAGGACTTTGATAAGTCCATAACAAAACGCTAACTTAATGTTCCGTATCCACAGCATCCCCCTAGACCTGCGCCGGACAGTATACTGCGTGGGAGTGTCTCGCGGATCTGTGCTTCACTGGAGGTTCGCTTTGGCAAGAAAACAGCGCGCCAACGTGGCCTCCGCTAGGGACGCGCTGCTGCAGGCTCTCACCTGTACCAAGGAGATCTGGATACTGGCGCAGTGAGTATTTTGTAACAAGTAGGTACCTACTACGGAGCTACCATGACGAGTACTTGTACGAATCGTCGAGTGTCAAACCTGAAACAAAAACGACAGGTGCCCAAAGGTCGCTTTCATTGCTGGTTGGCGAAAAAGTGGAAGGCTGACAAAATTTGAAAAATCAAATACAAAGATGCAGCTCCTGCCTTAATCCTGCCTGCTCTTCTGTTTCGAGTTTTTTCCGCCTCTTCTAAACTCCACGCACTAGGACGTGATGAAAGGTGAGCGATTTGGGGGACTGTTCTAGGTAATTTTTGACGTTCAGAAAGTGCTATTAGAATAATTTGAATACTTATATGACTTTTAAACTTATACGACTTTTTTTTTGGGGTGAAAATCATTTTTTTTGGTAGAACTCAAAGTAAGGCAATTAAAACATTGTGCTGATGAATGGAGTGTGGGCTCATGGAGGTGTTTAAAGTCAAGTCCTACGTTAAAAACATGTTTATAAAAAAAAAAAACTTGTTGGATCTTTGTACCCCAATATCTCTGTAACTAAAAGGTTCCCAGGTATGGTCCAGAAAAAAAAATGATCGCAATGATGGGGAGAACAAGTGCCTTTCGGCTTTGTGAAGAGTCTTTTACACCGTTTAGAGTCTGCTGAACAATAGGTCTCTCCGTCAGATACCTGGAGTGGACTATAACAGAAGGCACGGAGGTGCGACGCCAGGACGCCGGCACCGTCATCGCCAACATCATCCGCTCGCCGGTCGGCTACTACGTCGCCAAGGACTTCGTCTATGAGAGGATTGAGGATATTTTCAAAGCGTGAGTAGCGTATAACCTATGATCCCGTGAAGATAATTTTACAATTAGGTACCTAAATTAATCAACTAAATGTTAATATTTGGTGAATAGAACTCTCTCATCTTTCTAAGATGGCTTTTATTCAACACTTCCATGCTCTCAGATAAACGATAATAATTTCGAGATAAAATTATCATGAATAACGTAATAAAAAGGCATGCATTTTTTGCTAGCCGAACTTTTTATGTGGCATTTGAAAAATCATTGATTTCCCTATTGTTCGTTAATTTAAACGCATTGTACGCATGAAGAATTGATGATGTCCCACGCCATTACGGTAGACTAAATTTCGACGTATGCATGTATGCAGAACAGGGAGCACATTCTAAGTATTTAGCCTCAAAGAGATAATTCAGCATTCTCGTGACCTAATTGGTAGTTCATATTCTAAACGATCGCAAAGGACGTTGTACTGTTTTATTTCGCTGTTATATTAAAAAGCTAGATAGATACAATTTAAAAAAGAGAAGTGAACTTTGGCGGAATTGTGTAAAAGCCCAGCAAAGAGCAGCAACGACTATTTAAAAGAGCACGCATTTTGTGGCAAAAGCCCTAATGCTTAATACACTCCTACTGACTCCTTGCGCAAGCAAAAAAACATGACTCCAGCTAAGAAAGAAAAGTTCATTTAGGTTTACCGACTTACTAAAATTGTTATTCAATTTTTTTTATTGTTGTCACGTTTCAGGTTCAAGGGTCAGGCTCGTCGCATCGGCCAAATCATGAAGGTTCTGCTGGAACAGTTCACCACGCAAACAGAACTGGATAACGTAAGTTTTTAACTAGATCGTATTTCTAACTCATAATTCATTATTTTCCTCAATTTTGTTCTAATAGAGTCGCTCAGCGGAAGAGTGAGCCTAATCCACAAATTTACTGCAACAGATTTAAGTAGGGTAAGTGCTCCAGTGAATGAACACACCCCAGTGAATGAACAAAACGGACTTTTTTCCAAAAAATAAGAAATAAGGATATTTCTACATAACCTAGTATTTTTTTTCATAATTGTAAACCCTTTTGCCATCATAGTGGCTACATTCATTTCTTATATCACTGTTCGTTTTAAAATGTCAAGCGTTTAAAGTTTGCAGTTTGTTGTAAGAGTGTATTTGTTCGGGCAAGAATTTAGGACTCGGATAAGGCGCAACTTCTTTGTTAACAGATTATAGCCGTAATTTAAGTATGTAACATAAGTTATTTATTAATTTGAGTAAAGAATAGTTATGCTATTAGTCTTAAATCGATATTACTGCAATTTTAGCCAGTTTTAAGTAAATTATTAGGTGTCCCAGCATTGGAACTAAAAATCGTTTGAGATCCAGTAAATGAACGACCGTTCATTCACTGGACAAACGTCATTTTCATGTTTTTATTGAAATAAGTAATTTATTCTTATGCCATAAGATTCATGTATTGAGAGTAGTTTTCAAAATAGATTTCTGATCTTTAGGCCAGTATTGGGACAGGTATGTTCATTCATTGGTTCATAAAATCTAGTGAATGAACTAACATTTTTTATCATGTTCAAATATTAGCTTTCGTCAATAAGATGTAACCAATAAATGAACACAATATTTTGAGCTAGATTTCATGATTTTAAATCCTAGATTAGATTATTACAATGTTATTTTTTCTTTTTTATCTATTATTGTCCCTTAAGATGGATCTCTAAATCCTTGAAGAACGACCTCCACCGCTTTAATATCGAGTATATTAAAGAGGCGAATAAACGGAATAAAGGGTCTAAGGTATTTACAAGAGATCTGGCTGGCTGTGCCCGATAGGGCAGAGCCAGCTCACTAAACTGAAGACCGACGATGGCTGGATCTTATCCGCCAAACCGAAGCTTGTGAGGGAGATCGAGAGCATCTATGGGCAGTTGTACACGTCAACCAGTAAACCTTCTGTAGATCTAGCAAACGACCCAAGAGCTAGACTGACCCGACACTATACCGAATAACCGAAGACATCCCGGACGTCAGCCTGTACGAGAAAAAGATGGCTCTGAAACAGCTTAAAAACTACAAAGCACCGGGTGATGACGGAATTACGGCCGAACTCCTGAAGGCGGGTGCAAAACCGGTACTTAAGGCCCTTCGGAAGCTGTTTACCCGTCATACTCGAGGGGAAAACGCCACAGGCATTAGGCAGAGCGGATTTGGGTTGTGGTACCCTTCTTCAAGAAAAAAGTTAAATAATTATAGGCTCATCTCACTTCCAAGCCAGGTTTGACCATTTTCAGTCTCTCGAACAAGCTGATTTCCGAAAAGGCTCTAGCACCGTGGACCACATACATACGGCGCGCCAGGTTATACAGAAGACCAAAGAGTATAACCGGCCTCTCTGTGTAGCGTTTGTGGACTACGAGAAAGCCTTCGATTCGATCGAGACTTGGGCTGTACTGCAATACTGCAATCTCTTCAACGGTACCAAATCGCCTACCGGTACTCATCGAGGTGTTGAAGTGTTTGTACAAAAACGCCAACATGTCAGTCTAACTTCAAGACCAAGCCTCGGAACCTATTCTTCTGCCGCGAAGTGTGAGACAGGGAGACGTCGGATCTCCGAAACTGTTCACCGCTGCACTCGAGGATGTCTTTAGGTTTCTGGACTGGAGAAGGCTAGGCATCAACGTCATTGGCGAGTACATTACTCAGCTTCGGTTTGGCGACGATAGAGTGGTCATGGCTGAGACCATGGAGGATCTCAGTGCAACACTCGATGACCTCAGTAGAGCTTCCGAAAGAGTGGGTGATGATCAAAATGAACACGGACAAAACCATGTCATGTTCAATGCCCACTTAACACCTAGGAGACACTACACTCGAAGTTGTAGACGATTATGTGTACCCGGAACTAATTCTAACTTACTTCGAAAAAGAGGTCGATCGTCGAATACAACTTGGCTGGGCAGCGTTCGGGAGGTTGCGCGGTATCTTCTTGTCCAACTTACTATAGTGTCTCAGACCAAAGCTCTCCGGTGTGTGTTGCCAGTGATTACATACGGGACCGAAACATGGTCGCTCACAAAGGGCAATGGAGAGGGCTATCTCGAAGTTTCCTTGCGTTATCAAATCAGAAATGAAGACATCCGAGCAAGCAAGGGAACCAAGGTTATCGACGTAGCCCGAAGAATTGTCAAACTAAAGTGGCAGTGAGCAGGGCACATTGCTCGCCGAACGGATGGCCGATAGGGCCGAAAAGTTCTGGAGTGGCGACCGCAAATCGGAAGACGTTGCGTTGGAAAACCTCCCACTAGGTGGATCGATAACCTGGTAAAGGTTGCGGGAATCCGCTGGGTGCGAGTCGCACGGGACAGGTCAATGTGGCGACACTTGGGGGAGGCTAATTTTAAAACTTTTACTTTGTAAAAAAATAAAAAAATATATGTTAAGACGCAGAGAATTATGCTCGTCTTATTTAGTTGATTATTGGACTGCATTTAGTGTAATAATTAGATTTTTTCTTATGATTAATTAAACAAAAATTGTGTTCATTTACTGGCTTTTTTTTAGTTCATTTACTAGAAATTTTCGTTCATTCACTGGGGTTTTAGGGTCTTTTTCATTTTATTGCTAAATATCTAAGAAAGTATACAGATTATTTCGTAAATACAACTCAAAAAAGGTTTTTGAATACATTCCTAATACCAAAATATAGCTTTGGACCGTATCCCTTATACGCAACACACTGAAATATTTTTTTGAAGTTGGAAGATTGCTTAAGTGTTCATTCACTGGAGCACTTACCCTACCCAGATATTTTTTTTTTTAATAATTAGTTTTCTACCGCAGACGTGGGGGTCCGCGCTCTTATTTACATTTTATTAATTGTTTGATTGATTTAAAAGAAAAAATTAAAACTACTATCGTGTACCTATGTTTAACAAATAAATAATTCTGATTCTGATTCATCATTGGACACGTTACATTAAACTGAGCTTATTATTAGTAACTTAAGATCTACGTGAGTCCATCCAATTTTTTTTTTCCAAGTATGGCTTTCTGATTTTTTTGTGTCAATGCAGTGGTTGGAAGGTTTCCTATCCCATAACGAGACTACGCCAGGTTCAATCTAGCAAAATACCAAAACTCATGTGACACAGAAATCATTTAATAACGAATCCAAGCACGCGTTACTTAATAATATAATTTGTGGCATCATAAAAACCAAAAAAAAATTGCCCATACTTATTTCCAACCTACCTCTGACTGCCTCGTTGGTCCAGTAACAACCGCTCTTTCTGGTCATGAGGAACCAAATAAGATCAAGTGATGGGTGGGTTGCCTTGAGTTGGTCCATCAAAAAATTTGCAAGTATCATCCTAGAATCAAGACTTGTCTATGAATGGAACACGTTACACGGAACTTAAACATGACTAGGGTCACAGGTGTTGTTACATTATAGTATTTTTGTTCAAACTTACACTATTTTCAATCTCCATCACCAGTTCCTATCCTGGCGCGAGAGGAACTCGAAGTACTTAGCCGATTCGAAGCTCAGCGTGGAGCAAGCCATCGAGAAGGCTAAGGTGAACATCGACTGGATCGCCAAGAACAGGCGCGCCGTCATCGACAAGCTCCGGGAGTTCTCCACGTAAGGACCTTTCTTGCGATGACATTGTAGGGATTTGTCAGGGGAATAAATAAAATATATTGCTTTAAATTAGTTGTAAAAAAACACTTACACATGAAAATTAAGGGGTCGGTGTTTCTATCTCTGACTACTCTGAAAACAAAAACAGAGGTCTCTTTTAAAATGTCCAACATAATCTAGGTCAGGGCTAAGCATAATGCATTATTCTTATGAGAATAAGGTTCAGTATTTCATGTTAAACAACGTATCCCTAAATTGGCACTCTTGTACATTTTCCCCTGACAAAACATCCAAATATTAGTGAAAATTTTGCACTAAGCTATGGCCGCAATGAAGCCAAGAGCATAAAAGTGTAAAATGCTTCTTTCAGTACAGCTAAGTAGTTAGTACAGTAGTTTAAGTAGTCATTTCATGTATTACTTTGTATTTGTGTACTTAATGTGATTGCTTTTTGATTCTTAAAAATCTGCTAACACGGACAATTTTTGGTATTTTTGGCTAACCTGGCCAAACAAACAATTAAGTCTAATTTGATTCTAAGATTGAATTAAATTGCCCCAGATTTGCGCAATAAGTGCACGCCGCAGCCTAAGAGCGAGATTCATAGACCTCACTTTGATCATACTTTGCGCAAAGTAAAGTAGTCGTCCTCTACGAATCAACGTGAGCTAGCGTTACATTCATTTTTGATTCGACATGGCATCTCGATTCTCGCAGGTCATCCTATGAGGCTGATTTCTGCTTAACTGCACTATCCTGTAGCCAGGGGCAAAAACAAAGTGTTTCTTTAAAGTGCTAGTTTCCCTACTGCTTTCCTGGAAGAGGTTGATAAACTCGTCAGGAATGACTAAGGTACTGGTCGGCGAATCTTACTAATACGCGATGGTGCCGCGACTTGTAAATGGCCGAGTCGTCGGCGAATAGGGCTAGCTGAACCTTTTCGCTCTTGGAGATATCGCTGGTGAACAGCGTGGAAACGAGGGGGGAGTCGACGGCACCATGGGAGACTCCTGCTCGATTGGGGTGAGGGGCAGAAAGAATATGTGGTAGCGGAAGGTGCGATCCGGCAGAAAGTCTCGTAGGATGAGCACGACACGGTTTGGCACTCCTAGTTGGTATAGCTTATGTAATAAGCCATTATGCCAGACATTGTCGAAAGCCTTCGCTATATCGAAGAATAACACGCCCGTCATCGACTCCACGCTGGAATCAAGCGCTCAAGTGCTCTACGATGCGGTGGACTTGTTGAATACACGAGTATTCGATCCTGTAGCCGAATTGCTCGCCGAATGGCTTTTAGCCTCAACATAATCTTTGAGTCGCTTATAAATATGCCTCTCGTAGATTTTGACGAGGGCATTCAGGAGACTGATCGGCGGATAGCTCGAAGGCTTAGACCTTGCTTCGCCTGGTTTGGCGATAAAAATCTTTCCACGTTAAAGTGATTTTTGTTTTGCTCAGGGCGCCATTGAAGATGGCTGCCAATTGCCATTAACATTATGAGCTGGATAGGGTGGAGTTTAAACACCTTATTGGTGATACCATCGGAGCCGGATGCTTTCCACTGCTGATGCCTTTTTATGATGCACTTCTTGCTTCTAGCTTCTTGCTTGCACTTCTTCAGTTGTGACTAGAGGCAGAGGATCATCAGGGTCTTCTGTGGTGGAGGAGAGTGACACTCTCCGTTCGACTTCAGCGTCCACCTCATCAAGGTGTCGCTTGTTTACTAGTTGAGAACTGGGGGTGCACTGAGATTCTAGGCTGTTGGCCAGGCATTCAGCCTTCTCAGAGCTTCAAAAGCGACGCTCTTATCGGGCCAGGGCGTTTTATTCAACTATGACTATGACTTTATACTGATGAAACTCATATTTACATACACACTTACTTACCAAAGTAAAGTCAAAGCATGGTTTGTGAATCGTGCACTAAGAGATTTGTGTATTGCAGCATGTTTTCGCTTTATAAGAAATTGCGACAAGCTATCTTTAGCTCAAAATTAAACATTTTGCGATTTCTCAGAAAGCGACTGACATAAAATTAGTATAATTTATTTACCAACAAAATTGTATTTTTTCTGTAAAATGGTATCTTATTTCCTACTTTATTTTCTTTTCCAAATTATGTAGAAAAAAAGATCATCTTCAATCATTTTAAATATCATCTATGTTTTGTTGCATTATGTGTTCGCAAAACGTACTTAACTCCTGTAGAACAAAATAGTAATTTCTTAGATGTCTTTTACTCAAATTACTCTTAGAACTAAAAGTAGTTATACAAATCGAATTATATAGGGTTGTATTTGATTAGTTCGCGAAACTTCAGAGACGGAATGGACTGGTGGACGGAATAAGTCTCCACAAAAAATTCAAGATACTAATGACGGACTTGAGGATGGTCCTTCAGAAGAATTGTAATCCCAACCAAAATGAATTTATGTATGAATTTTAGACACGTTAAAATAAAACTAGACGAGCAGGTCCAGGACCTGCTCAGCTATTGACCCTTGCAAGCACTTCCAATACTCTTGGAAGGAGATTACGATTTATTCGCGTTGTATCGCGTCTCAGAAGTTTCGCTTTTTAATTGAAATCCAGCCTGTATAACATTAAGTTTATTTTTAGTCCACGCCGACAACCTGCATCTCCGTGGAAGGGACGACCTATGAACGTCATGTTACAATCTATATACGCGATACATAATATATCTAGTGAACGGATGAGGCCGTTTGCGTATTATGTAGGAAAATAAATCAAATTCGACTGTTATTGTTCTTTCGAATCTGTGATATATTGACACTTTCAGTAAGCAAGAGAGTGTGACTGTCTACAGTCCTTTAATTTTGCATCACTGATAAAATTAGAGTCATCTTAAACCTTAAATCTGTTACCGACGCGTCTGGTATCATCATAGTGACGTAATCTCGCTACAACCGGTGGCTGTTGTCAAAGGTAAAATAAATATAAAGGGACTATTGTAGGATAAACCTCTCTGTTTCTGTTTAAGCTTAGTTTTACACTGCAAGATGAACAGCAACCAAAATAGTAGAAACAAACAGGTATTTATAAATGCTTTATTAAAATATGTTAAATAAATGGTATTATGCCTACTTCTGCAAGTAATATTTTTAAAGCGTTTATAAATAATAGGTAATGTAAATAAGTATCAACTTGGCTGTGCCACACTACCGTGCATGATTGTTTTCAAAAAAAATTACTAGAAAAACACTTGTTTATTGGTCTTATTTTCTATATTGAGCTGTTGTTGTAACAAATCCATTTTTTTATTTTGTTTTACGCAAGCAGCCTTATTTTTGTTGAAATCTATGACATTTTCTATAATCTTTAAGTTTTAGATGAATCTTGATAGGAAAATCTAAATAATTATGATTTATTTTTATTTTATTCACTATGTTGTGCAATGATGATTTTAATTATATTTTAAAAACTTTTGAATATGTTGGCATCTCATAATTCTCATAATTTCATAATTCCGTCCAGTACAAGTTAATATGCCTAATATTGAGAACAATCGTTACTTAATTCGTAGAAATAGAATTAAAAATAAATGTGTCATTACCTATTTATTATTTTGTTTTATTTTTTTCTTCGTTTTTTTTTTCTTTAAGGTTTTTTTTATTGCACGTGTGCACATGATCTAAGTAAGTACCTTTGCTTTTAATATTTATAAAATTGGGTTTTTGGTACTTAACTAGGTATAATACTCCTCTACCTACCTACCTACATTTTTAGAAAATGGAACAGTCGCCTACATTCACTTATTAAAGCTGATAGCCGAAATGCACACAGGCTTTTGCCTAGTTCAGTTTCAGCGGTTAAATTCTTTTTGGCTTTTTTTTAATTTATATTATTATGAACTGTTCCTAAATCACCTTAGGCTTCATCATCATTTTTCTGCCCTCATCCTAATGTTTGGTGACGGCGCAGCATGTCTTCTTTTTCCATGCCTACTTCTCTATTACTTTTCATCTCATCAGTCACCTTTCTTGCCATATCATCCTCCACACTGTCCATCTATTATTACTTTGGTGTTTTGTTGTTCCTCTACTCTTATAACCATGCACATTCATGCTCTAAACTTTCCTCATGTAACTCTAGTCTTCATTTTCTCTAATTCAGATAAATGCTCGTTTTTACTAACATTGGGCCACTCTTAAACCTGAATAAACTGCGCCCGGATTTTTTATATTCAATTAATGTTACTGAAAACGGGCATAACTAATATAAAAGAGGTTTCTAAATAATAACACTGATTACAGGGAGGACTCAGCAAGCAACGGTCAAGACCGAACGATACATCTGGGTCTGACGCGGCCCGCGAGTACGGGAGCGCTGAACAGCCTGCATGTGATATTTGCGTGTCTTGTACTTACTCCCATGTACATTGTATGAGAAACTATTACTATTTATATCATGATACTGTTGTTTTACTTCTGACTCCCCGTTCATGACCTTGCGACAAGCGACAAGCGCGAGTGGCATTTGTTTCTGTCGCGTGAGCACCGTCGCGTCGCGGTGGCAATCGGAACAGTATGCTATAAGGTTCAAAGTATAGTGTGTAAATCACTTCATTCATTTATGATCTCCGCAGTCGTATGTCGCTTGGCGTTTAGCTCGTGGCAGAGAGAAGGCTTGTGTCCTGAAAAAATCTAATTAGTCCATCAGTTAGCTATTATCAAAAAATATTTGACCCGTATTTTTTATTTTGTTACGTAAACCAAAATTGACGACAATACGACACTTTTAAAATTCGCAATAATTGTCACGAGGCCCCACTCCCGAGTTTTGATGCGTTATATCCTTGTCAGCATTCATTGATTTACAAAAACAAAAGATACATGTTTATTATTTTACAATACTCTAACTGACGGACTAATTAGATTTAAACTAGCCTATTGGACGATAGCACACACACACACCCGATACTCACGAAGAAAATAAAAGAAACATATATTTTGATATATATCTATATTGTATAATAAAAACTTCAGTGTATACTTAGGACTACAGTAAATAATACTTTACAAAATGCTTGAATTTCGACGTCTACACAATGGCACCGCGGGTAACTTTAGTGTACAATCAATTATACTCTTGGACATGTCTAAATACATTGCCAGTTCAACCCAACAATCAAGATAAATAACGAAGAATATAATAATGAAACGATAAGCGAAATACAATAATATCCGACGACTGCGCCGGCAAAGTAGCTTAGTTTATTAATAAAAAATAAACAGCCGAGCATAGAACCTCCACCTTTTTGAAGTCGGTTGAAAAGTTAGTATCAGTTAGCATAGCATAACTGGCAGAAAATTTTCGCTCGCTACCCTGACGCTTTCACCTTAAAACGTGGTATTTACCATGCTTATTATTTATTTCCAAGTCCCGATCGGCACTGTTGCAAGCGCTATGCTCACAGATAAACCCTGTACGGGTAATTTTGTGATACCATGTCAGTTTAAAAACTTATATTGTGATGAACCATTACTCACGGAGGGGGCACATAACGTTCTTTAAGTATTTAGACGTGTACAAGATGCTGGAAGCAATTTCTCAGTAACTATACATCATACAATAACATAAACTTTACATTATTAACATAAATCTTAGAGTATTCAGATCATGACGTTATTAACTAAAACTAATAAGTCACAAACTTATATGTATGAATTAATTATAATTGTCATAAAATTGTCTCTGGTCATATAAGTTGTTAAAATTAGCATTAAAAATAACATCTGTGCATAACCTTTCGAGAGGACTACAGGCTAATGTATAACACTCCGTCGTTTTTGCGTCAGAGGTTAAAAAATATCATTTCAAATACTTACTTGAAAACAAAATAGAAATGGAATTTTTATTTTTCGGTTCTTGTAATATCAATAATAATTTAGACTCGAGATCAAAACAATTGCTAAAAAGTGTTTTCATAACGTCACAGTAAAAAATGCAATAACGCTGCATTTGAGAAAAATAAATGCTGTAATCACAATCAATAATTTTGGAATCATTATAAATACAAAATTTACTAATATCATTTTTAAAACACAACCTATTTTTCAATTTTAAACTAACGCACAAATTGTTAAATGCCAATAATATTTTTAAAAATAATTTAAAATTGCGTCATTATATATATTTTTTTTATTTTTTATACTAATCAACATTTAATATTTACGCTAATGGCAACACTGACAATAATGGCGGATAATACAAATACAATTGGCACTACTACACTCATAAGGCACTTTTTATGTACTTTAATTTATTTAAATTTTTATTATACGTCTTTTTTGGAGATATGTAATGATTTTTAGGTTTCCGGAAACCTTTTCAACACGAAAAAATCTTCGTTGATTAATTAGCTTATATTAAACCTGATAGTATTAATTTCGATAAAAAATTTAAAGATACGAGTATGTCTGTTATTTATTAATGTTCTACCTAACTTCGTATAACATTGTGTTCTTATATACTATATTATAATAATAGAAACATTTAATATAAAAACGTAATAATAGCACAATTTATAGCCATCTACTTACAGTAACGTTAGGACTTGCTTAGACCAAACTTAAACTATTTAGATTTACCTGAAACAGTTAAATCGGTGCCAGACGTAGCTTTAAAAACATGGACGAATTAACCCTCGGTGTTGTCTGCAAGTTTAGTCAATATACATTTATTTGAAACTTAAAAATCTATGTGGGGGTTCATAATGATGTACTAAATACCACAATTTCAATTGCCATGAAACTTACGGTCATTGTCCTCTTCTCCTTGAAGAAACTCGAAAAAATACTGAGAATATTGTTGTTTTTCATGCTTGAATAATATGAACGTCAACTATGTTTTTATTCGTCAACTATAGTTATTCAATACGTCAACTATGTGAATTATTCGTCAATATAGTTATTCAAGACGTCAACTATAATTATTCAAGATGTCACCTATAATTATTCAAGACGTCAACTATAGTTATTCAAAAATTGAACATATTTCTATCTTATGAATTAAAAAAAAAAAAACTAGGATCTTTGAATAAATTGATGAGAGGACTGCATTTGGCATTAATTATAGAAGAAGCTATATGTAAGCTAGTCTGGGCGGGTTTAAGATAAAGTGAGGTCACTAATCCCCGGCATGAGCGACATACGGCGGCCTGGTGCTGGTGCGTCTCTTGCGGAGGGTCCCGAGGATGGCCAGCATCTCCTTCACAGCCTCGGGCTGCTCTTCCTTCGCCTTCTTCTCGGAGACGGAGCGGTCCGTGGACTTCAGCTGGAACTTGCCGCCTTTTATCTGGTCTACTATCGCGTCTATTGCACCACCTGGGTAGGGGAAATAAGTAAAATGAGAAAAGGTTTTTTTTAAGATAAAAGGAAGTTGATTCCTTTCTTTTGGTTGATAGTTATAAAAAAAAAATTAAGTATTCCAATAAAAACGCACATAATAAACAGGATACTTTTACAAAACGAAAACCACAGTGCTTTTCAGTCTTAAAGTTCTCCAAATTAATATAATGTTAGTTGTTTTTGAAGTCAAGCTTGTTTATTGTGACTTAGAATACAAATTGTGTTTTATTATCATTTCTTACATATCTACTTGCGTACCTATATCTCTTTTAAAATACAGGTATGATTTTATCCGAAGTTAAGTCAGTCACAAATTCATTTTTTACATACGGTGTATGGTTCAAATTGATCATTTCCGAACCGTCAACTTGCATATCCTCTTAAAAAACACAGGAAGCTCAAAGTCAAACTCACCACATTCGGCCCCATTCTGCTTACTCTTCTTCAACGTCCCACTCTTGTTCGCCAACATATGCGCCATGTCATCCACTTGTCCCAACTCGAAGGGCATCGGTGCGGGGGGAGGGGGCGGCGGCGGGGGAGGTGGGGGAGGGGGGAGTACCGGCGGAGGGGGAGGGGGCGGGGGCGCTACCGGTGGCGGAGGAGGGGAGGGAGGGGAGACGGGCGTGGGAGGGGGAGTGGAGGGCGGCGGGGGAGGGGAGGGCTGTGATGGTGGTGGTGATGTTGTTTCTGTTGGTGCTAGAATTGTAAGAGAACAATCAAAATCAAAGCATTTATTTCTAGGCCAGTTACAGGCATGTTTGAATTGTCGAAACAAAGATGAACATTAAACGTAGCTACAGTTGGGAATGTAGTTATATTTCCAAGTCAAATCATAAAAACTGTGAAAGTACGGTAGTTGGCCAATCCCTAGCGTAGATCTCTATGGAGAAGAACAATAATGGTGAGTATGAGAGTTGTAAGCATAGTTTTGTCTATGGAGAGAATGAACGGGTGTGTTATTCGTCATATTTAATTTAAACAAAGTAGAATCTTTACAATCTTTTTGTAGTACATTGTATTGTTCTGTTACTTCCTAACATTAATTCAGTCATTAGTAAACGGAAATAGTTATTTTCTCTGCAAGAGTATTTTTGCTCTTCGATATCTGAGTGCAAAAGCCGTTTTTATCGTCTAGCTAGAGGATAAAGTAGATTTGAATTTAGAACATCGTGTGCACTAAGTTTGTGAATTCAAAACATAATTAAACCTATTTACTTCTACCTCCATGGTGCCGAATTTATCATACTTTTGTTTTTAATTTGTTAATAACTCAGACTCGGAACCTTCTTGGTATATTTTTTTTAATTTGTTTTGCGCGCGCCTTTTGCTTTTCACGTCATATTGTTAACACCTTAGGTTAAAACGAGGAACTTGAAAACAAGTGAAAAACCTAAAATTACCACTCATTATCTAGCAACGAGGAAGTTTATTTGATGCCAACAGAATTAACTGAATTTGTTAATAATGCGCAATTTTTTTTATGCGTTTATTCATTTCCTCGATGAGGTGGGATGAAAAGTTGCGTGTTGCACTCGCGTGCAAAGATTTCTCACCTCGTGCTCTTTTGATTCCCTCGCTAACGCTCAAGATTCTAAGTTTTGAATCACTCGCTGCGCTCGTGACTCAATTTTAGAATCTTTCGCTTGCTCGTTCATCAAAATTGAGCACGCGGTTAAAAAGCAACTTTAACAAATTCAGTTTATTCTGTTGGCGTCAAATAAACTTCCTCGTCGCTAGATAATGAGTGGTCATTTTAGGTTTTTCACTTGTTTTTAACCTAAGGTGTTAACAATATGACGTGAAAAGAAAATGGCGCGCGCAAAACAAATTTAAAAAAAGTACACCAAGAATGTTCCGAGTCTGAGTTATTAACAAATAAAAAAAATGTATGATAAATTCGGCACCATTGAGGCGTAAATAGGTTTAATTGTGTTTTGAATACTTAGTGCACACGATGTTCTAAATTCAAATTTACTTTATCCTCAAAAACGATAAAAACGGCTTTTACACTCAGATATCGAAGAGCAAAAATACGCTTTCCGAGATGGGGGGATGAAAAAGGGGATTTTTTAGATCCTTCCCAGAGATCCTCATCCAGTGTGTATGCCGTGTTTCCCAGTGTGACCAGTCAAATCAATCTGAACAGAAACTAATTGCTTAAAGCTAAAATAGCTATAATAATTGAGAACGTTAAGAAAGCCACTGGTACCGCGATTAACCTCTACTCAAGAATTATTTCACCATTAGAAAGCTACATCTTTACCGAGTAACCTATGCTATAAAATATCTTGATATCATGCAAATTAGCTGAGCTATTACAATTTTCGCGGACGAAGTAGCGGGCGAAGTGCCAGTACTACATAAAAAGCAGTGAGTATTTTCACCACATCACCTAACAACTTTTTACAACAAAACACAAAATGATAATAATAAATATTGCCCTGACCACCGGCAGCTCGGACTCTGTTCCCAGCGCTGGTGGGCTACTATTTTTTATATTTTTAAATGTTTTTTTTTTATATAGTTTTTTATGAGAATATTTAAAAATGTAAATCAATATATGTACGTGTATGTGTATATATATGTTATTGTATTGTGATTTTTATATTTATTTTAATTTTACGTTATATATATTTTATGCTACGGACAATTCTTTAATCTGAAATAAACGTTTAATAATAATATGTAAATAAATGAATAAAGGAATTAATATTTTGTTCTACTCACCAACAACTTCGACCACCTCCTCCTTTACTTCTTCCTTTTCCTTCGTCTCTCCACCTTTCTCAAAGTATGAGATCCTGGACATAAGGTTGGACCTCTTCGGAGGAGGCCTGTTCCTCTCCATCTCCTGCAGTCTCCTCTCGGCCCTCTCTGCCCGTTCCACCGCCTTCTGTGCGTCTTCCTCTGCCAGTCTTATCTTCTCCTCCCAGACGAGAATGTCTGTGTCTTCGTGCTTTTCGGCGAGTTTTAACTATGGAAGATATCAAATATGTATTTTATTTTATTTGTACAAATGTTATTTATTTCTGTCAAAAGAGAGTGGAGGCGTTTTTCTTAGAGTGAGAGCAGATACAATTTAATAATAATATAGGTAATATGTTATTTGGATTGGATTTTTATAATTTAAAACCTGCAACGGTAAGCAAAAAGATAAAATCCAGGGTAAAATGCTCATATGGGGTAAAAGTTATGAAAACAAGGTTGATCCCAGCAGAAGGTTTGTATGTTTGTTTTTTTTTTTTTCAACTGAATTAAGTATCGACAAGATTTCTTGCATAGATATATAGAATATAGCCTTATTCCCCAGGAATCCTCGAATCAAGGGAAATTCTTGAAGGTGTTGGAAGGCTCCAGTTACCTGTAGATCATCGAGCTGGTCCCGATGCCTGGCGCTCTGCTCCTCCAGTGCGTCCTTCAGACTGTCCACCTCGCTCAGCAGTAACATCAGTCTCTCGTCCAGCGCCAGTTCTCCCATCAGCAGGGAGCTCTGGTGTGTCAGCAGCTTCACGCGCTTCTTGGCTGCACGGGCTTCTGTTTTGTACCTGGAGGTAGGGAGAACAAACTAGTTAACTTACGAGTATATGAGAGAAGATGATATTAGTCGTTCTTGATGGATTGGACAGAAAGGGCATATTGCAAACAGGAATGGAAAGCCATGGGGGAGGCATTTGCCCAGCAGTAGGACAGATTAGGCTGACATAAAAAAAATAACAAAATAAGAGAGAGTGGTCTGTAGCTAAATACTAGAGGCCAGAAGGGTTAGTCCGTGTATGAGTGAACATCTAAACAAACAGATCTCGTGCCTGTCTGGCTGTTTAACGGTCGGTTCTGGCAGTTAGAACCCCGATAGTCTGAAAGACCCCGATAGTATGGTAGAACCAGTAGTATACGGTCATACCATAAGTGTGCTGGTGAGGAAACGCATCCACGAACGACACCAGAAACTGTGGCTAGACATGCAGAACATGGTAAGTGCAGGCAGGCCAGGCCACTTCCTACTATAGACAGGCACTCGGTGTACTTCGTTAACCTAGGTACTCTCCCCGGTAGCGGCTCACGGCGGCTCGCTCTCGCGTCCGGCCCTGTGTGTGTGGTTCTATCCATGGGCCGGAGCGAGACGGAATGGGAAGCCGTCACCTCCGCGCTGCGATGCAGTCATGCTAACGAATAGTGTTGCCCAAAATCGGTCTTGGTCTTGCAGTCTTGGTCTTGTTCTTGCATTTTTGCAAGACCAAGACCAAACCGACGAATTTTAGCAAAACCAAGACCAAGACTGAACCCTGCAAGATTTGAGCAAGACAAGACTAAGCCTGCAAGACTCTTGCGTCTCGCAGTTAAGTCAAACTGAGATTTGGGCGTTAATATGTAGGGATTTTGTTTCAATCCCGATTTTGATAGACGTTCCCCAGTATCAAAACCGTATCGTCAAAACACTAAAAGGTATGGTATTGATTATTATATTTTGACTATTTATTAATTAGGTAGCGTGTTACTCACAAATTTATGTTCCCGTGTGATAAAAATTTACTTACCTAACATATCTACCTATAGTATTATATTATGCTTGTCTAATGTGCAGATCTAAAGTTAGTAGGTTGGTAAACATTATGTAGGTACTTATGTTTCAAAGTTTATGTAATTCTTCTATTCAGCAAAATTTAAAACTAACAGCGAGTCGAGTAGGTCTAGTAACAGGTTTTAGGCCAGCCAATGTTATGGAACAGATGCCAGCACATCAAGCTACTACAATCTGCCAAATTTCTTTAACAGATTTTCAACTTTATCGCTAAAGCATTAAGGTGCATGATTGATTGGGATAATTTGACGTTCCGCGAATAAACCGTTTGTCGGTCGGTGTATTATGTACCTACTTATTTGATCATTTACCGACAAAGACGCTGCGGTGTATCAAAGACTGCAACACGTGTATCACACAGCATTTGACACTGTTTGAGCGCTGCATCCGCCGCCACAGAGTACGGACAGAGGCACACAAAATTGTTACCTATTTTGGTAGGGTTGGCACAAGAGGATAAAATTAAATAACCTTGAAGATGTATGTAAATAGCAATAGGCTAGTAGGTATTTGCAAGTAGTCTAGTCTATAGACTAGACGATAAATACCCGTTTACATATATTTTATAATATATTATAAAATATATGTAAACGGGTATTTATCGCAAATTTTACCTTTAATATAAGCCCGACGTTTCGTCCGTTTTCCGTTTAGTTTAGTCTAAGTAGTAGAGTCTCGCAAGACTTGCGAGACTCTTGCTGCAAGACCAAGACCAAGACCAAGACTGAGAGCGCAATACCAAGACCAAGACCAGGTGTATTGACGCAAGACCAAGACTGGCTTAGGTCTCGTCTTGGTCTTGCATTTGGGCAACACTACTAACGAAGGAGGTGGCGGAACGTGAGAGGGAGAGAGCCTCTCTTCCCGGCCGCCGCGGGAGACGCACCGGGCGTCGGGGGCCACGTGGTGGCTACCGGCCACCGTAGATGCGGGCCTGTGGACGGTTAGCTATGGGCTAGCTGGCCGTCCGTCCGTCTAGTGACGACAGGCCGTGTCGACGGCGCGTTCGTGTTCCACGCGCGCCTCAAAGAGATGTCAGCAGCAGAGAGGGGCCCGCAAGGGCCGAAGCCTGCCGGGGTTGCGGGACTGTTCGAAAGAGATACCGCGGCCCCGGAACATAAAGGGCTCGCCCTTTGGGGCTCGCCCCAAGGAACATGGATGGGTTTTAGTCAGTAAAAGTCTGACACTCCCTCCCGCTCCGCCCAGAGTGGGAGAAGTCATTTGATGATTTCCCATTCGAAAAAAAAAAGGAGTTGTTATCAAGTGTATCAAGTAGTACTCACGTCTCAGCCATCTCTCGGTCCTTGTCAGCATTGTTCTTCAGTCCGGTCACCTCCTCCATCAACAACTTGGACACTCGGTTGTGTCTCTCTATCTGTATGCGCAGTTCCTGTAGCTCCTTCTCTTCGGCGGACGATTTCTCTTTCTCAGCTTCGAGTTCCTGTAATTGAAGAAATATTTTAAGATAGTGGTTTGATAAAGTAGATAGTTATTTTGGGGGTCACACATGATACAAATAGCCCTCTTTTGCCAGGCCTAGGAACCATCAATGCAACCAGACAAATGTGTAAGCGTAATCAGCCTACATACCCACTTTACTACTGAGGCCTCTTTATGAGAGGGAATGGAGACTTGTCCACTGAAAAAATTAGTCCGTTACTTACATTATCAAAAAATATTTGACTCGTATTTTTTGTTTTATTACGTAAATCAAAATTGACGAAGATACGACTCTTTAAAAATTCTCAATACGTCACGCCTAGGTATAATTTTTAGTGCGTTCTGACGTCACGAGCCCCCACTCCCGAGTTTTGATGCGTTCTATCTTTGTCAATATTCATTGATTTACAAAAACAAAAAATACTTGTCCATTATTGTCCAATACTCTAACTGACGGACTAAATAGATTTTTAATTTATTGATGGTGGAAACTAGCCTTTAGACCCCACGGGCCCAGTGCGGTTTGGTAGACACCACGTGTCTTCGAATTTTTGTTCTAGGACATGCCGGTTTCCTCACGATTTTTTCCTTCACCGGTTTTAAAGCAGTGATGGTGAAATCAATTACACAAAGTAATGCGAGTGGTAATAATTTCTGGTCTGACAGTGAATTGTATCAGTTACCTGTCCAAGAGCCACATTGGCCTCCTGCGCCTCAAACTCCTGCAGTTTGGCTGCGTTTAGCTCAGTCTGTAGCGTGGCTATCTGTCGGCTTAGCTCTGATACTGTCTGCTTTAGGAACTCCACTTCTTCGTTACTGCTGGCGTCTGATGCTGGAACAAAAATAATATTTGAGTTTAGTAAAGAAAGAAAGATGAAGAGACAGACGACATAGTTGCCGTCGGGGGAATAACCTGGATGAGGCTGGCACGGGACCGTGGAGATTGGCACAAGAAGAGAGAGGCCTATATCCAGCAGTGGGTGAGTTTGGGTGCGTGGTGGGCTGTGGATTATGATGATAATGAAAGAAAGAGAGGACTATGCGTAGCAGTATGCGTAGAAGACGTCCACTGCTGGACATAGGACTCCGCCAAGTGTCGCCAAATGTCCCTCCCGTGCGACTCGCATCCAGCGGATTCCCGCAACATTCACCAGGTCTACCTAGTGGGAGGTCTTTCAACGCAACGTCTTTCGGTTCGCGGTCGCACTCCAGTACTTTTCGGTCCTAAGTCGGACTGGACCATTAGAACTATGAAAATACTGGGCGATGCTAAACTGTGCCAATTAAAAAAGTGTTTCATATCCACAAAGCCAAAGTATATTTCGCTTTGTTTCGGTTCGAATGACACCGCAATGTTAGTAAAAGCGACAAATCTATTATGATCGGCTCAAGTTGATACGTGTCTACAAATGTGTTTGCTAATCGTTTTCACACTTTCAGACTGCATGTTTTCGGCAATCGTAAAGGTATTTTCAATATGAATATTATTAAAGGTTACTTACCATCAACTTCGCAATCCATCACTAAATATACAACTAATTTTATACCCACGTTGAAATATTATCGACACATCAAGTGCAGAAAAGTGAATGATTTCATTATTCATGCCACTCGTAATAACACTTTTATAGGTAAGTACCCCTACTTGCACAAAAGTGTCACTGGAATAGAGACCTTGGGAGTATCTGTTATCGCTTCTGCTGGTATTACCTATTACATATTTTCACAGTATCTCTTTGTTTTGCTAAATCGACCTTTTTTTGAGGAGTGAGTAAAATGTCGTGCGGTAAGTTTTAAGTATGAATGTGGATGGGTATTTGAGTAGAGGAAGAGCAAAGAAACGATGGATGGACTGTGTGAAGAATGATAATTATGGCAAGACAGGTGTCTGATGATGAGTAATAGAGAAGTATGGAAGCAGAAGACATGATGCGCCGAATCCAAATGAATTGGGGATAAGGGCAAGAGAATTAAATGAAATCGGCCTTTTGAATCATAGTGAGTCAGTTCGCCCCTAAGTTGACTCCGCTGAAGAGTGGAAATGTGGTGCTGTTCTACAAACGATGGAACACTTCATAATCACTTCATCGTGTCCTGCATAGACGCCACTAAAGGCGCTAAACTCTCAACTCTCTTGAAATCGCCAACATTACGCTAATAAGAAGATATTGATTCTGACTATACCAGCGCCAAGAATAGAGTTCATATTACCTGTATCGATGGAGTCAGTGAGATCGATCTCCACAGCTTTAGCGGGCAAGGCCTGCATGAGCACAGTGCTGCGGCGCTTCAACTGTTTGTTCTGCTTGTACCATTCCCCTGCTTGCTGCATCACCCTGGAATTGACAAGGATATGGTTAAAATGTGACTGTAGGATGATGAATGAATCAATGGTTAAGGCGTCGAATCGGCGACCGAAGGCTCGTGATTTCGATTTCCGATATTTCATCATTATCATCTGACTAGGGTTTTCGCTGAGGGATCGCATTCGGAACGAGGTAATCCGACAGAAAACCAGAGTTGTCGAAATAGCTCACAAAATAAGTAAACTGAAGTGGCAATTATTGTGCGTAGAACCGATGACCGTTGGGGTAGACGTGTTCTTGAGGCTCCGCAGTATGGCTGGTAGCAAG
Source organism: Xestia ashworthii (assembly GCA_950022955.1). NCBI lineage: Eukaryota > Metazoa > Arthropoda > Insecta > Lepidoptera > Noctuidae > Xestia > Xestia ashworthii. Next base: position 19,663,579 of record OX465570.1, read on the forward strand.
TGGATCAGAGTTGCTGTGAATCAACTTGAGTGGTGGGCGATTGAAAAGGCTTATCTCCAGCAGTCGGCGGATGATGAATTTAGCCTTTTCGCAACTCAGTGCATTACGGTCGGCTTTCTGCCTAACCGGATGCAGCTGACTACCGGCATTTGACGTGAAGTGACTTCCTGAAAGTTTAAAAAAGACAATTCCTGTCTGACCTCCACAATCTAACTACTGGGTAAGGTTCTACAGCCAGTTTCATCAAGGATATTCGTGAACTATACGATATCCCTTGGTAAGACTAAATATTAGAATTTCTAACTTCTGTCTACAAAGCCAGCCTGCCTAGGCTATATCTTAGATTTAATTCTATCTTTACAAAAAACACCTAATTACAAAAAAAACATTTGCACTACTTTAGTCAATCGATCAATTAACAAAAACCTTAAAACACAGCCGTTGAGTACAGTATGCAAAACACTATTAAGGCGATGATTACACGAGCTAAACGCGAGTTTTATAATTACTAAAATTAAATGATTCACTGCTATAAACAAGACCAGAAAAATATATGATATTCTTCAGGATATATGCTAGCATGATACTGTTTTGAAAACATAATACAATTAATTTGGCTCGATAAAAAGAAATCACGAACTTACCTCTAAAAATATCTTTCAAACAATAAAAAAACATACTAATATGCATGCGATCAGTCTGATTTTTTGGCAAATAATTCTACAAGCAATATATTAGCATGATACTGTTTAGTTTTTTAATCTAATCAATAGTTTTTTTGTAAATCGATCGCAACCACTCATTTCGCGTTATTTGGCCCGCAGTGGCTGACGTAACAACCACTTTGTAGTGCAAGCTGATTAGAACTTTATTCTAACAGCATTTCAAACGAAGTTTGAACCACCACAAATAGAGTTGCTAATTTAGCTCGTATAGGCGCCTTAATACATAAGTTCCACATAACGCGTGCCCCCTTTAGATAAGCTAAAGTCGGAAACACATTATCGTTAAATTTGAACAACCTTTACCAAGGTAGGTATGTGTCAAGATAAACTGCGTTTGTTTACTTTAATGGCGTTCTTTACATTCTTTGAGCCTAAATAGGAATTAAGAATGACTAATAAGATAATACTACAAAGTTATTCTTGCAGATACTGTTGCTGTGAGCATAGATTAGTCGCCTTGTAATTCCTTGACTACTTTGACAACAATTCCCAAAAAAAGAACAACTAGGCTGTATTGTCCCACTGCTGGACAAAAGGTTTGTTCCTTCTCCACAAAATTACTAATTTCCACCATCAATAAATTACAAATCTATGCTCCGTCAGTTAGATTATTGGAAAATAATGGACACGTATTTTTTGTTTTTGTAAATCAATGAATATTGACTAAGATAAAACGCATCAAAACTCGGGAGTGGGGGCTCGTGACGTCAAAACGCCCTAAAGATTATACCACGGCAAGACGTATTGAGAATTTTAAAGCGTCATCTCTTAGTCAATTTTAGTTTAGGTACGTAACAAAAGGAAAAATACGGGTGATAATTTTATTGATTATCTAACTGACGGACTAATTAGATTTTTTCAGTCGACAAGCATATTATTTATGTTGCTAGAGCCGAGCCAGTCCTTTCGGAATCTATCATCTCCGCTTCGATTGATCCCACGATGTCGTCTAGCATTTAATAGAACTCACTTGATGGACTTAATTTTAGCGGCCACCTATGCTATGTCTGTGACTTTGGTTTTGGCACGTAGTTTTGTTGCTAAGCATAATCAGTCCTTGATGTTCCCACTGCTGGGACCCACGGCCTCCTCACTATGAGAGGGAATGGACTATAATCAAACACGCGGGCCTAGTGGGAGTTGTAGATGTCACATGTCTTCGAGGTTTTGGTTCTAGGACATACCGGTTTCCTCACGATGTTTTCCTTCACCGTTTTGAGAGCAGTGGTGATAAAATAAATTACACAAAGTAGTGCGTCTGTCTGGGATCGAACCCACGACTTACTGTTCGTAAGTCGGGGTCAACACAGCTGGGTTACCGTCTGTGAAGGCCGACCGAATCGGTCTGAGGTCATTGTTTAACTTTTGTGTCTACTTCGCTAACAGATGAAGGTTTATACGGTCTGAAAGTCGAACCCCCTAGGATTCTGCGCTCCATGCTTCCTACTCACTTGTGCATAACTCCAGCATCCACATCCCTCTGGTTCTTAAGCTGCTGGTACTCATTGAACAGCTTCTCGGAGACATTCTTGAGCTTGTTGAGCTCCCTGGTCCGCTCCCGAAGTTCAGACTCCAGGTGCTGTCTCTCCTCGAACAGAATGTTGTATCTGCGTTGTAGGTCATCGTACTCGCGTTTAGCTGGAATGGGAAAAGGACGAATGATTAGTGTTTAGTTAGAAAAATATAATAGGTACAGTCGAACAAGCTATTTGGTTTACACTTTACAATGTAATTTGTGGGTTAAACTGTAAACCAATTAGCTTGTTCGACCGTACATCACACTTGCATTCAGTTAGGGGTTGGCAGACCCCCATTTCGAGAGTTTAAAGCCCGATTGCACTAGACAACACATTTTCCTGTTTCTGTTAATCTTTTGAAGATGACAGAATGGAATGATGCTTTAAACATATTTAACGCATGATACCATAATAGCGAGTTGAACTGCAAGTGGGCTTATGCCCCAAGTTATAGATGCCCAATGGACAAACCTTGTAACACTTTACCTGACCTGGGAATCACACTAAGATCCATGTTCACCGAGAAGAACACAGTCTGATTATCTAAAAACAGCTGTCAATGACATGTTCCCATACAAAAATGTGTTTTAAACAGCTGTTTTTAGATACCTAATCAGACCGTCATCTTTTTGGTGAACATGGACCTAAGGCCCCTATGCGCAGGGGTCGGCTAGAAAGGGGGTGACAGCTGACATGACGACTAACAGAAGTATAGAAGAACATGCTGCGCCGACTCCAAATGCTACAAAAATTGTTTTCGAAAACATGGTAAAACAAACATACCTACCTAGCATTACATAACATTTATGTCAATAAAATTAATATTATGTTAATTACAAACCCGTTAACTTTACTAGAAAGAACGAACTTAGCTATCAATGAATGTCAATAGCGTCTGTAGAAGTCAATGAATAAGTATGACTCAACTATGAAGAACAGTTACCTACAGTACTGTGATGTACCTATAACTAGTAATCAGCTAGCTACATAACTACCTACATCCATCCCACAGTTCATTCATGCGTCCCTAGTATTAATTTCAGAACAATTTATAAGCTACTTGCTTTTCTCTGCGGCTTCGCTCGTGTGGTGTTCGGAATAGTACCTAGATTGTTACAAGAGGGTCGAAAGGAATCAATTCCCATACGAGGTATTCAGTCCGAGTAGGAATTGATGTCTTTCACCCGAGTTAAGCACTCTACTTTTCATTTCGAATATAAGGAAAGTAAAAAATAGTAGTTTAATTTTTCACTAAGTAAGTACTTCATAAAGTCAATGCGTATTTTGAAATTTCTGGAAAAAGATTTTCCATAACTGGTATTTGCATAGTCTTTAACAGAATCTGGGGTCAACATTTCAGAATCTCTTGAACTCATTTTTAATAAGATATTAGAACAAAAAACCGAAATTTCGATACAGCTTACAGAGTTAGTATCCCGCCAAATTATGATGGAAATTTTCAATGACACCTGGAGGGAAAGTACTCTAAATACTGTAGAAAGCAAATTTTACTCAAAGGATACATTCCTTTATTTTTAAAATAAACAAATTTGCATTCACGGATTTTTTAATATTCGCTGGCCACACTCTGGCATCGAATCCGGGATGTATCGACTAAAGTTCGGAAAAATAACATTCTTTATCTTTTTAAAAGTAAAAGTTATTGAATGTATCCCATTGAATTTATAACTGTTCTTTAGATTTCATGGTTTTCCCTTCATTTAATTTATCATGTTTGTTTCAGAGATTTAATCCATATGATTGGCTCTTTCGATTGATGTAAAAAAAGTACAGGATGTTATTTTTTCGAACTTTAGTCGGTTCGATTCCCGAGTGTGGCAAGCGAATTTTCGAAAATCTGTGAATTTAGATTTGTTCCTTTTTTAAAATAAAGGAATGTTTCCTTTCAGTAAAATTTGCTATCCCCAGTATTTCCAGTAGGTACTTTCCCTCCAGGTGGCATTGAAAAATTCCACCCTGTATATTCTATTACGAGGTCGTACTACCGGGATAAAAAAATATCCTATGTCCTAATCTAGGTCATGGTCTATCCGTGTGCCAACTGCCAAATTACCCTTCCGGAAAACACTCTCTAAAGCGCATTTACATTTGGTCGTTAGCCCGTATTCGGGTGCTCCGGTGCTCGAAAGACTTCACTCGAATTCGGGCACCCAATGCGTTGATTACCCAGACTACGCTAGTCATCGCAATGGAATACGAGCTTCCCACTTTGAGTAGTTTCAATGTGAAAGCAAAATTGGTTTTATAGGTTTCGCACCAGAAACGATGAAGCTCGACTAGATTTTCCGAAGAACACAACCCGTTCATTTACTCTTGGTCGTTTGCCCGGATTCCATAGGTAATCGAATTCGGGAGATCGATGTATAACTGCGCCATTGTGTAATAATGATAAAATCGAATCAAAAAACGTTGCGTAGTTTCAAAGAACAATAAGGAAGCGATCACTCACAGATGGACAAACAAAGCAACTTTAATTTATATTGTCTTACTCAGAATTACCTAAATTTCAATTAATTACCTATTTCGTTCCTGGCAGATCTCCTTTTTAGCCAACTATGCCGGAGCCCCAAAGGGGGTATTGTTTTTTTTAACAACTCTTCTTGGTGTTAATTTAAAGGATAAAAGACAAGCACACAAATGATTTGATCCAGTTTGGACACCATTGTTTATTTGAACTTGGTCTGCAACCATTTTTGTAATAACTGAATATAAGTATGATTAAATTATGGACTTGAGACTGTATTCAAGATTCAACACAAAATGCTGTTATGTTATTAAACACAATTTTTAACAACACATTTATTATTGCTTGTTAAAAGACACTACAACCAGTCGCTTCTTTGTGTATTACTTTGGACAGTAGGTACTTACTCCTTACTAACAAAGACAAAAATGAATCATGAATACTTTCCTACAATTAGTATTTCAGGTTTTTTTATTACTTACCTGATAGCTATGCGTGTCTGTGGTGAACTTAGTCTATATCATACTACATTTAAGGAAACGACAGGCAATTAATTGTATTAATTAAAAATACTATAAACTCTATAATACAGAAAATATGATTATATGAATAAGACATTGTACTAAATGTGATTTATGATTTTCGTTTAAAGTCCTACCTTGCTTAGGTAAATGCTGCTTTGTGTAGGTACATTGTTTGAAATTTGAAACATAGGTACAGTCTCAAACAATTTTTTTTTTAAATAAATATTTATTAAAAATTAAATTCAAAGTCAAAGAATTGGTAAGTAATGCAGGCTACGCTCATATTCAGCATGACAAAGTTGGAAGGGAAAATTTTCCATAAACTTTTACCATAGTTTTACTCGAGTAGATGCTTATTTTCTGGGCAGAAGAAACAAACAAATTCTACCATACCTACATAATATTAAGCAATAAACTTTATCAATTAATACAACAACACCTAACACCTTTTAGGTCAAACTCAATTAGGATGTGCTCTATCTATTGTTGCATTGTGAAATAGATAACATAACATCATGCCTGTATGCCCCAGCTTTGGCATGCATCCTTGAGTATAGGCCGTAGTTGTGCCGTAGTATCTGCACATTCCACCAGATTATGGTTCAGTCCCATGTAACATTGGGTGATCTTATTACCAACAACTGGGCACAAATCCTGACTTTGGGTTGCTACCCGGCTGCTTCTTAGAAAGTCTTGATTAAACAATGCAATAACACTATGTTCCACTGGGGTATCAAACCTCAGACCTCATTCTCAGCATCTTTATACCGATGTGGCAGTTTGTCCATAGCGATAATGTACAAAAATCCCATAAAGCCTGTTTATATTATTTTGTATTAAAAAAAAAACCTTCAGTAAACCCCACATTGTCCCTATGAAAAACCAATCTATTCTGATCACATTGAACACTATCTATTGAAAAACAATAAAATTAAGAATTGAATCAAACAATACAATAAGTACTGTATTATTTTATTATCAGTATTTGTAGGAGTCATACAAACAGTTATTTTGTGAGCTGTTTATACAGATGACCTAATGTCTACCTTTATTACAAATGAAATGATTTCATTTGCTCCATTTTATTTCTTAGAACAACAAGCCATACCTTTTTATTCTAGGTATTTTATTAATAACTGTGTTTTGTGGATGAATTAGTAGGAAAATCAATAAGATAGAACTGATTTGTTTTCAATAATAGCCATAGACGCTGTCAAACCATCATCTGCCTAGCCTTTTCCCAACTATGTCGGGATTGGCTTCCAGTCTAACCAGATGCAGCTGAATACCAGTAACATACCTACATGAGGTGACTCCCTATCTGGTAGAGGCTACCAAATAAGTTTGTATTCAAATGTTACTTAAAATAATCATCCCTGTGATGTGATAATACCATTCCATTTATGGTTGGAGCAACATGTTTTCTTCCTCTATCTACACAATATCACTCTGAATTAACCACCATCTTAGACAAATATTTTTTATTAATTCGCTACTGTAATGGAACTTAGCTCCAATATTAATACAATTATTGATATACTTACAAATTAGAACTCTAAAATAATACCTAATGTAGCTTGATAAAGTTTCAAACTTCAAATATAGGTAAATATAATAATAACAAAACCAGTCCCTGATATCAAAATGCATACATCTATTGTAATAATAAGTTACAATGTTTTCCTTAACCTTTGATTATTAAGCTAACAAATCATTAAAATTTAAAGAAACCGGTCATTAGCTGTATCAAAACAAAATGAAACCAATATGTAGAAATATCTGGATCATTATGTCTATAAGTACCAGATTGTAACATAAGCCATAGTAATCTTATCTATTACGAATAAACGATTACTGTTTTAAGATAAAAATCGTTTCAATATTTTCTGGACTGACTGCAAAACTGCAACTTATTTTCTTAAGACTTCATACAGAAACACCAAGTTAAAATGTTCTACCTTAAAACAATTTATCGTTTTAAAAATCACGGAGAAAAAATAACATGAAACCAAACTCAAGAATTCAAAAATCAAAATATTTACTTTACATTTTGACAATTGACTGTTTGACATTTCGTCATGGGAAAACGAAAATAGTGTTGCGCAATTAAAAGTCGATAATATTTTTCTATGCCGCTTATACCGTTAGTGAAAACGGTTTTATAACTCTTTTGTATGTACACGAATAATCATTATTCCGATACGTGTAACGCGTAGTAAACAGATGATGTCTTTGTCAATCCTAACCTACAGTAACATCAATGTTTTGAATTTAATATGGCAAATAAAAGGTACGTGTTAAAAGTTTAGGTATTTCATATGAGCAAGGATTGGGGAAGATAACGAATTAATGTCTAAGCAACAGGTTATCGTCGGTCATAATCCGACAAATACGCGAATAGGATTTTCAACTTGGTTTTTCGTTTGCATACGACCCGGGAGATATTGTGACATGCGCAGTTTCAACCACAATAAAGTCGCAAAAACTAAAGATTTCCGCCGTAAAAAAAATGGAAAGCACTTACCTTTTTCGGATTTAAGTAAATAAGCTTTGTGTTTTCTCTCAGCGTCCTCGTATCTATTTTTCCACTTTTCCACGTATGTGGAGATCGCGATGTTAGCCTCCTTGGTGTGTTGTTGCGCGTCGGGCGGCGTCATCCTGGCGGCAGTGGCGCGCGGGATCCTCGTGGCCGCGCCGCTGCCGGGACAGAGCGAGACGGCGCTCCGACCGCCTTGACACTGATTGTTACTCGACGCGATCGCAAATACATTATCACCGTTCCTTTTAATCATTTTTGCATTCGATTTTTATTGCACGCGCGCGTCGAACGCTCGCATCCTCTCGTTTTCACGTATGCACAGACGCGACACGTGTTAGATCAACAGGCTGGTGCGTCGCTAGTTGGAAAGTGTTGAAATTAATTCGCGAACGGACTTCTTTGTTCTCGCCTTTGAGGAAAAATACGTGTGATATTATACGCGGCACATCGGAGTATGTCACGCGCGTTCACTTGTAAAGCAGCCTTGATCGGTTAGAAGCTGCAACAAATAATTAGATATTTAATATAAAAAAGCGCGTCGAGAAGACAAGAATGAGGGCCGAGTGTCAGATTTCAACTAAGGTTGCTAACGTAAGCGTGTGGCTGTGATATGATAATGAGGAGTTCGTCATTGTGAGTCATACGGCTTGGTGTTTACGCTTTTTGTTTACGTTTGAGGATGCCTCATAGTTAGCAGTGTTATCGTTCGATCCTTCTTAGAATCTAGTTAGAATTTAGTGGGAAGCACCTCTGCATGGAGCGCTTGATAAGCTATCAATCGAAGAGCCGCAACATTATCGTTACGTATCAATTTACTGCCTACTTCATAGTCATTGATTTGTTCGTTTACAATAATTTCCTCAATTGTATCCGTAGATTGAATGTGTATATATGTCACCGTAAAATTGTCAAACACGTTATATTACAATAGAACGTGTATTTCTCTAGCGATATTGTAAACTCTCGAAATATTGTCAACTGAACATACGGAAGTATCTCTGCCCCCATAATCGGGACTTGGGGCACCCCCCCGTTAGGTTAGTTAGGTTCCTTTAAACCCTGCACTCGGAAATAGGGGCCCCGCGAAGCGGGGCTCCGTCGACTACGCTTTTTAGGGGAATAAAAGTGTTTTAAGGTTAGGTTATATTAATCGGTATTTTTCTCAGGAATGGTACATTATCTTTTCATGAGAGTTGTACCACTGGGCAAGGGGGACCCCTCCTTCCCTTCACACCGCGTGAGTTGACTACCATCGCATGCATTTCACGAAAAATAATGCGTTTTGTTGTAAGCAGTATGTTCGTTTGACAATAATTCGAGATTTTACAATATCGCTAGAGATATTACAATATAACGTATTTGACAATTTTACGGTGACATATACATTTTTTATTTGTCACTAGAGATTTTCTATTCATTAATTAAGACCATTATTGTAGCTCTCATGATTGTTAGAATGAAATTAATGTTAAATGTTAAAACTATATTTAAGTTAAACTTTTTATTGATAATGGTTGAAAATCGGTTGGCCAAAAATCTGTCTGTATATCTACCACAAATACAATTTTAGAACTTTTTCTTTTAAATGAATAGGTATCTATTAATTTATAAATTAATGATTAAATATGTATTTATTAAACCTATTTTTTTTCAACGAATTGTGACTAAGCTAAAATTAAACATTAAGTTAAAAACAACACGTTTAAATTCATTCATAATACCGCTGCATAAAATAGTCGAACATTATCACAATGGTTACAAATCTACATACAAAGACGACAAAAAATCTATTTGATTTCAACATTCCCAACCATCCAGACTAATAAATAAAAAAACTCACCAATACAAACACAAATACACAAAAAGATCACTATCCCACATTTGTCACCGACAGATAAAATACCACTGAATTGAAAAATAAAACAAATTGGCGACACGCTACCACATGTCAAAATCCACAACTAAACGCAGTCAACGCATTATGTTCAAGTAGGGCTGAACGGAAATTCTAAAATTAAACACCATTTCCAGTGAAACGGAGAGCCGAACCGTCTTGTCTATGTAAGAGACATACAACGTGTGGCTTGTGTGGGCCGCTGGAACTGTTAGACATCTCAAGTGATTTAATTGTCACGACCGTGATGCGAAGCATTAATCTCTTAGTTCTTGTTGCTAATGTCCTCTTGTTTATCTAAGTTTTATTGAACTCTTAATGGCCTGTTTTGAGTTTTGGAACAGTCGCATTAATTTTATTTGATTAGGTAAATAAATTTGATAGAGTTTTTTGTCGAGTCGTGTGGCTGAGATCACACATGAAACTATCAAATGAAATTAGGCAGCATAAAATTAGGAAAAATAAATTAAAATATTAACTTACCTAGCTGAACGTAGACTCATTTCAGTTATACACTATAAGAATTGACTGCTTAAATTAGTAATGTTATTAAAAGATATAGATATTATTTTATATCATCAGACTCACAGCTAACACTCATGAATAAAATTAATAGAAGAATTTAATAGAAGATCAAAGCTGAATATTATCTCTACATCTCGTGCCTGACATAAAGTCTTAATACTCACTCACAACTAAGCCTTTAAGAATGCCTTGTTGTTATATTCCAAGTATGTTAAGCACCTGCCTTGGGTTTGAGTCATGTCATCGTGCGGCAATCAAGTATGATAGAGGTGTTTATTAAAAATTTGCCAGCTTTAGTACAGAGACATCTTTCGATGAAATTTACATTACTTGCATGTGGACCATATCTCATGCATTTTTGTTTGTAAAAGAATTCTAAATACAACTGCTCCTACTTTTTTAAACCCTGAAGCTCTTAGATGTTGTAATAGAGAATTGCAATGTGGTACATGTTGGTACAGCAAAACATTAAAGTGATCCATTTATATCAATTGACTTTAACGACTACATCTTAGCTGTTTCTTTTCTCTCGTCTACCCACATTGGAAGAATTAGTTACTACATAGAAGGAACTCTGTTTCAAGTGTTGGATTCCTTATCTTGCTTATTTTATAATCTCATCATCTTAATTTATAACAGCACAGCTTCCTACAAAGGGCTCATTATGTTGATGATTTCAATTTCATTTGGAACGTTTTCATGCTACGCCTACCAAAAAATGAGGAAAAAATGCTAAAATGAGACCATGTAATTGAATAAGGGTTCATCTTATGAATAATGTTTAGCATCTAAAGCACCGCTGCTACATTTATAGTTCAAGAAACCAATCGAAACATAAAAGCGAGGAAAAAACAACTTGGAAACAGAAACCAGACAAGCCATAAAGAACTTAACCATATTTAGGCAACGAGGTCAAAGTGAGGTTCACCTTTGTAAAGAGCTTCGCCAACATTGCTATCGGCAAGGCAATCCGATTACACCAACGATACCCAACTCTGTCATATAATGTATTCATTAAATACGAATTTCGATGCTTCAAAGTGATTTGGTAATGATAAAAAGATAGTAATCGATAATAAGCACGTCACTATTATTATTAACGACTTCAAGTACTTTGACTTGACTTTAATGGCACTTGTCGTAACCTTTTTGCATGAAGAAAGAAAGCCAATAATTACTGCCCAGTTTTTCTAGTAATTAACAAGTCATTATTAATCTCACGTACAAAACAAGTAACTCCAATATTGTGCGTATCTTATGGAAATAAAGGACATTTGCAACTCATTACCGCTTCCGCAAAACAGGGCGTTCACATCGAAAAATAAAGTTGAAATTTTCGCGAAAATTATGCGACGGGCTAACAAGTGTGTTGTTGCTCATTATTTCTTCCAACTTGAGACGCAAACTTTGATTTAATGTGAAATTGAATTTATAACGTGTAAGCAACATGTTATAACAGTGTTCTCTTTGAAGTTGAGGGAAGGGAAAAGTTTATCGATAGTACCGTTTAGACGTGACGTTTAGAAATATTGTTGGTACTCGTTTTATGGCGTTGGCTTGTGGGTATACGACTGAGGAACGACTTAACTTATGCTCAAGTTTTTTTATTGCTTTTTCTACATTTTTGTCTGACATTTTCCAATAAATAAACTTGCAACAGTCATGAGACTGGATCATATTAATTTAATTAACTTAGTCTATGAAAAAATCTTATTGGGTTGGAAGCTGAAATATTAAGGAAAACATTCAATTTTAAATAAAATTTCTCCTCAACTCTGTCCTGTTCCCATTACAAAAAGCGTGAACATAACCCACATTTCACGGAAACACTCACATCACTTCCTGCAGCGAGTAAATTCGGCAGATATTATTTTTATGAGCGAATAATAAACGGCTCAGAGACCATTCACCTCAGTCCTATTTCTGTGCTCTTGTTAACCTCTGCTCGTAAAGTCTCGCTACTGCCAGTAAGGAAAGCGTAAAAACGTTGCTTATACTGCTTACACCATGTCAATGATGAGCAGTCTTGTCGTGTTTATGGGTGAACGAGTATTTAACTAAATAAAAAACGGCTGTAGAGTTTTTGGGTGGTAATGGGCAGCGATCGTTTAAAAGAACCTCGCTCCATTTGTTATAAATGGAGAGTCTTTAAAAAATAAGTTAGTGACCCCAAAATTGACTGTGTATGTTAAAAGAAAAAAAACTTGCAATCAGTATTCTTTAATTCCCATTTGTGCCAATAAACACTTGATTCTCTTCGCGTTTACATACGCGTAATATTTAATGGAATAATGTCTCTAACAAAAACATCGATATTCTTCGATCAATATCGCATTGAACAATGAACGCACCGCTTCCTCATTCATTCACTGTACCCATATGTTTAACAATTATTCTGCCAACCGACACCCAAACGATCCTCCTAACAACAGCAAAAACAGGGAGAACAGTACAATTTTAAGTCAACTAGTGTCAAGTGCCTGCAATTATTTGATTCGATTAGCGCAGTTTTTGCCAGTGCGAGCAATTAGTAGCTATAGTGGCAATATATCTTGACTTCGAGCGACATTCCGCTCTCCCACATAAAATGTTTCACTCTAGTCTGTCCTTCGTTGTGGTGGCTACATGCTTTTGTTTAGATAATGGATTTGTAACTTGCCTTCTTAATATGAAGGAAACAGTTCCTTCCAAAAGTATGTTTAGAGTATCTTTAAAATCGTAGTACTTCTGCCTCATTAACAAGCCTTCTTTACTGCGTCGTTCCAATGTAATGTAACGAAATCAAGGAAAAGTCGGTGCAATATGTTTTTATCACCAATGCGTTAAAGGCCTTTTAAAAATTTCCTAGCAGTAAAAAAAAAAAAACGATCAAAATTCGCAGCCAGTCCCAAAAAAAGACTCTCAAAATCGAGATTTACTTCCTTGATTCATTGTAATAGGTAACTAATTAAAGTAAGTTACTTAAGTGGATATAGGTACCCAGAAAGCTCGTCTGCTTACATGACAATTAAAGTAATAATTCTCAACCAGGACCTTTAAACTAAATGTCCTGTCACTATCAAGACGTGTATCCCCCGCAATGTGTAGGAGGAGACAGGATTGTGTCCGTGTTTATTGCAAAAGTTTTTAATGCACTCGCGAGTTGTTGCGATCGAGTTTCGAACTGATACAAGCTAAATTAAATACCTATTAAAAATTCATTTTATGTAAGCTTTCATCATCTGCCTAGCCTTTGCCCAACTATATTGGGGTCGGCTTCCAGTGTAACCAGATGTAGCTGAATACCATTATTGTACATGGAGCGACTGCCTATCTGACCTTCACAACCCAGTAAGTACTGGGTAATATGATACAGTATGTTAAGTATGGTTGTCAGACTTTTTGGGCCACTGACTACCTGTAATGATTGTCAAATATCTGCAAATGCCAATTAGGACCAATGACAACGCGCTTTCGGAGGTATGGAGGAAACCCGGTTTGTAATGGGTGGTCACCCAACCATAGACCAACCTAGGCAAGCACGGCTTAACCTAAAGATTGACCTGAGCGGCTGTTATCATTTAGCCACGGGCATTTTATGTCCAGTAAAATATTATTTTACTGACCAATTAAAAGTATGCTAAAAGTAAAATATTTACTAAAAAGTAAAAAAAAAAATAAAAAAGTGTTTTTTTTTTTATAAAGGACATCACCCAGATTGGGCTATTTTCAAAAGTGCCGGCCATCCAAAATAAACGATTTACTAAGGCAATGTTTCAAGGTAGCGCAGGAGAAGAGCACCTGTAAGGCAGGTGGGATATTTAAGGTTACTAAAAGACAAGTACAAAATCTATACAAAACAAATGCCTAACGCGTCCAAATCATCAGCCTGAGAATAGACGGCTCTGCCAAGGCCGGCGGCCTAGAAAGAGGTGGCTCAGTCTGGATGCTGCGCTCCGTTGCTATTCGGCAGACCCCAAGGCGGAACTTTTGCAATTAGTTGAGTGACTAGGTCTGAGAACCGTTGTGGACGGGCAGGAAAAACACATCGATGAGTTTGGGCTTCAAGCAGATTGGCATATCTCCCTTGATTAGCCTTCATCGACCAGCATTTGTAGTATACCTAGTAATCATTATTATTTATTTAAAACTTGGGTATAGAACTTGGGTGGCATTGTAAAAAATGTTTATATCCCTGAGCTCTATTTAATAATTGCGTTTATTTAAGTTGGCCGGCAAAAAAATATACGCCAATCTGGGTAACCTCAGATATTTTATGGTTGAATAACTTCTCGGTGAATTGACTTACGACTTAGGTGTCACAATAAAAATGTTTACTTTGTAATGTTTTATCCAAATAATAAGTTTATTTTGGTTGGCACTTTTGAAAATAGCCCAAAATGTATGGAGGCTGGGTGATGTCCTTTGCAAATAAAACATCTTGGTAGCGAAAGTCTGATGTTTACATTTTAGCCAGCAAACATTGCAAAACTATTAGAAATTGAAGAACAAACTTTAATTTCACATATCTAACATCCAAAATCTCCATGCGGTTCATCGATATTTTCACTTATCGAAAACTGTAAACGACAACCACTCTACATGATTAATATCGAGTAGTTAAAAACCGTTATTTAAATAACCTTTACAAATGCTATTCGTTATTTTCACCATAGAGAAATGTCATTATTATTAAATTAGCTAATGGAACATACTTAGCTTACATCACGTAATGCGTTATCCTATTTTCTATCGATCGGTCACGAATTTTACCGGCAATATTTTATTTTGTGGTTTTAATGTATTGAAGGTGATTAATCAATTAAGATAGAGATCTAACTAACGGCCGATTTGTTCATCTTATAGCTAGGTATCCGCGGCAGACTATTAATGGTTGACAAAAATATTCTGTTGCTTTTGACACGAATTTCCAGGTCAAAACTAAACGTCTGCAGGCCTAAAATGGCCGCTTTAGCAGAATCGTAATATGAATCCCGTTAAAAATTTAAAATAATGAAAAGAGACTTTATTTTTTTATGACCACAAAGTCCATTTTAAGCCCTTAAATTCTTAATTGGTGTCCTAGTGAGATAGAAGCCTTAGACAGATCGGTACCCACATTTATTGTCAAAATCTGTCCATACTAGTTTGACCACACCTTCCTTCATATGATCGCAAATTAGCGAGGATGTATGAGGATAATAATACTACTAGGCAATAATTAGATACCTACCTATGAGCCGGGACTTCTGAGAAGCACCGAAAGCCAAGGTTACGGTTAACCGGTTTTGCTCTACATTTAATATTTTTAACCTTGGCAATGAAACAATCAGCATATAATGTACCTACTACCTAGTTAAGAAATAAACAGCCCCAAGCAGTCGAAGCTGCTACATAAGTTTAGGTACATAACCAATCATACGCAGAAAAATATAAATGATCCTTGACATATCATATACTCAATCATTATTCCGCTGTAATCATACAGAATGTATGAGAAAAATGTAGTCATATGTGGTGTGTAGTGGTTCAGCAGACCATCAAACTAAACAACTTTCTCCCTGGGGCTCACATCATCTGCGTGCCTTTTCCCAACTGTGTTGGAGTCTGCTTACAGTCTAACCTGAATACCAAACCATTTTCGCGAAACCACTCTATACATTGGTGAAAACAGCATGCAAGTCGGTGCAGTAGTTTTTGAGTTTATCTCGAACAGACAGACAGACGCGGCGGAAGACTTTGTTTTATAATACTTATGTAGTGATGTCTGACTATCTGACGAAGAATTTTTGGACTGATAGTCAGACTTTCGGGCCACCGACCTGTAACAACTGTCAAAGATCTACAAATGACAGCTGAGATCAATTAATGTACTTCCATCCGAGGCACGGAGGAAACATCCAACGGACTAACCCAGGCATGCGCGGTTTTGCCTATAACAACACCAGCGGTTGTTATTATTTTACCACGAGCTGCTACTTGACTCAAATGTATGGTTGAGCTAATTAAATATTTGCGATTACGATGTTCGTTCAATGCAGAAAGTGGTTCTGTTTGAACGCCCTTAAATAAAACCACACCTTTTTGATACATTCTGTATCTTCTCACGAATTGTGTGCTCGTTTGCAGAGCCGATTCCACTGTACTGGTCATCAACACACACACACACACACACCACACACACACACCACACACACACATACACAGACACACCTGATGCGCACACGAAACAAAATTATTTTGTCAACTTGATTTTGGTTCTCTTTTGAATTTTTTATTTAATTATGATTATTGGTTCGATTTTAATTGTATCTATGATCTAATTTTATTATGTTATTATTTTGAATTATGATTTGTATTTCATTTCATATTGATTTTTTATTTAATTTGATTCGATTCTGATTTAATTCTCGTTTGATTTTGATCCAATTTTGATTTAATTTTGATTTGATTTAATTGTGATTTAGTTTGAATTGATTTGATTTCAATTTGATTTAAATTAATTTGATTTTAGTTTTATTTAATTTGATTTTGGTTTAATTTGATTTGATTTAACTTAGTTGAATTAAATTTTAGTGTTATTTATTTTTCAATTCAATTTTTGGTATTTAATTTTTCTTTTTGTTAATTTTGAATTTGATTTTATTGTTAAATTTCTTACTTATGTAATGTTAATGTAAACCGGAAGAGCGGAAGTACCTACTACAAGTAATTTTTTGCTCAAAAGGTACTTCCTATTATTTGATTGTTATGTCATAAGTATTGAAATAAAACTTTTTTTTTTTTTTTTTTCTGTTGATAGGTGCTTAGTCATCAAGAGATCAGGGGCCTAATTCTGCTATTTTAATAAATTCGTCACTCCAACACGATTCCATTCTCATCCCATTGTCATTTTGCTTAAAGTTCGTAATCTGCTAAATTCACAATGGTCGGTCAATGGTCTCGTAATAAAATTGTGTTTTATTGGCATTGTCGTATTGTCATTAGTATAAAACCCTTACTACAAATGGTTTTCGAAATCTACTACTAAATGCGAACATTTATTCATGCCAGATTTCATATACGAGATTAATATTCTATGACATTTCTTTCAATGGAGTGTCAGTGGTTGTTCATTGAGAAGTCATAATGGCGCCATTATGATAGTAGAATTAACAAATTTGACAGAACTTGATCATTATGAAATCAATGATCGAATACTGTGACACTATTGTAATAGCGGAATCGAGGCCCAGGGACCTTACTATTTTTTTTTTTTTCGCCTTACAAAGCAGTCGAGTATTCCTTGTTTAAGCTTTCACACTTAAAAATTACACAGAAGACCGAAGAGTATAACTTGCCTCTCTGCTTAGCGTTTGTGGACTACGAAAACGCCTTTGATTCGATTGAAACCTGGGCTGTACTGCAGTCTCTCCAACGGTGCCAAATTGACTATGACTATCGGTACATCGAGGTGTTGAAGTGTTTGTACAAAAACGCCACCATGTCAGTCCGACTTCAGGACCAAGCCTCAGAACCTATCCTTCTGCAACGAGGTGTAAGACAGGGAGACGTCATATCTCCGAAACTGTTCACCGCTGCACTGGAGGATGTCTTCAAGGTTCTGGACTGGAGAGGGCTAGGCATCAACGTCAATGGCGAGTGATGTACTCACCTTCGGTTTGCCGACGATATTGTGGTCATGGCTGAGACCATGGAGGACCTCAGTACAATGCTCGATGACCTCAGTAGAGCTTCCGAAAGAGTAGGTCTAAAAATGAACATGGACAAGACGAAGGTCATGTTGAATACCCATGTCACAACCATTCCTATCAAGATCGGAGACTCTACACTTGAAATTGTAGACGATTATGTATACCTAGGACAAGCGGTCCAGTTAGGTAGGTCTAACTTCGAGAAAGAGGTCAATCGTCGAATCGACTCGGCTGGGCAGCGTTCGGGAAACTGCGCGGTATCTTCTCGTCCAACTTACCGCAGTGTCTCAAGACGAAAGACGCGAAGAGTGTGTGTTGCCAGTGATTACATACGGGACCGAAACGTGGTCGCTCACAATGGGCCTTATCAAAAGGCTTAAAGTCACCCAAAGGGCAATGGAGAGGGCTATGCTCGGAGTTTCCTTGCGTGATCGAATCAGAAATAAAGACATCCGCAAGAGAACCAAGGTCACCGACGTAGCCCGAAGAATTGCTAAACTTAAGTGACAGTGGGCAGGGCACATTGCTCGCAGAACGGATGGCCGTTGGGGCCGAAAAGTTCTGGAGTGGCGACCGCGAACCGGAAGACGATGCGTTGGAAGACCTCCCACTAGGTGGACCGCGCGATGACCTGGTGAAGGTTGCGGGAATCCGGTGGATGCGAGTCGCAAGGGACCGGTCAATGTGGCGACACTTGGGGGAGCCCTATGTCCAGCAGTGTACGTCACACGGCTGAGATGATGATGATGACTTAGAAGACTCTTCGCTTGATTCATTGCTATAAAACTAGGTTACCTAGAGTTGCTAATGGCCAATTTCGGGTCAAAATCCAAAACCCAAGTGTGCATCAGGATTACAGTCAACCTGTCAACCTGTAAGACGTGAAAGGTTACAGATAGACAGAGTTAATTTCGTATTATTAGTATGCGTTTTCAAAAGGAATCGCGCCATATTTTCTCATAATCATTATTGCTACAACTTTTTCTTACTGAGCAAGACTTATTTACTAGTACTTATTTATTTTGCTAAGAGCTTATGTAAAAGGAAGTAGATGCTTAGTTACTCTAGATTTAACTATTGGGTAATGGGTACAAATGGTAATTATGACACAAGTGTGATTGTCTTCTGAGAAACAAGATAAGACAAAACGAAATGTTAATGTCCGGTCTTATCATTGTTATTTTGAAGCTATGATTCAATTTTTATGAATCTTTTAATTTAATTACTGATTTGTTAATTTTTGTTGTCTAAATGTCCCAATAAATCTTGTTTTTTTTTTGTTACCTACTAAGTATATTGTTTTTGTGTTTTGAGAGATATAAAGACTAACCATTTTTGATAAAGACTAACTATTATTGTTTTTGATTGTTTTTTTAGCGTTTATTTTGCAGGTTTATTGTTTATTTTTGCCAGAGTAGCTTTTAATAGGTATGAAATTAACAACAGGCTTGTAATCTGGGGAGGTACATTTCATCACTTAAGGTTGAATCCCATCACCCATGTAATGTAAGTAGGTAATGGGGGATGAACCTATTGCCATAAACCGAGGACGACAGTTTCATGGTTTTTAATGTGAAATGACTAGAAGGTATTATAGGATTCTTATGATTATGAAAAGCAGAAACAAAAATGTGCTGTTTCCGAGTAGGTACCTAAGCCTTTTTGCTGTCGTAAAGTCATCTAGAAAATACCCATGATGACAGTGTGAACAAAACAATGACTTCTCTTTAACATAGTTAGTTAATGTTTTTAACAAAGAAGTACGTATACGTAATGGTTTACTCGACGGCCGTGGCTATTTTCATGAATCATTTTCTGAAATGTATAATATTAGCTCCTTGCTTCATTTCTTGGTAAGAAATATTTCTGTTATAAATAAGCCTTTATTAACTAAGTTTCTGTTGTACCAAGTTTTCAGTGGTCGGATTCCAGTTATGAAACCTTATTTTTCTCGAAGCAACAGAAATGTACAACCTATCGAATTTGTAAGCAGTTTTCTTATTGCAGTCAGCCAGTCACCCAATTAGAACTGAAATAAAAAAACCGGCCAAGAGCGTGTCGGGCCACGCTCACTGTAGGGTTCCGTAGCTTCCCAGACCATTAAAAATACCAACATTTTTCGTCAGCAAAAATAACTTTGTTTTTCATAGTATTTGTATGAAAAACAAAGTTATCATTTGCGTTTTTTTGAAAAAGTGCTATATAACTCAAAAACTATTCAACTCATCAAGTTGAAAATAATTTTCCTAGAAAGTTCATATAAAGGTCTACTTCTGTGATTTTTTTCATATTTTTTAAACTTATGGTTCAAAAGTTAGAGGGGGGGGGGACACATTGTTTTTGACTTTCGGAGCGATTATTTCCTAAAATATTAATATTATCAAAAAATGATTTTAGAAAACCCCTATTCATTTTTAAATACCTATCCAACAATATATCACACGTCAGGGTCAAAATTAAAAAAAAAATCGCTCCCCACTTTACGTCTGGGGGAGGTACCCTAATAAAAATGTTTTTTTAATTTTTATTTTTGCACTTTGTCGGCATGATTGATATACATATTGGTACCAAATTTCAGCTTTCTGGTGCTAACGGTCACTGAGATTATCCGCGGACAGACAGACAGACAGACAGACAGACAGACATGGCGAAACTATAAGGGTTCCGTTTTTTGCCATTTGGCTACGGAACCCTAAAAATCTAGGTTTCTTTATCAAATGCGTTTTGGTTTTCCCTAAAAGGTTAGGCAAAGTTTCCTTGAAGTAAACCCATGTTTCGCCAGTTAATCCAGTTATGATTTGTAGCCCATGCGGGATGAGCCTATTTTTATTCTCTTAAATTAATGGCCTACTGTGTAAAACATGGGCTTCTCTAAAGACTGCTGCTAAACGTCACTACTTTTGGTAACTAGATTGGTGACCACAGTTTTATTTTACTACGCAACCAACAATACCAACAGTCAAATAAAACCATTTGTATGTTAAAATTGTAAAAATCTCAACTTATTTATCTCTTTCTCTACTTTCTTAGTTGCAATCTTCATCTCAATCAACCAACGTGTTTTTAAATGCATTTTTCACCGGGTGCACAGTTATGAGGGTAATTAAATGACAGTGCTGCCCAATCTCTTATCATTTTATCCCACAGTCGTCTTTTACATTATCCATCTCAAGTATGGCCCTGATCTATTAATAGGAATTTCTCAGCTAATCTGTAAACATTCCTTGAAGCTCTATGTAACGCATAACTCAATACGTGCAAGGGTGACATCTTGTTTCCACAAGGCGAGCACTGTCCGATGTTTCTAAAAATAAACTATGAACTAATTTATTTGCTACAAGAACAGACATTTTGACCTCTTGCACATTAGGTACTACGTAGGTATGCAGCTGACAGTTTGTATACACATATCCAGGTACCTTTGACATTTAAAAAAGAAGAAAAATACAGGGTGTAAGCAACCTCATCACGAATCCGTCAACCAAGCATTCCTGTACGTCAAACTAAGTAACTTTACGCAAAAATATTGCTTTGAAACTACTTTTTTTGGGGTGAAATATCATGTTTTGTGATAGAACTCAATGTTACGCACTTAAAACATTGTGTTGATAGATGGTCATAGAGGTGCTTAAAGTAAAGATGTTTAAAAACACCTATAATTGGTACGTACATTAGAACCATACCAAATGGACCTTTAATTATAAATGTTTTATGTATGTACTGTTGGTGCACCTATTTTAAATAAATAAATAAATAAAAACCCACTTGTTAAAACGTTTGAACTTTGACCCCCAATATCTCCGTAACTAGAAAGTTCCCGGTATGGTGTGCACTGTGCAGCAAAAAAAATGATCGCAATGATGGGGAGAACAAGTGCCTTTCGGCTTTTTACACCCTTTATGGTCATAAGCTAAAAGGGAGCAACTGCCTATTTGAGTTGCTCCCTATGTTATTTGCAGCTGTGCATCCGATCGGGCTTACGGGATGGTGGTCACTATGCTTGATCACACGGTCTAAAATGGCCGCTTTAGCAGAACGTAATTATGAATCACGTAAAAAAATTAAAATTCTTAAAATGGACTTTTTAATATTATGAGTTTAAATTTCATTTTTATAATTTAAAAGTGTTTCATAATTATTATGTTCTGCTAAAGCGGCTGTTTTAGGCCTGCTGACCACTTTAAGGTAAACGCACACTTATCCACGCCGAAAGAAACGACTGCGCCGAAAGAAACATTTTTTCATCCTTAAAACGTTATCTATTCGTCCGATTCGACACGGATTAATTCTAAAATTCGATTATTTCGGCTCCTTCGCTTCTTTCGGCTGATAAGTGTGCGTTCACCTTCTAAATTGTGTTAGGTGTTGCCCAAATAAGCCGTTTACTTCAATAACAGCTGATCGTAAATTCACAGAAAATAATCCCACGCACTGCTACCGAGACTAAAAGGGGCTGAGCTATAAATACTTACATAGAACTATTAATAGGAAACTACGATTGTCAAATATATCTTACACCTCAGGCCTCACCCTTCACGAGCGGACTAATAGGTTCCGTTCATTGAGAGCCTCCATATTGACACGTGGGATTACTATACAAATCGTATGTGAACAATTAATTTATGTAACGAGATAGCACTCCCACTATCCGCATAGTGTCCTAATCCTTTCTGCTGCGAAATAAAGGCGCTGCCAATAGGCTTGTTTCCACAATCAATAAATTGCAAATCCATTTAGTCCGTCAGTTAGAGTATTAGAAAATAATGGAAAAGTATTTTTTGTTTTTGTAAATCAATGAATATTGACAAAGATAAAACGCATCAAAACTCGGGAGGGGGGGCTCGTGACGTCAGTACTCACTAAGAATCATACCGAACAGTGACGTATTGGGAATTTTAAAAGCGTCGTATCTTCGTCAATTTTGTTTTATGTGACAAAAGAAAAAATACTTACGGGTCAAATATTTTTTGATAATCTAAGTGACGGACTAATTAGATTTTTTCAGTTAACAAGCCTATTACAAATTGTTGCTATTACTGATGTGCGGTTTAAGGTTGTTTCCTTTACTTACATAATTATTGTCCTTTTCCATGACTGCAAAAAAGCTTGCAAAAACAATTCGGTATGTAAAGTATTTTTCAGGTATTTTTTTTACATTTTTATTTCGTAAAAGATTTAATTTTAAGCAACTAATTTTAAGCTTTTTTTTTTCCAAGTTACAGTTTCTTTTTTATTATTTTTCAAAGTATTATTCGTGATGACGTCATTTCATAGCCTGAATAGCTTTAAGTCTTTGCCACGTTTTCAGTACATACAAAAAACACTAAATAACTTCAAAGTTGACATTGATGACAGTTGACGCTTGCTTGACAGATACGTGTTTTTATTTTGTTGTGAAATGTGAATGCTGTGATCGTGACTGTGATGTAAACTTTTTGTTTGAGTTTTTTCTCCTACGATTTTTAGCAAATTTTAATTTCTATCCATTATCCGTGCTGCGTATCCGTGCAATGAATCTGTCATCGACAACTAGTGCTAAATGCTTCGTACCGTCATGTAAAAACACTACAACAAATAGCCGACACAAATTGTTTGTAAATGTGAAAGAAACGCTAAAAAAGAAGTGGTGCAAGGACGTAAATATGGAATACAAGCCTGGGCGTCGTCTTTTTTGTTGCGAAGATCATTTGTACGCGAAATTATCAGCGCGCAATGCATTAAAATAAATAACACAGTAACTAGCATAGACAGTTTTGATTTGACACTGACGGTATGACAAACAAAAGTATTTTTTTTTAATTTATCTTGAAAAGCACGAAGGAAGTAGTCTATTCAGGCTACGTTATGACGTAATTTAGAGGTCAAATGAAAGTCAAATGATTACAAGTATTATTGTGAAAATAAACACAATCTTGTGATATAGAAAGCTAAAAATAGAAAAATAAGGCATAAGACCCTAAAATCTCCAAATGGTTTTGGAATCAGCGTAGGTTAATTTTTACTTTACATACCGAATTGGTGGCTTGTGGCTTGCTAAATCAATTGTAGGACCATCAAATTCAATTCAATCGAGTTACTGAAAGTGGGTAATCCCAAAAACGACGGGTGTGAAACTGAATACAATTATTGTTTAAAAATCACCCACATTTCACGTTCTCATTGCCACAATGACAAGTTATTGAATCGGTTCAGCAGTTTTCAAGATGGCAGTATACAAAGAGACGATCTTTATTGAAGTTCAGATTGGTTGGATGCAAGGCCTCCTTTGTTTGTAAATTTTTATTATGCATCGTGCTCGTCGTAAAATGCATTTGCATGGCCTAAATATTTACATGTAGATGCAATCTTTGAGCATCTCAAGTCAATATATATGTTTTAAGTAAAAAGGTTTTTTTAATAGTTAAACTTCCTGGCGGCTTGACATACCTAATTTTACAAATGGATTCCGGTTTTTTATCCGCATCGCTCTGCATTCGTAGAATCGTGGCTTATTTGATTTTCAGGAAACATGCAATATTTTTTGTACATCGCACACATATAAAAAATCGCGGGTAAAAGATATAGTAGGGACATTTTGTAGACTTATTTTACACTTTCAGGCTATGAATAGGACTATGTAACCTAAAAAAAAGTAGTGAGGTGACGTATGCTCAAAAGACGATGATTGATTAGGGATTTATGGACTCATGGGTAGGTAAGGTACATTCCGTCATGAAGAATCTACTTTTAGAAATACCTAACCGACTTTAGGGCGGACGTTATTTTTCAATGTACTTAATACGAACGGTACAAACATGGCCACTAACACAAACATTAGAATTAAGAACGGGATATTTACCATGTTTATTGTACAAAACAAACAATAAACATGGTAAATATCCCGTTCATAATTCTAATTTTTGAACGGTACAAAATTATCTTTGACGTATTCGTCAACCTTTGTTATTAAGTAAATGAATATTTTAGACCCGTTTACAACATAAATAATTGCCATTATGACTTACAAAATTAATATTACCAAGTACTTGAACCTGTGACTGATATCTACTGATAAGTTTATCAGACTACAATCGTCAGCATAAATTGACATTTCAGGGTGGCGCTGCTTGCGAACAAAAAGAGCAATGAAACGTCAAATTCAGTACATTTTTCAATTAGTTCCATATTTCACCGTCGCGTACGGCATAGCGGTTAAATACTGGAAGTTATGAACTTATGACGCATGCGCTGAGTCATTTTTACTATGGCTGAGTCAATCTTTTAGGACACGACCCGCGTTTCGCAGACAATAGATAACAATCGTCTGTTTCTTAATTTATTCTTCGCTATACCTTCAAGTAACTGTATGATGTATAATGTACGGTATGATGTGCATTTTAACGAAAAAAAAAACCGGTTTGAAACTAGTTTTTTTATAATGCATGTCGCAATTTATAACAATTTTAAAGGCTCTTTAGAGTTAGCTTCAGGCAGTATACGGTAAAACAGTCTATTATACGCAAAATACGTCATTGATTATACGATTGAAATTGAATACAGAATGTTTGTAAAGTCTTTAGCAACATTACCAAACACGTTCCGGTTCTCTACGATTGTATTCATTTCACTAAAATAATGTGGCTAATGTGGCTATACTTTGTAAAAAAAAATAGCAATACAGGGGCTTGAAACATTTTTCTTGTTTTTCTGAATACTGCTCGAGTCCGGAATCAAACCTGACCACTTCATCAAATCACCAGTTGGTGATTTGATGAAGCTCATAAGCGGATTAAGCGGCTCCTAATAATACGACTATAATAAATTCATAATCATGCCACCTACAAAATTTTAAACTTTTCTGAAAATTGTATCTACGCATTCCCACCAATTTAAATTGCTTCTTTATCTAAAACTAGCTGACCCACGCAACTTCGTCTGCGTCACATAAGAGAGAAAAACACAAGGAAAAAAATCCCCGTTTTTGCAACATTTTTCATTCCTGCTCCGCTCCTAATAATCGTAGCCTTCCTCATTATATGGACTATCTAACACAAACAGAATTTTTCAATTCGAGCCGGTAGTTCCTGAGATTAGCGCGTACAACCAAACAAACAAACTCTTCTGCTTTATAATATTAGTATAGATAAATATTAAATTCCGTAGAACTACACTGCATAATAAAAACTTTTTTGCAAAAAATAAAACCGACTTCAAAAAGTAAAAGTGAAAAATAACTTTAGCTTCTGAAGTCGGTGACGTTTGTAGTGTGCGTTTCGATGGCGCGGCCATGACGTTTTTTTTTTTTTTTAAAATATGCCATGATTTTGTAAAAAATTGTAAAAGTAGACTCCCAAAACCATAAATTTGTCAAAGCAATGGTTAAAAAGTTATAAGGGTTTGAACGTGGCCGCGCCATTGAAACGCTCCGAACCGCGCGGCCACGGAGATCTTTAAAACTAAGGATTGCAGAGACCTGAAATTTTGCTAAGTAACAGATTGAATTTGTAAAAAATTTGTAAAAATATAGAAAAAAATCCTGGGCTTATATTTTAGGAGCTGTAAGACTAATACGCCATGGCCACGCCATCGAAACGGTGAAAACACAGTTTCGCCGATATCTCGCTGAAAAAGCAACGCAGACATCTGAAGTTTTTTGTAAAACCCAGATTTGAATTTGTCAAAACTAGTAAAAAATAAACGAAAAATCCTCAGTTTACATTTCAGGAGCTATAAGACTAATACGCCATGGCCGCGCCATTGAATCGGTGAAAAAATACGTAATCGCCGATATCTCGCTGAAAAAGCAACACAGACGTCTGAAGTATTTTGTAAAAACTGGATTTGAATTTGTCAAAACTAGTAAAAATAAAACAAAAAATCCTAGGTTCATATTTCAGGAGCTGTAAGACTAAAACACCATGGCCGCGCCATCGAAACGGTGATGAAAAAATACGTAATCGCCGATATCTCACTGAAAAAGCAACGCAGATGTCTGAATTTTTTTGTAAAACCTGTATTTGAATTTGTCAAGACTAGTAAAAATTAAATAAAAAATCCTAGGTTCATATTTCAGGAGCTGTAAGACTATAACGTCATTGAAACGGTGAAAAAGTGAAAAACGGTGTTTAGGGACTTAGAATTTTTTTTCCTTTTTTATGTTTTTCGAAATTTTAACAATTTTATTGCAGTATCAGATTGACCTTGACCATAGAAACCATTTAGCTTCTGAAAAGCATGGTCCTACAACGCACCGTCTCCGAGTTAGGAGCTTGTTATTTATTTTTTAGTTTTTTGAAAAACCCTGTATATTTCCAAAATGGTAGCTCGGATGAAAAACTTTTCGGGAAATAATTTGTTGCTCTAGTCGTATACCATGAGAAGATGTAAAAAAACCCGCGAAAAATCGTATTTTTTTTTATATTCGTTTTTTTTCTAAGTCCCTGCCCCTAAGTATCGAGAGAACGATAAGTCTTATAGCTCCTGAAATATGAACCTAGGATTTTTTATTTCATTTTTACTAGTTTTGACAAATTCAAATCCAGGTTTTGCAAAATACTTCAGACCTCTGCGTTGCTTTTTCAGCGAGATATCGCCGAAAATGTGTTGTTCACCGTTTCAATGGCGCGGCCATGGCGTATTAGTCTTATAGCTCCTGAAATGTAAACTGAGGATTTTTTTCTATATTTTTTACAAATTCAATCTGTTACTGAGCAAAATTTCAGGTCTCTGCAATGCTTAGTTTTAAAGATCTCCGTGGCCGCGCGGTTCGGAGCGTTTCAATGGCGCGGCCACGTTCAAACCCTTATAACTTTTTAACCATAGCTTTGACAAATTTATGGTTTTGGGAGTCTACTTTTACAAATTTTTACAAAATCATGGCATATTTTTTTTTCAAAAAAAAACGTCATGGCCGCGCCATCGAAACGCACACCCTGAAATATGAATCTAGGATTTTTTATTTCATTTTTACTAGTTTTGACAAATTCAAATCCAGGTTTTGCAAAATACTTCAGACCTCTGCGTTGCTTTTTCAGCGAGATATCGCCGAAAATGTGTTGTTCACCGTTTCAATGGCGCGGCCATGGCGTATTAGTCTTATAGCTCCTGAAATGTAAACTGAGGATTTTTTGTTTATTTTTTACTAGTTTTGACAAATTCAAATCTGGATTTTACAAAAAACTTCAGATGTCTGGGATGTTTTTTCAGCGAGATATCGGCGAAAATATGTTTTCACCGTTTCGATGGCCCGGCCATGGCGTATTAGTCTTACAGCTCTTAAAATATAAGCCCAGGATTTTTTTCTATATTTTTACAAATTTTTTACAAATTCAATCTGTTACTGAGCAAAATTTCAGGTCTCTGCAATGCTTAGTTTTAAAGATCTCCGTGGCCGCGCGGTTCGGAGCGTTTCAATGGCGCGGCCACGTTCAAACCCTTGTAACTTTTTAACCAAAGCTTTGACAAATTTATGGTTTTGGGAGTCTACTTTTACAAATTTTTACAAAATCATGGCATATTTTTTTTCAAAAAAAAACGTCATGGCCGCGCCATCGAAACGCACACACGTTTGTATGATTGATTTAATTTTTTTGTCACCGACTTCAGAAGCTAAAGTTATTTTTCACTTTTTCTTTTTGAAGTCGGTTTTATTTTTTGCAAAAAAGTTTTTATTTTTCACTTTTTAGTGGTTCACATGGAAAGTGCATACCGTTACAATTACAACAAGCCCAAACACGACTAGGATACATTGTCTCATTATGGAGTTCCGTGACTCTTGGCTTCATCATCAGATCTGATGGTAGAATGGTTCTTATCAAACGCAAATGCTTCACTTGTTGTAGAAAATACCAAAATTGCTGTACGTTATCCTATAAAATTTGAAGAGTTCCCTCGATTTCGCCAAGATTCCATCATCAGATCCCGACTTGGCAACTATGGGACCAACTTGGAAGTATACCCTTTCAAACCTCATTTCAAACAAAAAAAGAATTTTTCAAATCGGTTTAGGCGTCTTCGAGTAATCGGTGAACATACATAAAAAAAAAAAAAAAAAAATAATACATACAGTCGAATAGAGAACCTCCTCCTTTTTGGAAGTCGGTTAAAAATAGTTCTGATCGAATATCTTGTATAACATTCCATAAAATAACATGACTCACTCGCTACACATGAACATTAAATTAAGGTCAAAACAGTTATCAATTGATTAGCATTATATTACATCTGATAACGAAGAACTAATAGTTTGATCATTGATAATGCCAACACACCTCACAGGTAACCATAACCAATCTTGTGTTATAGTTAATTTAAAAAATCCATTGCTTCATTTCTATGCAAAAAGCATTTTATGAAAAATGAACATTGAACATGATTTTATGTTGATTGCAGACCCGCCCAACCAATGCCAATGCTGCAATGGTAACAAAACTTTTTGTGACTCCATAAAGCGTGCTAGCGACATCTATTGAAAATGAAGTGAATCAATTGTAAACTCATTCAAGTTGAGAACAGAAAATGTTGCGACGCTTCATTAGCCGTTCAGTTTCAAAGTTTTTGCTAGATGGCGTTACTTGTATCAAAGCAGACTTTTCGTGCTCGTAATAATTTGAGGTGAATAAATTCTTGAAAGTGTTGTGAATATTATAGAGACCGCTTACCGACTCATCGCTGTTAGCCCGTTTCTGTTTATTCTGGTGCCTGATTTATAAACTATTTTTTTAAGCCGTAGGTAGCGCGTAGATAAGAAAGAAAGAAAAAATATTTATTCGTCGCAAGGACTATCGATCGGTCATCGGTCATCATAGGTTCACCGTTTGAGATGGTGTAAATAGTACATTTTGATACAAGTGGAGAAAGTTTGTTATTGGTGTCGATTCTGTTGTGCACAAACTAAACTTAATTTAGGCTATTACTAGCTTTTTCTCACCAATAAAACGAGAAAGAGACGGACGTAATTTAGAGCTGTCAAATTTAATTCGAACTAATATTTCCATACAAATGAAGGGTGCACGTAAAAACATGTCGACTAAAAACACGGTGAAGCGCAAGGCATAAACTAGTTTGACATTTCTAACTTAGTGCATAGCTATAGCCGTCCTTTTCTCGCACTGCCTTTTAGTAAAAGATAGCAATAGTCTATATTAAGTTTAGTTTGTGCACAACAGAATCGACACCATTGTAGTTCAAGGCGGTATTAACACACGAGCCGTAAGGCGAGGGTGTTTTTGAGCCGAGAACTGCAATAACAAATGTCCACGTGTATCAAACGACGTTTTTCAATACACTTTTGAAGAAATAAAATAAAATAGGTAGTGTAAAATATTTGTGTCATGAATGTCACGAGACTATGATTTCAATTTTATTTTTTTCCGCGCTTTGCTGTTCGCCAGGTTGAAGGAGAGGCAAAGGTATGCTATACAGCCTAAAATAAAAAATAGTTTTTTTTTTTTAAATTTTGAATTTAGAACACAAATAAATGTTAATTGGTTTATTAAAGTGAGTATTACTTATAAATAATCATGTTTATCTACGATATTGAATTTATAAACAACATTTGAATATTCAAAAAATGTTAACAAAGAAAGACGTAAGTAGATCGCTTTTCCGAAATTAAAAAAAAAACATTCACCTCTAGCTGACTCTAAAGTCAGAGGTGAATGTATTTTTTAAATTATGCAGTGAACCAATTTGGACTAAGTATATGTAAGTATAGTTATCTGTGGCAATTTTACTTTCTGCACATGTGTGGAAAAAACATGAAAAACGCACGGGTGTGAAATACACTGCATTTTGAACCTAATCGTAGTGCGAAAACAACCAGTTTTCGAGGAAGTGTATTGAAAAAGATGTAACTTATAGTTAAATAAAAAAAAAGTTGTCCTTTTCGAAGTCATTCTCTTTAGTTTTCTTAAGGAGTTATACAACTCGTATATATATAATTATTAGTCAAATTCTGGTTGTTATCTGCCGTTAATTATTTCGCCGTCTTTAGTCATATTCATTTCGCCTTTAGACAATTTGCCCTCCACAAATGTTGAGCAAAAGTAAAAAAAGACAATAAATTGAGACATAAGTACTTGGATTTATGCATTCTTTTTCACCCCTTTCTTTTCAACATTATCTTAATTCCCTTCTTCTCAAAGCGGCTTTTTAGATTCGTCACGGCAAATCGTTACGAATCAATTCTTATTCAACCCCTCTGAGTCAGGGGTTAGTTTTCACCACTTAAGCGACGTTGGAGGGGGATGCTAAGACCATATATTAGAAGTACCTATTACCCTCTTGTATTTTATCTTATAGGATTTACATGAGGGCAACGATAGAAATGATCCCGGGACATCAAAGTGTAGGTACACGTAAATGTGCCAAATGTTCGTCTTAACTACCATTTGCCGTGTGCATTTGATCGGACCTATAAGTACTTAAAAATATACTTGGATCAAAAAGTAAAATGTCCGGCATTTTTGCCAAATATTTTGACTGCACCGTCACCATTGCAAAACTAAGTGCTGATGAGCTGTATTAGTACTTATTAATACAAGGGGCTAAAATGACCCATTATAGACGAGGTAGTTTTACTACCGAGCTTTAGCGAGGTAGTAAATAGGAACCGAGTTATAATGGGATTTTAGCGGCGTGTGTTACACCGTACGTTTCACTACGATTGCGAGAAAATAAAATAACCATATTTAATATGATAGTTTATTTTATTAACAATTAAATGTACAATTTGTACTGTTGTTCAAATTTAATGAGATGGTTTTTCCCGGCAACATAATTTCAGTTCTCTGTGAAGACGAATATAATATTGTGTCGTCTGTGGGGTAAACGTAGGAGATAAAAGCGCTCTGGTACGCTATTATTACGCTATTTGCACTCGAGTGCAACACGTAACTTTATATCCCACCTCAGCGAGGAAATGAATAAACGCAAAAAAAAATTGCGCATTATTAACAAATTCGGTTAATTCTGTTGGCGTCAAAAAACTTCCTCGTCGCTAGATAATGAGTGGTCATTTTAGGTTTTTCACTTGTTTTCAAGTTGGATTCCTTGTTTTTAACCTATGTTAACAATATGACCGATGCACGATGACGTGAAAAGAAAATGGCGCGCAAAACATTTCAAAAGAGTACACCAAGAAGGTTCTGAGTCTGAGTTCTTAACAAATTAAAAAAAAAATATGGTAAATTCGGCACCATAGAGGAAGAAGTAAATAGGTTTAATGATGTTTTGAATGCGCATGCTTAGTGCACACGATGTTCTAAATTCAAATTTACTTTACCCTCATGACGATAAAAACGGCTTTTGCACTCAGATATCGAAGAGCAAAAATACTCTTTCCGAGATGGGGGGATGAAAAAAATATTTTGCTTTCTCTGGTTTACCAACAGGATTTTAACATCGCTTACAAGTCTGGACTCAAAATCAGGAAAAAAGAAACTTAATTGGCAAAAAAATGATCTACAGTCCCAGTCACAATTATTATTTAAGGCGTAATAACTGAGAGTACGTACTGTTGTTGCCCATTCCAAAGCGCAGACCTCTATGGAGAAGAACTGGTAGAAAAACGCCATAGACACTGTTTTAAATCAAAACGCTGTGACAAAAAACTGAACAACAGCTACATTGGAATTTCAGTGGGTGAAATTCCTTGGTTCTCCAAGCTGTAAAAATTTGGCATTACGTCCGCCTTTGTACAGTTTTAACTTGTGCATAAAGTTTTAATACATAAATAAATAAAAATGAATAGGGCGCTTTTATTTTGCCATTAATTCGGTGTCACTTAGCATTACTGAAAACGGTGATAATTCTAAACAAATTAATCCAAGCTTCCCACAACGTTCCGAACCACCCAGCTTCCCAAAATATAATAACCAAACGCTTCCACAAACCATGGGGGTGCAACCCTCGCATTACACCCCCCAGGGATGAATGGGTATGAATGCAAGGGAGTAACGATTACCTTAATGCATGTTATATTGAGACGAGGATAACTTGTCGCTGTACTTTGTGTAATGTGATTGAGTTTCGGGGACATAGTCGTGCAATTGTGCAAGATTTTTCATGGAAGTTGTTGAATTATTTTTCAAGAAATTATCTTCAATATAAATATAATATTTGGCTTAATAAAAACAGTCGCTCGGGTCAATGTTTAGGTTAAGCCGTGCTTGTCTAGGTTGGTCTGTAGATGGGTGACAGTCTGTGTACCCTACTCGGTATGTAGGGACATACCGAGTTTCCTCCGAGCCTCGGAAAGCACGTTAAGCTGTTGGTCCCGGCTGTCATTTGTACATCTTTATATAACAGCGTAACGACTAAGCACTAATTTATTTTATAAAAATTAACTAACTCTAAACATCGTTAAGTCTCCTTTCAAACTGATCCAAACAAAGACACTTTAAAGTGGGGCGCTCCAAGTGGGGAGCGCAATCTACGTCAGTACCGTCACTATTTGCTAAATAATTTTATATCACAGACTTCCCTTTTAACCGACTTCCAAAAAGGAGGAGGTTCTCTATTCGACTGTATGTATATTTTTTTTTTTTTTTTTTTATGTATGTTCACCGATTACTCGAAGACGCCGGAACCGATTTGAAAAATTCTTTTTTTGTTTGAAAGGGTATACTTCCAAGTTGGTCCCATAGTCGCCAAGTCGGGATCTGATGATGGAATCTTGGCGAAATCGAGGGAACTCTTCAAATTTTATAGGATAACGTACAGCAATTTTGGTATTTTCTACAACAAGTGAAGCATTTGCGTTTGATAAGAACCATTCTACCATCAGATCTGGGGGTCTAAAATCGCCGCTTTAGCAGAATCGTAAATGAATCACGTTAAAAAATTTAAATTCTTAAAATGGTCAGTCACGGAACTCCATAATGAGACAATGTATCCTAGTCGTGTTTGGGCTTGTTGTAATTGTAACGGTATGCACTTTCCATGTGTACCAAGCACATGTGAACCACTAAAAAGTGAAAAATAAAAACTTTTTTGCAAAATATAAAACCGACTTCAAAAAGAAACCAAAAAAGTGAAAAATAACTTTAGCTTCTGAAGTCGGTGACAAAAAAATTAAATCGATCATACAAACGTCACCGACTTCAGAAGCTAAAGTTATTTTTCACTTTTTTGGTTTCTTTTTGAAGTCGGTTTTATTTTTTGCAAAAAAGTTTTTATAAACGGAAATAGATTATTTTTCTTTTTTTTGCTATCTGAAGTCAGCCTTGTAAACAAATATTAAAAATAAGTCGTCTATAATATTCATGAAACCCTGTAATATTTACAAAAGCTAACATCTTTGACAGTCGTTACAGATGGTCAGAAAAATCTGACAACCAGTCTTACCAAGGGTATCGTATTGCCCAGTACTAACCGAGTTGTGAAATGTGTGTGTGTTTAATAATAACAGGTGAAAACAGGGACAACATGTTGATCGCGTGCGCGACTTGAACATGGAGAAGCAGGGTCCGATTTCCAGAAGTGGCAAATTGTTATTGGAGTTTTTTATTAGGAATTTTCTAAGTAGCAGTCACGCTCACGGGGGCACATGGCTCGTTTTTTATTAACTGTAAATATAATGTCTCGCTGATGGTGGCGCGTGTGTCGGACCATTTAGCTCCCTTCATGGCAGAATGATTGAGCTGAATGGTGCTGATCCATGCGTCATGTTCGTGAATGGGCGCTGTGTTGTGACTGGTCATCTCTTAATTGCCATGGCTTATTTGACTTAATTATTTGGTTTTTACTAAGGACACTTTTAACGTGCACATCTTGCTACATTGTTCTCACATAATATACCATCTCAACATGAATGATAATAATAATAATATATAGGGCAAGGAGCTTCACGGGCGCTTCTACCGGGCTCTTCATGGGCCCGATGTAGATTTTCTAGCGTCCGTGTCCTGGCTACGTTGTGGCGACCTCTTTGGGGAAACTGAAGGTTTTGTCTGTGCGATTATGGACGAAGTTATGTTGACGAACAACTACCGGAAATATATTATGAAGGACGGGACGGTTGACGTGTGTCGGGCATGCCACCTTCCGGATGAGTCCATCAGACATATAATTTCTGGTTGTTCTCGTCTGGCTAACGGCGAGTATTTGCACAGGCACAATCAAATAGCCAGGATTATTCACCAGCAACTTGCCTTGAAATTTAATCTTGTGGAATCAGAGGTACCGTACTACAAGTATGTGCCTGACCCAGTTCTCGTGAAAGACCATGTTACGTTGTACTGGGATCAGTCTATCATTACTGACAGGACTATTGTTGCCAATAAGCCTGACATAGTGGTGATAGACCGATCAGCGCGCCGCGTAATGATAATCGATTTTACCATTCCGCATGACGAGAACCTCGTGAAAGCTGAGAAAGAGAAACAGATAAAATATCTCGTCTTGGCGCACGAGGTTCGCGACATGTGGAATATGAACTCGGTTGTCATTGTGCCGATTGTCGTGACGGCCAATGGCCTTATTGCCAAGAGCTTCGATGACCATCTATCGAAGCTCTCTTTAGGCGGCTGGATCAAGAGCCTGATACAGAAAGCAGTACTCCTCGATACGGCTCGCATTGTGAGGAGGTTCCTGTCTCTGCAGCCCTAACCACCGGTAGCTTGGACCCTGCTCCCGATATCGGTGGACCACTATTTTTTATGTTTTTATAAATGTATTTTTTTTAGTTTTATTTTAAGATATATTTAAAAATGTAAATAATATGTTTCAAAATGAATAAACGAAATAATAATATTCCACAACTATCACACAACGCCATCTAGTCCCAAGCTAAGCAGAGCTTGTGTTATGGGTATACTAGACAACTGATAAACATACTTATATATTTCTAAATACATACATATTATAGATAAATTACTCCCAGACACAGAACAAATGATCGTGCTCATCACACAAACATTTGTCCTGATGATGTAACCAAGATTTTGTAACAATAATTTGAATTAAAAGAGTGTCCATGGAGTTTCTTGCCCGTTCTTCTCCATTGAGATCTACGCTAGGGAATGAGCAACTATAGTTCCTACTTTCACTGTTTTTATGTCTTGTGACTGGGACTGTAGCTACATTTAATTTTTATCTTTAAAACGTCAATTCAAAAGTGCCTGTAATTGGCGTTCTTGAAATAAATGCTTTGATTTAGATTTTTGATTTCGAATAAATAAAAATTGCAAATCTATGTAGTCCGTCAGATTGAAAAATAATGGACACGTATTTTTGTTTTGTAAATCAATTAATATTGACAAAGTTAGAACGTATCAAGGCTCGTGACGTCACAGCGCACTAAAAATTATGCTAACGCGTGACGTATTGAGAATTTTAAAAGCGTCGTATCTTCGTCAATTTTGGTTTACGTAACAAAAGAAAATATAAGTGTCAAATATTTTTTGAAAATGTAACTGATGGACTGATTAGATTTTCCAGCACACAAGCGTAATTCAGGCGCTATGTTATGTCGGCCACACACTTATCTATCGGTAGGCCTTCATATCGGTCTAAAGGAGGCGGTAGGCACAGGTTTAGGTGGTGTATCTACTGGTTCTAATATTAGTTACAGACATTCGACAATCCCGAGAGAAATAATCAAACATTATCGGGCATTTTTTTTTAAATTTGTGGCCATATCTAAACAATAATAACACATCTAAATTCTCAGTTTTAGACTCTTAAAACACTCAAATACAAGAAAAATTGTGATAACCCTCTTAAGTCCCATGTAACAGGGGGCGATGGCGATCCTATTGCCATCAAACGGGCACTAATCTAGACTGTGACAGCTACAGAGAAATTCCTGATGGAAAAGACCAATAATAGATTGCCCGACCTGGGAAATTGAATCCAGGACCTTATGCTCGACAGTCGCGCTACAAACGAGGCAGTCAAAACAAAGTCAGACAAAATGATTATTTGTATTTTTATTTGTCCCTGCAGCAACCATAAGGAAACTCCATTGTTGTCTAAGCTTGTCAAAGCGACACGAGGTTGCTGTCTGCGTATAAATATAATATCTTAATTCAATATAAACGCGAAAGATTGTGGGGATGTATGGATGTTTCATCATTTCAGTCGAAAGACGTCCACTGCTGGACATAGGCCTCCCCCAAATATCGCAACATTGACCGGTCCCGAGCGACTCGCATCCAACGGATTCTCGCAACCTTCACCAGGTCATCGGTGTACCACTAGGTAGGCCCGGATCCGTTCTGTGAGCAAATGTGCCTATGGATATACGATGATATGTATTTCACGGAAGAATGATTGAACGAATTTGAATAAAAAGCACACAGATAGTTTATCTTTTATACCGTTCCACTGCTGGGCAACAACGTCCCCCAATTCCATTCAAAAGCTCTTTTCTTTGCCTCCTTGAACCAGCTCTCGCAGTACGCGCTTAGATCGTCTCGCCACCTCTTTTTGGCATCATGTTTTGCCCAGCGGTCATCGCGCATTCGACAAACGTGAACCGCCTGATCCCATTTTAGCCCAGCAACCTTCTTGCCAAAGTCCACTATTCCCGTTTTGGTACGCAGCGTCGTTTTTCGAACCCCGTCTTGTCTTTTAACATCCAGATTGCTGCGTTCCATTACCCTTGGAACTCCACGGAATATCTGAGACTCGGTGAGTGACCAGATCTGAGCAGCATAGGGTAGGACGGACAGATAGGTAATAACCTGAATTACCACATAGGATACCTTTTATCTCGGTACTACGTTCCCGTGAGGTAATTTTCGTATTACACGCAAGCGAGTCCACAGGAAAAAGCTAGTCTTTGATAAACAAACATTTTCTGATTTCTAGCTTCCGAGGAAAAATCCTTGACTTGACACGCTTAGTACTTCGATATAACGTTACAAGCTTACAAGCTAGTACTTTGATCTTTTGAAATACTTATTTTCTATTCAACGCATGTCGTCACGATTTTCTTTTCAAAATGACAACAATTTATATGGAAAAAGTCTCACGATCTGTAATTGATTCCGTGTTCACGGGAACGCTTTTATTTTTAGACAACATTACCCATACAGTGTTTGCATAAATGTAGTGTTATAAAGGGTGTAAAATAACCTTAACGACGCCGAAAGGTAACTTTTCTACTTCTCCCCGTCATTGTGATCGCAGTTACGGTCGTTCCAGAGATATTAGTGATCAAAGTTCTAACTTGTTCACAAGTTTTCAAGGTTAAAATACAAGCAAGTTTTAATGTAATGTTTGAGTGCGTTACATTGAGTAAAACCTGATTTTTCAGCCCAAATGAAGTAGTTACCCAGTGAAAAATCTTGCGTCAAGTTAAACTAAGTCAAACTAAGTAGTTTGATGTACTGTACTGTGTTTGTGCTTGGTTGACGGCTTCGTGACGAGGTTGTTTACACCTTGTATAAAGAGGGAGATAAATCAGAACCAAACAACTATAGGCCTATTGCTCTCATACCTATACTAGCCAAAATTAAAAAAGGTAAGTTTAAACGGTTAACATCTATCCTGAACTAGCTGACCCGCGCAACTTCGTTTGCGTAAGACGAACCAACAGTTCCTAAAATTAGCGCATTCAACCAACCAAACAAATATACTCTGCAGCTTTATAATATTAGTACAGATTCAAGTAAGTAACAATTTATTTTTCTCGAATAGGTTTACATTAATCGCCAAATATTCTACTTATGTTTTTCCAAATAAGGGCTCTTCCCTCGACTGCCTTACGTTTCTATCCTTGGGCACTCGACGATATCATACTCCAGCTAGGTCGAAAGTTCTCATCAAGTGGCATGACTGAGCGGCGACACGTTAAAGCTGCTTCAAACTGTTGCGGACCTCTCGCATCTGCCTTCCTTCTCCAAAGACAGATCTTCGATCACAGTCAAACTACAGCCAGGTCTAAAGTTGTCAAAAAGGTTTATGAAATAACATAATGGTTTATGCCGCCCAAGGTCCTCTGTCTTGGCTTTACATGCCGTCGAGAAATAACTCTCAGGCATGCTGTGGTTTTCTTACGATGTCTTTCTTCACCGAAGCAAGCGATCCTTCCTTCCTTATCGTGTGGTTAGTTGCCTAACCTGGTGTCAGAGTTTGTATGCCGCCAATGGGCCTCTTAGAAAATATATCTCAGGCATGCTGATTTCCTCACGATGTTTCAGCAAGCGATGATTATACAATACGCACATGAATCCGAAAAATCAGAAGTGCGTGACTTTGATTCGAACACGACTATTTTCAACATAAAATAGGACAAACTTTGCGATACACGCTTTTCAATAAAAAATAATCATGAAAAGCGGACTTCTCTGGAAAAAGTTACGCGTCATCATCATCATCATCCATAGTCCGACTTCACCCACTGCTGGTTACAGGCCTCTCTTTGTTTGTGCCAAGCTCTACGCTCTTGTGCCAGTCTCATCCAGGATATTCCCGCAATGGCAACAATATCGTCTGCTTATCTCACCGCTGGACGACCAAAACTTCTGTTTCGATTTGTAGAACGCCACTTGGTCACAGCTTTACTCCACCTGACAGCACCGCGCCTTGCTAGGTGTCCTGCCCTACTCCATTTGAATTATCATCATTCATCATTATTTCAGCCGAAAGACGTCCACTGTTGGACATAGGCCCATCAAGTGTCGCCACATTGACCGGTCTCGTGGGACTCGCATCCAACGGATTCTTGCAACTTTCATCAGGTCATTTGAGTATTGCTCCCCTACATAAAGAAAACAGGCGTTGAATTGCGAACCTCTTCCAAAAAACCAAACATGAGCCATCTGACACGGGCGAATGTCAGTATCATTCTTTCACGGAAAATCATAACACCGCGATTCAGAAAATGGAGTCAAATGAACAACGCCATTTATAGAGCACGAAGTTAAACTGCTAAAACATATGCATGGAAAGCGGTCGAACAGAGACTCTACCGGCTATGTAGATTTTTAAAGCAGGGTCATGTTGACTATTCTCTTCTTCTCTATCGTGTGATTTTTATTCATTAGTACCATTTTGGTTCAATAGATGTCATTGCATGAATCCTTAAATCATGATGATAAGTTCTCCTTAAAAACTTTAAAGTCATATATCTTTTGATAAAGAGAACCGATTACAAAGAAACAAAACCTTCTCTAAGTTTTTAATTTTATGCACAATATTAATTTAAGCATTGAGTCAAACCACATTGGTTTTATAATTTACACGTGATGCTTTATCAAAAGGGCTACGTAGAGACAGATGAAAATTTAAGAAATTCTTTAACAGCTTAAGCGCCATGTTTACAGATTTATTATTTGAAATAAATGATTCCCAAACTGAGTGTTAAAAAAGTATGTTTAAAACAATGATTTGGAAATCTTAAGCTTTAAAAAAAAAAACAAAAATACTTTGTCACAAAAAGTGTAAACCGGGTGGGTTTTGAACGTGCGAACCAAAGTTACTATCGGCAATCTTACAGAATTAAACAAAATCAAAAAGAATTCAATGTCTTTACTGAGGCTTGAACTTGCGACACAATGTTCGAAAGTCGGCAGCCGTTACCGACGGGCTATTTGTTCTAATGACAATAGATTTAAAATAGTTATTCTATAACAAAGCATGTTATGACAGTTGTCAGTTGTTAAACATTTGAAAAATATAGACGAAATGCAATATTGCTCACCCCCGTAAGTAATTAGCGTGATAATATATAGCCTATGTCCTTCCCTAGGTTGAAATACATCTCCTTGCCAAATTTCTTTGCGATCCGATCAGCCATTTTGTTGTGAAAAGGTAGAAAACAGACAGACAAACAGAGTTACTGTCGCATTTTTATAATATTGGTATGGATATCACACGTCTCCGAAATCATACATTATAATGAAGTTCTTGAGTGCATTGAGTTTCTGCTTCAATACTCGTGCTGTAATGTCGTGACGAAAGCTATTATCATTTAGATTATTTCGTTTATCAAAATATCAGCAGGTAGTAATGCATCATACGCACAATGAGTTTCCCTGACACGCAGAATCAAATTATCGCAAGACTCTAAATTCTCGCCAGCGACCATAAATAATGGCAACTTCGTTCAACGTCAACAAAATGTCAAGATAAGCAAACTATATAAATGAAAAGTGTGTAAAATGAAATGTATTTAAAAATGTTTAAAATCTTACAGCTATCAAAAAAAAATATAGTTACAAACACTAAAAGTAAAAAGCGGTTGGGGATCGAATAAAATCTTAGAGCAATAAAAAATCGAAATAAATCACAAAAAGTAATCTAAAGGGGTCGGGGTTTGAACCTTCGATCAGTGGGTCATAGGCGGCCTTGTATCTATTAGGATATCTGTTCCACTGACAGTTTGCCTAAAATAGCTATTGACATGCATGCGGTGAAACAATTGAAGACTTTGGACATGCTGGGTTAATTTCGTGTTTTTTTTTTAAATATCATATTTTTTTTTTCATAAGAACCTTCTCCTGGCAATAACAGATACAACAAAAAAAGAATTAGTGAAATCGGTCCAGCCGTTCACGCGTGATGCCGTGACCAAGGGAAATAGGGATTCATTTTTATATATAGAGATAGATTCAATATACTGAAATATGAACAACATGGTTTTCAGAAAGGAAAGTCTACTACACTAGCTGCCTTTAAACTAATAAAAAAAATCGGAAAATGTTGATAAAGGCATTATCACCTGTGCAGTGTTCTTCGATATGAGCAAAGCGTTCGATTTTGTTGATCATGAAATTTTGCTCCAAAAAGCCTACGCATACGGTATTCGAGGTATAGCACATAAATGGTTACAAAGTTACCTTTCAAACAGACAACAATATGTAGAAATAAACAAAATTAATTACGAGAATATAGAATTCGCGTATACCACACATAACAGAGTCGGTGTCCCACAAGGTAGCATATTAGGCCCACTTCTATTTCTACTCTACATCAACGATTTACCTAACGTGACTAATCATCACTGTACC
Organism: Xestia ashworthii; assembly: GCA_950022955.1. Classification (NCBI taxonomy): domain Eukaryota; kingdom Metazoa; phylum Arthropoda; class Insecta; order Lepidoptera; family Noctuidae; genus Xestia; species Xestia ashworthii. The sequence goes on from OX465570.1 coordinate 19,705,400, forward strand.
CTTTTTGCAGATGATATATGCTTATGTATGCTATGATATGTATGCTTTTTGCAGTCATTTCACAAAACCCTAATACTACTTTTGATGACTACAATAAAGAAGTTAACGAAGCTGTTCAAAGCATTATAAAATGGCTTGAGTCCAATAATTTAAAAGTTAATATAGACAAGACCAGAATAATTAAATTTTACAATAGAAAACAAAATAATCACAAACTAACAATATCATACAAAAACAATATCATAGCACAATCCGATAGTATAGTTTTCCAAGGGATGTCATTAGATAGTCCGATCTCATGGAAATTACACATAGATAAAATCTGTAAAAAATAAACAAGTATGTTTACGCTCCTTGGCGTCTTACACGTATATCCAGCCAAAAAACAGCTTTACAAGCATATCATGGATATGTAGCCTCCAACCTACGATATGGTATTATATTATGGGGCGGCTCAGTAGAATTTAATAGAGTATTCCTGGCGCAAAAACAGCGCATTCGTGCACTTTATAATGTGGATTCACTAACGTCATGCAAACCATTGTTCCAAAAGCTAAATTTATTAACAGCACCGTCCATGTATATACAGGGTGTAAACCACCTCATCACAAAGCCGTTAACCAAGCATTCTGTTCATCAAACTAAGTAACTTTACGCAAAAATTATTACTGGGAAACAACTTTTTTTTTTGAGGTTTTAAATCATGTTTTGTGGTAGAACTCAATGTAACGCACTTCAAACATTGTGCTGATGGATGGATTGAATAGTACGGGGGTCGTGGAGGTGTTAAAAGTCAAAATCTTACAAAAAAAACTTGTATTTAAAAAAAATCTTGTCAAAAAGTTGTAACTTTGACCCCCAATATCTCCGTAACTAGAAGGTTCCCAGGTATGGTGTAGAACAAAAAAATGATCGCAATGATGAGGAAAACAAGTGCCTTTCGGTTTCGTGAAGAGGTTTTTTACACCCTTTATTTGAGTCTTGTATTTTCGTCAAAACACATCAGTACCTCTACCTATACAAATCGTTTGGTGAATATTGTAATTTTAATACCCGTTATCCCAATAGCTTCCCTTTGCCAAACATAAAAACTGATCTGTATAGAAGAAACTGTTACCCCATGTCTATTAAATTATTTAACAAATTACCTAATGAACTAAAAGGCCTACCCCTTAGTTTACTCCGAAAAAAATTGTACTCTTAGTTAGTCACAAAAGAATACCTTAGTTAAAAGAATAGAATATTATTATAACACCTCACTAAGTTCCTATTCTAGTGCAATAATAGTTAGATATTTAATTTAGTAAGTTTAGTCATATCACCCATTTTGTTTGTTATTTTAAGCTTTTATTTTATATTTCGTATACCAGAAATTGTTTATATGAGGATACTTATTGTTAGATTTGAAATGAAACAATTATTTACCATCTATTTACCTATTATTATTATGCGAATAAATTATTTGATTTGATTTGATTTGAGGTATTAACTTTCATGGACAAACGGGGTGGAAAACGTAGGCCACACGGAGAGGGAAAGTGAAAACTATAATGGGGCCGGCTTCCAGTCTAACCAGATGCAGCTGAATATCAGTGTTTTACATGGAGCGACTGTCTATCTGACCTACAACCCAGTTAATACTGGGTAATACGACACCCCTTGGTTGTCAGACTTTTTGCTCCAATGGCTACCTGTAACGACTGCCAAAGATGGCAAATGACAGCCGGGACGTGGTTTCCGAGGCCCGAAGGAAACTCGGAATGTAAGGACGGTCACCCATCCACAGACCAACCTATGCAAGCACGGCTCAACTTAAAGATCGGCCCGAGCGGCTGTTATTATTTAGCCACGAGCTCGTCAGGAAAAGTGTGGAAAATCAAAATCAAAATCAAAATCAAAGCATTTATTTCAAGTAGGCCAGTTACAGGCACTTTTGAATTGTCGAAACAAAAATGAACATTTAATGTAGCTACAGTCCCAGTCACAAGACATAAAAACTGTGAAAGTACTGTAGTTGCCCATTCCCTAGCGTAGATCTCTATGGAGAAGAACGGGCAAGAAACTCCATGGACACTCTTTTAAATCAAAAAATTGTTACAAAATCCTGGTTACATCATTCATGTTGAGATGGTATATTATGTGAGAACAATGTAGCAAGATGTGCACGTTAAAAGTGTCCATAGCAAAACAAAATACAACTCAAAAACAAAATAATTAATTCAAATAAACCATGGCGACTAAGAGATGACCAGTCACAACTGACAGCGCCCGTTCACGCACATGACGCATGGATCAGCACCATTCTGCTCAACCATTTTGAAGGGAACTAAATGGTCCGACACACGCGCCACCATCAGCGAGACATTTGAGTGAGCATGACATACTCTCAACCGCCAGGGCACATTCAAGTCAAGAACTGCCGTAGGTTTCCAGTGAATGATAGCTTACTAGTACATAGTACTCACACAATATGGGCTATGCGATTATACAATACTAACATTGAATCTATACAATGCAAAGACAGTTAAGTACAATCTTCAGCAGCTCCAACTATATCATTTAATGCTATCAATTTTTGCGCCCCTGTCCATGTGGAGCAGGACCAGCATTAAGCCAAGCATTTTTATCAGCGATATAATCGCTCAACTTGTAATATGCTTTTTTACATAGTGTGCGTTTAATGCATGTTTTAAATTTCGTCTCATTCAGTTCAAGAATACTTTGTGGAATTTTATTATAGCATCTCAAACAGTACCCCATGAAAGATGAGTCTACTTTAGCGAGTCTAAAGCCTGGCTGAACTAATTGGTCCCTGTTTCTAGTACTGTAATTATGTCTGTCACCTCTTTTACCAAAAAGATGCAAATTTTTTCTAACGTACATTATGTTTTCGTAAATGTATTGACAATGTACCGTCATAATGCCAATATCCTTAAACAGTTCCCTTAGAGAATCGCGCCTACGAAGATTATATATAGCTCTGATGGCTCTTTTCTGCAGAATAAATATAGACTCAATATCTGCAGCCCGTCCCCATAGCAAAATACCGTAAGACATTATACTATGGAAGTAACTAAAATAGACCAGTCTAGCGGTATCTACATCAGTAAATTGACGGATTTTTCTAATGGCATATGCTGCTGAACTTAGCCGCCCCGCAAGAGATGTTAAATGAGAACCCCATTGTAGCCTTGAATCAAGCGTAAGCCCCAGGAAAACCGTTTTATCTACGAATTCAAGTTTCTCATTATTCAATAATATATCACAATCACTACCCTTAACATTCGGTAATGAAAATCTTATGCATTTGGTTTTTTTTTCATTTAATACCAAATTGTTTGCTGTGAACCAATTTTGGACCTGAAGTAGGGCATTATTCACGTCATCTAAATTTTGTGCCCGTCTGTTTATCTTAAAAATTAAGGAAGTGTCATCAGCAAATAACACCATATTTTGAGGTTGGTTTTTCAATAAATAGGGTAGATCATTTATATATACTAGAAAGAGGAAAGGACCCAATATTGAGCCTTGTGGAACCCCCATTTTTATTTTTAAACCCTGTGAATTAACACCATTTATCTGAACATGTTGTTGTCTATCATTCAAATATGATCTTACCAAACTAAGTGCAAGTTTACCCAGTCCGTAATGCTCAAGTTTCAAAAGTAATGTGTCGTGATTTACGCAATCAAACGCTTTGGAGAGGTCACAAAAAATTCCTATGGCATCTTGGGACTCTTCCCACGCAGTAAATATGTGCTTTAATAAGGTTACACCGGCGTCAGTTGTACAACGTCCCTTGGTGAAACCATACTGTTGATCATGTAAGATTCTGTTGGTGTTAAAATGATAGAGCATTTGATCAAGCATTACTTTTTCAAAAACCTTGCTAAAAACTGGCAACACGGATACAGGTCTATAATTGTTAGTATCTTTACTGTCCCCGGATTTGAAAAGAGGTATGACTTTACTGTATTTCATTAAATCAGGGAAAACTCCTTGGTCTACACATAGATTAAAAATTAAAGCTAAGTATGGGGCTATTGTCTCAAGTATGGATGTGCAAACTTTGATAGACATTCCCCATAGATCTTCGGTCAGTTTCATTTTTATTTGCCGGAAAGCTTTAATAACTACCATAGGGTTAATGTGTTTAAATTTAAATTCAGCCAGGCAGCCAGACACATTCGTCTTTAATAAACCCATTGAGACTTCAGGAGAGGAATTTAGAGCCTCCGTAGTTTTTAATGGTATTTCTGTAAAGAAATTTACAAATTCTTGAGCTACTTCCTGATTAGAGCTTTTAGGACCACTTGCTGTATCTAATATGTAGCTAGTGTTACGTATTTTCTTCCTGTTAGTCTCGTTATTTATGACTTTCCACACTGTCTTTATTTTATTTTCTGCTGTTTTGATCTTGTTGCTAATGTGCAGGGCTTTAGCAACCTTGCATGTATTTCTAAAAATTTTTGAATACTTAGCAACATACTTGTTAAAAGTTTCAGTGTTAATAAAAGGCTTAAGGCCATAAAGCTCAAATAGTCTTTCCCTACTTTTTCTGATGCCTCTAGTTGCCCAATCGCTAAATATGAATTTAGGGCAAATACTTTTTGTCTTCTTTTCAAAAGTTTTGTTGAATTCCGTATGAACTATTGAAAAGAAACGATTATAAAATTGATTTATATTAATATCGTCATGGCTCATAACACTTAACTTGTTCTGTAGGGAAATATTAAACCTATTTAATTTGCTAGAAGTTATAGGTCTAAATTTAATCTGTACTTTTTGCAATGGTGTATTACAACTATAAGTTACAGTTTGTCCGCTATGGTCAGACGGCAAACAATTTACTATGGCTTTATCTAAGTAATCACAATCGCAGAAAACATTATCTATACAAGTAGCAGAAGATGTTGTGATTCTAGTAGGTTCAATAAAAACGTTAGTCAGGTCAAATGACTTAAAAAGATTTAATAACCGACCACTATTTGAATGTTCTTCTAAAATATTGATATTGAAATCACCACAAATTATTGTAGATTTATTACTGGCTGCAAGTTTTGCCAGGACATCTTCCATTATTGATTCAAATATGGAAAAGTTTTGATAGTTTGGGGGTCTGTACACACACACAATTACATGCTTATCTAGCTCAACACAGGACAGTTCGACGCAATGTTCAACCGAGAGACCTACTATGTCATTACGTTGCTTATATTTAAACCTATTTTTAATTAATATTAGGGAACCTCCACGAAGCATAGTTTTACGGTTAAAGCAGCTACCCACCATATAGTTCTCATAATTAATAAGCATTTGGTAATCTTTTAGCCAATGTTCAGTAAAACAAATGATGTCAAACTTACTTTTTTCTAAAAACAATTCAATTTCTAATAATTTGCAAGACATTCCTTGGATATTTTGGTGGAATAATTTTAAGGTGTTCTGCTGAGGCCCTTTTTTATTAACTAATTGAGTGCAAGAATTAATAGTACCTTCTGTTGTCTCACTTTCTAGTTTAAATTTATATTAATATTTGGAGTGAGGCCGGAGACTCCCGTGCCATCCTCAGACAACAAGACCCTATCTGTAATAGACCCTAATTGAGGATTCACCATGGTGACAGATGGATCCTCCTCATTGCAATATTTGTAAACATTTATAGCACTACTGCTATATTCATTTAAAGTCACCTGTACATTAGTAGAATTACTAATAGTCGCAGTGTTAATAATGGAACTAAACTTAGACATACTATTTATGTCTGTGTGAATATTAAAAGCTAATAGCGAAGCTATTTTGTGTCTACATCTAATAGGTAGATACACCTTACCCCGTGTCGACTTAAGTTTACCAACAATAGTGTTGATATCTAGATATACAAGTCTGTCACTATAGTGACCTGCCAGAAAATGTACATGGTTATTTAACTTATGTATATAATTGTTTTTTCTATTACCCAATTTTTCAAAATAGGGAAAAGCACACAATATGATTTTACTACAGTTTAGTTTTAACAACTCTGATACACATTCAGTGATATCTTCCTTTTTAATCTTAGAACTATTACCCATACATATAGTTATGGTGGTATTAGGATTACAAACAGTTTTTGTTGCAGATGCCATAACCTGTTTGTAGGTCGACCCTGGCATACAATAATTTTGAGTACAATAACTCAGGCTATTACTGATCAATTTCCCAAGCCCTCTACCTATACTATCAGAGAACATAACTGAAAGATTAGAATCTAGACAATTAGGTGAGACAAAATTACCTAAGTCAGGTATTGTATCTTGGCTGGAAACACAGTCCTGAGTTTTCACAGCTTGGCACGGGTCCTCCGTTGCCTCAGGCTGAACATCATTCCTGGATTCCCCCTGACAAGTACACTGAATGTTGTTGAGAGTCAGTGAGTCCACTTTGTCTACCAATGCATTTGTAGCAAGAATATGCTCTTTAATTTGATTTTGTGAGCGTTCATATTTGTTATATAAAGATTTTAGTGACTTATTAAGAGCCTGTATTTCTGATTGCAAGCGCTGAGTGTCAATTTCATAAATATTTATACTATCTTCCAATTTAATCTGATAGTTATTTAATTTATTAACTAGAGAAACACGTTCCTTCCTTAATTGAATATTTTTGGAATGGTGTTTCTGTTGTTTCTTGTATTTATTACATTTTTTAATGATTTTATTTAATCGTGCATATTTCTTAATTTTATTCTGGCTTATTTTATGGCCGTAGTTATGCTGTAGTAAGGAGTCCTCTGTAAGGTCTATTGTTGTAATGGAATGAGGGTTACAATTTGAATTTACTAATTCCCTGTACAAATGTTCAGTTTCCATAGCCTGAGTATGATCCTGTTCCTTTTTTAAATTTAAAAGTTTAACATTAGCATGGACTAATTCCTCCTCTAGGTCCCTAATTTTACACAAAGCCTCCTCATATAAGTTGCTGCAGCTGTGGAACCCATCCGTGACCACCCTTAGTTGATCCCGTTCACTGACAACATTCAGGTAATCCTGATGAAGGTCTACTAGCTCCCGTTTTAAGCTGGAGTTTTTGCTGTTAATATTAATGACCTCCTCCTCACTGTCTTCTCTCTCCTGCAATAGCTGTTGGCATTGGAGTTTTGAGTCCTTTAGTTCTTGGAGGGCCGTTCTCAATTTTAGCTCCATATCCTGAGCAGTAGCCTTACGGGTCATCACAGGCATGGTTTCCGGATTGGTTTCTGAAAATTGGAAATAAGGAAACGGTGAGAACTAATAGGATAGACCAATTAAAAAAATTTAGAGATGAAAGGGAGAAAAACAGGAAAAAAAAAAAAAGTTTGCTTTATTAAAAGAAATGAGGTAGGCTGCTGGATAGCTTAACAGGATTGATATTTACCGACTGAATTCTCAATTTAATAGCATTAATAATAAGTTTACTATCTTATGATTTTACTTTTTCCTAACGTGGGTAGATTGATTAGACTAAAAACTTATGATTTTTAAAATATTACTATTTAAGTAGTTAATAATTTAATTGTAATGAACATATTATGCTTATATTAAAAAGATTGATGTAAGTACACCATGAATAAATCGTTACAAGTTTACTTTTTACGAAATGACATTTATCAACAAAACAATTTAGAGCCAAAACTTGGTTTCAAAATTGGCAAAAATAACTATTTTAGAATTGTAGTGGACGTGTTATATTCTGAGAGGGACGATTGTGTGCATAAGTAATAAGGACATAATATATTATGTGTGAAGTAGGGTTTGTAGTAAATGTTTTTGTCTGGGCAAGTGTTTTCGTCCTCGATTTTGCTTCCACAATTGTCAAGCAAAATGAGACATAAACGTAGCCGGTGTGTGTACGGGATGTTGCTCAGAGCTCTGAGCAGTGTTTAAGTGATGTTTAGTATGTAAATAATACACAAATAATAGGTAAATCAAAACGGAATACTCCCCCGGTTCGAAGAGTTCAAATCCACAGTCCAGTAGTTGACAGCCGGTACTTGATTTATCGAATTATCGATTGTTGCGAGTTATCACAAAATAAACAGGTCACAAACACTACGTGTATCACTTTATACATTAATTCTACTATACAGAGTAGATTTAAAACAAACTAAACACAGTAAATCAATAATTTTAAAATAAATTAACTACGAGGCCGTTTTTTCACGACCTGTCGCTAGTGTTGCCAGCGCAAAAAAAAAAAAAAAAAAAAAAAACAGGAGGTATATAACATAAATAATTCATATGTGATGACAGGATTAGAAAACATTATACCCAAAAACATGTTTGTATTTTTTGTGCTTCATTACAAAATAGTCAGTTTACCTAATACTACAAGCTGTGGGTAAATAAATAAATAAACTATGTCGATAAAATATTTTCAATACACTTCCTCGAAAACTGATTCTTTTCGCACTACTATTAAGTTCAAAATGCAGTGTATTTCACACACGTGCGTTTTTCATGTTTTTTCTACCCATGTGCAGAAAGTAAAATTGCCACAGATAACTATACCTATACTTAGTCCAAACTGGTCAATGCATAATTAAAAAAAACAAGTTTATTTTAATTTCGGATAAGCGATCTACGTCTTTAAGGCGGCGTAATCATTTTTTGAATATTCAAATTGTGTTTATAAATTCAACATCATAGATAAACATGATTCATTAAAACTAATATTTTTTTTACAAACAAATTAACATTTATTTGTGTTCTAAATTCAAAAACATATAAAAAAAACTATTTTTTATATTAGGCTGTATAATAGCTTCATACCTTTGCTCATTATTTAAGGTGTTAAAAAATTAACTGCAAGAAACTTGAGGAGTTGTTTGGAATCACAAATAAAAAATAATTATAACACAATTACAACACAAATATAAAAAAAATAAAAAAAAATTGTTTAATTAACGATCGTTCGTAACGATTCGTTTCAAAGATATGCAATATTTTCACTGCCCACAAAATTATTGAATATGCGCACTTGACTGTACTGTGACTGCACCGTGCAGGCGCCGCGCGCGTGGTCTTTCACCCCTGCGACAGCGCAAACGTAGACAGCTGATTCTAACTTTTCCCATCACATTTTGCAGACTTTGGTCTGGCAATTTTTTTTTAATGTAAAAACTAAAAATGCTTGAATACAGTTTTTTTTTTTAATAAATTTGTTTTTTGATACCGAGTACGTACACGAAATTCTTGCAGTTAATTTTTTAACACCTTATATACTCTATGCCTTTGCTTCTTCTTCAACCTGGCGATAGCAAAGCGAGGAAAAAAAAAATCGTAGTCTCGTAATAATTCATGACACAAATATTTTAAGTACATTATTTTATTTTATTTCTTCAAAAGTGTATTGAAAAACGTCATTTGATACACGTGGACATTTGTTATTGCAGTTCTCGGCTCAAAAACACTCTCGCCTTACGGCTCGTGTGTTAATACCGCCTTGAACTACAATAACAAACTTTCTGCACTTGTATCAAAATGTACTATTATTTCTGAAAAGAACAAAAAATATGTAACATAAAAATAACGTTTAGCAAGGGCCAAACACTACGCAAGTCTTTGATGCATTTGCCACCATTTGTGTTACAGGTTTTACGTTCGGTTTTTGCTGATTATTTCATATCTCTAAAAACATATAAAACAAATTCACATTTTCCTTAAAAAAGTCTACTGGTTTCCTGTAGGTAATACTCGGGGAAATTTTCCTACACGTGGAATGGTGTATTATTCCTCTTTGTATTTGAACTGACGAAGGTTATTTAATGTAGCTATTTTCATTATTACTAGGTCTTTTCAATGAATTTAATTATGTAGGATTAAGCTTCTACGTTTGATCATTAATACGACGAGAGGACGCTTATTGGCGTATTCAGAGCCTGAACACATCAATTCAAATAAGGTTTACCTAATCGACACAGAAACCTATATTTTTCACAGTTTGCTGTCATCCTTTGCCTAACTGTTTCCAAACTATGTACATTCGTAAATACAAACATACATGCATACATACAAACATACGTACGCATTACATATTGCTATCGTCACATTGTAAAAACTGTTACATTGTAATATAACAAGCGAGATTGTAAACCGACGACTACGCTTTTTAGGGGAATTTAAAGTGTTTTGAGGTTAGGTTACAGTAATCGGTTTTTCTCAGGAATGGTGCATTATCTTTGCATGGGAGTGGTACCATGGGTCATGGGGAACCCCCATTCCCCCCTCCACATGCGCGGGTTGACTTCCGCATGATATCTTGTATTGTAAACAAAAAACTTGTCGAAAAGTTGGAACTTTGACACCCAATATCTCCGTAGAACAAAAAAAATATCGCAATGACGGGGAGAACAAGTATCTTTTGGCTTTGTTTAGAGGTTTGTTACACCCTTTATACATACATTGGTAAACCTTTCTTTTGGCTTTGCCCTGGTCGGGTATGAAACATGCATAGGTCATTTCTAATGAGCTGGACGAAAATAGAATAGAAGAATAAAAAGAAACGAAATCATAAGGAAAAAAAAACACGAACAAGAAACTTCAGTAAAAATAAAACACCTTTATAAAAATCTAGGTGCTCATAATTAAGATTCCATTACTATTTACCTAGGTAACATTCAAAAAATCAACTTCACCTGATTTGAAGTTGATTTTGTTCTGGAATGGCCAAATGGTCTTATAAGAAAATTCATAATATTAACTGTGACTGTGACCATTTTAAAAATTGTAACGCTATTCATATTATTGTCTTATTATGATTCTGTTAAAGTGAACTTTTTAGACTCTCAGTTCATTGATAAAGACTCTTCCCACTTGTTCCCACGACACAATACTTTGAACTACGCTAAGCAGAATATGTATCTCCTTGGTCTAGTGGTCCAAAAGTCCAAGTCCCAGATGAGGCAACATGTTACTGGGTTTTTTCAACTGAAAATTGCCTAGCCCTGATTTGTGCCCGTTTAATGGCAATAGGCTCAGCCCCTATTAAAACATTGGCGTAATGTGGGTGTACTTTTGTACACCTCTGCCTAACCCTATAGGGATTACAACCGTGATGTTTATGTTACGTAGAATATATATGGCGTAGCGCGTAGCACCGTAGCAGCCGCGTAGCGCGTAGCGGGCGGGGTCTACGGCTACACAGGGCGGCGTAGTAGGGTGGGTTGCCAGAACAGAAGTGGGAGTTGGATTTCTTGTAGTTATAGTTTTTTAATCCTTTTTTTTAAACCTAAAATTCTGATTTGAAATTGAGGTTTGAGTGTTGTGTTTATTATTTATAGTTAATAGTGTTTTATTGTAATAATAAATTTATCTTTGGCTTTCCCGTTCATTCATTAAGTATAAAATCTATTAACTGTTTCACCATTCCATTTAAAATATACCTTTTTTTTATTTAGCCTATATTGTCCCACTGCTGGGCAAAGGCCTCCCCCATAGCGTCCCACTCTTCTCTCAGTGCGGTTAAAATATACCTAATATGAAAAAATATTTTGAGTACATTTTCTTACTTACATTCGAGATCAAGTAAGAAAATATCATTTTTTTATAATATTCTAAAATGGGTGCACAGCGCAACTTTATAATTTACTTTTACAAATATCGCTACCCCCAAACCCAAATACGCAGTCAACACATCTAAAAACTTAAATATTTCCCAAAAAAGCTGGTAAATCTCCCTGAAAGCTCTTCCACCGCCAAAACTGCTTAGTACGAACCCGGCCGCGCCGCGGCAAGCGCGTATAGCGCTCCACACGACACCTACTAATACAAAGTAACCATTTCACTACTAAAAAATACTAAAAACCAATAAATAAAATACGAAAAACCGCAACAAACCAACTGGTGCGAACACTAAAAAGTTAAAATTATACGTTTTTAAAATAAGAATCTGTGTCTATCACGAAATTGCCAGTAAAAAGAATTGATTTTTTCGTGGGGTGTTCTCTCGGTTCGATTTTTGAATTTGAATTTATGCGGAATTTGTTTTTATGTTTGTGGGAGAGATGTGGAAATAAGAAAAAAAATGTATTATTCCTTTTAATAGTGTCTTGTGTTTACTATCGGAGTAAAGCCCAGGATTTTATAAATATTAAATTTCACAAATTATGCGATTACAGATTTTAGGGTCTGTATAGATTTGGATTTTTTAAATTAAATGCCGTTTGAATAATACTAAAAAGAAGATTTTTTAAAGTACTCAAGTTGAAGCGATAAAACAAATACTTATTTCAATTATTAATATTATATTCTGCTGATGTGAATTATTTTATAAACAGTATTTAAGTACATTTACATTTTAGAGCCAAATAAAAATATTTTTACATGTTTCCTATGCCATTGATCATTTTACATAAATACACAATTAAGTATAGCAGCTTTAAAAATCATTTTCTCTATTCATATAACACAGTTAAAGTTAAAAAAAAAACCTTTTAAAATTATATTGTTTCAGTTTGACACGGTTTCAGTCTACTAGTTGACAATATGGCGGTTAGCTGAAAGAATTTGGACGCAAAGCTTTATAAGCACTGACAGTGCACTTGCGACAAAAATGTTTGAAAATTCCTCATTATTTTGATATCTTAGATATTTTTCGATTCAAAATCAATGTGACTAGAATTTGACAGCAATTATTTTGCAAACAAATATCATCTTCTACTTTTACATTTTAGTTTTTTTTACCTACGTTTAAAATGTTCTATGTTTTGGATAGCGAATAGGTAAAGGCTTTTTATAATTTAAGTTAGTTATTTTGTTAAATAATGTTTTGGTTTTTTACATAAAGACCTAAATTAAGATGATAGCAGTTCCTACAATATTTATTTCACTAGTCAGAAGTTAAGAGTGATTTTACAATTTAAATAAACTCTTTTTGTGCAAAAAAAGAAGTATTAGGATGCTCCTACTCCAAGACACCATTTATTTTGCCAGATTTAGATCCCCAGAAGACATACGACGAATGACAGATGATAGATCATGAAGGACCTCAGTTTCAGTTTTTTAGTAATAAAGGCTGGCTCATTTTTTTTAACTGACTTGTGAATATCCTGAAGATATCAAAATAAATTTGTGGCTGTGAATTAAATGAGAGTGACAATGAATCTTTAATTTTTTTTCACATACAAAATATGTCAATGACTGCTTTTCATGCCTGCAGCTTCACCCGCGTAGTTCGGCAATAGAGTCACGGAATCGTACTACCGGAACAAATAGTACATTTTGATACAAGTAGAGAAAGTTTGTTATTGTGTTCGAGGCGGAATTAACACACGAACCGTAGGCGAGGGTGTTTTTGAGCTGAGAATTGCAATAACAAATGTCCACGTGTATCAAACGACGTTTTTCAATACACTTTTGAAGAAATAAATAATAAAATCTGGTTTCGATACTAAAGAACAAAAATGTTGGCTTGACTTTATCTATCAATGTAGGCGAGAGCTACTCGAAAAAGTATTAAGTGATGTTGATGTATTTTGGTGAAAGTGGTCGTATTGATACTTAAAAAAGCATTTAGAAGTTAAAAGATTTTAATTTTCAGATTTTTTGCCAAATAAAATGTTAGGAGCTACGGTCCTCATTTAATCCTAACAGATAGCGCGAAAAATTAATATAGTAAATTTCTTGCTTTCAAATTTTGATCCACGGGCTTGAAAAATGCAGTACCCCGTCCACCGTCACCGTCATTTTGAAAGTGGTCTACGAGAAAATAAAGTTTGGGAACCTCTGAGGTAGATAATACCCTTGATGACGGTTAGGTACTTAAATGACGCACGAAAAGCACGTTAGTTTGTGTAGTTTATTGTGTAGGTAGGTACCCGAATCACGATTTGGTGGAGTGTGCATTGCCGTCGCAGTTGCCTTGATGTAACGATCATCAAAAAGTGAGCGGTGCTTGTACAGACAGTAACGGAAAAGACGAGTGTCAAAACAATCGCAAATCTATTTAGTCATTCAGTTAGATTATTGGAAAATAATGGACACGTATTTTTCGTTCTTGCAAATCAATGAATATTGACAAAGATAAAACGCATCTAAACTCGGGAGTGGGGGCTCGTGACGTCAGAACGCACAAAAAATGATACCAAGGCGTGACGTATTGAGAATTTCAAAACCGTTGTATCTTCGTCAATTTTGGTTTACGTAACAAAATAAAAAATACAGGTCAAATATTTTTTGATAATCTAACTGACGATTTAATCAGATTTTTTTGTCGTCTACTCTATTACAACATATTACAAAGGACATTGCTCAGCGCCCATACATTGTTCGCCCTGGAACCAAGAGCATCGGAAAATTATGTGTTGTGTTGTTGATCATTGGTTAACTCCTGTAAGATCTTATTTTTGTAGCGGACTAGCTTCAGAACAGATATATTTAAGAAAAACTATCAGATTTTGAGGTTATAATCTAACCATAACCACGACTACTACGTTTAGTTTTTCATAGCTCAGAGTGATTTTTCAGAAACAAAAACAACAGCCGTGTGTGTAAATGCAACTTTTAATTCTAAAATCTATTTAACATTACGTTTTGTATGTGTTAAAATAGAATCAGCGCGAAAGTATTTAACGTGAAAACATCCGCCATCTTTGTCAAACGTCATGTCGTTGTCGTATCGAAAAAGATTAGGGATGCCCAATCGATTGTAATAATCAATCGATTGAATTTTAACTGACTTGCGAATGAATGTTTCATTTTTTATAATCTGAATTCTGATTCTGATTCATAAAGTATACTTATTAGGTTTTTTAAATGAAAGTATTCAGGAAATAATAATAAATGGAATAGTGATTATATGTTTTTATTGTAGCTTCTATTTGCACTTTGTTAGAAATAATAATGTTTATTTATTTCGAATAAAGTGCAAATGGAAGCTACAATATAAACATACAATCACTATTATTCCATTTATTATTATTTCCTGAATACTTTCATTTAAAAAACCAAATAAGTATACTTTATGAATCAGAATCAGAATTCAGATTATAAAAAATGAAACATTCATTCGCAAGTCAGTTAAAATTCAATCGATTGATTATTACAATCGATTGGGCATCCCTAATCTTTTTCGATACGACAACGACATGACGTTTGACAAAGATGGTGGATGTTTTAACGTTAAATACTTTATAATGTTCATTTCAACAAAAAGCTAGTCCGTGCTACAAAAGTATTTGCAAAAAATATGATACAACAGGCAATGAATTATCGTGCATGTCCGATCCTTCAGTTGCACAGGGCGATTCTGGACATTGTCCTTTAACCAGCTTTTCCCTGCGGCTTTACTCCCGTTAATGTAGCCTGGGACACTCGGGGATAATGTAGAAGATGACTCCCTACAACCAAACTTGCAAATGTCACCTCTTTAATATCGTAATACTATAGTTCTGTGTTTTCCGGCCTGTACAGATAAGTTGGTTGAAGTGTGTTCTTGTTATTTTAACTGTGATTTTGACAGATAACTATGCAATGTCTGAGAAAATAATTGCGAAAAATATAATAAAATTTGGTGTTATATAATTTTGCATCCTAGTCAAAACTCAGGAGCTCGTCACAAAATACATAAATAATATATATAAATTACGGTACGACCCGGTATTACTAAAACTGCTATTTTTAGGTAGATTTCCTTTTTTTGAAAAAAAAAAAATCTACCTATTGGTCTCTCACCTACGGGAATATATATGAATACGTATGTATATGGGTGACAAGCAAAATTTAGCCACACTCTACAGGTCGCAATTATGAACCGATTGCTTTCAAACTTGGCCAAAAAATCAAAACGGTCAAAACTTAGGCTAAGTTCGTGAATGGGCGGAATTCGTCCATGGGGGGCGGCGGGGGGGCGGTTTTTCTAAAATCAGTTTTTTGGCCATAACTTTTTTCCTCTGGAAAATTTTTGAACCGTTTCTCATTTTTATCATTCTAAGTACGAATACGGACATCGTTAAATTAAAACTGTTTTGATGCAACCCCTAAATTGGGGAAGGGGTTGAAAATTTCAATTTTTTTGCGAAAAAAAATCATATCTCCGAAACAGTAAACATTTTGACCGTCGCAAATATTTTTTTTTGAAAGCAAATTGTTTACTTTACAATTGTTACCTTCGAAGTTTAGCGATAAAACTTATAGTTTTCGAAATAAAAAATTATAACTAAACATTTGAGGGCGTTTCCATGCTAAACTCATATGAGAGAATTTAAAAAGGGTAAACTTTCCATTACAAGACAACGATTTTGAAATCATTTTTTTTTTGTAGATTGTACACATAAGTACAACTCTTTATACAAATTTTCAATAGTCGGACGCTCCAGCACCTTCTTCGAAATCTACCTCCTCCTGCGGCTTGCCGGAGGGATTTTTTTAAATCGTTTAGTCAGTATTTCAGAACACCACAAAAGTGTGTGCGTTAATTTGTGTGTGTGAAGGCGCGGTTATTGGGCTAGTTACAGACGTAATGCGTTTAAATACGGGTGGTTTACTTTATTATCGATTCGGGTCGAAAATCATCAGGTTGCAAAGCGACATCTTGTACATCATGTTTGAACGGATACCTTGTTTTTCAGTGACATTTCCCCTTATTTCTTAGTTTTATTGTTGTCTGTACAAAGTATTCGTCAAGGCTACTACTATTGCCTTCGAAACGTCTTTGTTTTAAATGAGACGTAAAGATTCATGTTTATCTAGTAAACTATTGTGTAATCAAAGGCAAATATTTTAAGCAAATAATTAAGGGGAATTGGGTATGATTAAGATAAATAGTAATTAGCATCACGACACACCTTATACTTGGACTAGGTTTTGTCCACAACTTTGCCTGCATGATCACGAGATCACGGGTATAAAATCATATCCTATATCCTATCAGATTATGGTCTACCGGTGTGTCAAGTTTCGTCGTAATCGGTTCAGCAATTAAGGCTTGAAAGGACACAGACAGAGTATCTGTTTACCCTTCCACCAAATTATCTTTGCAGTCCGGAATATACAGAACAAAAAATAAATCCAAATTTAAATTGTAATGAATTTGTCCATAGAATTGAAAAAAAAACGACTTCCCAAAAACGCACTAAAAAGTCTTAAATAACTTTGCTTTGGGAAGTCGGTGACTTTGTTTGTTTCATTGATTTTTATGAAACCGACTTCCGAAAGTAATGTCCTACTTTTTTTGAAGTCGGTTAATAATTTCAGCAAGCAGTTTCTCCAACTACTTATGTACTCTATTGCTACTATGTATGTGGAATTTGTGGATTACGTAAAAAAAGTAAAGCTAACAACTATGTGTGACAACAATGCGGGTCAGGATCGATATTGCTTAGTGATTTCAAAACATTATGTTCGGAAAATGTTTTATTCAAACCCAGACCAAGTATTTGACATTTATAAGAGCAGGCTAAGAATAAGGCCTCCACACACAGGCGCGTTTTTGCGTTTCTGCGTTTTCACAATACCTACAAAATGCGATATTGTGATATGAGTTCTTAGAACTTTTGGTATTGGGACGGCTACGAAGTTACACACTGCCGCGATAATAACGCCGCAATAGAAGTAGGACGCATTATCGAATGAATGAATGAATGATGCATTTATTTGCAAGAATATAGGTAGTTTACATAAGTTCTTAATATCTAAGGGTTTCACTATATTCGGCATTTCGGCCATACAAATATTAAAGTTTTATGTCTTGGTATACTAATAGCATGCAATACACATTTAGAAATTGGCAGTTACATAAAATACTCATCATAATTAAAATTACAACCAATCAATAAAATTAAATATAATTAGATTCATTTCAAATAATAATTTATACATAATAGCTATCAATAATAATTATGTCATGTCAATTAAAATAGTATTTGATGATCCAAAAAGAAAAATTAAAAATAAAATTAAAATAGTGATGTCGAATTATGTCGTGTCGATAAAAATAAAAATAGCAAAAATAATAAAAAATATTTCAATGTCATTTTAATCATGGCATTAATTAGAGATATGTCATAATAATTATAGTATGTCAGTTTACATTTTACTCTCAAAATATTCGTTGATGGAATAAAAACATCTCTCACACAACCAGTTATGTAGCTTTCTATTAAATTCTAGATCTGTAGCACTTCTCAATTCTTTAGCTAAGTGATTATATATTTTCACCGCCATAGTATAACAATTTTTGTCGCATACTCTTAGTCTATTACGCGGGACCACTAGTGGCTTTTGTGCTATTGTCCTCTTTGACATGGCCTTTTCATCTTTTTCAAAAAGCGAGTAATTGTTTCTTACAAATTTGCAGGTTTCAAATATATATAGAGACGGGAGGGTAAGCAGCTTTTGTTTAATAAATACAGGTTTGCAGGAGTCTGTCCACTTAAGGTTGAAAATTGATCTCACACACTTCTTTTGGGCTATGAATGCCCTCTGGGCATCTGTTGAATTCCCCCAAACAGTTATTCCATACCTTAAAACAGAACAAACATGGCTATGGTATACCAATAAGGCTGTTTTAATGTCTGTTAAATTTTTGATCCTCCTAAGTGCAAATACGAATTTGTTTACTTTCTTACAAACATGATCTACTTGAGCTTTCCAATTGCAATGTTTGTCCATAACTACTCCTAACGCCACATCGCAGGACGCAGAAACGCAAAAACGCGCCCGTGTGTGGGAGCCTTAAATGTCACAAATAAAAGCTATACTAAATGTCAAAAAGTAAGTAATTTTCGCACTATTTGTGGAAGTTGGGTGTCCGTGGGCGGAAAGATCAGAGCTCACAATCTGTACTGGGATTAATACTAGAACTCCCACGTTTATTTGGGCCCTCAACAACTTTGAGATAGTGACGCTTCAACTATTTATTACGTCACAACTCACGAGTGACGTCATGAATACACGGAGAAAGCCGTAAATGAGTTTGATGATGTCAATTGTGCTTCTATTTTAGGGTTCCGTACCTCAAAACGAAACCCTTATAGGATCACTTTGTTGTTCGTCCGTCCGTCTGTCTGTCAAGACCCTTTATCTCACGAACGCGTAGATGTATCGAATTGATATTAAAACCATTTAATTAAATCTACGGTCCCTTAAAACTGTAAATAAATCAAACTTCTTTATTAACTCAAAAAAAGGCGGCACTCTCAAAAAAATCGAAGTTTATAGGCTTCCAGTTTACCTAGAATCATGAAATTTAGCGAGAAGCATGTGTACATGTAAAGGGATAAATCAGAAAACACACAAAATACCCACAAGATTGTACGGGACCCTCGGTGCGCGAGTTCAACTCACACTTGGCCGGTTTTTTTTTAGTTGAATAACTTTTATGTTGCCCTTCTATACTTAAGTGTTTTTGACATATTTTTCTGTAAACACTCTTTTTTTCGCTTGCTGAGTTGAATTCTTATTGAATTCAAGATATATTGATAATTTTAGCCTACAGGCAAACTTTAGGTAACCATCTATCTATATATATATAAATTAATCCCTATTTCCCTTGGTCACGCCATCACACGTGAATTACGGCTGTACCGATTTCACTTATTCTTATTTTGTTGTGTTTGTTATTGTCAGGAGAAGGTTCTTATGAAGAAAAAATGGTAGTAGTGGGTAGATTGTAGTAGGTAGGTAGTAGTTGGTCGGTAGCAGTAGGTAGGTAGTAGGTGACAGAACAACGTCTGTCGGGTCGGCTAGTAAAATATGTAAAAATGCTGATTATTTATAAAAGTTAAAGGAATACTATAAAAAGCTGTGATATTTTTTCTCCATAGCTGGTAAGGTTACACAAGTTACGGGGGAGAGTTTCTAAATACGTAACTAAGACTGTTACAAGGTTTCTTGCTTTCAAAACAGTTCCTTTTTAAAGAAAAAACTTGTTGAATAACTTTCTCATTATTATGATTTCTCACAATAGCAGTTATATTATTAGTACGAGTACCTACTGGTGTACAGTCGCAGGCACCCATATAAATACATTTTTCAATACACTTCCTCGAAAACTGGTTTTTTTCGCACTTCGATTAGGTTCAAAATGCAGTGTATTTCACACACGTGCGTTTTTGTTATTTTTTCCCCACGTGTGCGGAAAGTAAAATTGCCTCAGATAACTAAAAAAAAACTTTATTTGCTACATCAAAAATAACAACCTTGCACAGTTCAATAGCGTACAAATAATACGCGCACGGCGCCGCGTGCGTACTATACCTATACTTAGTCCAAATTGGTTCAATGCCTATAGTCAGAGGTGAATGATTTTTTTTAATTTCGGCAAAGCGATCTACGTCTTTACGGAGTAAACATTTATTGAATATTCGAATTGTATTTATAAATTCAATATTAAAGATAAACATGATTATTTAAAACTAATATTTACTAATAATTCATGACACAAATATTTTACATTCTTTTACTTTTGTTCTTCAAAAGTGTACTGAAAAACGTCGTTTGATACACGTGGACATTTGTTACAAAAACACCCTCGCCTACGGCTCGTGTGTTAATACCGCCTCGAACTACAATAACAAACATTCTCCACTTGTATCAAAATGTACTATTGCATCTTTTTAGAGTGGTTTTCTTCTACTGTATTGTTTGAATATTATTTTGTTATAAACAAGTGTTTTGGCGCAAGTATTATTATGAAAGAGGTCTTACCTATTCTCAACGTTTAACACCGGTTTACTCAAGATTTCGTAATAACTAATATTCATAAGTCTTTCTTCCCGTTCTTCTCCATTTTGAACGATTTTATTTTGGACTAACTGATAAACTGACCGACTCATTTCCAAATCTAAAATGAATTCAATTTCTTTGAATTATATTTTTATAAAAAAATATAATTCAAGTTAGAGCTGTTATATTTCACAAGAATAATAAGTAAATGCTTACTCTTTATTATGTACAAAATACAAATTACCGGTTTCAGAACAAAGTGTATATGTTACTGACCAAACCCGATTTCAGGACAAACTAGTTTGGCCTAGGCTAAAGGCTCTTACTTCTGAATGGTTTACAAAAAAAAACACGAAGTGACTATCCGTGTCGGGGTGCCCCAAGTCGGTATTCAAACAAGTTTAGCCTAGGCCAAATCAGTTTGTCCTGAGATTGGGTATAGCCGGTATCATATACATATTTGTGTTCAGAACTGTACATTACTCAATGCTGTTTAACTTATGAAACAGTCAGTTACGTAGTTCAGTTGGATCACATTAATTTCCTTGTTCTGCTCTTTGATGCATGACTTAGGTACATCCACATCTGCTTGGAATGTTTTGAGCTGAGAATATTATTTTAGTGTTGCAAGTCTTGTACTTTATTATTTAGCCTAGCGGTCTGATGTCTAGACTTAATTACCCAGGTCAAATAGACAGTTGCTCAAAACAAATTAAAAAATAAAGGGGTCAATTACGACTTCACGCACTTCGCCGGTTTTTTAAATCGGATGGCATATTTTGCAGATAACATCCAACATACCAACTTGCCGGCCGAACACAATCAACGCGTTACAGAAAAAAACCGGCCAAGAGCGTGTCGGGCCACGCTCACTGTAGGGTTCCGTAGCTTCCCAGACCATTAAAAATACCAACATTTTTCGTCAGCAAAAATAACTTTGTTTTTCATAGTATTTGTATGAAAAACAAAGTTATCATTTGCGTTTTTTTGAAAAAGTGCTATATAACTCAAAAACTATTCAACTCATCAAGTTGAAAATAATTTTCCTAGAAAGTTCATATAAAGGTCTACTTCTGTGATTTTTTTCATATTTTTTAAACTTATGGTTCAAAAGTTAGAGGGGGGGGGGACACATTGTTTTTGACTTTCGGAGCGATTATTTCCTAAAATATTAATATTATCAAAAAATGATTTTAGAAAACCCCTATTCATTTTTAAATACCTATCCAACAATATATCACACGTCAGGGTCAAAATTAAAAAAAAATCGCTCCCCACTTTACGTCTGGGGGAGGTACCCTAATAAAAATGTTTTTTTAAATTTTTATTTTTGCACTTTGTCGGCATGATTGATATACATATTGGTACCAAATTTCAGCTTTCTGGTGCTAACGGTCACTGAGATTATCCGCGGACAGACAGACAGACAGACATGGCGAAACTATAAGGGTTCCGTTTTTTGCCATTTGGCTACGGAACCCTAAAAAATGCAGTCAACAGGCAGTCTTTGAGGACTGCCGATGCCGATAGAAGTGAAAACTAAGTAGTCTCTATCTACTACGGGTTGTGCCCCGCGCACGCCCAAGTGTTGCTACGCCGTAGCAGATCGGCTACGAGTGCTACGTAGCGTGGTGACGGTCACGGGAGTTCCATGATTTTTGTCCACCCAAGAAGTGCTCCACGGCCACGCACCTAATGAAGTTCAAAAAAAATCTTGTTGGTGCTATTTTTTAAGGTTCTTCGGCGTACAGATTTTTTAAACAGTAGGAATTATTTGTGTGGCTTCAGCTTAACTTTGACGCATGTTTCAATTAGTCGTA
Source organism: Xestia ashworthii (assembly GCA_950022955.1). NCBI lineage: Eukaryota > Metazoa > Arthropoda > Insecta > Lepidoptera > Noctuidae > Xestia > Xestia ashworthii. Next base: position 19,727,901 of record OX465570.1, read on the forward strand.
TTCGTTGCTTTTTCATTCCTCTTTGTGCATTAATTTATGGGCTTTTGAAGCCGGAATAATTTGCAATGGTAAAAAAATTAGTGATGTATACGTAGAGTCACATTCACAATACTTTGGAATAGACTCAGGATAAAAAAAAATAGGTAATAGCGACCTTATAATTTTATGGGTTGTATCGACAGATATTATGAATTAGTTATTAAATAAACATTTATAAATAAGTACAATGACGTCGGTTACTGAAGAAGAAAACTGTGCGTGTGCGTAAGACCGAAATCATAAATTAAGTACCTATATAATGATTTTTTTATAATATAAAATTTGTTGTTAATAATACCAATTTAATAAAGATATGTTCATAAATAGACTTGTCAACCTTTAAAAATAAGCTTAATACCTAATAATATAAATGCCTGTTATGTAGATTCATAACTTTTACCACATTTTAACTACAAAACGAAGTCACGATTGCTGTTATTCCAAATTAGGTTTGTGTAATAATAACGTAGAACTATAAACACAACATCTTTTGCTTCATGCTCGCCTGGTAGTTTTCCGCTTATGCAACATCTCGGAGTCAATGACCGTCCTTTGTACTTAAGAAGAGCTTTCGCGAATATAAAATATAACCTGCATTTCTACGGATTTTTGATTAAAAGTTATTGCGACGCACCAGTTCGTTTGAAAAATGGGAATAATGATCTAAGATCTTAAAGTTATAAATGTAACTAGCTCTTGGGTACTTTCCGTTTAAGTACCTAAAAGCTGGAGCTTTTTCAATCAGAAAGTTCATTGAACTCTCACCCTTCTTCCCAACAGAATTCAGTTCCCATGTCAACCCATAACTCAGCCAATTCTAAAGCAAGACTGTACAGAAACTTCGACAGTAAATAGTTCGTAAAAAAGTAAAACAATCGTCTCGAATGTGACCGATTATAAGTGAAAGTAAACAAATGACGCAATCAGCGTTCGTACCGCGAGTGAAAGTGTAGTCTGTGGCGCGCAGTGGCCCCGCGCGAACGTACCACCGTGCGATTAAAAATCAAAACGTCAAAATCAAAATACGCGGCAAAATAACTGTCAAAGTTTACTTTTTTTCTGTGTGGTGAGAGTGTGTTCTAAGAAGGTTTTGTCGGTGAAGGCTGTGTTGTTATAGCTAAACCGCCCCCATCGCTCGGCCAATGGCGGGGAGGGTCCCGCCCCCGCGGGGGTCGCATGTCTGCTTCGCGGTTACGATCCTGATATTCCTTGCCGGTAAGTCGATTTTCTTGTTATAATGGTTTAGTTTCTTGTTTTTTTTGTGGTAAGCTAAGACCAAGAAAGTTACCTCTTTTGAGAACAGTTTGGAGTTATAATTAAACGTAACGTAACGTAACGAGGTTGAAAGTTGTGTATCGTGTTACTTTAAGTTTAAACTTCGTGAAAACATTTCTTTTTTGTGTTGTTTTTACCCGACTAGTGACTTCAGAGATGCCCAAAACTGCTGTAATGTTTTAAACTTATTTATAGGGGATTTCAGCACCTATAGCAGAAATAAGGTACCTAATTATGTCAAAATATTTAAAAAGCCGCGTAAAATTAAAAGTAAAATTCGTAAAATTCTCGATTTTTCATCGACTCGACTTTTCATCCAGTACCTAGTATTACCTTCTATGAAAAGTGGATTTATTTCGAAATGAGTCCAAAACGGTTTAAATAAAACGTAATTTACCTACTATATTTAGAGAATCGAGACTGAAACCTGTCGAAGGTCATTATAAATACAGCCTAGTAATCAGGTTCCCTAACTTTAGTTTCATCAAACCTGTTTACAAATAGCCAATAGGTACGCCGATAGGTAGCCTATTTAACGATTATTTAGATTGTCTCAAAATAACCCAAACGCTCATTTTATAATGTTACGATTCTACTGCCATAACATCATCATCTGCCTAGCCATTTCCCAACTATGTTGGGGTCGGCTTCCAGTCTAACCGGATGCAGCTGAATACCAGTATTTTACATGGAGCGACTGCCTATCTGACCTCCACAACACAGTTAGTACTGGGTAATACGATACCACTTGGTAAGAATGGTTGTCAGACATTTTGGGACACTGACTACCTGTAACGACTGCCAAAGATCTACAAATGAGGCACGGAGGAAACTCGGTTTGTAAGGGTGGTCACCCTTCCACAGACCAACCTAGGCAAGCACGGCTTAACCTAAACATCAAAACGAGCGGCTGTTATTTTTAAACCACGAGCTGCTCCTATTGACATAACATTACACAGGGTGGAATCATCAAACGTTTTTTTTTTTAAATTATCGATGAAAAATTTCTATTTCATTACTCATACTCGGAAAGTAGGTCTGAAGTTGCCTGAGGAGCGGGTTGAAAGTAGTACTTTTCAGCCCTAGGGAGAATCACTTTCAACTGACAGCTGTTATAGTACATTGTTACCCTAGGGGTGAAAGTAACTTATTTAGCCCCGAGACGGGGTTTGGCGCCCAAGCGTAGCGCGGGCGCCAATAGTTCGAGGGACTAAATAAGTCTTTAACCCGAGGTCACTATGCTTTTCATTACGAATACAAGGAAAATAAAAATAAAAACTCGAAATGAAATTAAGATCGGATTGCCGCTTTCCCGCCTATTTTGTTTTTTTTTCCGTGGCCGGCTATTCAGACTATATTTTTCACTTTCGTCACTTTTAAAATAGTAAATATTTTGCCTAAATCTATGTTATTTTAAAGAAATATTTGTAATCAAATTATAACTAAGTTATTTAAAAAGAATATATTCTTTAATTAATTCAGAATTTTATGTTATTTCAATTTTACATCGCGCTGTAATTTAGAGGCTGTATAGAAGTCGGAACATGGTTGAATAGAAAGGTGAAAATAGAACTAGTTTTTTTTTATAATTTGACAGCTGTCAGTTGAAAGCGATTCTCCCTAGGGCTTATAAGTATTACTTTCAACCCGCTCCTCAGGCAACTCCCGAGTGTGAGTAATGAAAAAATATTAAAAAAAACCTGGTTCTGTTTTCAGATTTCTATTGAACCATGTTCCAATTTTCAATACAGCCACTCAAATACAGCGCGATTTAAAATTAAAATAAAATAAAGGAATATACAGTATGTTAGTTTAAACGAGGGACTTATTCAAACCCGCAATAGTCCATGCTTACATGATACTAATAAACATATGAACAAAAAGAAAACACTAATACATAACAGATAGATCCATACCAAAAAGCGCTTATCGCAGAACATGTGTGACGGTCAATGACCTTTCTAGGTATAATCCATTTTCCCTTCATGCTTTAAATCTGGCTAGAGACAGGCAAATATCTAGGTAACTAGGTACTGACCGAATGTTCGCAGTCCTTGATTGACACCTTGCATAATAGTTAACGGTTCCTCGCACAATATCACAAGATAACACTTAAGCACGAACCATAATCGCAATATTCTTCACTGGAATAATGATATGACGTAATTTTTGGTTATTAAAGAACACGTTTACAGGACACTCTTAATATCGCGAAGTAAGCGGGGTTGTTTGTTAAATGCGATACGCGGAAACGCAATAATAGACATGCGGAAGTAACGGCGCTCGCGCATACACTGAGGTGACCGCGGGGTGGCGCGGGGGTGTGCCCTGTCGGTGCATCGGGGACACAAAGCAAAGGGGCGGAATTTGCGCACGGAGCTCAGGACCCGCCACGTGTTTTGCCGCGTGAAACCTACTTGCGCGCTCAGTGTCCATGAGTAATGTATTTAATTAGACAATTATGTCAAAAATAAAGGTTATAGGTTTTTTACATATTGTTATTTGGATTGAGAATCGAATACTGAATACCTTCCCTCAATATGTCCTTCGTTTAACCTAACACGCTGTATATTTGTTAAATAACTTCACTGTAATTTAGTTTTAACTTTTTTTAAATATCTTACATAGATTTGGGCAAATTATTTACCATTTTTTCAATGATGAAAATTAAAAAATAATGTCTGAATGGCCGGCCACAGAAAAATAAACAAAATAGGAAGGAAAGCGGCAATCTGATCTTGTTTTTTCGATTGATCCATGTTTTCATTTTTATTTTCCTTGTATTCGTAATGAAAAGCACAGTGTTTATCTCTGGTTAAAACCTTATTTGGTCCCTCGAACTATTGACGCCCTCACTACGTTCGTGCGCCAAACCCTGTCTCGTCATAAGTTACTTTCACCCCTAGGGTAACAAACTCACAGAAGCATGCAATAGTAGGTATCTACTATTGCATGCTTTTGTGAGTGCATACTGTCCTGTGTTCAGTCACAACCATAAAAAAAAAACGACAATACGTTGGACTTACGAAAATTAAATAGATACCAACGTTTTCGTATAGGTATCCAACCTTCTATCGATCGCAACTAATAGAAAAAACCGTTTTACATCGACATGGTGTTAGTAAAACTTAATATGTCATTTAAAATACCATGACACTTCCTTAGTCCTTTAGGACAAAATCGCAGTTGTAGTTATCAAACGTGTTTTCATGAAACCGTAAGGTATTTCTGCTTGTGACTGTATAGTGACAGTATTTAAGTAATTTTTTATTTAAAAATTCACTCATCCTCCATTGACTCTTTTGAGACCAGGTAGGAAGAGGAACAGGTAGCCAATCTCGTTATCGTTACCACTTTTGACAACAGTTCGCATAAAACTACACTTGAATGAAACTGTCTTGTCATTCAAACTCAAACTCAAAGCATTTATTTCAATTAGGCCATTACACAGTCACAAGGCATAATAACTTAGGTACTGTAGTTGCACATTCCAAAGCGTAGATCATCTCTATGGAGAAGAATGGAAAAGAAACTCCTTTTTTAAATCAAAATATATTAAAAAAAATCCTCACGACTATGTTCTAATCGAACAAAAATAATCATTACATCAATGAGAATGATTTAGGCCCCACTCCCTATCATAGAAAGCAAGTCTGTGTTTCAACTGTGGCGTCATCATAGGCTATGATGGCTATGTTGAGTAATTCAGGGTGGTAAGGCGATTCCATTTCCATGGTCGAATACACAAGCTTGAAGTAACTTACGATCATAAAACGACTGTATGTAAGTCAAGTTCAAGTAGACAAGGATTACCAGTCTATTAAATCTGATTCTAGATCAGTTATTACATGTCTAGAATGGTCTAGGTTAAGTGCTGATGTGGACCTAACCTTCAAAAGTTAATAATATATGTGTCTTAATAATGTGACCTAATCAAAATCAAACTCAAAGCATTTATTTCAAGTAGGCCAGTTACAGGCACTTTTGAATTTTTGAAACAAGGATGAAAATTAAATGTAGCTACAGTCCCAGTCACAAGACATAAAAACTGTGAAAGTACTGTAGTTGCCCATTCCCTACTGCTTTATGAACATAAGGCTCTGATTTAATAATCTTACGTGTTACAATATCCATGCAAAATAAGGAACGTAGCAGATGACGTCATGTTATAGAGTTTAGTTAGAACTACCCAGATGGTAGACGTGATGTTATGTATGTGCTAGCTGCTTCCTGCGATCTCCGTTCGCGTGAAATAGGCTAACCATCACTATAATAATATTACAAATCTATGCTCCGTCAGTTAGAGTATTGGAAAATAATGGACACGTATTTTTTGTTTTTGTAAATCAATGAATATTGAAAATGATCGAGCATGGGGACGCTCGAGTTTTGATGCGTTCTGACGTTCGACTAAAAATTATACCTAGGCGTGACGTATTGAGAATTTTAAAAGCGTAGTATCTTCGTCAATTTTGGTTTACGTAACAAAAGAAAAAAATACGTGTCAATTTTTTATTATCATCTAACTGACGGCGAAGTTCTTCGATTTTTTCAGGACACAAGCCTAATATCATAAAACTAGCACTTCGCGTGCGACTTAGTTCGCACAAATTGTGTTACCCACCACAGACACACTTAGGTATTAACAAATTGTACTTCTTTACAATATCTACACTAAAAAATCTAAAAAATCCAATTCTAAAAAATCTTTGACTGGCAGAAAGCTACATTAGTTGTGGGTGCTATATAGGCTATAAATTATACTTATATCATGCATATTATTCATGCTATCAAACTTCTCTCACTCACTCTCTTTTTTCTTTCTATATTACTTTCCTATTTGAATCGGACTTTGTTTAAAATTCCACGGGATTTAATTTTCTTGCACGGATCCCCAATCCATTTTGCGAACTTAAAGTAGCCTAAGTTAATCCTTATAAACTCAACTATCTGCCAGTAAAAGTCCCGTCAAAATTGGCCCAGCCGTCTCGCAGATTGCCTGGAACACACAGGCAGTCAGACAGACAAAACAATAAGTTTTTTTTTGTTTTAAGTACCGTTATACTTTCATTGCGAATGCATAAGAAAGTATAACGTTTCTTAAAAGCTGTTGTGATAGTTGTTTTAGCTGTTGTTTAAAGTTGTTGTTGTAGTAAAAACCTGTTATTTTGAAACTACAAACAGACACTTCTTTATTTATCTCCATTAATCATCACTACATATTAGCAAACAAAGTCCTCCGCCGCGTCTGTCTGTCTGTTCGCGATAAACTCAAAAACTACTGCACTGATTTTCATGCTTTTTACACCAATGGATAGAGTGCTTCTCGAGGAAGGTTTTAGAATATAACATAATATCTCATGGGACAAGTATCGAACGCAGGCAAAGCCGCGGGCAGAAGCTAGTAGATAATAATCTAACAATTCCAACTGGTTGGGTTGGAATTATTAGATTATTATTTAGGGTTGATCACCACGCTTGCTGGAGACGAATGTGATTTAAGACTTAAATTTATTTAGTCCAGGTACACCCTCAGGTTCTTCCTTCTAGGACCCTTCCAGACTCCAATAATTATCTACACTAACGAAATCAACCTGCATATTAAACAAAAACTGAAGACCAAATGTCTGGTGCATGTATTTTTATCAATCACCATTAATTTCATCAATATTAATATGATCAATATTGGTTTCCTTTTGGTGCTTTCTGTGTATTAATTATCACTTACTTCGGTGAAGGAAAACATCGTGAGGTAACCAACATGCCTGAGAGATTCTCGAAGGCATGTAAAGCCAAGTGAGAAGTCCATGGACGGCATCAAAACTCTGACAGCAGGTTAGGTACTAACCTAAGAAGAAATATGTCTTTATTTAGCCGCTGAGTAAAGGTCAAAACACTAATATTATCTGACATTGTGTTTTCTTGGAAACAGCTTGTGGATCCTAGCGCACGAGGAAAAAGTTGTGATTAAATCTTATTTTAGAGTTTGATGCAGCGTATAACTTCTATTCTTGGGTTCGTTCGCTTCGAAGAACACAGAGTATATTATTATGTGATAATCACTTCGAAGAAACATATCCTATGACACTCGCCAATTATAGCTTGTCATCAGTAAAAGAAAATGAGGTTTTAAAGAAAACCTAGTTTGTGTTTTTTCATGACACAAGGAAAAAGTTTAGATTAATTTGCTTTGAGCTTTGAAGATTAACTTTTTGCCTTGAGCAACATACCCAGTTTTTATCGTAATTAGAGGTACATGATATGTATATGAAGAGCTATAACCTTGGCAATGTCACGTTATGGACCGGATCTTGTCGACTGCCTGTCTGGATCGTCATCGAGTCAATATTATAGAATAATTTATTTCAATCAACACAGGATTCTAAAATTCAACATAAAATATCATTATCTTAAACGACAGAGTACTGGTACTTCCCTCATTACCTGCCTAGCGTTTTCCCAACATATTGGGGTCGGCTCCCCAGTCTAACCGGCTGCAGCTGAATACCATCATTTAACATGGAGCGACTGCCTGTCTGACCTCCACAACCCAGTTAGTACTTGGCAAGACTGGTTGTCAGATTTTTTTGGGCCATTGACTACCTGTAACGACTGTCAAAGATGTACAAATGACAGCCGGGACCGACAGCTTAACGTGCTTTCCGAGGCACGGAGGAAACTCGGTATGTAGGGGTGGTCACCCATCCACAGACCAACCTAGATAAGCACGGCCTAACCTAAAGATTGTTATTATTTAGCGACGAGCTCCTCCAGTACAGGTACTTCCCTAACAGTAAATATTTTGATTGCTCAGCAAATGAACCATACAGCAATGGTTGAAGTACTGGCAATCAAACCTGGCGTGAATAACCTCAGAATGCCGCTGGAGCTGGCCCGAAACCCCGCCTTAGTGGGAAATTCCAAAAGTTTATTTTGAGGTACTTAACCTATCTGTGGTTTACAAGAACGCCTTTTGAATAGCACATGACTTAAGTTTGACTCAGCCTAGACCGAGTCGGGTCTGTTTCTTTACTAGCCATGTCATGTCTTTCACATAGTCCTGTCCATCACCAGGGACGGTGATGGACGGTGTTTATTTAGCCTTTCCCTACTCTTATAGCCATCCATCCATCTTATAAACTTTAAAATATTGTTTATTTTCACATTTATGAGACTACTGACTTACCTATACCTGATTGTTAATTTTCACATTTATGAGACTACTGACTTACCTATACCTGATTGTTAATTTTCACATTTATGAGACTACTGACTTACCTATATCTGATTGTTAATTTTCACATTTATGAGACTACTGACTTACCTATACCTGATTGGCTCGTTGGTCTCTTGTTCACAATCGCGACTGCTGAGTATAAGGTTTGATTCCCGGGTTGGGTAAATATTGTTATTGGGTTTTTTCATCAGGAATTTCTCAGTAGCAGCTATAGAGCCTGGACCCGGTTGGTGACAATAGGCTCGCCTCAAAATACAACTTAAACTAAATTGGCGAAATGTGGGGGTACAATTAGGTACCTACACCTCTGCGTAACCCTTTGGGGGTTACAAGCTTGATTTTATGTTTAGTTATGATGACTTACCCATGCTAGCAGAAAATCGTAAAGAAACAGACTAATGAAACACATGTGAAATGCTCTACACGATGCTGTTATTTTTCTCTCTGTGTTTTCCTATATCCTAGCATGGGGATAGGAAGAACTTCAGGAGATGACCTACAAAACGGAAGCCATTTTGTTTCACACAATATGCTGAAATCCTGTCTGTTTACCAAGGTCCCGGTAAACTCAAACGGACAACAAAGCCACAGAAAAGTTGCATTTCAGAGTCCCTATACCGAAATTAAAACCTTTTTACCCTCATAGAAGGTCAAGGGATGTAAAGTGGACCTTATTCTCTAAAAAGTTTAAGTTCCAGTTACCTAGCCTTTTGGGGAAATTCTGGACTTGTCTTTTATCCTTGGTTTCAAAGGCTTACTGAAAAGGAAACGTGGTGATAATACGTGGTTGATACATTGCTAGATTAAAAAATGGTTTAGACAAGTACCATTTTTTTCGGGTATATCTCGGAATTTCGCACTACGGCAAAGCCAAAAGGAATATAATGATGGTTTTAGTAGTCTATGTATATATATTTTGTAACGCGGCAACCCCACGACCATAGGGTTGATAATAATGTTGGCCACACTGTCAGCATCAGCCAATCGGATGATTGCGGGAACTGTAGTGAGGTTGGCGACACTGCTATGCGCAGCGAATCAGACGCCGGAATTCTTACCGCGCAACCCGCTGAGCAGGCGCCTAATGACGTACCGGGGGTAGGGCAGTCTACTGGTAACCCTGATACGTGCATGACGCGGCGTGTTTCAAACCGCTCTCGTAGAACGCCGGCCATTTTAGACCTCTAAAGTTTCTTTCCACGTTTTCCATTTGTTCTTCTTGTTTTTTTTTGACATTGATTGTTCCCGTTTTTGTGTTTGATTAATAAAGTAGTGTGAAATTTAGCAAGGACTTTAACTCAGAGGCCCAAACCCTATGCCCGTCGGCTACATTTGGCGTCCCAACAGTAGGGCCCTCTGAAGACACGTGCTTGCAAAAATTTTTTTACGAAGCATAACGACGCAGTTGGCGTCTGTTCTCCAGGAGAAAGCCTTCGTGTACACCTACCTACCTACACGTGGGAACTACGGAACCTGAAGCGCTAGGAGTGGCGTCTCCGGCGAATGAAAATTTTCGATACGTGGTTCCGTTGTCATTATGGCAGCGAGGGAAACAAGAAATAAAAGATCCAAGAATGAGGGAGTAGAGCTAGAGGCGGAAGAGGAAGCAGAGATGTCCACGTCGATCACTATGGACCATGGTCAGTTTGCAACCCTTATGAACTCATTGCAGCAGAGTCAGGCAGAGATTTTCGCGAGGCTCATCCAGGAGGTTAGGACTTCGACACCTGCACCTGACGTGTCTATGACAGCGCCCGCCGCAAACTTCTCAAAGTGCACTGCTCGATTTAACGGATCGTCCGCTGATGTTGACGGGTTTATCGACGCGATAGAAGTGTACAAGAACTGCCTACAGATATCTGATGATAACGCTGTCAAAGGACTCTCCATGTTGCTAGTAGACTCAGCAGCATTATGGTGGCAAGGAATAAAAACCAGCACCACATCATGGTCGGACGCGATGCTAAAACTAAAAAGTGCATTCGGAGAGCATCGTCCGCCATTTCGCATATATTTAGAGTTGTTTTCATTGCGACAAAATACCGACACAACGGATTTATTTATAGCGAAGACAAGAGCGCTTTTATCGAGATTACCACCAGAAGATCTACGTGAAAAAGTTCAACTAGATATGGTATACGGGCTTCTCGATCGTAGAATAAAAAAGCGGCTCGATCGTAACTCCATATCATCTTTCGACCAGTTACTACACCGTGCCAGAGCGATCGAGGAATCGTTAGTAGACAGCACATGTGACAAGACACCGGCACTGACGCATCCGAGCGCCAGTCACCAATCTACCGTCACCGGCGCTCCTTCAACTTCGGCACCAAGTGATAAAAACACTCGCAGCAAAAGACTGTCGTGTAGTTACTGCAAGAAATGGGGACACGAAAAATCGCAGTGCAACAAGTTAATAAACCGCAATAAAAGTGATAACGTAAAAAGTGATAACGGGAATAGTGAGGAAAACATAAACAAAAATAAAGCTATTCAATGTTACGGGTGCGGTACCCCTAACGTTATAAAATCCAAGTGCGAAAAGTGTAAATCTAGTTCTCAAAATGCTTTCTGTTCGGTTACAACTAGTGATAGCGTAAATTCAAAAGAGCGCGGTTCCCGTCGTCGCGTTATCATGCGAGATGAATGCGCGTCGCCGTCGGGCGAGCCGAGATCGACAGCCGAAAGCGTTCCGCCCGCGGCCGCGCCCCCCGCACCAGCCTCACAGAGTCCGTGCGGCCGCGCCGCCGCCGGGAGCGCTGGCGCCGTGGCTGCTCGTTGCCTAGCGACCATCCGCGAGCGTAATGATAACGTTACGCGTGGTCGAAAGTCGCCGGGCACTCTTCGCATCGTTCCTGCCGGTGCCACAGGTAACCTAGCGTCTTGCAACGCTGGGGATCACTTAAAACTTTATTGTGATTGTGTTACTGAACTAAGACATAATAACGAGCATTCCAGTGTCAGTGATAATGTGTGTTATAATAATATTAATAGAGACACTAAGTTTTCTGTAAGTTTAGATAAAACCCTTTTGCAGCATGGACACGTAATTCAATCAGATGATAGAGATAATGTTGCCATATCATGCTGCATGAATAATAATAGAAATATTCAGGGTTCAGATAATATACAGTGTGATTGTTTATGTTCATATTCTTGTGATAGTAATGTTCATAAATGTTTAGGATTAAGCTCGGTAAAGGTTAATAGAAATATTCAGGGTTCAGATAATATTCAGTGTGATTGTTTATGTTCATATTTTTGTGATAATGATGTTCATAAACATAAATGTTTAGAATTAAGCTCGGTAAATGTTAATAGAAATAATAAACTACCAAATGGTAAGAAACACCTCGCGTCTGCACAGGGTCGAACTCAGGGAGGTTCAATCAAGGGGGAGCCTAATAATAATAGACCTTTGATGCAAATAAGTATTTTGGGGGAAAATGGGACAGCGGTACTGGACACTGGGTCTAGGGGCTGTATTGCCGGACACACACTTTTTCGTATTTTAATGGGAAAAGGCCATCCTTTACAACAGTGCACTAAAAACATTCGCCTGGCGGATGGCTGCACGCGCCTGATGGAGGTGCTTGTTGCAAAGGTACAAGTGAAACTTTTTTATAAAATTGTGCCCACCGAGTTCATAATTTTCCCCGAAGCGAAAGATAATGAAACACTTTTAGGTATCGATTTTATTAACAGTGCCGGTCTCGTTATTGATTTCAAGCAGTGCCTTTGGCATTTTTCGGATAGTAGAGATCAAAAGTATACATTGATTTCAGAAACCTCTTCGCCTCGTCATTTATACGCCGCGATGAATGTTTTACGCGATGACGAGGGTGCAGGTTTAGAGCATCAGGAGCGTGAGGAGCTTGCCCAATTGCTCACGGATTTTCAGGAGATGTTTAATCTGATTGGGGAGCCGACTCCATATGGGGAACATCATATAGACACGGGAAATAGTTCTCCGATTGCGACGCCTCCATATCGCTTGACACCTGCAAAGAAGGAGATTATGCAGCAAGAGCTCACCAAGATGTTGGCTGAAGATATTATTGAAGATTGCGAATCTGCATGGGCTGCCCCAGCCTTGCTAGTACCTAAACGTGACGGCAGTTTTCGTTTCTGCGTCGACTATCGAAAGTTAAATTCAATTACGAAAACGGACGCCTATCCAATGCCTCGCATTGATGAACTGCTGCAATCTACAAAACGTGGACGTTGTCACATGAGTACAATAGATTTGCGATCTGGGTACTGGCAAGTGTCAGTTAAGGAAGAGGATAGGGATAAGACGGCTTTCGTCACCCCATTCGGAACCTTCCGTTTTAAAAGGATGCCGTTCGGTCTGAAGAACGGACCGGCCACTTTTCAGCGTCTGATAGACAGAATGCGATCCGGTTCAGCATTAAAGGATGTTACAATTCTAGGGTATTTAGACGATTTGTTAATTATAACGCAGGGGGATTTTTCCAGGCACCTAGAAGACCTGCAAATCGTTTTTGAACAGCTGAAGAAGTTCAAATTGCGTGCGAACCGAGAAAAATGTGTATTTGCAAGAGAATCTGTTAAATATTTAGGGCATGTGATCTCACAGGAGGGAGTCTCAGCTGATGAAGAGAAGATTCAAGCCATCTTAGACATGAAAGAGCCGTCTTCGCTGGGACACCTCAGAACATTCATACAAACATGTTCCTGGTTTAGGAAATTTATTCCCAAGTTTTCGGAGGTAGCAGAGCCACTGACAAGGCTGACGAGGAAAAATCAACCTTGGATATGGGGACCAGAACAAGCTGAAGCTTTCAGACATTTAAAAAGGCTTCTGACGTCAGCGCCGATCCTCATACAGGCCGACTACTCTAAACCATTCATCCTGCGCACAGATGCGAGCAACTACGCAATAGGCGCAGTGTTGCTTCAAGGAGAAAAGAATGAGGAACGACCTATTGAATTTGCCAGTCGTTTGTTGTCAGCAGCAGAGCGAAATTATTCGACCACGGAGCGGGAGGCTCTGGCGGTCGTTTGGGCCGTCGACCGTATGCGGGGTTACATTGATGGCCATCCAGTTATCATAGCCAGTGATCACCAGCCCTTGAAATGGCTGTTGTCATTAAAATCGCCAACGGGTCGTCTGGTGCGTTGGGCTCTAAAACTGCAGGCCTATGACATCCGGTTTGAGTACACTCCCGGAAAGGTAAATGTAGTGGCCGACGCACTCAGCCGCCCCGTCTGTACAGATGAGTCTCGCGAGGCCTGTGGAATATGTTCCGTTATAATTGATTTGCCTACGCGAGATCTTACGGAGCTACGTGCAGCACAAGAATCTGACCCAGTTTTCAGTAAAATTATAAAGGAATTAGAAGATACAGAAGAAGTCTCCTCTCGGCGTTGGACTGAACGCGGTTATCTTATGGAACGTGGTATCCTGTACCGCTATAACCCAGATACAGACAACGAGTCACCGCAATTGGTGATACCTGTGAGCATGCGTGAGGAGATTCTGAGTGAATGTCATGATGCTCCAATTGCAGGTCATCCTGGTATAGAGAGAACGTACCAAAAGATAGCTCAAAACTATTATTTCCCTGGTATGAGAAGAATAGTAACAGATTACGTAAAATCATGTTCCTCATGTCAACGCTATAAAGCGACAAATGAAAAGCCACCTGGTCTGATTCAAACACCGATTTTAAACCAGCGCAATGAAGTCTTGGCTATCGACTTATTCGGACCACTGCCAGAGGGCGAAAACGGGGAAAAGTGGATCCTGTTAGTGGAAGATACCGCGACAAGATGGGTAGAATTGTATGCGCTCAAAGAAGCAACATCTGTCGCCTGCGCAAGAGTACTCATAGAAGAGTATTTCCTTCGGTTCGGCTTACCACGTCGCATTATTTCGGACAATGGTGTCCAATTCGTTTCAGCGGTCATGCAGAAGTGCATGTTTATTCTTGGCATTACACAAGACTTGATACCCTACTACCACCCAGAAGCCAACCCAGCGGAAAGAAAAAACCGGGATATGAAGACACAATTGGCTCTGTTGGTTGGTACGGATCACCCCTCATGGCCTAAGCAACTACCAATAGTACGGTTTAGTATGAACAGCGCAGTTTGTGAAACGACAGGGGCTACTCCTGCATATTTGACGTTCGCACGTGAGCTGAGGTCACCGTTAGAGGTGTACAATGATCCAAGAGCGGTCTTACAGAAGGATAATTTTGTACCACAGATCACTCCGTACCTATCAAGATTTTTAAACTCCTTAAGTGATGTTCGTGACAGGGTAGAAAAACTGCAGGATAGAAGGAAGATTTATGCTGATCGTTCAAGAAGAGTAGGACCAGAATTCAAAGTAGATGACAAAGTTTTGTTGGCTACCCATCAGCTGAGCGACGCCAGCAAGTCAAAAACGGCTAAGTTTTTCCCTAAGAGAGATGGGCCGTATGTTGTGAAGAAGAAATTGAGTCCAACAACATACCTAATCGCATCTCATGGAAGTCCTGGTGAGGTATTGGGCAAATTCCACGCTAATCAGCTCACCCCTTTTCGAGGACGAGTGGATGAGTCCACTCAACCACTGGAGCCTAAGAGAAAGCGAGGCCGACCTCGTTTACAACCCATTTCTAATGAAATTAATGTAGCGCTAGACCACGATCGAGGGCGTAATCGTGATCTAGAGGGGGAGTATGTAACGCGGCAACCCCACGACCATAGGGTTGATAATAATGTTGGCCACACTGTCAGCATCAGCCAATCGGATGATTGCGGGAACTGTAGTGAGGTTGGCGACACTGCTATGCGCAGCGAATCAGACGCCGGAATTCTTACCGCGCAACCCGCTGAGCAGGCGCCTAATGACGTACCGGGGGTAGGGCAGTCTACTGGTAACCCTGATACGTGCATGACGCGGCGTGTTTCAAACCGCTCTCGTAGAACGCCGGCCATTTTAGACCTCTAAAGTTTCTTTCCACGTTTTCCATTTGTTCTTCTTGTTTTTTTTTGACATTGATTGTTCCCGTTTTTGTGTTTGATTAATAAAGTAGTGTGAAATTTAGCAAGGACTTTAACTCAGAGGCCCAAACCCTATGCCCGTCGGCTACAATTTGTATTTACATAAGTATGGTTAATCCGTAGCGCCTAAACTATTCATGCGATTTTGATGAATGCAGTCAATCGATTCGTTATTATGGCCCGGGTTACATGAGCTACATTTTAACTGACTCCAACAGTAAACCCCGAATTTAGTTGGAACATGATTTTGTAGTGATCGGGTTTTTTAGTTGTTGTATAGTTATTCCACACAATTTTTTGTTGCTCTTTAAATACGCACCCAAACTCGGAACAGCAGTAGCCTAATATAATAATAATTTATTTTGGGTTAATATTCAATTACTTATACAGAGTTATCAGATGACATTTTACATGAATGTATTATAAATGACATTTTATACCAGTTTACCTAGGTTACTAGCTGACATTGTTAAAATTATATGAGACCATTCAGATGTTTGTTTGTCTGCGTGATACTGATAGGTATATTTCTAATGTTTTTGTATTCCAAAGGCTGCGTCGACCATTATGTGCCGTCGGCTGGTTTACCTCCACATTGAGAATTGGATCATAACTTGATTGACATCATATGATGTTCTTGAGATACCCTAACAATAAGACGTTAACCTCAACGTAAAGCCGTTCCCATGAGCAACTGTAACAATGCACAAAGACGGGACAATGTTGGAAACGACGCGTTTCGAGAAATCGGTGTTTATTTAGCAAGCCTACAGTGAAGCAAGCAGCCCGCGTAGCATGACCGCCATTTATCACCATCATTTTATCGATTCTATCTTCGAAGAAACCCGTTTTTACGGTGGTTATGTCTAGCGTGAGATACTGTCTACAGTGGCGTGCCTAGGGGCCAACACGTCACGCCCCTAGGACAAGCAGACTTCAGAAACATTAAGATCATGAACAGTAGTTCTACTATCCTACGTATGGATGTTAGTTACTAATTCACGCAAAAACTGTAGAACGGATTTTGATGATTTACTCGTAGCACTCAGATAGTTTATAAACCAGATTAACACATACGATACTTTTTGTCCAAGTATTATAATACCTAGTAGAATTATAGCTGGCCATGTAGCACAAATGCGCCCGGAGAGATGGGCAGAGATCGTCACTCACTGGAGTCCAGTCGGAGATAGATGGATGAAAAATCACATTTTACGGTAGAATTCAATGTAACGCACTCAAAACATTGTGCTGGTGGACACATTTATTAATAAACGGGGTATGAAGGTATTTAAAGTAGAGTTATGACCTTAAAAACTAGTATTGGAAAAAAGTTAGAACTTTTACCTCCAATATCTCCGGAACCAGAAGGTTCCCAGGTATGGTCTAGCACAAAAGAAATGATCGCAATGACGGGGAGAACAAGTGCCTTTCAGCTTCGTTAAGTGTTTATTTACACCCTTTATAATAATAGTAGATAGAAGATAGGTTCCAGTTCTTATCCGGATAATTCATTACATTACATTTACTCTAACTCACACAAATTACAACGGAAACTTTAAGAAGCTCGTTCAGTAGATCATAAATCCTAAAGCTACATCAGTAGGAAAGTAGATCGGTGGCCATAAAACCGTATGCAATATGCAGTAAATCATGCGAACTTAGATTTGCTCTCACACGTATGTATTACCTACCTAGTACACTCACGGACATTAATACGTATACTCTTAGCAAAATACAAAAGCAATTTCAGCTTTGGAATAAGACCTATTTTGTAATAGTACCTAGGTATGGTTTTTAAAACACAACATAGAATTACAATCAATACGGAAATCAGAAGTCATGTAAAATACTGGTATTCAGCTGTATCCGGTTAGACTGGAAGCCGACCCCAACATAGTTGGAAAAAGGTTAGGCAGGTGATGATGATGATGACGAAAAGCAGACTGACAACCAGACTTACCAAAGATTACGTAGGTACTCTAGGTACTACCCAGAAATAACCTACCCAGAAATAGTATTGTGGGGGTCCGATAAGTAGGCGCTCCATATAATATACTTGTATTCAGCTGCATTCGGTTAGACTGGAAACTGACCTCGTCATATAGTTAAGAAATGGAAAAGCAGTGTATGAAATGGATTTCTGAAAGTTGCTATGTAGTTAGTACATACATATATAAGTGCTTGTGACTGTACTTAGCTACAGTTGTTCATTTCTTCTTGCTATTCGTAACTGTAAGAAATAGACTAGTATAAATTGTAGAGGATTACCGGTATCTCGACTTCCCAATGTAATTCAGGTAAAAGTGCTAAAAGATTAGCCAGTCAGCGAATGTGTTCGCAGTTCGGTGATAGAATAATTGAGTTGACTCGTCGTCGCACTGTTTTATTCTGTCTGCTTTTAATTGGAACTCCATGTCGTGTGTTTTTTTTTCAAAATGGTAGAACTAATAACCGAAGTCTCGTGCAACATAATTTCAGTTTTTAGTCTAAAACCCATTTAAAAAATCACCTGTACTCAAATCAAAATTCTACCCTCGATATTATAATTGTTGACTGGCTCGTTTGGTGTAGTGGTGGAAAGCGTGACTGCTGAGCATGAGGTCCTGGGTTCGATTCCCGGGTCGGGCCTAAGTGTTGTTGGGTTTTTTTATGTTAGGAATCTCTCAGTGTTCGGAGCGTACGGAGTTCAAATTTGTGCCCGATTGATGGCAATAGATTTGCCCCCTATTACTTGGCACTTAAACATACTTAACTGGCGAAATGTGGGTGTAGCGTTAG
This sequence comes from Xestia ashworthii, assembly GCA_950022955.1. Classification (NCBI taxonomy): domain Eukaryota; kingdom Metazoa; phylum Arthropoda; class Insecta; order Lepidoptera; family Noctuidae; genus Xestia; species Xestia ashworthii. The sequence goes on from OX465570.1 coordinate 19,746,250, forward strand.
GTACATCTCTGCCTGACCCTCCGCGGCTATCAGGTGTGCTATTATATATATACATTTATTTTGTTGTATTTGGGTGGCTTACAGCTAACAATACAAACATTTATAGTGAGGCAATCAACGAAAAGCGAAGCGCGTGGCGCATATAGCGTGTTGATATCCTACTTAATTCCTACTAATATTATAAATGCGAAAGTTTATGAGTATGTATGTATGGATGGATGGATGTTTGTTACTCTTTCACGCATAAACTACTGAACGGATTGGGATGAAATTTTGCACACAGATGGTTTACAACCTGGATTAACACACATGATACTTTTTATCCCGGTAGTAAGATCCCATGGGACAATTTTGAAACATCACGCGGTCGAAGCCGCTGGCAGAAGCTAGTTATGTTATAAATCATTTCTTTATAAAGATTAACTGTACCAAAATCAACTGAAACCGGCTTAGCACAGTATTTACCATAAAAGTGGATCTCGTAGCTAAATAATAACAGCCACTCAGATCGATCTTATGTTAAGCCATGCTTGCCTAGGTTGGTCTGTGGATGGGTGATCACCCATTACATACAGAGTTTCCTCCGTGCCAGGAAAGTACGTTAAGCGGTTGGTCCCGGCTGTCATTTGTGGATCTTTGACAGTTGGTACAGGTAGCCAGTTGCCCAAAAAGTCTGACAACCAGTCTTACCAAGAGGTATCGTGTTATGGGTTGAAAAGGTCAGATTGAGGCAGTCGCTCCATGTAAAATACTGTATTCAGCTGCATCTGGTTAGACTGGAAGCCGACCCCTACATAGTTGGGAAAAGAATAGCTCAGGCAGATGATGACAGTATACTTTACAACTTACACTGACAGTCTACAGACTCGCATCGCATTTAAATAAATAACGAGTAGAATTTCCTGCAACTGAGTCAAATGAAGCTGTATGGCATAGCTAGTTATGACGTGATCACTGCGTGATGAGCCCACATTGATCGCTTTCTGCGACTGTACTGGCAATGAGGCTCAAACGTGATCATGGTGATGGTCGGAACTACACTCCATTCACAATTATTCCGCCTGTGGTTGCACTTTAGGTAATTTGTTTTTAACTATGCTAAACCGCCTGTCATGGGTATATGTCACTACTTATTATGAAACTTAGTCCTCCGCCGCGTTTGTCTATCTGTCTGTTCGCGATAAACTCAAAAACTGCTGCTCCGATTTTCATGCTGTTTTTACCAATGGATAGAGTGGTTTTCGGGGAAGGTTTTAGTAAATAAAGTAAGATCCCGTGGGGCATTTATCGAACTTCATGAAATTTGAAATAAATGTTTTGAGTTTGAAGTATCTTTCACCACATAATTGTATATATCAGAAATATGAAATTTTTCATAAGAGTGAATATACATAATGAAAGTGAAAGTAAGTAATGGTATTTGAAAATTCACCCCTCAATGGGGTAGAGTAAGTGAGCGATGAAACCTTTTAATTATAATAAAAAAAATATTTATTTGCAAAAACAACTACATTAATTGTTGCCAATAGACTCCTATCGTGCGCACGACTTGTAGAAAAAAGCTGAAACACAGAAAAGAACTAATCATAGGGAAGGTCCACTGTCCACTGACAAATTAATAGCCATTCTCATTTAATTTGTAACTTTAAATGAGAAATAGAGAAAATTCAAACACAAAACCGTACAAACATATCACCACGCCTGTAATCTACAAAGGGTTAGACAAAGGCATACCTAATATTACACGAACATTTCATTAGTTATGATTTAAGTCCTAAGTATGTAATAGAGAGCGAGCAAAAAAAAAAAATTGAGATCGGGCCTATATTGCCATTAGAGGTGGGCGCCGCGCCGGCGCGGCGGCGCCGCGCCGCGTTATGCGCGCCGCCGCCGCCGCCGAGTATTTGAAATTTGGCGCCGATTGAGTTCCTGCGTACGCTCTTGAATTGGCTTTCTTACGTAAATAATTTGTCAAAATGTAGTCCAATTCCAATGCAACTTAAGTCAGTTTTCAATATCTGTACCTACTCTTTGATCGGAAAACCAAATATAGTTACGCTTGGAAGCACTTCGGTCAACTAATTATTCATCACAGATTTCCTTTGACCAAAACCGTTGTAGTGGGATCTCTTTTAGATCCCAGGTTTTCGGAATTCAAAGAAATCGATTCTTATTTAGAGGAAAGAAATACCAACAAGTCGTGCGGCTTTTATGGCAGATTGCATCAATGAACATGTAAATGCTTCTGAATTTCCATGTTCCGATTGCGGTGAAACTTCCCGTAATCTATCAGAGCCTCAACCAAGGTCCTCTTCGACTCTGACAAAAATATCTAAGAAGCACAGTACTTGCAGCCACATTGACAAGGCAACGGGAATAGATTTTTCTCAAGAATGCTTGAGATAGGTACCTAGCTTCAGTCGATCTCAAAGAATTGGAGATTTTGAACGAGGATGTGCTTGCCTGTTAGCGAGAGAAGAAAAACGCGTTCCCAGGACTTGCTGCGCTTGCCAGGACTATTCTTGCAATTCCTGCTACAAGTACGCCGAGTGAACGTGTTTTTTCAATAGCAGGATTGGTTTTAAAAGCTAAAAGATCGCGGTTGAGCCCTACACGCGTCAACAAAATTATTTTTATCCATGACAATTATAAATATTGTAAAATATTTAATTATGTATTTTCCTGATTTTAATTTTAACTTCTGCTATTGATAGCTTTAAAAAAATTGCTTTTGTTTTAAAAAAAGACCCGCGCCGCGGCGTGGCGCCGCCGCGCCGACCAGTTCCACTAGGCGCGCCGCCGCCGGCAAATTTTTGGTCGGCGCCCACCTCTAATTGCCATCAATCATTACACAGAAGGATCTTGTTTCAAATTAACTATTTACAGGCACAAAATCTACCTTGAGTATCGATCTACTATTTCCTACAATGAAGGCAGCACAAGAAACAAAGTCCATGAATAAAATAATCTAAACAATTTCACAAGCAAAATCATTGGCATCAGCTTATTACCGCTCATATCAGCCGCATCTTTGAGGGGTGTAAAGTGCAGCACAAACACAATACTGTCTAAACTGGGGGGCGGACACCCCACACCCCACACCCCGCTACACCCCCTACACCCCCGGATAAACATGCGCACACTACTTATACACGGGGCTAGGATATTGAGGACGCAAAATTGTCTGAGTCAAGGTTTTGATTTGATTTTTGTTTTTTGTTTTTTGGATGTTTTTTTTTTTGTTGATGTACTTAACACTGATTTATAGTTGAGTAAAAAAAACATCTTGTGAAAACTATAATATATTTAAATTACTGCGTTCTATAAATATTGGATATGGTGTTGAAATGAAATCTTGTGATCAATGCATTTTCTTTTAAGGATGTAAACAGGCTTTTTTGTCCTGCAATGCGAAATTATGTATTTGAAACCGACTTATGTTCCTATTGCTAAAATATCTACTCATTATCGACATAGCTAATGCAACTGTAATCCTCTAGGCTAGGTGGACTATCCTCTGAACTATGCCCGAAAAAGAACTACTTATCATTAATTAGAAATCTGTGGTGTCCTACTGTAGAGCAAAGACCTCCCTATCTCTCTTTCCACTTCTCTCCATTTAAAACCACTAAGACTAAACACGAAATCCACTAAGAAAACGCAAACCATTACGTTAACCACATTCCTATTCCACCCAAGTCACCAACACACACAAAAAAGAAACTGCCAATTTCACACGAAAATAATGGCAACACTCAAACGTATCGTCTTAATATTCAACAGTTAGGGTGACCATCCTCGCAAGACAAATGACTAGGGTGCATACAATTTACGGTCTCCAAGGGAATTTCGTTAGGAAACTGCTGATTTGATTGATACAAAGAGATCATGGGATAAATGGGGTCGGTTATAGATTTTATGCGGGACCATGGGGTGCTCACCCCAGCAGCAGGTAGAGGGTTAGGATTTTATCCATGTTTATTAAAAACGTATTTAGGGTCGATATTTGTGGGGTTTTAGTAGTTTTGTTGGCATACGTCCTGGCCACAGCCAAGAGCGGAGCGAATTGCGGAGCGACAAGCGGTGAGCGGCGAAAACAAAAGGTACCTAGGCAACAGAATAGGGTAGACGACGATTAACAAATATTAGACCTGTATTTTATCTATTGTTACATAGACCAAAATTGACAAAGATACGACGCTTTTAAAATTCTCAATACGTCACGCCTAGGTACTTATAATTTTTAGCTAGTTCTGACGTCACGAGCCCCCAGTCCCGAGTTTTGATGCGTTTTATCTTTGTCCATAAATACGATGTCTTTTCAATTTTTGGACACTGTCGTCATGCTTATTGTGGTTTTTCTAGGAAATAATATATTCTGTTGGTAAGGTTGACAATTTAGGTTGTATCATCATCATCTTTCTCTTGTCGTTAACACAATTCATTTGAGGTCAGCGCAGCGTGTCTTCTTCTTTCTTTCTTCTCTTTTACTCGTCATCTCATCAGACACATCTTTTCTAGCTACATCATCCTTCACACGTTCCATCCATCGTTTCTTTGGTCTTCCTCTACTCTCATACTAATAAATGGTTTGAGTTTGACACAACGAGTATGAATGTGTCGTTGTGTCAAACTCAAATCATTTATTTCAATTAGACCATTACGGCACTTTTGAATGTCAAAAATACAAAACTAAATCAAAGCTACAGTCACAGTCACAAGGCATAATAACTTGAGAAAGTACTGTAGTTGCCCATTCCCTAGCCTATGTCCTTTTGAGAATAAGCCGGTCGTTGGTTTTGTCTGTCTGGTCCCGTCATCTTTACGAGGTCATTCAATCTTTACGTAATATTTACATTAATTAATATGTAATAGACCAAAAACCACAGTCTATAAATAATTTGAGCGGCGACTCACACTCAATGCTAAGTGCAAGGCAGGTGTGCTCACAAAGTTCAAGATCAACTGCGCACGTAACGCGCTCACTTTCGACCTGACTGATAATTATAACACACGATATATTTCAACATATTTATCAGTATCACGAAATATATACCACCAACCTAGGCAATAACCTTAAGATCGACCAGAGCGTCTGTTATTTTTTAACCACGAGCTTTAGTCTAGAAACTGATTTTCGTAAAAAAAAGTTAAGTGTTAGAGTATTAGGTACACTACTCAGACTTAACTCTGCCTATCCCTTTCGGGGAAATACAGACATGATATTTATTATGTTATCTATAAGGTACTGGCACAAGAAAAAAACTTTGGTCGAAAAGGGGTAAAGAGACAAAGGAAAGTATTGGAAAATTGCATAACCTTTTCATTCCATTAGTATTTTAATCATCACCAGCCTAGACTTTTCCCAATATGTTGGTTAGATTCCATTCTGACCGGATAAAACTAACTACCACTACTAACTATTTTATGCTAGAGTACATTAAAAAAAAACACAGGCATGGTCTTTGGCTGTTTGGCATTCATGATACTCGTAGTTATTTGTTTTAAGCCAATTCTTTGAATGCGTTCGAAACAAATACGTTCTCCTCTAAAAACCTAGGTTCCCGATACATAAATCTCCCAATCTTTCACACTACACCGAAAATCCCTCAATACACCTACACATTGAAATTCGAAACACTCTCACTCAAAGCTCTTAAAATTTTACGTGTAGAGTGCCGTTAACTCCAGAACCTAAGGTTTTATTGACCAATTCACTTTTATTTGAATAGAAAGGGTTATTCGGCCGACGGTTTCATATTCTTAAATGCGTTGCCAACAACCCTAGCAACGGGTTGAGTGTTCCTTGAGTATTTAAATGAGTGTTTTTGCTAGTAAGGAATTATTCAAGCTAGGTCGAGTTCGGAAGTTGAGATAATTGAGTGTGATGTTGATCCTTGGTTGATACAAAGCAAGTGAGAGTATCATCATTATGCTGTTTTATACATATATTCAGAGAAAACAGGCTGGCCCACTAGAACCCATTGCAGGATAAATCAGCATCGTGAGGAAATTGTCACGTCCTCGAAACAAAAATTCGAAGAAATGTGATGTGATGTGGAAATTATGTTTTACCACTCTGCTAGTCACTCGCTTTTCTGATAAATTTCGTTGCGGGATCCAAGACAGTAATTGTTTCTCTGCGACTTTGTCGAGCTTCATTGTCCCGGCGGTGCTTTTCTGGTGGTCGCTACTGTTGATTCTGGCTTTTAGGAGTTACAGTGAGCAGGGAATAGTGTGGCGGGCTTATCGCAATAAAAAACTCCACCAACGGGTACATTGTAGGCTGATCATTTGACGATTCCTTGCCCGATTGAATCCATTCTATTCAATAACTCACTTGTTTGTCTTAAAGTTGGCCAAAATATTGTTATTGATATTGCACAGCCTATGGAGTAATCTTTCCAAACAAGTTTCGACAAAGAAACGAACGATGTTTCCTTCTATCTATACATCTTAATTGCAGAATTACCTACGGCTGTCATCACATCCGAGCATGCCTATAAAAGTCCCATAAAAACATGCAACACGCCAAGAATTCTGCAACGTCCGCAGATTCGGTACTTACTAATCATGGCCACGCTTGGCTGGCGGGGTCACTCGCGTGAGAGGGCCCGGCTATCTACCTAGTCCTACACTACCTACCCACCTCACTGATGGCTGGGAGTATGGCATGGCCTCTTATGGGACGAGCGTGTGTCCCGCAGATATTGTAGTGAGTTTAGATTCGATCGGAGTTACCAAATACCTTGAGAAGGTGATGGCGTGGAAAAACTGGGACTAGAAGGTGCAGGATATTGTGACCCAGCTTGGAAGAAGCCTATGGCCAATTAGCCAGCAGTGGACTACGATAGTTTGAGTCCATTGAACTAATACACAGATAACGAATATTGAATGTCGACTGCCCCGTTGGTTTAATGGTCGCAAGCACGTCGACTGTTGTCCTAAGATCGATTCCTTGGTCGGGCAAGTACTATTGGGTTTTTCAGTGGCCACGTAGTTTGAAATTGCGCCCGGTTGTTGGCAATAGGCTCGCCCGCTATTACTAGGCGAACAAATCAGAACTGAAGCAATGAGGGTGTACTATAAGGTACGCCTTACCTAACACAGGGGCGATGTTATGTTATGTAAATAAAGTATACAATATTATATCATGTATAGAGATACTAAGGCAAAATTCTTGAAAACACGGACGAAGGCGAAAAATATGAATCGTCAAAAGAACTACTTACTTACAAAATGAAAATATAACTAGTCTTTAATTTAAATATTCAACATCCTTCCCAGAGCTACGTTTCATTACAAGAAACTGTTTCATTTGAAGACTGTTTCATTTGAGACACCAAACAGAATAAATTAGAGAAACTCTCAAATAAAATTTTAGAGTCAATATAGCGTCATAATTAATTAACATATATCTAATGCGCTTTAAATATGTCAATAATTCTGATATCAAGGACATATATTAATAGAATACAAAGGCTAGTAGACATCGCTCAGTCAATACCGCTAGAGAAATATTCTTAAGGCGCGTCCCCGAGCGAAATTAGCAACTCTATTTGTGGTGATTCAAACTTCGTTTGAATCACTGTTAGAATACAGTTCTGATCAGCTTGCACTACGAAGTGGTTTTTACGTCAGTCACTGCGGGTCGAATAGTGCGAAATTAGTGGTTTTTATTAGGGTTCCGTAGCCAAATGGCAAAAAACGGAACCCTTATAGTTTCGCCATGTCTGTCTGTCTGTCTGTCTGTCTGTCTGTCTGTCTGTCTGTCTGTCTGTCTGTCCGCGGATAATCTCAGTGACCGTTAGCACCAGAAAGCTGAAATTTGGTACCAATATGTATATCAATCATGCCGACAAAGTGCAAAAATAAAAATTTAAAAAAACATTTTTATTAGGGTACCTCCCCCAGACGTAAAGTGGGGAGCGATTTTTTTTTTTAATTTTGACCCTGACGTGTGATATATTGTTGGATAGGTATTTAAAAATGAATAGGGGTTTTCTAAAATCATTTTTTGATAATATTAATATTTTAGGAAATAATCGCTCCGAAAGTCAAAAACAATGTGTCCCCCCCCCCTCTAACTTTTGAACCATAAGTTTAAAAAATATGAAAAAAATCACAGAAGTAGACCTTTATATGAACTTTCTAGGAAAATTATTTTCAACTTGATGAGTTGAATAGTTTTTGAGTTATATAGCACTTTTTCAAAAAAACGCAAATGATAACTTTGTTTTTCATACAAATACTATGAAAAACAAAGTTATTTTTGCTGACGAAAAATGTTGGTATTTTTAATGGTCTGGGAAGCTACGGAACCCTACAGTGAGCGTGGCCCGACACGCTCTTGGCCGGTTTTGTTTAAAAAAACAAATTTCCGCCTTTAAGAAAAAGAAAACTAGCATTATGTTCATTATTAAGTTGCCTATCCATTAGTATAAGAAGGAAATCAAAATAATGTTAACTTTACGAGAACAAGCATGTTATAAATATTTTTTTCTCATTTTTGTCGTTTCATTGTGAGGGGATACTTAGATTTATTAAATATTATGAGACTTAAAAAAAAAAACTACCATTTTGCAGTCAAGAATATGTAGAAATTGAATGTATTTGTTATTACTTGGTATTTCTTTTGGTTATAGAGTAGTTGGCTCCAAAAAAAGCACAAAAAACGGCTTTTGCTCGGGGACGCGCCTTAATTTAAAAAAAAAGAGCACTAAGACAGTTTTTTTTTTCTAAACGGATAAAATAGGTGATGAAAAGTGTATGGAAATTCAATCATTTTTACCAATGGAAATTTTATCGACCGCACTAACTTATAGTAAAATAGTTCATGGAGCTTTCGGCGCGCATCAAAATTAAAGCAGCCATCTTGCATTTTATAAGCTTTTATTATGTTTGTTTAGGTTGCTCTTGCAATTAAATTTTAAAACAGTTATCCTCAACTGATTGAGTTGTTTTTTGTACAGTACAGTCAGCTCCAAAAGTTACAAGGAAACCTTTTGTCAATGTTGCTGGCTATGCCGCTTATGTAAAGCTGTTTAATATCTCCCCACCTGTCAACCAGCAGCATCATAATAAACATCTCCCGACAAACTGGAAGCTATAACATGAAGTTTATTGACGAGCTCGAGTCAAGCTGCCAATACGCACGGGTGGCGGGTGATGGGTGACGGTATCGCTTCGCGCCTCCCAGCTGTGTTGACTAGGTACTGTAAACATGGCGTAGACACGGGTACTGATCTTAGATTAACAAGTCACTATTCAAAATATACTATGTTTTTGTACTTTACTTTAAATGTCTAGAATGTAAAACTGGCAAGTTTTATCATTATTAGTGCTTGGAACTGTGGAGTTTAGCGAACAGTTTCAAGTGGGCGGGGATTTTATTTCGTACGTAGGTGCGGTTTTGTAAAAGATTATTGACGTGTGGAAAAAGCTTACCTAAAGTACGCTTTTTCCATAGAGTACGCTTTTTACATAGAATACAAAAGTATTGAAGCGGCATCTAACATACTTCAACATAACATCGCGGTTCTCAAAGTTATCGCGGTTCGCAGAGGTTTAGTCCTGCAGTACCACCAACATTACCGCAGTTTCACGTTATAAATAAGGGTCAAGCTTATTACCATCAACTGACAAACAGTTTCGATCGAGAAATCCAAGGGTGACCTTTTAAACTTTTCTCTACCTACATAGTATTTGATTGATTATGAAATGAAGTTAAATATAAACCGATTTATCATTATCTCGTTGTTTGCTTCCGATTGCTTTGTCTCGTTTACTCCGATCGTGGGTGTATAATAGATGGGTGTCCCGAACGCGTGGGCGATTGAGGATAATGTCAGCAGCTGAGTCTGGTAAATAATAACAATCTGATGATGCGATTTGTGGCCCAATCGTGATAAATATGGCCATTATCTATATATGAATGTCTATACTAATATTACAAAGAGGAACGATATGTATGTAACGAATAAACTTAAAAACTACTTAACCGATTTGAAAAACGCTTTCAGCAATGGATAGCTACATAATCAGGGAGTAACATAGGCTATATTTTATCCCCGTACTGCCACGGGAACGGGAACCACGCGGGTGAAACCGCGTGACGTCCGCTAGTTTTCACTAAACTAATATTGTTGTTTGTTTGTTATTTTAAGCTCCGATATTTCGACACTGTTGCAAGCGCCATGATCGCGGGTTACACCGTGAAAACTTAAAACATTATTTTCACTTCCCTTTAAAAATCATCTATAGAACCTTTAGTGAGTAGATGATATCATCATCATCTGCTTGCCTTTTCCCAACTATGTTGGGGTCGGCTTCCAGTCTAACCGGATGCAGCTGAACACCAGTATTTTACATGGAGCGACTGCCTATCTGACCTCCAGTTAACATCACATCACGCTTGTTATCCCTGACGGGTATGACAGAGGTAAACACATTATCTTATTTCTATCAACCGTGCATAAATCTAAAGTCCGTTACTGCCACTAAGAAATTCCTGTTGGATAAACCCAATGACAATTAGCCCGACCCGGGAGCGGACCCAGGACCTCATTCTTAACAGTCGCGATTGCGGCCATTATACAGAACAATGAGGCAACCTAAAAATAAAATGGGTACACGTACAGGGAACAGCTGATTTAAAAAAAAACAACCTATAACTACGAGTATGTGGCCGGGGGTTTGGAATGACGTCTATACTAACATCACTACATACGAGTATTATATAACAAAGTCTCCCGCCGCGTCTGTCTGTCCCTATGTATGCTTAGATCTCTAAATTTACGCAACGGATTTTAATGCGGGTTTTTTTTTTAATAGATGGAGTGATTCAAGAGGAAGGTTTTAGTATATAATTTTACGCGGGTGAAGCCGCGGGCATTGGCTAGTAGTATTATAAAGAAGAAAGTTATGTATTTTTGTCTGTTTGTAACGAATAAAATCAAAAACTACTGGACCGATTTGAAAAATTCTTTCACCGTTGGGAAGCTACACTATCTCCGGATAACATAGGCTACTTTTCATCCCTGTATTCCTACGAGCACGGGAACTACGTGGGTGAAACCGCGTGACGTACTGAATATCTGGAAGCCGTTTGTGCGTCGAAATCCCTTTCACTATAGAAAGTTGATAAGCTCACAATAACATCAACAATGATTACGAGACATGCCTATCACAAGATTACGGGTGTATTGCCGAAAATTCACAGTTGGTTGATCACGGCCCCTCAGCCTCTCGTGAGGGGGAGCGGGGAGCCTATTGTATTGAGATCTGTTCTAATCTCCAGTCTGTGATGCTGACGGAGATAGGCATCAGCTAACTAATGTAAGGTTGTTATTGAGTTTCCGAATATGTAAATAAATATGTGGTTCAACAAAAATAAGTGTAATAGCTGGATTCATTTCGCAGGTTGGGCTTTTTCATCAATTTTTTTTTAAAGGCAGTTGAGGTGTGGATTTGTGTCCAGTATATTATGGTAATGGGCTCGCCCCCATAGCGTGGGACTGACTACAATCTTACTGTTGAAATTTCTTAGTTAATAGTTTTCGGGTATTACACTAGGCGTGACCTTATGTTATACTTGCACATAAAGTTCAATTTGTGCTAGAACTTGAACATTTTTCAGTAGGTAATACTAATCATTCCAAAATCAACTTAATGCACTCAAACATATAGTTGATTTCTATCTATGTATAACATCAAGTAGAAACAAGGATTTGGATAGACGTTACACTTTCGAAACATATTCTCTGTTAAAGTCAAATAAAAATGTAATTGTCCATTATGAGATGAATAGATTGTGCCGCCATTTTATTTTTTATTTGGTGTAGCGATCTAAATACTCGTAGCAGATAGCCCTGATGTTAAGCAGTGCTTGTCGTCTAGTTCATTTTGCAATACAATATATTATGTTTATAGACGACGTCTGCCTTGAACGAGTTCTCAGTATTTCCCCGGGCTAATGCCTTCACAAGTAATGTTACCTCGACATTTCGCTCATAGGTGACAAAAAGTTGACATTATCAGTCTAGCGCTTTCTCAACTATGTATGCTGGGGTCAGCTTCCAGTATAACTGGATGCAGTGCTACATGGAGCGGCTGCCCATCTGACCTCCACAATCCAAGTACTGGGTGACATGATACCAGATGGTAATACTGGGTGTCAGACTGTACGATTTCTGACAAGGATCTAGAAATTACATCCAGGACACAGGGAGGTCTCGGAATGGATGGTCATGTATCCATTCACTGACCTTGGAGATTGACCAAGACGACACGAGTTCAAAAAGTTTTCTAGTATTTTCTCCTCCAAAGATCTTTTAACACAAAGACTTTTTGCTCAAAAATATATAAAAAAAAAACAAGTAATGCAAGACCAAAACCGTGAAGAGTCTCGTTGAAGACGCAAACGAGTATCGAAATGGCGAGACAAAACTGTATTAAGTGTACGTGTCGGGGCGAGGGGAAGTTCCACCCCTCGGGGGTGTAGGGGTGGAGTAGGGTTGTGGCGGGGTATATTTTAATCGGTTATGTTTCGGCTTTGGGGACTTCTGTGCGTTTGTGTTGTGTATGACTGCTGGAGGTTTGTAAGGATGATTGTCGGTTGTATGTTGTATGGGGCTTAAGAAAGAGGAGCTTAGTGGATGTAACGCATATTTCTTTTATAGAAATAATGATAAAAGACGAAATTGAGGAGAGTGAAGCGTGCTATATATAGAAGACCGGGTTGGCAAGATATATTTCGAGCAAAAAAAACCTCTCATCTAAGTTCGAAATGTGCTGACTCCCGTGCCAAATTATATGAGTAGTGCATGCTTCGGGTCGTTGAGGTTCAACAAATAGAGCCGAATCAAAAGTACCGACACGAACATGTTGTCACACCCCCTTAGATTTTACATTATTTTTCGACATATTCAATGGGGACTATCGCGCATGAATTTGCCGGTAGCCCCTACCGGCTCGTGTAGAGTAAGGTCTTCCGAAATATCAGATGTCATAGTGTTCGCGCGTTGCGTGCTTTTTTCATCACGTATTTTTGAGAGTAACCTCTCTCAATAATACTTTAGGTACGATATTCAGCTGCATCTGTTTATACAGGAGTGTAAACCGACCCGAATGTAGTTGGGAAAAGGCAGGTAGATGATGATGATTGCCGAAAATACTTTCTGATTACTAAATACCAACTCCAGGAGCTATTCAAGCGAAAGAGAAAATTGTTTTGACATATACGACACCCTTTACATCTTAATACCCTCGTGTCGCAAAGGCTGAAAAGTCGAAACAGCTTTCAGAAGTGTGTCACCCCACACAGTGGCGAACAAACCACGGAAGGACTAAAGCTGTTGCAAAGTAGTGCATCCTTGCCAATCCCATTCGTTTCATCTGCTGAAAATCTACCGCCTGGACATGAGTTTCCATGGCTGACCTGGAAGTCTTTAAATAGACTCCGGACCCAGGTTGGTCACCGCAAGGAAAATGTGCTCAGGTGAAGATTCATTAATGACTCTGCCCTTTTTTCTACGGATGGGAAATCATCAAATAACTTCTCCGACTCTGGGCGGAGTGGGAGGGAGTGTCAGACTTTTACTGACTAAAACCCATCCATGTTCCTTCCTCGCGCTTTATGTTCCGGGGCCACGGTATTTCTTTCGAACAGTCCCGCAGCCCCGGCAGGCTTCGGCCCTTGCCTAATGGGCCCCCTCCATTATTCTGACATCTCTTTGAGGCGCGCGTGGAACACGAACGCGCCGTCAACACGGCCTGTCGTCATAAGACGGACGGACGGCGAGCTAGCCCATAGCTCACCATCCACAGGCATACGAATTACTCTGCCCTTTCTTTTTTTTTTATGATGGGAAATCATCAAATGACTTCTCCCACTCTGGGCGGAGCGGGAGGGAGTGTCAGACTCTTACTGACTAAAACCCATCCATGTTCCTTCCTCGCCCTTTATGTTCCGGGGCCGCGGTATCTCTTTCGAACAGGCCCGCAACCCCGGCAGGAATGACTCTGCCCTTGAGTGTTAATGTTGTGCTGTTCCACAAACGATGGGATATCACACGATATCCCATTATCCCATTAACAACAACAGGAACTGATGGACGCTACCGAATTTGCCAAACTAGTGTCTCAGTTCTGGGCCGACATAATTTAGATAACCATCGACCCGCTAAGAAGACGAAGTAGAAGAAGTTATTCTCAAATACTTTTAAAACGTTAAAGTTAAACTCCACAGCATTCTCACAAAAATCTCTCAGCTCAAACTCAACCCTCCCTCGCGTTCGCAACAAATCTCAGGGGTTGAGAATGTCAATCAAAATATCCCTTAATGGGGTGCCAGATCCCGCTTAGGATATTAGATAAATACGCACGAGGCAGCCGGTGATAACGATAATGTGCCTCGGGGACTGCAGGGGGTGAACACTCAATTGAAACGGGGTGCTTTGAAACTGAGTTAAGATGTAGGATTTTAGGGTTATTATGATGATGAGTAGTTTAGTGATTTTGTTAAGTTATCTATATCTTAGTGTGTCTCTAAAACACAATTTAATCATTAAAGTCGCGGGACTCGCGGGAAGAAAGAGTTACCTACGCATAGCGTTATTTAATACGAGTAGCTCTGCTTTCTAGCTACTTGAACCTACTATATGTATGAGGTCCCATTCAAATAGATGGACAAACTTTTAGGAATCATTTAGACTACAAAATAAATAAATAAGGACAATGGTTAAATAAAAAATGAAAACGCATTAGTCAAAAGAAAAATAAATCAGCTAACGAAAACACACTAAAATGTTGGTTACCCAATGCATAAACACATCTATGTTTTTTGTTATCTCAGTGTTTTTTTTGCTTGGATATCTTTGGTTTGACGTACTGAACGCTATGTTAAAATAAATGTCCATCTATTTTAATGGGACTTTATATAAATCCTTACTACTCTAGTCCTAATATTATAAATGCGAATGTAAGTTTGTTTGTTAGTTTTTCACGCTTAAACTGCATTGAACCGATTTGCATATACATTTTCAGGTATAAGGTGAATCACACTTTGCCCAGACTTGACAAACTAGAACCTAGCTAGGTAATAGGACCTTGGATGTTGTGTACTGAAAACATCTAAATAATACGTCAGTTTGATTATCAAAGAATATTTGAGCCGTATTTTTAACCCCCGACGCAAAAACGACGGGGTGTTATAAAGTTTGCCATGTCTGTTGTGTGCGTGTGTCTGTGGCATCGTAGCGCCCGAACGGATGATACGATTTGGATTTGGTTTTATGTTTGAAAGGTAAATTAGTCGGGTAACTCCCTCAAAATGGGTATCAAATGAAAGGGCTTGACTAAAGGATACTATACACTATGATAAATTAATGACGAATTACTCAACAAATTTTTTCCATTTAACTTTTAGTACATTGTGTCGGGGTTTTTTTCATTTTTACGTTTAATTTACGGTTTTTTTTTAAATTAAAGTAAATTCTCAATACTTTACGCTGTGGTATAATTTTTAGTGCGTATTGACGTCACGAGGCCCACTCTAGAGTTTTGATGCGTTTTATCTTTGACAATATTCATTGATTTACTAAAACAAAAAATATGTGTCATTTTTTGATGGTGGAAACTAGCCTATTACTACATACATCTACTAGCTCCAAAAAAACCTAATGCTATCCAAAAAGTCTTATATCCATAAAAAAGATACAAATATGACGAAAATTTCTCAGTGAATTTAAGCCGGTTTTACCCGCTGGCTTAATTCCGCCGTGGGAAGAGGAATTACTGCTACCTTACCTCACATATTCGAATATTTTTCAGCGAGTACTGGATACTGGATCGTTTGGGATCAGTTATACATTCGTATAGATATTGTATGTTATACGTTGGTAACACGGAGCTTGTGGCTTAATAATAACAGTCGCTCGGGTCGATATTTACGTTAAGCCGTGCTTGACTAGGTTGATCCGTGGATGGGTGATCACCCTTTTATACCGAGTTTCCTCCTTGCCTTGTTAAGCTGCTGGTCCCGGCTGTCATTCGTAGATCTTTGACAGTCGTTACAATTAGTCAGGGGCCCAAAAAGTCTGACAACCAGTCTTACCAGGGGTATCGTATTACCTAGTGCTAACTAGTTTGTGGAGATCACATAGGCAGTCGCTCCATGTACAATACTGGGATTCAGTTGCATCCGGTTAGACTTGAAGCCGACTCCAACATAGTTGGGAAAAGGCTGTGCAGATGATGATACGTAGTCCTATGGAAAGTGTGTTAGGCACTAGTGTGTAAAGGCTTCGTTGCATTGAAGTAGTGCCGTCAAGTTTAATCAGCCTAGAACTTTCCCACTGTTGAGACACAGGGTCCCGCTCTGTGAGGGGAAGTGGTCTGTTATCCACCACGTCGACCCAGTGCGGGTTGGTGGATGTGAATGTTACTTTACTTATCTTTTTTTTTCTTAGGATGTCTTGCTTTACAATTTTGACAGCATACAATTACATCACACCTTTAACCCATATTTCGACAGTTATTTTGAACTCCCATAATTATTTATTTATTATTAGTTTGCGAGCATATTGCTATCAACCGGGCATATAGCCACACCCCGCGGTTGCTACCTGAGAAATCCCTCATGGAAAACCCCAATAACACTATGTCCGACCTTGTTTTTTTTTCGGATGGGAAATCATCAAATGACCCCTTCCACTCTGGGCGGAGTGGAAGGGAGTGTCAGACTTTTACTGACTAAAAACCATCCATGTTCCTTCCTCGCCCTTTATTTTCCGGGGCCACGGTATCTCTTTCGAACAGTCCCGCAGCCCCGGCAGGCAACTTTAGAGATGGTATGGTGACGATGACCTGCTGGAGGATTGAAGATCTAACACATAGCGTGTTCTAACCTAGGAGTTTTAAAATCTTGAGTGATAAGCCCTTTGGGGGATACAGGTGTCCTGTACCTGTGACCTGTTATCCCCGTTTGCGTGGTTTATATTAATTGCGTTAGTTATATTTACTACTGATAGCACACAAATGCACCACAGAGAGGCCGAATAATTAATGCTGTGGTCATTTTCTTGCTTTGACACAAAGAATGACGGAAAAATACTGTGTACCTGATGAGTCGTTCTCTAATTTACGAGTTTTACCCGAAAACCTTACCCATAGCCCCATAGTAGCGATGGTGACTTATCAAATCGAACATCCGTCTGCTAATGGATTCGACTGACTATCCTCCCCCCCGTCCCCCCAGCCAGCTGATCGATCACAGCTTTTAAGAATATTGCTTTGAGAAAAAACTTCATTTATAATTCATTGAGCATTCTAATCTGTGCCTTATTCTTGGTTGATTAGGTCTTAAATTTCAGTCGGGTAGCTGTGGGGTTAAGACGTTTTGTTAGGGTGGGTGGTCCCCTAAATTCGGAAATTATTGTCAGTCCGCATTATACACGGTGTATTGTCTGGGAACATTGTCAGGGCTGATGAAGGAGGGTAACGTGTATTGATGATCAGCTGAGCGGGGCCTATTTTGGCGGATTTCGTTGTTTTAGGTAGATTTCCTTTTTTTTAAAAAAAAAAAATCTACCTATTGGTCTCTCACCTACGGGGATAATATGTTTACGTATGTATATGGGTGACAAGCCAAATTTAGCCACACTCTACAGGTCGCAATTATGAACCGATTGCTTTCAAACTTGGCCAAAAAATCGAAAAGGTCAAAACTTAGGCTAAGTTCGTGAATGGGCGGAATTCGTACATGGGGGGCGGCGGGGGGGCGGGTTTTCTAAAATCAGTTTTTTGGCCATAACTTTTTTCCTATGGAAAATTTTTGAACCGTTTTTCATTTTTATCATTCTGAGTAAGAATACGGACAACTTTAAATTAAAACTTTTTTGATGCAACCCTTAAATTGGGGAGGGGGTTGAAATTTCCAAAAATTTTGCGAAAAAAAATCATATCTCCGAAACAGTAAACATTTTGACCGTCGCAAATATTTTTGTTTGAAAGCAAATTGTTTACTCTATAATTGTTACCTTTGAAGTTTAGCGATAAAACTTATGGTTTTCCAAATAAAAAATTATAACTAAAATTTTGAGGGCGTTTCTATGCTAAACTCATAAGAGAGGATTTAAAAAGGGTAAACTTTCCATTACAGGACAACGATTTTGAAATCATATTTTTTTTTGTAGGTTGTACAAATAAGTACAATTCTTTATACAAATTTTCAATAGTCGGACGCTCCAGCACCTTCTCCGAAATCTACCTCCTCCTGCGACTTGCCGGAGGGATTTTTTTTATTGCAATCCTGGTTTGGATTGATAAGATTTTTTTGTTGTGTTCAACGTTTCTTTTTGTCTTTTTTATTATAGTAACAGAGCGTGTTCATCCTCACAGACTTTCGCATTTATAATAGTATTAAGAAGTAGTAAGATTAAGACATTACATCACAGTTTTTCTTTAAGATCTCTTCTGAAAACCTCTTCCTAGTATTTAAAATCTAATACATGAAGGGATAATAATAATGATCATACTATGACAATCACGTATTTAAAGATGCTCTGCACAGAGTATATAATCACTAGATGACAATAGCTAGATTCAGCTGACATTTGACATTACATTGAACATACGTATTTGACGTATGACATCATATTCCTAGAGATATTGAAACTAGAACTACTTGAATTTCTATAGATTCGTGGAGATAGCTGGCATAGTTGAAATGGCATTTGTTTCAAAGGTTTTCCAGTTGAAATAACTTTGCTTACTGCTATATTGCCATTACTCACACAGATTAAGATATCATCGTGTAGTGTAACGTAAATCTTGCTACAATTCAAATATATTTTTATAGGTACTACCATGTGTAAAACTCACTCACTCACTCACAACAACTCACACAACTCACTCTCTGAAGGCAGTTGGAAAAGGCTAAGATGATGATGACTACCATCTCTAAAAAGTTTATTACCATCGTGGTAGGTATGTCATGGCAAATTGAAGTACATGTATTACTGTCGTCATTGTAGTCAATGGGGAGAAAAACTCAAAGGTCGACATAGATGTCGCTAGCATCGACTCTGCCTTGCCAGCTAAATGTTGACGATATAGTGAATTTGTGAATGCTGTTTTCGAATAATTTTATATTTATAATGTATTGTTTTTGGACTGTTTCACATTAAAAAATGGAGTTGCGTAAAAGAAATTCGTCAACAGTAGGGAAAAAAGGCAGTTTTAATTGACAGGTAATCAATAAATCATTTTAAGGTTATATTGACAAATAATCGATATTCTCATCGAATCTATTACAATGCAATGTATTATGTCACCGTAAAATTGTCAAACACGTTAGATTGTAATCTCTCTAGCGATATTAATAATCTCTCTAGAAATATTGTCAACTGAACATACGGAAGTATCTCTGACACCATGATCGGGACTTGGGATATCCCCCCGTTAGGTTAGTTAGGTTCCTTTAAACCCTGCACTCGGAAATAGGGGCACCGCGAAGCGGGGCTCCGTCTACTACGCTTTTTAGGGGAATATAAAGTGTTTTAAGGTTAGGCTATATTAATCGGTATTTCTCAGGAATGGTACATTATCTTTTCATGAGAGTGGTACCACTGGGCAAGGGGGACCCCTCCTTCCCTCCACACCGCGTGAGTTGACTACCATCGCATGCATTTCACGAAAAATAATGCGTTTTACTGTAAGCAGTATGTTTTATTTATAATTAGAGGGAGAGGCATAAGGAGGGAGGAGTAAATATTCCGAGTTAACCTAGCTAGGTTAACTCGGAATATTTCTCCTCCTCTTCGGGAATAGATTCCGTTCCATTGTCGAATGTTTCTCAGCCAAGACTTTTTTCTACAGCCAAGACCGAGTTTTAACAAGGAGTTTTATGTATTTATGCCACTTAACGCGGCTTTTTAGTAAATAACGCCTTTTCCCTTTTTTTAAAAAGATCCTCCTCTTTTGTCCACAGGTTCAGTCACATCACGTCGCCCTGAACCCTACTACGGGCGTCAGATCGGCAAGCTCACACAATACGCTCACGGCATCCGCGGCACTGTCTACGCTGTCGACGAGAACACGGTCTTCGTTCGAGGGTTCGCGTACGATGGAACCGGCCCTGACGCATACTTCTGGGTGGGGGATACGCCGCAGCCAAGTCCTGAAGGGATCTTGGTGCCGTACCCAGAGGATTATACTACTAGGTGAGTATTTTATCATCGTTGTAATTATTTTAAGTAAGTACTCATAGTAAGAACTATTCCTTGTGGAAAAAAACACGCGGTTCAGTGAGGACTGCCAATAGAAGTGAAAACTAAGTAATCTATATCTACGAGTACTACGGGTTGTGCCCCGCGCACGCCTAACTGGTGCTACGCCGTAGCGGATTGGCTACGAGTGCTACGAAGCGTTAAGTGAAAGTCACGCGAGTTTCATGATTTTGTTTACCCAAAAAGTTCTCAACGCGCATAAATAAGTTTTTTTCTCTTCAAAATCATGACATTCAGGCTTCAAACGTGACGAATGGCAAAGATCTAGAAATGACAGTTTTCCCGTAAATAATATAGATGCTCTGTGGTTGGGATCAACCATCGGTCACAGATTATATAATCACTTCGGTTTCCGAGATTCGAATAGATTTCAGTATGTAACGGCTGGTCCTGGTCACCCATCCACAGGACGACCTCGGCAATCGTTGCTTAACCTTAAGGAACGACCAGTGCGGTTGTTATTATTTAGCCAAGAAGAAGAAGGAAAGTACCTACTATTCACTGATTCATACACCGCTGAATAATATTTGTAAGTATTCCATTATGTGGTACGAGTGCAAAATTAGACACTTTGCCCAACTTTCAACAACCTAGCTACTATCAAAAATCAGAAGATTTTACTGATAAAATTAAGGTCAAGAGTTTGATTGCAGACGTTAAGTAAGCAGTAAACTGTTTTCACCAGGGGCGTGGAACTTGTTTCCAAATTTATAAAAATAAGTCGATCAAAAGAAGCCTTTCAAAAACAATATCACCTTAACAGCCTCCAAGTCTCTGCCCTGATCAACACCAACTTTCTAACCAGTATAATTTAAGAATCGGTTACACAACGCTCTGGCTTAGTGACAAACAAACATAGGGTTACGTATTGTACCAGTTGTACCGATGACGGGAAAGTTTAGCTTCATTGACGAAGTTCGCGTCGCTAACGCTACACAATACAATGTAAAAGGTCAGGGATTCTATCGGTAAATGGAGCTTTAATCGAGGACCCATCGCTTGTTGCCCACCGGCTAAAGTTATAACTGGAGCAGATAGATATGACTATCATTAACACTAAACACAACACAACTTTACTATATGTTTTGAGGTCCTATTTTCGGTGTGGTTGCAAGCACCATGATCACAAATACACTGAAGATATTGGGTGGGTGTTTATGAGCAGACAAATCACTTCAGCATATTCGTGATCATGGTAATTAATCTGCTTGCAAAAGCGCCAAAATAAATACCTAGTAAACGTGGTAAATATCATTTTTTTTGTGATATTGTTGTTTTAAATAATTTTGTCATGTGTACCATTATTTTATAAAGGTTTGTATATTATCTTTGGCTCTCTCTCGAATAAACTACGAATCTGAGCACACGCATTTTTATTTCAAAAATCTTCGCACACAAAGAATACGCCAGAAAACACCTAACATGGTCCTTCGAGCCGGATTTGGATATCGACCTATTTAGGGGCCATGGCAGTTTAAAAACTAACACTAATCACAGATAGATATACTTCATGGGGTATGCAAGAACTAGAGATCGTCTACGATCCTTAATTCTCCTTTCGCCACGTCCAAGTTTATACACGCACGCCGGTTGCAAGCAGTCAGCCTATTACAGTCCACTGCTGGACATCGACCCATCCCAAGCTGTACCATAATACTCTGTTCTCTGTCTTCAGTATCCAGCTCTTCTTCTTCTTCTTCAAAATTTGGCCACCCAATGCCGAGTGTACATCTCTTCCAAATCTCTCCTAGCCAATTTTATAAGGTTATCGGTTTATCTACCATCGGTTCTCCGACAAACGTGGCCGGCTCATTGCAAAGTCAAAGTCCAACCTTATTACTTTAAACGACAAAGGAAATAGAATTGATTCTACACTGCCGGAAAAACCGGAGTTATCGACAAAGCTTGCAGAGTAAGCTAGCTGAAGTCGCAGTACCCGAAAGACTAAACAGATGTGTGGGTAGACAGAGATGGATGTATAAACACCTACATCTTCCCAGTTGTTTTGACATTTCCATGAAACATCAAAAGATGAGAGCTAATTGGCACAAAGGACTAGCTGCTACTGAGAATTTAAATGCTACCGAGTGTTACAGTGTCGTGAAGTGCATCACATCTGCCTCTGCCAATACTATTACGAGTACTTAACGATCACCACGGATAAGAAGAAGTAACAGCACTAACAATTACCCAGAATGTTGCAGCATCCAATGAAAAAGTTTTCTGTGAAGTGGAGCCTGATATTTCATGTTTCCTAGTGTTGACAATGATAGTTTGATCAACCATCCCACATTTGGAATGGGTAACTGATTTACATTTGGAGCGAAAACGTCATAATCCACATACCCCTTTGTTACGAGTATGCCTGCTTGTCAGACAGGCTTCCGAAGTTCCGACTTCTACTGTCAAAGATGTACAAATGACAGCCGGAATGACAACGTGCTTTCCGAGACACGGAGGAATCTCTATGAGTAACGGATGGTCAATTGGCCACCCATCCACGAACTTGCCCTAGCAAGCGTTGCTTTACCTGAAAGGTACCGTGAGGCTGTTATTATATAGCCACGGGCCCCTTTGACTTGAGTACCTCGTTGGTCTAGCGTTCATGAGGTCCTTGGGTTCGATACCCGGCTCGAGCAAAGTGGTACTACTGGGTTTTCTTTCAGGATTTTCTCAATGGCAGCCACGGAATCTGGATTAGTGCCAGGTTGATGGCAATAGGCTCGTTCCTATTAGATGGGACTTAAACATAACTGGCGATATGTGGGTGTAGTGTTAGGTACATCTCTGCCTAACTCTTCGCGGATTATAGCGATTAGCGTGGTGTTATGTTATGCCCCTTTGACTCTATACAAATTAGGTTTTGAGACCTCCCAAAGATTTAAAATGATATTTCCGTGACTATAATATTCCTCCACTTTTAAATAACACCCTGCAGCATCCCCCTCTTCGTTATTCATCCAAATGAGTATCACATTCGTCACAAGTCGGTTCCCCCGCACTTAGTATTCATGGAGCGAAGTCAAAACGAAATAAATTCGTCAGTCCTACGATCAATGAGGACTTTCCTTGTTCAGCTTCTTAAATGTAACGACGTAATTCAAGTAAAGCTTTTTTATTTAAATTAGTTACAATTTTCATTTTGGTAAGTGTTTTTATTTTTTGCTTTTCCGCGTTGCTTAAGTAATTAGTCGGACGACTGGTTTTATAAATGTATAAGTATTTAAAACCCCAGTTGTCAACGTATACTACAGTCAGTAGTAATACTTGCACCACGAAAACCGTCCTTACTGCTTTGACAAAAAGGTGCTGTCAATGTCAAACTTAAAATTGTTGAGGTTCGTGCTTCGATCAATAGTACTATTATTGATCGAAGGGTTCGTGGATGGGTGGCAACCAATTACAAGATACTTACCGAGTTTCCGAGCTCGAAGAGCATTTTATATAAGCCGTTTTTCCCGGCCGTCATTTGTAGATCTTTGACAGTCGTTACAAGCCCTAAAGTCTGACAACCAGTCCTACCTTTTTTTTTTTTTTTCGGATGGGAAATCAACAAATGGGAGTGTCAGACTTTTACTGACTAAAACCCATCCATGTTCCTTCCTCGCCCTTTATATTCCGGGGCCGCGGTATCTCTTTCGAACAGGCCCGCAACCCCGGCAGGAACCAGTGCTACCTAGGGGTATCTTATTACCCAGATCTAATGGGTTACGGAGTAATGGGTTATGGGGGTCAGATAAGTAGTCACTCCATATAAAATACTGGTATTTAGCTCCATCCGGTTGGACTGGAAGTCTACCCCAACGTAATTATGGCAGATGATGTTTATTTTCCTTACTTTTTATCCTTTCTATAACCACCTACATTTTATTGGAATACTACTACGGTATGACCTGTTAAAAGCTTCAGAACTAATAATTACTGCCGCAACATTTATAAAATCAATAAATTCGTGTCAAAGCAAAGTTGTGACCTGACAATGTGCTACATAGAATCGTACAGTTTCGACAGATACATAAATACATATGTATTTATGTAATGTGTTTATGAAAGACACAACCTAGATATTTGTAGGCCTAAGTGACGGCCTTGGACCTATCAATTAGCCTAGATTATGTTTCTATTTTTAAAATATAACCTAGTTTATAGTTAAAGACCTATGTCACCAATTTTTTTAACTGTGTATAGGCTTGTGTTTGGTCCCCTGATGTGGGGCGCTGATGCGGCCTAAGGTGTACTCGTATGTAGCACGCTTGACTAGAAGAAACTGATACATTCGAACTTTGAATATAAAATCGAAGTTAAAATTGAAATGGAGACGAGTGTGAGTGTTGTCACCATAAACTGGACACAAATTCTGACTCCTTAGGAATTTTCTTATAGGTTTTTATAACTCCTAACCCGGTGATCGAACCCAGAGTACCGAGGATACCCAATGTACCTCACGCTCTATCTCCATTTTAGTTGGTCTATCTTCTTAAGTACATCCATAACTCTTGTCTTGGCTCTTATATCTCTTGCACTTACCTATACTCATCACTATCCGGCTCTTATCCCAATATATTTGAGGTCGGCGCAGCATATTGTCTCCTTCTTCCAGACTTCTCTATTACAGGACATCTTAGTAGGTACCTCCGTTCTAGTCATATCATCTTTCACACAGTCCATCCATCGATTCATTGGTCTTCTTCTACTTTTATAGCCTTTGACACATTCCTCACTACATTTTCCTTTTTTTTCTTGCTTCTTAACGAAGCCGAAAGGCACTTGTTCTCCCCGTCATTGCGATATTTTTTTATTCTAGACCATACCTGGAAACCTTTTAGTAACGGAGATAATGGGGGTCAAAATTGCAACTTTTTGACAAGTGTTTTTTTTTTAATTTTTTTAATGTAAGAATAACTTTAAACACCTTCACGACCCCCGTACTATTCAATCCATCAGCACAATGTTTTGAGTGCGTAACATTGAGTTCTACCACGAAACATGATTGTTTACTCAAAAAAAAAGTCGTTTCCCAGCAATAGTTTATGCACAAAGTTACTTAGTTTGATGTACAGAATGCTTGGTTGACGGTTTCGTGATGAGGTTGTTTACACCCTGTCATAACTTTCCTTCTAAAAAGTAACATGTATGGAATATTTTAACGATACTTAATAATGTATATTTTTAGTACTGGGTTTTATTCATTCTATTTATATTCAAATGGCATTGTGAAACGTGAACTACTTTTCACGAGGTACGTCGAATCTGACGACAACTCCTTGGCTACAATTCCTTTACAAAAGAAAGCATAATAAAGAAAAGTCGACGACACAAAAAAGTCATGCAAATACAGAAGACTCGTGCCACCCCATTAAAAGATCCTAAATATATCTCAGGGGTGGAAACACAAAACGTTTCCTAATTTAGGGGCATAAAAATATGAATAACACAATGATAAAATTGCTTTGTAATTAAATAAAGATAATTACGGGGGAGACGTAATGGGTCTTTTAAAAGAGGGTGTGTGTCGCCCTGACAATCATAAAGGAAATGAGGATTTTCTTTCTCTGTCTCTGATTTTTCTTTATGGTTGTTTGAGATTTGTGTTAAGACTTTATTTTTAACAACACCGTTGGTCTTGTCGGAAGCAAGACCACTGAGCATGAAACTCTGGGTACGAGTCCCAGTCGAAGCGCGCGAATACTCGCGAAATTAAAAAGTAAAGTCAGACAGAGTTACTTTCGCATTTAAGGTGGTTAAACTTACAAAATTAAATATAATAAAGACATCTCGGCTGTTTTGTCATGTCGTAATGAACCGTGCGAAGCTGCGGTTGCTTCTAAAATTAAAAGCATCTTCACGTCACGATTCGTTGCGATTATGAAGCGTACGAATCGTAAAACGCAACAAAAGTCTTGTTAACAAATCGTCTATGTACAACGTACATACATAGACATACGTACCACTGGAGTATTACACTCGAATACAATGCCCTAACGAGAGGAACAAGTACTCGTTTATTCTACTACAGGGTTTTCAATTCTTTTCTCACTCAAAAGGATATGGCGATTTTCACTACTGGTTTTAAGAGCTCTTTTGCTACTGCCACAAAGCATTGTGATCGACAAGTACCTGCCTGTATAAAGAAGAGCTGAACCTGTAGGTAGTGTATCGTTACAGGACACATACACATGTACTACCGAGTACACTGACGGACTGCCACTTTTATCCCTTATGCCCAAAGCAATAAGGTTGAAAGTGGTAGTAAAATTTAGCGCATACCAGAAATTACGATACAAATCAGAAAATTTACTCAAATTATTATAGTCGAGATCGAGAAGCACATTGGTCCCGGCAGTCATTTGTAGAACATTGATCTCAGTCGATCCGGGTAGTCAGAACTCCGAAACACTGACAAGCAGTGTTACTACTAGTTATTGTATTACCTAATAACTGGATGGTGATGGACGTTAGGGAAGCAGTTGCTCCATGTAAAATGTTGGTATTCAGCTTCATCTGGTTAGACTGGAAACCGACCGGGTACTGGGTGATGATGACCGTATACATAGGCGAAAAATGGTTTAACATTGTAATTATATACAATTTTCAGTAGATATGAGGGAGCGAGAAAATAATATTTAAAGATGTAGAACAGAAACTTTCGAAAAATCGTTTTCTGAAGTTTCATAGTGAATAATATAATAATATTGCTGGACATTAACACACAGCGCCACCAAGTGCCACAATCCACAATAATGAATCCTTCAATTTATATATTTTGTGCATATTATTATGATTAACAGCCCATTCTCGCTCGTTCCAGGGACCCTCCAATATTGTCAGCGCACAGCAACTCAGACATCTTGCTGCGACTGCCGGGGGGCAAGCGACTGCGGGACATCAAGTGGATCAGCGTGTGGTGCCGGAGATTTACCGTAAGTGTTCACACTTGATGATGGCTTTTGTTCTTGGAGGCAAAGAAAGGCCGAAAATGCCCAGGAACGCCAGTAACAGCAATAACTTTTCTTGCGATATTATCGGCTTTGGCCTTATTGGTTGATTTTTAGTAATTCTTTGTGTGTCTTCTTCTTGTTAATGCTGGGGTTCGCGATCAAACACGGCGTGTCTCAAACTAATGCGGTCTTCTGCAGAGTAGATAGGTTGATACATGCTGCCTAAAACCGTCTACTGAAATCGTTTCGTATCATCTTACAAATGCTCTGTCCTGAGCACTTTTTTCTTCTACCTTTGTCAGAAGATAGCGTTTTTCATTTGATGAAAGATAGGAATTCAAAATTCCTGACTTTATTCTTGTAAAACTAGAATATTTGTAGGTTGATATACTTATTTTATTTGTTTCTGGTGTGTTAGAAAATGCGTCGTTAGATGATCGCAATATGTATTCGCAATCGCAATGCAGTCATTTTATCTACAGGATTCACGTGGCTTTCATTGTACTTTTCCAATATCCTTGAATGTTAGTCGGGAATATTGAGTCGGTTCCGTGAAGTCGTTGAACCTTTCAATGGGTATGATCGGAAATATTTCACAAGCGTAAGATCGACACAGAAACTAGTATGTTTTTTTAATGTAATTAGTTCGTTTTATTTTTAAGTGTAGTAGTAGTGTTCGTACAAGAGTTTTAGAAAAAAACAATAAGATATAGTAACTCGATTTAGGATTGAATCTTTTCTTTGTTCAAAGTAGGTAAATTAATATTTGTATTTTCTTTGCAATCATATTCCTAAATTCTCTCGTCATTGCCATATAGTTTTTCCGTACATTTAGTTCCAAATTATTACCGCTTTATATACGCAAAAACGGCAACACCCGCAAGTAACAACCGAAACAAAATATCGATTACTTTCGGCGCGCATGCTTACAACTTTCGCGCCAAAATGTGACGTTTGGCGGCCATTGCCGGCAATGACGCGCCGCTATTGGTAGCGTTCGTAGTCAATGAATGCGTTCACTTGATGTTAAGGCGCTACCCCAGGCAAAAGCCGTTTTTTGTGCAGTTTTTTGGAGCCAACTCCTCTTTATCCAAAAGAAATACCAAGTAATAAAAATACATTAAATTTCTACATATTCTTAGACTGCAAAGTGGTAGTTTTATTTTTTATTTTAAGTCTCATAATGTGTAATAAATCCCCTCACAATGAAACCACAAAAATGAGAAAAAAATATTTATAACATGCTTCTTCTCGTAAAGTTAACATTATTTTGATTTGCTTCTTATACTAATGGATAGACAATTCAATAATGAACATAATGCTAGTTTTTTTTTTTTCAAAAGACGGAAATTTGATTTTATAAAGAATAAAAATCACTAATTTCGCACTATTCGACCCGCAGTGACTGACGTAAAAACCACTTTGTAGTGCAAGCTGATTAGAACTTTATTCTAATAGTATTTCAAACGAAGTTTGAATCACCACAAATAGAGTTGCTAATTTTGCCTGGGGTAGCGCCTTAACTTGACAAGAATGAGATTTTATATTTGACGTGTTGAACAATTTGCGTTTGAGGTGTTGTAAAATTGATGGTAATTGATGAGTATGAATGTAGGTATACATCAGCGGTTTCTGCCGCTCCTAGCAACAAATAGAAAGTCCAAATTCTTGGTAGACCTAGAAATATATGAGCACTAGCTAATACCAGCGGCTTTGCTCGTATGGAGTTCGGTTTTTGCCCCACGGGATCGTAACTATCATCCAAAATCGGGATCCGAAGAGTACAACACACATCCAGACGCATTGACGCATTGACGCATTCTTTCGCATTTATCAAATTACTAGCAAGAAGCATTATCCAGTAATAGCTAGGGGTATTTCCGTATCATATTCCGGGAACGGCCCCTAGTCTCTAGTCTCTACCCACGCAGCATTTACTTCGTCTGCCGTGTCTCACCCCACGCAGTAGTACGCCAATGCAGTTATGTAGGCTACTACGTAGTATAGTACTGACGAGTGTATAGTATTATGGAAAAAGCTGTTGTTTATAACGTAATTATTAGTAACATGTGATACAACATCAAGCCTATAATATCCGAAGGGTTTGGTAGTGGTTACTCTATAGGGTGTAAAAACCCTCTTAGAGAAAGCACTTGTTCTCCCTAATCCGTATAATTTTTGCAAAAATTATTGGTGGGAAACAACTTTTTTTTGTGGTGAAAAATCATGTTTTATGGTGGAACTCAATGTAACGCACTCAAAACCATGATGGGTGGATTGAATAAAATGGTGGTCGTGGAGTTGTTTCAGGAAAAATATTATAAAAACATGTATTTATAAAAAACTTGTCAAAAAGTTGGACTTTGACCTCCGATATCTCCGTAACTAGAAGGTCCCCCAGGTATGGTGTGGATCAAAAAAATGATGGCAATGACGGGGAGAAGAAGTGCTTTTTGGCTTCGTTAAGAGGTTTTTTACACCCTTTAGAACACCCTCAGTCGCAAAGTATTAATACCTGTATACCCCGTTTGTGTCGGATCACCGGTGTGTTTGGTCACGGCTCACGGGTAAATATTTTCATTATAAACTTCTAAGTTAAAAAATAAATAAGAAAAAGCATTTATTAAACTCGCACAAAAGAAAAAAATGGCTGAATTATTAGTTAAATAGAAAAAAAAATTACGCAAAATACGCGCGTTGACGTGGAGTGGCGGACACCAGTCCCGTTATACAGTACGAGTACAAATAGAAAACAAAGTTATTTTTATAAAAAAACTAGCTGTTGCCCGCGACTTCGTCCGCGTAAACCACCCTTGTCACATAGGGGTATAAAAGTAGCCTTCGACTTGTTCTCTGACCTATCAAATATTACACAAAAAAAATATTAAATCGGTGAAGTCGTTTCGGAGGACTTCGATAACAAACAATGTGACACGAGATTTTTATGTATTAGATAGCTTTGTCTGCGGCTTTGCTCGCGTTGAATTCGGAGTAATTTTAATTAAAAACATGAGAGAATTTCATTGCGCAAAACAAAGAGTAAGTAAAATTCAAGATTCAGCAGGCTTTTAAAGATATACATATCTGGGTTGCTCATAAATTCGTTGGTTTCAAAGCAGAACAGAGGAACTTTGCAGAAGTATTGTGTAAAATCTTAAATTATTGTCTAGGATGGAATTACTGTGGCCGGTAAATTACATAACGATACCATTTGTTTTCAGTGAAAACCATGAAAACGACACCCATGAAGGAAAAACGAAAAAAAATCCTAAGTGCCTTCTTGGATTTTCATTTTGACCTCATTTTAGATATCAGCGACCCCAAAAAACATGAAAACGACACACATGACGAACAATTTACTTCAACGCCATTTCGATTTTCATTTCGATCTCATTTTTGTAATCAGCGACCTCGAAAACCATGTAAACGACACCCGAGATGGAAAAACAAATACTTTTCCTCGGCGCTATCAGTACTCTTGTGAAGTTTCGAATGAAATAGTCTTACCAATCTTGTTTCCCATTACAAACTTTTGAGGCCCGTTTCACCCATTGGAGGGTGAATTTTGAAAAATTCTTTCTTAGTGCACCCCTAGACTACATAAGGAACCTACTTGCCAAATTTGGAATCTCACCCCATTTACCCCTCTTAGGGGTTGAATTTTGAAAAACCTGAAACCCGTTTCTACTCATTTATCAATAGGAGTAGGTTCTCTTGTGAAGTTTCGAATGAAATAGTCTAACTAATCTTGTTTCCCCATACAAACTTTGGGGGCCCGTTTCACCCCCTTAGAGGGTTAATTTTGAAAAATCCTTTCTTAGTGCACCCCTAGACTACATAAGGAACCTTCATGCCAAATTTGGAATCTGTAGACCCAGCGGTTTGGGCTGTGCGTTGATATATCACCCAGTCATAAAACATATAAAAACGGGTATTTATCGCGAATTTACCTTTAATTCCCCCGTACCGATTAACCCGTTTTTATATGTTTTATGATGTGTTCTGATCGTGAAAGTTTATAAAAGACTATCACCCAGTCAGTCAGTCAGTTTACCATTTTATATATATGTCGGGTTTAGCAGGATTTATTTCGTTAGGCTCGAGCATTATGTGGGCAGAAGACGGGTATCGTGCTATGAAAACTCACTGGATGCGATACACTGTTTATTGTCAGGTGCTCGGTTCGGGCTGGTTGTTTCCATGGAGAAGAACCGGCAAGAAACTCCATGGTTACTCTTTTCAAACAGATACCTACACTGAGTAAACTAACAAATTACTTGACATTACACTTTCACACTATAACACTGGGTGCAATGAATCGGATACAGTTTCAAGACGTCTGAACTCCGCTGCGATCCGACCCAGAATGTCGTCCTCGCGGTGATCTGTTAACGTCAGGACTCTGTAGAAGCACGCCATGGCGAGGGTAGACTGGTCTCTAGGTCGCGTGATGTCACCACTGGCGCGCTTTGATTCATTCCCGTGTCCATACCAATGACCGGATCCGACATATATAATAATATATATAGAAGATAGATAAACGTAAGAAAAGAAAAGGATAAAACAAATAAAACTGGCCCTGTACGAGGCCAAAAGGCCGCAAATAAAAGTCTTCATTTAATTCTTAAGGGATCAGCGACGGTAAAACAAGTGCTAAGACTGAATGCCAGCATTTCAGTAGCTGGAGTTATTTTAATAGAACCTCATAATTATACTAACTCATGACATGTCTCCCTCCCCAGGTAAACTTCGGTGATGTGTTCATCCCCCCCGGCATGGACCCTCCCCGCCCGCGCGTCCTCCCCGAGTTCAAGCGCCTCGCCCACGGCCTGAGGTCTGGCAACATCAGCGTTTTAGACGCGAAGACCTTCTACATCCCCAATCTGCACTACGACGGAGCCGGACCTGATGCCTACTTCTGGGTCGGAAACGGATCCGAACCGAATCCTTTTGGAACTAAGGTAGAACAAATCCCACTGCACTATTCTCTATTTCTGCAACTCTTGATAGCTAGAAACAAGTGACGAAAATTAAAAAAACCTTCGCCGAGGCAATGAGAATGTACGACATGACTGCTTAACCTTGTGGTGGCCTAAAATTAATATAAAATGACGGGTTTACGGACACGTAAATCCGTAATTCGTATCCTCAGGTAAACATGTCACTTGTTTTTTTTTTCATTGAACGTGGATAGAATTGGAAATCGTTTGGAGAGGTCTTTGCTTCTATTGGTATGACTTAGTCTAACAGTAACACTAAGGAATTAGAAACTATTCAAGTCTGATTTGTGTCCAGCAACTCTTACTTCATGGGACTTTTAAACACACTTCCGCCAATACTGTCAGGCAATAAAGTCGAGATGTTATGATAAGATGACGTCAATTATTGTTCATCAAAAGTTGACAACCCTAATATTAGATATTGGCTTATTACCAGCAGTTCCCAAACGCAAACTAATCATAAGTTTCAAACGGCAACATTTAGTTTGGCCCGATATATGTAGTTAACACGCTCACATCACATCTCATTCATGCTAGTTCACGATATATGTACTTATGTTAACAGTCAGTTAATCGGAATATGAAGTTGATTAGAGGTGAAAATAAATCTGATTGGATTAGATAACACAAGCATTTCTTTCTTTTATATTACTCGTTCTCTTACATCCGCCGGTGGCCTGTGTTGCTCTACGTTCTCTTATATTCTCATGACTTTAATGGAGTAGCTTAGACTGGTCATAGGTAAGAACGACCTCCTGCCCTTATCCATTATTTTTTCAAGCATCATTATTTTTCCATCACACAGCCTTCCATCATTTCTTAGGTGTCCACATAATTATCTTAAAATCGTACCTAATTACACATAGTTTAAAAAAAAAACACAATTTCTCGTTTTCTTCTCAGCAAATTCTTTCATTTGTTACCCATATCATGGGAATGCTTAAAACATCTTTGGGAGACGCCATATTGGATTTAGAATGACGTCACGTCATTACCATGCATTGTGACCCAACCTAAACATGTATCCTAAATAAAATAGAGTAGACGACAAAAAATAAACTAATTAATCAATAAGTTAGGTTATCAAAAAATATTTGACCTGTATTTTTTCTTTTGTTACGTAAATCAAAATTGGCGAAGATACGACGCTTTTAAAATTTTCAATACGTCACGCCTGGTTCTCTATCGTATTATCTAACTTTTTAATCCATAATCTAAAATGACATATTTTTTTTTGTCATAATCATCATTCGTCCGAATGATAATTTACCCGAACTTTAAATCACATAATATCATATGCCATAAAGTTGAAATCCCTAAATATAATAAGCCCTAAATCCGTTTTTCATAAGTATTACAATCAATAATATACAAAAGACATAAAATCGTTTTCAGTAAAAGTCATAAGTCCTATTCTAAGTAAATGTTTAATCGTATGTAGGCGTTGACCTGCAATGCAAGCAAGCATGCAGCAAGCATGCGGCACGCCTGTAGCAAGCATGCGGCAAGCATACAGCAAGCAAGCATGTAACAAGCAAGCATGCAATGCAAGCAAGCATGCAGCAAGCATGCAGCACGCATGTAGCAAGCATGTAATGCAAGCAAGCATGCAGCAATCATGCAGCAAGCATGCGGCAAGCATACAGCAAGCAAGCAAGCATGCAGCAAGCAATCATGCAGCAAGCAAGCATGCAGCAAGCAAGCATGCATGCAAGCGTGCAGCTTGCAAGCAAGCATACATTATGCAAGCAAGCATGTAGCATGCAAACGAGCAAGCATCATGCAGCAGGCATGGTTTCTGTCACGGCTCCGGCGCTGCGGGGCTCCGGCGGCCTCACGCGAGCTTATCGTCGCAGATGGGCTTAACGCTCACCACCGCAGCTTCGGCTTGCTGGCCGGCTTCGCCGGCCAGCCTCAGCCGCGGCGGCGAGTGTTACAACCACCTGCTCCTCAACTCGCGGCCCGCCTCGCCCCTCCGCGCCTACGCGATTTTAAATAACACTCTTGGGGTAGGGCAGACAAGACTGCGTGGAGTCGGGTTTACAGCAATTCGTTTCTGTCACTAAAACCTAACTTTTAGGGTTTTTTAGCGATTGTTAGTCCCTAAAAAAATCCCTAAAAGTTAGGTTTATAAATGACCATTCGGAATCATACACATTATGTGATACAATACTTAGGACATACGACTTTATGTCATGTAAAATTAGGAGATTCAATTATTATAGTATTCGATATTATGACAAAATAGTATTAGAAGTAAAGTTAGTTATGTAAAACATAATTTCGGTGTTTTGAACATTATGGTTATTGAAGTTTATAGCAAATGTGTTATGGATAATGATTTTCGGACAAAAATTTTTAGGACAATCAAGGGAGTACCGTCACGCCTAGGTATATGTTAGAGCGTACTGACGTCATGAGCCCCCACTCCCGAGCTTTGATGCGTTTTATCTTTGTCAATATTCATTGATTTACAAAAACAAAAAATACGTGTCCATTATGGTACTCCCTTGATTGTCCTAAAATTTTTTGTCCGAAAATCATTATCCATAACACGTTTGCTATAAACTTCAGTAACCATAATGTTCAAAACACCGAAATTATGTTTTACATAACTAACTTTACTTCAAATACTATTTTGTCATAATATCGAATACTATAATAATTGAATCTCCTAATTTTACATGACATAAAGTCGTATGTCCTAAGTATTGTATCACATAATGTGTATGATTGCGAATGGTCATTTATAAACCTAACTTTTATGGATTTTTTTAGGGACTAACAGTCGCTTAAAAATCCGTAAAAGTTAGGTTTTAGTGACAGAAACGAATTGCTGTAAATCCGACTCCACGCAGTCTTGTCTGCCCTACCCCAAGAGTGTTATTTAAAATCGCGTAGGCGCGGAGGGGCGAGGCGGGTCGCGAGTTGAGGAGCAGGTGGTTGTAACACTCGCCGCCGCGGCTGAGGCTGGCCGGCTTGCCGGCCAGCAAGCCGAAGCTGCGGTGGTGAGCGTTAAACCCATCTGCGACGATAAGCTCGCGTGAGGCCGCCGGAGCCCCGCAGCGCCGGAGCCGTGACAGAAACCATGCCTGCTGCATGATGCTTGCTCGTTTGCATGCTACATGCTTGCTTGCATACTGTATGCTTGCTTGCAAGCTGCATGCATGCTTGCTTGTTGCATGCTTGCTTGCTGCATGCTTGCTTGCTTGCTGTATGCTTGCCGCATGCTTGCTTGCTGCATGCTTGCTTGCTTGCTGTATGCTTGCCGCATGCTTGCTGCATGATTGCTGCATGCTTGCTTGCATTACATGCTTGCTACATGCGTGCTGCATGCTTGCTGCATGCTTGCTGCATGCTTGCTTGCATTGCATGCTTGCTTGTTACATGCTTGCTTGCTGTATGCTTGCCGCATGCTTGCTGTATGCTTGCCGCATGCTTGCTACAGGCGTGCCGCATGCTTGCTGCATGCTTGCTTACATTGCAGGTCAACGCCTACATACGATTAAACATAATAGGACTTATGACTTTTATTGAAAACGATTTTATGTCTTTTGTATATTATTGATTGTAATACTTATGACAAACGGATTTAGGGCTTATTATATTTAGGGATTTCAACTTTATGGCATATGATATTATGTGATTTAAAGTTCGGGTAAATTATCATTCGGACGAATGATGATTATGACAAAAAATAATATGTCATTTTAGATTATGGATTAAAAAGTTAGATAATACGATAGAGAACCGTCCATTATTTTCCAATACTCTAATTGACGGACTAAATAGATTTGTATTTTTTCATACTGTCGTCATGCCTATTCATCTCCACCGAAAACTGGGAGTGGGTCTTTAACTTTTTGATTTTTTTACAAAGTTATTTAAAGGTGAAGCTAGTAAAAGCATGTTAATGATAAAGTTCCTACCCCAATTCCCAATCATAAAAGGAATCATAAAAGCTAAAGAAATACTGTTAACATTCCAGGTCCCCAACGAGATGGGTTCCCTCCATCCCCTACGCGGGTACCAAGGCGAAGACATAGAGATCCAGCTGCCGGGCAAGCTGACGGCGTACGACATCGACTGGCTAGCCGTCTGGTGCGTCGAGTACAGGCACAACTTCGGACATGTCTACATCCCGAAGGACCTGGACGTACCGCCCGCGCTCGGACAGACCAAGATTACTGTGAGTTACACGGAGATGGGGGTAGTTAGGGGGAACAATGTGGGGATGATGACCAAATGAGTCATGGGCATGAATGTGGATGGATGGAAAGGGAGAGGAAGGCCAAAGAAAAGATGGATGAACTGTGTCAGACTGAGGAGAGATAAGTAAGAGAAGAGTAAATGATGCCATGAAGATTGACAGAGGAGAATGGAAGAATAAGCCGTGTTGCGCCGACTCCAAGTAGCTTAGGTCAAAGGCAGGAAGCATATTATTTTTTATATTTATTTATGATGAATGTGGGGATGATGACTGCAGTTGTGTGGAAATGGTTTTTTGGTGTGAGCAAATGTTACGGGGGAATGAAGAAAGGAATAATGATGGCTAAAGAAGTAGAGAAGATTAAGGAAATAATGACTGGATTGTGTAAAGAATTATGAGGCTTCTTGATAGGGAAAATTTTACAGTAGCAAAAGATATTGATTTAAATGTTAAATGACGTCTTTATAACGAGGTTTGGATAGTAGCAAGCGTAAGGTTAGCTCGGTGAAGCGACGATCTCGCAGGGTGTCTGGTAGCAACTGGTTGAGAATCGAGTTGAATTGAATAGAAGTGGATTGCTATAGCTGATGATGAAGACCCTAATAAGGGTTCCATAAGGTTCGATCTGAGTGTAATTCCGAGATTGTTAGTATTTTATGAATTGGATTTTGTGGTGTTTATTCCTAAAACACGTCATTTCCAATTTGTGACAGATGCAAGTGTAAACGAGTGAAAGTTATGGAGTACAAATAAGTATGTTACAAAAGGAGAGCTGTCGAGCTTCTTGCTCATTCTTCTCAATAGAAATCTATGTTTTAGAATGGACAACTACAGTACGTTTACAGATATTATGCCTTGTGACTGGCTTCTTTTTATGGTTGTCTTTTTTCGACTAAGTATTCAAAACTGGCCTACTTGAAATAAATGCTTTTTTTTCGGATGAGAAATCAAATGACTTCTCCCACTCTGGGCGGAGCGGGAGGGAGTGTCAGACTTTTACTGACTAAAACCCATCCATGTTCCTTCCTCGCCCTTTACGTTCCGGGGCCGCGGTATCTCTTTCGAACAGTCCCGCAACCCCGGCAGGCTTCGGCCCTTGCGGGCCCCTCTCTTTATGCTGACATCTCTTTGAGGCGCGCGTGGAACACATGGAACGCGTGGAATGCCTTGACTTTGATTTTGAGAGGGAATAGATCGCACTTGGTAAAATAATAAATGAATGCATAGGAAGGATTTAAACAGTTGCAGTTGTTTATGTGGTGTGGGCCTGTGGTACGAAGGAATGAAGAAGTTGTCGCGAGGAAAGTTTTGAGTACAAATGTGGACGGGTATACAAGTGGAGGAAGAATGGAGGTGTCTGATGAGATGACGAGTAATAGAGAAGTATAGAAGAAGACATGCTGCGTCGACCTCAAATGAATAAGGTCGTGAGAGTGATGATAGAGCAAACTGGAAAGTAATGAAAAGACTTTCTTAAAAATAATGTTACTCGTCGTTATTGTATTTAAAAAAAAGCGGGGTTGTGTTTTAATATTGAAATAACTAATCTTTTTTCTTTATCAACTTACTAACAGCTTGCCCGGATGACTAACACCACATTTCATTTAATAACCATAATATTATCTTTATACATTTTTATTCCCAATCTTTACAGGGCAGACGGAAGCCAAAGCCACCCAAAGGACGCATTACAACTAAATCACAGAGACTAACTAAAGCTCCATCTAATGTTAAACCAAAGTGGTTCTCATTCGATTGGTTCACTGGTTTCTGAGCCGACTCTTTAGGAATCAGGATCATTAGGAATAATCTTCCTCATAATCGTGTGGTTAGTCCCTCTGGTGTCAGAATTTTATGTCATCCATGGGCTTCGGACTTGGCTTTACATGCCGTCGAGAAATATCTCTCATGCATGCTGGTTTCCACACGATGTTTTCAAATTCAAGCGTGTGCTACAGACCATCAAACTGAACAACTTTCTCCATGGAACCACCATCGTAATCATAAAAAAAATAATCAGCTGTCTCAAACATTTGGTTGAGTAGGTATTGGAGGTTTGTTTGTTGTGTTTATTTTTTCGCGATAACGATGGTGGTCTCATGGAAAAAGTTGGTTGTTGTATTTGACTATTTGACTAGGATGCCAAGCAACATCTTGTCATACGCACATAACGAAAAATCAGAGGTTAGTGTCTGGGGTTCGAACTCGAGAAGATGACTTGGCAGTCCGGCGCGGGGGTCACGCCACTGGTCTATAACTGCTGGCTTTGGATATATGTGACGGCAATTGGTTCAACCCTTTTTACATGAGACTTAAATATAACTGTCGAAATTGGTGCTGTAAAATCCTTTCTGGAAAAGTACTAGGAACCTTCATCATATTATTTATTGCATTTAATTTATAAAGGTGTCCATTTGCATTTTATGATCGCACTTACAAGTAACAACATCAATGAAATGATCCTGGTTCGTAATCCAACTAAGACTGAATCATAAAACGTTGTTATTTAATGTTATTTACTTAATAAATGTCTGTTATTTACCTTAACCGTCTCGTTATGTGTTTCTTTCCTCTCTGCTTACCCTGGGATGTTGGATGTTATTTACAGCCTGCTTGGTGGTATAACCCTGTAAGTATTTATTTTATTTATACGAGTATCATTGCAGTCGTTTATTTAATATAAAAAAATATAAAAATAAGTAAACTTTTATTTATTCTATTTATAATGGGTGTGTTTTTTATTTAAATATTTTTTATTCAAACTTTTATAATATTAATCTTTGGGATAAAAATCAGGTAGGTAAAGTTATCCACAATTCCACACATTTCTACATCTGCCCGGCTAGCAAGGGCAGGGGATAAAAATTTTATCCACCGGTTATTTCCACTTTTGTTTGAATTTTGTCCCTTGTCAGTGGAAATAACCGGTGGATAAAATTTTATCCCCTGCCCATGCTAGCCGGGCTGAGCTTTTCCGTACAGTCAGTAAAGAAAGACCAATAAGCCGTCCAAAAATAATAATTGACGAGTACCTTTGCCAACACCTTATTTGAAAAAACAAACTGCCATCTATGTACCTATGTACTGTTGTAAACCAATACATATAAGTGACTCGAATGCTGTGGCATATAAAAAAAACAACGTACAAGTTATTCAACTTTCGTTGAGAACCGTGCGTATGAGCCTGTCCTTCGAAGCTATTTTCCGGAGCTCTGAGAGCCCGGAAGTCCCCCTTTACATGTGTGGATAACAGTGGCGAAGTTTCTAAACAACTCTATTCCTACCGGCTTTCAAAAATGGCACAGTCAGTATTCTATTAGACAAATAATATATCAACATCAAATGTGCAGTGAGTGAAAAGGAATCATATCGATTTGTATCGATTCTTATTCTAAAAATCTCAATCATTTGCAAAGGTGGGTCAGCCAATGCTTACCTCTCCGGCTTACGTTATATAAAATTGTCCCTTCGCTACTGGTCGATAGACACGTATGTTTCCTAGTTACCTAACACTACGTAACGTTACAGACGAGCTCGACGACCTCGCAGTCTCCCTACAGCGCCACCAACAACTGCAAGGAGATCCTCGACAAGAGATTACAAGTGCGCTGGGAGATACAGGTAACTGTCACTCTTTTGCCTTCTTTCTGCCTCGTTAGTCCAGGCCTTGTACATCGGGGTTCGATACCCAGATAAGGCAGGAAGTGTTATTTCATTTTTATTAGATAAACAAGGTGTACACGGAACCGTCAACCAAGCATTTTGTACATCATAATAAATAACTACGCAGAAATTATTGCTGGGAAAGGGCTTTTTTACCGTAGGACTCACTCAATGTAACGTACTCAAAACATTGTGCTGGTGGGTGCACTAAATAGTACAGGAGTCATTAAGTGTGAAACTTAGACCTCCAATATCGCCGTCACTAGAAGGTTCCCTGCAGGTATGGTGTAGAACAAAAAACTGATTGCAATGACGGGGAGAAGAAGTCCCTTATGGCTTGGTTAAGGGAATTTTTACACCTTGTATAGCCCCAAATTCCCATGCTAGGAACTTGCACAAAAGCTTGCATACCATAACACGTACTTATGGCATGCAAGCTTTTGAGATAAAGCCAAAGTTTGCCGTACCTTACATACTTTTTGTGCAGGCAATAGGCTTTCAACTGGAATATTGGCTATAATAATGTATTTCAAAGGCCACAGCATCATTTTTATCAAACTTATTACAATATTTATTCACAGTAACAGTATCATTTATCAAACATTTTAAAAAGGTGATGATAATAAGATGTTTATAAGATTTTTTTAACAATTTTCATTTCAGTGAAAGGTAAGGTAGTTAATAAAATACTAGATAGTGTATAGTCAGGTTTATTTTTAAAATGTTTAATTCAGCGCCCATCAAGGATAAATTTTCCCTTTATTGCTGCTTTGGATGGTTGGTGCCCTTATTCCATCAGTGGATGTTGAGTTGTGTCTGTTAATAAAAAAAAACTTGAAATCTGGCAAGATTGACAAAAATATGGACAGTCGCCAGCACATCAAGTTACCACAAACTGTCAGATTACTCCAAATGATTTTAAACCATAAAATGTTGTTGGTTAAGGGGCCGGCGGAGCATGCGTATTTCATACAAACGTAATACTAAAATAATTTGTAAATCAAACATATTCTTAAGGTGGTGTGTATTTATTTCGATTGGATTACAGAATATCTATGTTCCCAAATATATTTTTTGAGAGGACAATGGTACAAAGTCGATATATGAGGAATTTAAAATTTCCATAGAAAACTTATTTTTCTTATAACTCTTGTTAAAATCAGTGTCCAATCAAAATATATATTTGGGAACCTAGATATTTCAATCGAAACAAATACAGACTACCTTAGGAATATGTTTAATTTACAAATTATTTTGGTATTACGTTTGTATGAAATAAGCATGCTCCGCAGGCGTCTTAAGTTCAAAATCTAACGAGAAAAATTAACTTTTTGTGGTCACTGTACAAAAGTCAGAAAGTTAGAAAAGCTTCTTTGGAAACAACTACTTATAAAACTTTTGGCACCTATTACGTTTTAATTGTACCATAATTTATTATAACTATCACTAATACTCTATACTTTAGCCATATTAATTAGTTCGTTAATGTTTTCATTCAAGCTGGTATCCAGAGAATATTGAAGGTAAAATATCATTGTCCAAATCTGTTACAATAGTCACCTACTTCCCTTGGGTAAAAGCCTCCCCCATAACTAAGAAAAAACTAGAATTCTTCATCCGAGGTTAACTTTACTAAAAACTGGTTTTGTACAACTCGCCCCGACATCCTCTATGGACCCACGCCACTTATCCCGCGGATCTAACGTTAAAAATCCTCGGGAAAGTAAATTAGGTAAAGATGTTGGCCATTACGTGAGAACCTAGGTATAGTAATACGATCCAGATATCAGAGGTTTTGCAGTATAATAATTTTCTCTTGAGGTAAAACACTCCTTATTAAGCAAGAAGATATGCTCAGTACCACCGAAAAGAAGTGATCTTTTTAAAACATTTAAAGCATTTAGTAATCATCTAAATCTTGTCATTCCTCCTCACCATTCACCTTCTCAAAGCCCTCCGTCACTGATCCTCATCATCTCGTCTCCAGGGCGACCAGGTGCAGATCACGCTATCAGCCCGGCTCCGCAAGGAACAGTACATGGCGTTCGGTATCTCTGGAGCTGAAGGTAGACCCGCCATGTTGGGGGCTGACGTGGTCGTCGCTTATTGGGATACCAGGTAAGTGGCCAAGATGTTCGAGTGAATAGTTGATCTCGGGTGGGCGCGAATCAAGAATTTAGAGCTGTGGTGGCCCGATGGTATCGCCGACTTAATAGTCGTATACAACATGTAACGTTAAATGCGCAAAACCTCAAACACCCCAAATGATTTTTAATTCAATTGACCTAATTCTGAGAGAACATTAAAAAAATTAAAGGTTTTATGTGCTGTTTTAGTTTAACTGGCAATTAGATTTACTGGCAAGAACTATTATTATCCCGCGTATGGGAAAATATAAATTGGACGACAACTATTTGTGTTTGTTTGTTTACCTATTTTGGCGGGTTTGCGCACGTGATGGCTTGACCTATTAATAAATAGACAGGGCAACATTTTTAATGAAGATGTTTTGAAAAATGTGACCTATTCTAATTCTGAGAGAACATTAAAAAAATTAAAGGTTTTATGTGCTGTTTTAGTTTAACTGGCAATTAGATTTACTGGCAAGAACTATTATTATCCCGCGTATGGGAAAATATAAATTGGACGACAACTATTTGTGTTTGTTTGTTTACCTATTTTGGCGGGTTTGCGCACGTGATGGCTTGACCTATTAATAAATAGACAGGGCAACATTTTTAATGAAGATGTTTTGAAAAATGTGACCTATTTTAAAAAGTGGTTCAATTGATTCTGCTAGTGATTCTGATCAAACTATTTTCAGGTTTTGCGCATTTAACGTTACACGTTGTATAGTGTGTTCGAAACAGTCAGGCGCGTTATCATGTGGTATTTATTTCATCGACACGGCTCTCAAACGACGAAGGAAAATGTCATGAGGTGACCCGCATGTCCTAGCTAGACCCAAGAAATCGAAAATATGCGCCAGTTCCCAACCCTCACTGGTGGACTACAACTCTCACTGGTGGACTACAACCCAATCTCTCTCACTGATAAGATAAGAGGCGTGTGTCTCAACGATGGAAACGTATGAGGCTGCTTATTTAGGATTTGCACACAGAGCTTCAAGTAACTTACGAACGAATAGTTGCTCTGGGTAAGCGCTATACGTATACCGATGGTTGACAAAACCCGCGTAGTCTATGCCTTAGCTTACCTTCTGTAAAAATGAGGTCTAATTAAGAACGTTTGGGTAAGTACTCAAAACAATTTCAGAAGAAGTTTTAGAATTTACTCACTTTGTTTGAAGAATTTCGTTTGATCTGTCGTAGAGTGAACCAGCCTCGCGTGTCAGACTACTCCATCAGTCACCTGGCGCAGTGCGACGGGGAGCGAGGCGTCTGTCCCGACCAGAGGATCGGCGGGACCAACGATGCACAACTCGGTATGACAATAATGTTAAATTACACCAAATTGCTGGACGTAGGTCAAAGACAAAAACAGTTCGATTTATATATTAAATTAAAGACAGAAAGGGTGATGGCAAAGCATATGCATTCTTGTTTCTGGGACCAAGTAAAGCAGTAGGTACTGCTATTAGCAGCATTTAACTTGAAGTTTTTTCACATAACACAACATCTGTAATACCTAAAGGGTTATTTTTTGGGACAATCCACACTGTAACTCCTGTGCGCCAGAAGCAAAGTGGTGACCACCAGAAAAGCGCCGAGACAATGTAGCGCGACGAAGTCCCGGTGAATGAATTTAACTGTCTTGGATCCCGCAACGAAATTAATCAGAAAGTACAGCTGAGAAGTAGGAATAATACCGTAAATTCGACTTCCCTCCATATCGGCAGGAGATAGAATGAAACAAGACCAATAGACACAAAGGGACGTTTAGCCCAAAGGGTTAGATAGAAATGTACCTAACAGAATTCGCCAGTTATGTTAAGTCCTATGTAAAAGGGGACAAGCCTAACTCCTTCAATCGTGCACAAATTCAGACTCAGTGGCTGCTACTGAGAAATTCCTTGTGGAAAAATCCAATAACACTTTGCCTGACCTGAGAATCGAACCCAGGACCAAAACTTCATATTACCATCTCCCTCATTCCACAGTATCCGGCAACCAAAAGAACGGCATAACCACGATCACGTACCGCCGCCCCCTCGCAGCCAAGGAGTCCATCAAAGACAAGGAGATCTTGACGTCCAGGTCGCAGTCAGTCATAGCTGCCTTCGGGCCGCTCAACTCCCGGTACGAAGCCAACGCGCACTCCTTCATGGATACTACCAGGAATGATGTGCAGCTTGATTTTGGAGCTCAGGTAATCACTTGGAGAA
This sequence comes from Xestia ashworthii, assembly GCA_950022955.1. Taxonomy (NCBI): domain Eukaryota; kingdom Metazoa; phylum Arthropoda; class Insecta; order Lepidoptera; family Noctuidae; genus Xestia; species Xestia ashworthii. Next base: position 19,790,694 of record OX465570.1, read on the forward strand.
CTTTCTAGGTTTAGCTAGATCTAGGTTTGAACAACAAGTGGAACAAACCAAGGTACAAACCAAGTGGACTGGACAGCAGACTTTATTGGAAAATGTATTACTTCGACCGCACCTCAGAGGAGATTAGGTACACTCTTGGCATTGTGTAAGAAGAGCCCAAATATCAGTTTGGAAGAGAACCTATTAGGTTCTAGGGTTATTCGTTTCTGCCATAGTGCTGCAATTTCTCTATAGTATGACCCCAAAACATGAAACGGTCATGAACTCATGGTGCTTAACCAACTTGGTAAGTAAGCTATGAATGAATTTTAAGAACGCAACGGCACAACCAAATTACTCGAAGGACAGGTGACAGATAAGATATAAAATTATTTTGCAGTCTGCCATAGCCTTGCTTCTACTTCGTAATCTGCCTTGCACTAAATAATACATCTATTCTGCCAAAGAAATGCGATTTTGAAGTCTCGTTCCTGACATCTTAACAAATTCCTTGTGTCTACAGAACGAGAACTCATGCATCGGTCTAGCAGAGACGGATTCAGCAGGGCCCCTGCCATGGGCCCCACGTGTGATCTCCGGTGTCACCAACTTCACTGCGCGTATCGGGCCCGCCGGTGGGGCCCGGGGATACACACCTATCACTGGTAATGTTCAAGTTTTAGGTAAAGAAAAACCTAGCAATTGCACTGCTGGGCATATTATGCTCAAGGTTTTATGCTGAAGAGGGTACGAGCCCTATACGCTCTATAAATGTACAGGGGCCACACAATTTTTTTTTATTCGCTTGACCCAGATGATAAAAGCCTCGTAGGAATGATGAATTATATACTACTCGTATCTATCACGATTCGATTCGAGTCGTTACAGGTAGTCAGTGGCCCAAATAGTCTGACAACCAGTCTTACCAAGGGGTATCGTATTACCCAGTATTAACTGGGTTGTGGAGGTCAGATAGGCAGTCGCTCCATGTAAAATACTAGTATTCAGCTGCATCCGGTTAGACTGGAAGCCGACCCCAACCTAGTTGGGAAAAAGCTAGGCAGATGTGTTTATTATGATTCGCGTTATCATGGTGTGTATAGATGTAGTCATCACGAGTGATGATTAGCCGCATCTGCAGAAACCATTGGCTTGTTATTACCTTTATCATCTTCATTTCAGCCGAAAGACGTCGCCGTTTTTACCTTATGTAATATTTAACATTATTCTGTTTCAAGCAGACAATGATATAAGTAACGGATTCCTTCCATATGGTAAGCTTCCTTTCGTTTGGTTTTACGTGATTCTTCTCTCCAAGTGGCCTTTGCAAGGAAAACTATTGACTTCTCATCTAATTCGCGGTCGTTTAAATCCAGGTCACCCATCGTGGGGCATCGCGTGGTACATCAACGACCAGCTGATCCCGGAGGTGTATGTGGAGCGCGGGAAGACATACACCTTCATGGTGGAGGGAGGAGACGACAGGACCAATCCTGCCAAGTGAGTCACAGTTCACTTCGCAGTAGGTATCATGCTTATAACACGAATCGGAACGCATTTAGTTCAGCACTGGATATAAGGCCTGACGCGTAGGCGACCGACCGTCAGCGTGACAAGAATTCTGATGCTGCAGGATTGCAAATTTTCTTACGTGTTTTTCGATTTCCAGGTCAGTTGCATGTTAATTAAATGTTGTTTGCGATTGTAAGACGTATGTAGTTATTGAATTATAATCATCAATACACCCCTCCAAATCGAAATATTTTTGAATTTCGCGGGCTACCCTGACGCTTTTAAACCTCAAGGTCGATTCGTTATTTTTTACAATCTTCGTCTGACCTGTAAAGTCCGTATAAATTCTTCAATATGAACACATTTGACCGTTAACTTCCAGGTTCCATCCGTTCTACATCAGCGACTCCTCCGAGGGAGGTTTCGGTCAGAAGAAGGAAGAAGACCAGAGGAAACAGCGTGTGTTCGCCGGAGTGGCGTATGACAACGAGGGTTACCCGTACCCTACTGCTGGTGAGTCGGAATACAGGTGTAGTGGAAACGGAGGACAAAATGGAAAATCAAAATCAAAGTTGAAAATCAAACCATTTATTACAATGTGGATGGCAACTGTAAAACTAAAATGGCAGTAATGTAGTGTAACTAGGCAAGCAGCGTCATTGGTCATGATGATATTTCAAAAAAGCTTGACCTGATTGGTCAGATTGAGACTAGCTCTCATTATCTCTCTCTCTCTCAAAGTCACATTATCTAAAGTTATGAGCTCAGACTTTTCCCATTAGGGAATTATATAGTAATGTTGCACTGACATTGAGTTGATTGTTGATTTATCCACGGAAATTGTACTGAAATAAAAACTTTTTTGCAAAAAATATAACCGACTTCACACAAAAAAGTGAAAAATAACTTTAGCTTCAGAAGTCGGTGACCTTTATTTGATTGATTTAGTTTTTTTGTCACCGACTTCTGAAGCTAAAGTTATTTTTCACTTTTTTGTGTGAAGTCGGTTATATTTTTTGCAAAAAAGTTTTTATTTTTCACTTTTTAGTGGTTCACATGTGCTTACCCTTTCACAGCGTATCGGTGTGATTTTTTGTTATGAACTGCGGGCCTAAAATGGCCGCTTTAGCAGAACATAATATGAATCACGTTAAAAATGTTAAATTCTAAAAATGCACTTTATTGTTATAAACCTTAAAGTCCATTTTAAGAATTTTATATTCAAAAACTACCCAAACCGCTTCTGGTGTGCCTATAAAGTTAAGGAGTTACCTCTATTTCTCCGGGATCCCATTGAACGGAACTTTACACGTCTAACTGTCGAAATCTGGGTGTATTGTATACTTCTGCGGACTCCCTCAGAGCATACAGGTGTGATGTTACGTCATGATGTTGTATAAACAATAAACAACCAAGCGATTGCAGCAATTACTGCAGCTTTGCCGTGTATTTTTGATGAGTTCCATTTATATCTCCGAAGATCAGCGTAAGATCTTAACCAAATTGACATGGAACCACACGGAAAGCACCAGCTTTCAAATAAAAGAAGAATCATCAAAATCGGTTCACCCAGTCGAATGTTCTGAAGTAACAAACATTGTCGAAATCTGGGTATATTGTACACATCTGCGTACCCCCTTAGAGCATACAGGCATGATGTTACGTCATGATGTAGTATAAACAATGAACCTACAAGCGGATGCAGCAATCGCTGCAGATTTGCCGTCAATTTTTGAAGAGTTCCATTGTATATCTCCGAAGATCAGAATCAGATCTTCAACAAATTAAAATGGGACCCAATGGGAAGCACCAGCTTTCAAATAAAAAAAGAATCATCAAAATCGGTTCACTCAGTCGAAAGTTCTGAGGTAACAAACACAAAAAAAAAAAATACAGACGAATTGAGAACCTCCTCTTTTTAGAAGTCGGTTGAAAAACAAAACACGTCGCCACATTATTAGTTCCAAGTTCGGCTTAACTTTAACCCTAAAATTGCCTTCCGTCTCCCAGTGGGCCGCTACTGCGAGTGGACTCACAAGACAATCGACCAGGCAGCCACGTCGGAGACCTTCGAGGACTACATGAAGACGGTTCAGCTGGAGTGCAACGACGGAGAACCGGCCATGCTCAACTGGACGGTGGCGCATGAGACTCCGGACTTGGTGTACTATCAGGTGACGCTGCTTTTTTAAACATGGCAACAATAATCTTCCCATTCTATAATATTGTGCGCCAGTAGCGTAGATTCAATTTTTGTAAAAGGAAAGCTAGAGTACATATCTTTAAAGTGATTATATTATTTGTTTATAGAATACCGACTGCCATTTTTCAAATGGAAGCCGGTAGAAATCGTGTTGCATGGAACCTTTGCCACTGTTGTGCACAAACTTAGACTTTACTTTGACTAGACGGCACTACGAGCATTACAGTAACGCTCTAGTGCCGTCTACACACAGAATTCACGTTCCATTTCAAGATACATTACATAACGCGTTACACACTGTGACTGTTCCTAAATTACCCTAGGCTGATAAAATTTTCGTTCTTCCTAATTCGGGTTGATATTAGTGTTATGGTCAGCTTCCCCGAAGGGGAAGGAGCCGTGCCCCGTCATTCGCACAAGCTCTGTAGGCTTCGTCCCCACTGTTCGGCCTCCCACTGACAAGAAGACTGATTCCCAATTATGGGTCAAACTCCTGCCCTGACCCGTCCTTAGAAGCCAAGGGACAGGGATGGGACACAATGTGAAGTTAATTCACTGTTAGACATATAATATCAAATCTGGTGAAGAGGAAGAAAAAGCAAAGAGGCGAAACATCAATAAAGTATGAAGCTAATAAGACAAGAGGACGCAAAGATATGATATATGATGAAAGTTTGGAAAGGAAACGTTGCGCTTGCGCTTAAGAAATTATTGATTAGTTCGTTATGTTACTTTATCTGATTCCAAAACTAGATGCCGCTTTGCAAACGCAAACGGGCCAATGTACATGTACCTGGATTCGTTTTACAACGTGTACGTGTACTGTTAGACCTAAGCGCATTGTCCTACTAAGGGCACTGCTACGAATAGCATACGTTCCCTAAGCACTCCTACCCCAATCCTAAGGCAGTGGGTTGTGAGGCCACCTAGCTGCCATTGAGCAAGACAGGTTTTCATAATCTTTACTTTTCTACCCCAATAAGGAATACTTATGCATGTAATTTTTTCTTCACTTAAATCAATAAAATACACTATTATCAACCCAAGAGAAGTATTAAAAGTTAATTTCAACTACTGCTTGTCACTCAAAAATAATATTAAACTCTTTCAATTTTCTATGACAGTTCAAACGTCCGTGATTGTCGCGGCCATAATGGGACGTCACTTATCACAATCTACCTTGTTTACATCTATTTTTTTGGCCTTAATAAAGTAATTTTACTAAGTGTGTGCTTTATTCAAGCAAAAATTGCACTAACGATATTATAATAAAATCGTAGTGAAACTTTACGTACATTTCAAATAAAAGAGTTTTCTTGACACAGATTTTGATGTCACTACCGCCGTTTTAGAAACTTAAACAAGTGTACCATAATGTACTATAAGCGGCAACACAAGGCACTTTTACTAAATAAAAAGTTTTGTTGTTCTTGCATATTCCCTATTACTTTACTACGGTGCGCTTGTGCAAATTGTGTTATGATACCATAACACAATTCGGTATGTAAAGTAAAAATTAACCTACGCTGATTCCAAAACCATTTGGAGATTTTAGGGTCTTATGCCTTATTTTTCTATTTTTAGCTTTCTATATCACAAGATTGTGTTTATTTTCACAATAATACTTGTAATCATTTGACTTTCATTTGACCTCTAAATGACGTCATAACGTAGCCTGAATAGACTACTTCCTTCGTGCTTTTCAAGATAAATTTTAAAAAAATACTTTTGTTTGTCATACCGTCAGTGTCAAATCAAAACTGTCAATGCTAGTTACTGTGTTATTTATTTGAATGCATCGCGCGCTGATAATTTCGCGTTCAAATGATCTTCGCAACAAAAAAGACGACGCCCAGGCTTGTATTCCATATTTACTTCCTTGCACCACTTCTTTTTTAGCGTTTCTTTCACATTTACAAACAATTTGTGTCGGCTATTTTGTTGTAGTGTTTTTACATGACGGTACGAAGCATTTAGCACTAGTTGTCGATGACAGATTCATTGCACGGATACGCAGCACGGATAATGGATAAAAATTAAAATTTGCTAAAAATCGTAGGAAAAGAAACTCAAACAAAAAGTTCACATCACAGTCACGATCACAGCATTCACATTTCACAACAAAATAAAAACACGTATCTGTCAAGCGTCAACTGTCATCAATGTCAACTTTGAAGTTATTTAGTATTTTTTGTATGTACTGAAAACGTGGCAAAGACTTAAAGCTATTCAGGCTATGAAATTACGTCATCACGAATAATACTTTAAAAAATAATAAAAAAGAAACTGTAACTTGGAAAAAAAAAGCTTAAAATTAGTTTCTTAAAATTAAATGTTTTACGAAATAAAAATGTAAAAAAAATACCTGAAAAATACTTTACATACCGAATTTCAGGCGCTGGTTAACATTATTTACAATCTTACATAGAGAAAGGCGGTAAGCGTTCTGTCTGTTGATATTACGACTATTGACGAATATTGACTTTTACCTGACTCATCACAAATGGAAGGCCGAATCGTAATATTCGCATTTTGATTAGAACAAAGTATATTGTTCATTGGTGAGGACAGCACCATAATAGCTGTAGTTCTAATTTTCACCGAGCGCCGGCGCCATTTGCAAATTCGCGCCATTTTCATAGAAACGTCAAAGATTGTTGCGACTTTCCGACTGATAAACAAAATAATAATATGAGTTCAAGCGAGAAACAGATGTTAATATGGAATCTACTCCACCTGATAATTTGAATGAGGTGCAAATTGCAGAAAACAGTTTCTTGCCGCCAAAATCGCGAGAGCACTATTTAATGATTTACAAAAAAAATATAGCTTGGTTATGGTTAATACAATTTGGTTTAGTCCATTTGTGAATATTATGGTGCTGTCCTCACCAATGAACAATATACTTTGTTCTAATCAAAATGCGAATATTACGATTCGGCCTTCCATTTGTGATGAGTCAGGTAAAAGTCAATATTCGTCAATAGTCGATTGTACATGGGTAAAGTGTACATGTTCTAAGTATGTTGTAGAGTGTAAGCGAAAAGCTTTTTTCGTCACCCTAGATAAAATGCAGCTTATGAATATTTGGTCAGGTACGGGTTAGGAAGTGGACACGTAACACATGAGACGACACTTTAATCACGTAAAGCGATGTCATGCTGTAATCAGTGATTACTATCAGCCCTTCCGCAGTTCCGCGCTACCGTCCTACTGCAATTTAAGCGAGGATTTAAGTATAGTAAACACCACGTGTTCTTTAAAGATGATCAGCCTTCAACTATATTATAAAAATGTTAAATCTAAGCCGGAGAGGTGATCTGTACCACAGGATCTTCCGACATCAGACACCTTTCTCTATGTAAGATTGTAAATAATGTTAACCAGCGCCTGTAATTCATGATGTCGAGAAAAATAAAGATTTTATGATTATGATTAACTAACTTACAGAATACGGCACACATTGCCAGTTCCGCCTCTGCTGTAGCTCGTCTCCTCCCACCCCACGTCTCGTACTCACTCACTAACCTCCTAGACCTTCGTGTCCGACCTTTCTCTACGTCCAAAACCAACTCTTGCTCACCAACAAAACAAACACACACCAGACTCAACTAATTTAAACAGAGCTCTCAACTCAACCATATATCAAAACGACAACACACTCGGACATACACTCCTGGTATTTACTCGTACTAAGTCTAATAGCTATCCTCCGGTCTCTAACGAGGTGTAAACATGACTGCCTCGATCCCACCACACTTCTTCGAGATTTTTCTCCTAACCTGCCCCTGCCTCGCTGCCAGCTTATCGCCTTTTTTACAGAAATAACGCACTTCGCTTGTTAATGCTTTTTGTGAATCTTTCAATTGTTTTAAGGGTTCCTACGAACGCTCACGACCGGGGTAAATTATTAACAGACGTCGCATTTGTATTCAGAAATGTTCTTAGAAATCGGCGCTTCTTATAATTCTTTAAGTTTTCCAGCGCCCGTTTGCCGGGTTTTTTGTTTGCAGTTACACCTTACAAGTTGCTACAAGTTATACAATATTGTTTTTACAATACACTTAAAAAGAAAGGACGTTGCGTCATTAATTACGGCAAACTTGTTAGCTCATCAAATAGGAACTTTATGCGCCCGCAGATGGCCGATACCGTGTGAAGATTTTTAAAATAAGAATCATGACTAAAATATTTGTTTAATAATTAGGTGTATGTGACGGGCAGTCACAACACCTCCGGACCCGGCTATACACTAACATCCAGAAGTCCAAACCAGAGAAAATTATTTTTTCAATACACTTCCTCGAAAACTGGTTCTTTTCGCACCACGATTAGGTTCAAAATGCAGTGTATTTCACACACGTGCGTTTTGCTATTTTTTTCACACGTGTGCGGAAAGCAAAATTGCCACAGATAACTAAACATATTCTTAGTCCAAACTGGTTCAATGCATAATTAAAAAAAAAATTCACCTTTAACTATAGAGTCAGAGCCTTTTTTGAAAACATTTTTAGAATATTCAAATTGTGTTTATAAATTCAATATCATAGATAAACATGATTATATAGAACTAATATTTACTTTTATAAACAAATTAACAGTTATTTGTGTTCTAAATTCAAAAATTTATAAAAAAAAATAATAATAAGAATGTACAACGGCTTCATACCTTTGCCTCTCCTTCAACCTGGCGAAAGCAAAGCGCGGAAAAAAAAAATCAGTCTCGTTATAATTCATGACACAAATATTTTAGATTCTTTTATTTTATTTCTTCAAAAGTGTATTGAATAACGTCGTTTGATACATGTGGAAATTTGTTATTGGAGTTCTCGGCTCAAAAACACCCTCGCCTACGGCTCGTGTGTTAATACCGCCTTGAACTACAACAACAAACTTTCTCCACTTGTATCAAAGTGTACTATTGCCTGTTGAATTAACTGACTGGCAGCCCATAAAAGTTGCAAGACTGAATTGCTTGATGTAATGTAACCCTACTCTTTAACATTTCTAGTGCTACACCCATAACAACCTAGGCTGGAAGATCCACGTGGTGGAGCCAGGCACGCCTGTGCCGGTGGCGGGCGAGAAGCACGCGCGCATGAACGCGGCGGACGCGCACACGCACGCGCCGCACACGCGCAAGCTGTCCGCGCTGGCGCCGCTCGCCGTGGCCGCCGTCCGGCACCTCGCCAACAGGATCAGGTAATCAGGGAACGAGGACACGGAACATCGACGCGAGAATAACTCCATACACACCATTTTGTACACTTTACACGTTTTTTTTATACCAAGCATTGATTCAATGCTGTTGTGAACTTTTTAGAGTAAACAACAAATAAAAAAAAAAATAATCTTCATAAATTAACGAAGACAATAATTTTGAATCTGTATTCATAAGTCATAGACAATAAATATTGAGTCTGTCAAAATAATGACAATAATGTAGAGTAAGCAAAAAAAACCTATAATTAATTATTATATTTTACACTTTTAAAATTGTTCAACAAATATATTAATAATACTGTATATTTAGAATTATACAACTTATTTATATTGTTGTTTTATATATAATAAATTGAAATTATATACATTTTAAATTGGCCTAAATAATATTTATAATACATATACCTATTTATATTGATACACATTCAAAAATGTAGCATTCGTTCAACTTTATCCGTGCGTGTTTTTTTTTTAAACTTTCTGAAAAAGACAATAATAACATTCCATATTATATTCGCGTCGATTTGTCCGAGTTAAGATTGTGATATTGTTGGACGAATTTAGAATGTTAAGAGTATGGAATTCGCCAGTTTGTACAGGTATTTATAAAGAAAATGGGTAAATAATGTCAATCTACGTACATAATATCAATTTCATATCAGATGAGGAGCGCGAAAGTGCATTTTTACAATAAATTTAGAATTTTGACAATATCTAGTAGCCCTTGTATTTAAGAGCCCCTTTAACTTTGAACTCTTTAAGTCCGTTCAAAGTATCATGTCTACCTACATAAGTACCTATGTACCTACGAACCTATAATGTACGTCTACCTACTATGTGTATGACGCGCTGTTTAACGGAAACAAAGTAATAATACTACTTATTTAATCATGCCTGTATTTCCCCGAAGGGTCAGGCAAAGGTACCTAACAGTACACTAACATGTTGCCTGATATGTTTCAAGTAACTGCGATCTACTTGTAGTAGTTCATTACATATTTTTGTAATGAAGTTAAAAGGCACTAATCAGAAAGGAAACGATAACGACGACGTTAAAATAAAACCAGTTTTCAGCAGCTGCGCAGATTACAACATAGTACATTATTAAACTTTCAATAAATTCAAGATTTCCTCAGGGAAAACGGTTTGTTACATATATTGTATTAATATATTTCTAAAAAAATATGTGCTGTTAAAAATGGGATTTTACACATGGTATTTTCTCCGAACAATGACAATATTATTTAAAAATATATGAAGCTCAGGTTTTTCGGGAAAGATTGAAAATGTTTGATGGTTCTCAAACTAAAAATATTGATAAGTTATCAATAATTACACTATTGTATATTTATCTAAAAGAGAACCACTGATCTAGCTAATTTCTAATTAATAGATATTACTATTATACCTAAAAATAATATGAATAAATAATTGTATTGAAATCCGACTTTAGGAGACAGTTTTGAATTCGGTAAAAATCACTAAACCGAACTAAATTAATAAAATTTAAAATGCTATGTGCAATGAAAACATTGACAATAAAAAAATATAATTATTTAGAATCATTTATTTATAAGTATTTGTCGTGTGCTTGACAATAACAAATATATATATAATAAGCCATTTTATATAACATACAAGTTACTTAGTGTAATCTTTTTTCTTAGAGACTATTAAATTTGAAATGTCGGACAATAAAACTTCTTAAAAATAACGTTAGTAAGTATGTACTAATATAAAAATTCACTTGCTTTCTGAATCCAATGGACTTCGTTAATTGACAATAAATAGTTATTAACTTTTTGGGCTGTTTACATATTAATTTAAGTAGAGTTATGGTTCTCAGTGACTATTGGAAGACAATAATTTCGTCTAATTAAAATACGGTTACGATGAGCTATGACCCGCAGTTAAGGGCTAACTAAACAATATAATGGCTGTATTTTCAAAAACACAGAATATATCTGTTTGACAGCTGATTAACTATTACTTTTGAGTAACACCTACGTACCTTTGGCAATTTTTGTTTTCTTCATCTTCCATTCTCCTGATAGCCACCTTTTGGAAGTCATATCTGACCGTAACAATTATGTAAATTAAAATATGTGTAGTTTTGTGTGTATTATTTTAACAGCAGGGTAAAAGGCTTTTGCCTAAACCATCTTTTAAAATCAAATAGAACAGTATTACTTCGACAGCTATATTCACGTCTTATTTTTTAGTTTCATTTTTGAGCGCAATTAAACAACCTACATTTAAAATGTAAAAATGTTTCTTCGTAATATTTAAATAATATAAAAGTACGTTTACATATATATAATATCCTCTGTTTTATACAATAACAGCAACATTATAATAGGTGTATAGTTTTTTATAAATAATTAATTAGCTCAAGTTATTATATACTTAGCGCTTTCAGGGTTATTTTTACAAATCAAACCATCATACTTATTAATGCCTATTACATGCCATATCACAATATTAGATAGTTGATTAAAATACCGTGCATTACTAATTATTAATTAGTACAAAAAAATGGGGCTGTATCCGTACCCTTTACTGATCATATTTATGTACCTACCTAGTCAAAAGTAAAAAAAAAAAACGAAATCCCAAAACTTGTTTACGAAAATTTGTCATAATTGGTAAACTCAAACTGAATGACGCTACGATGATCGGATGAATGACTGAATGACGGATGATGGTCGCAAAAACGATTAATGAATACTAATAAGAATGGCCTGTACCTAGGTACATTTCCATAAATTGAGTGGCATTTTGGGATATACACAAACGCTAATAACTTTTCTGTTTACCAATATTATTTAGTGAGACTTCACATATAATAACAAGACCATCACCAAAGCCCTATAAGTCTTTGCACTAATTAAAAATTTGTGGTGTGTAACCAAAATTGTTTTTGTGCAGACCGTACGTTTCATAGAATATAACGGTACAGTCTGCACGACAATAAATGTTGCATAGTTGAAAATCTAAAAATTGGTAGATTTTACTGATTATTTTATTATTTTTATTCATAAAGCTACTTTCTAATTTAATTAGTGTTGAGCCTAAAAGGCATATTGTTGCATTCCCATGCTATGCTAATTTGTGATGAATATACAGTTAGCGGTTATTTCTTTTGCAGCTGAAATTTTTATTAATACGCGTACGCCTTCATTTTGACACTAGTTTGGGGTACACTACATAAATACAAAAAACTTTATTCCGAAAGTCCAAATTTCAAAATTTTCATAATTCCGAATGGTTCAAAATTCCGAATATCACAACTCCACTTCATCATTAATCCTATTTTCATGATTCCTAAATTTCAATATTCCTAACTTTCATAAATACTATTCTCAAAATACCGAGTTTCAATGGACCGAAAAACAAAAATTCTGACTTATTCATAATCGGGATTCGGGATTACTTTTAATGTTCGTACATTTGAAATAAGAATCCCGATTATTAAAACACCGATTAATTAGAATTCAACTATTTGACTCGCGTTCTCTACGCTCGCATTTTACATTACACCTCCACATTCTGTCATAAATATCGTCGTCGCTCCGCCGGCCGGCGTTCGGCCTACGAGCTACGCTCCTAACGCTAGCTAGCAAGGCCCAATACAGAAAAGCACTAAATAATTCTAATTTATTTCCTTGTTATTTGGTTTTTGTCACTAAAACCTAACTTTAGGGATTTTTGATATTAGACATAATGATGCTTCGGTATTATGAAATTTGAACTTTTGATAATCGGAATAAAATTTTTCGGAGTATTTGGGTGTTTCCCCCCTAGATTGATTTGAGAAAAATATACCTACTTACTTCTCTCATAATTATGTTAGGCGAAAAACCTTAGAAAGTAATTTAAAAAATCATTTTACACTTTGTAGTTGTAGATGTTGATGCACAAATTTCTGTTAAACATAAGAATTTTATTGATAGTTAATTATTGTATTAATGTAGATAAACTTATACAAATTTATACAGTGCAATTAAAGACAAAAGCCTGCTACGTTGTGTGTATGATAATGTTAAACTCTTTTGGTGATAGACATAATTAGCCATTTCTAAATAACTTATTTTATAATTTTTATTTACAAATCAAATGTTATGATAACAATTAATACATAATTATTTTTTGTTAAAAGAAACAAGTTTACATAATCATGTTGGGCATATCTAAAACGAACATAAACTTTTAAAATATCTTAGGTGTAAAGTTGTTTATTAAGATATTTAAAGAATACCACTAATTAGCTTTTGTTTTAAAATCTATTGACGCATACAAAAACGTTTTTTTCATAAAATCATGCATATTATTTAAAAAAAACGTGTCCATAATCCTTAATACTACTTGCCTATTAATTGGGACGTACTTACTCATAAATATAAACTCGAATTATAATTTACAAACAACGTTATTAATTTTAGTTTTGGTATTTTTATAGATATATAGCGCACAATTAAAACAGAGTTTACTTAGTAGTTAATTATAATGAGTTACGCAATTTAATGCTAAAAATACCAAAAAGGGAAATGTTTTTTCAAATAACAAGTTCTGTCAGTCTGTCACAAGCGTTCCATTAATACACGTTTTGTTTATATAAACCTTTTATATGTCTTCTAACCTTTACCTAACATGACAATAATGTAAATAGTTGAATTGTACATTTTTGATCATTGAATGAAAAATAGAAAATTATTTTTAAAATAGTAGTAAGTAGTTCTTTGTGTAATTTTTACACCGATTGCACAATTTTTCAGCTGATATATATAACCTATGTATATAACATAGAGTTTTAAAGCTTTTTACAGATACTGTCATTGTATATACTTTTACATCTCATATGTCAATCTCGAATTTGTGAACTAAAGTTACAAATTATTGACTAACATTGCCGTTAATATTGTGTAATTTATAATAAACTTTGACAATAAAGACCTTTTCCTAAAGTATGTTGGTGATTTTCTTTAATAACCCAAAAATATATTAAGACGAGCGCTAATCCCGCCGACAAACTGTTTAGTGAGTGCATGAAATGTACAAAATGTATGTATAGTCCTAATTAAATGATTTATTATTTTTATACCTCTCATCATGCTATTTTTTCATTTATGTGCAAAAAAGGACAAAACGTTTGTTTTTATGATAGGTTTTCCGGAGTTTTTGCGTGAAAAAATTACAAATATAAGTACTACAAACAACATCCAAAAATGATTCTGCCGCAAGGGATATCTTCCGTGATTGTTCCTTATTTTGATCTCCTAGCATCATCCTGACTAACTTTCACATCTTACTGATGTTTGTTTTCAATGCACTTCCTTGAAAACTGGGGCCTTGGTCTGCTATTTTTATAAATTCGTCATTCCAACACGATCCTATTCTCATCCCATTGTCATTTTGTTTAAAGTTGGTAACCTGCTAAATTCATAATGGCCGGTCATTGGTCTAGTAATAGAATTGTTTAATAATGACATTATCGCATTCCATTAATATAAAACCCGCCAGATTTACTTAGGTGTATATGTCACCGACTACGCCTTTTAGGGGAATATAAAGTGTTTTAAGGTTAGGTTATACTAATCGATATTTCTCAGGAATGGTACAGTATCTTTTCATGAGAGTGGTACCACTGGGCAAGGGGGACCCCTCCTTCCCTCCACACCGCGTGAGTTGACTACCATCGCATGCATTTCACGAAAAATAATGCGTTTCATTGTAAGCAGTATGTTCGTTTGACAATAATTCAAGAGTTTACAATATCGCTAGAGTGATTACAATATAACGTATTTGACAATTTTACGGTGACATACATATTTTTATTTATTAGTGTTATAAGGAATCTGGGCCTCAATTCTGCTATTACAATAGTGTCAGAATAGTCGATCATTGATTTCATAATGGTCAAGTTCTGTCAAGGTTTGACAAGTTTGTTAATTTACTAATAATATGCCGCCATTATGACTTCTCAATGAACAACCACTGACACTCCATTGAAAGAAATGTCATAGAATAGTAATCTCGTACATGAAATCTAAATGTTCGCATTTAGCAGTAGATTTCATAACCATTTGTACTAAGGGTTTTATAATAATGGCAATACGAAAATGCCATTAAAACAATTTTATTACGAGACCATCGACCGACCATTCCCAATTTAGCAGATTACGAACTTTAAGCAAAATGACAATGGGATGGGAATGGAATCGTGTTGGAGTGACGAATTTATAAAAATAGCAGAATTAGGCCCCGAGTACGAGTAGCACCAGTCAATCATTTGTCATCATGTACGCGACTACCATTCGATGCCATTTCTTTCAATGGAATGTCAGTGGTTGACCATTGGAAAGTCATAATGACGCCATTATGTTAGTAGATTACCAAACGTGTCAAAATGAATTATGAAGTCAATGATACGAAGTCAATGAATCTTAGAAATTGGCTTTCATTACTTTTCCATACTAAATCTCCGTGTAAAACCCGACCAAATTAAGTTGTCACTGGCAATGGTATAACGGCCCGCTCCGGCTTCGTACGGGTTTAAATTTTAGACCTTCCCGGTGAATTTTTTTTTTCCGTATATTTTCTGACATTCAAACCTTGTCCTGGGGGTTTAATTTGTATTTATGGGTGGTTCTCTACTAATTGGAAACTGCCCCATACAAGACTGTCCCAGGCGTATTTTTTGGAAATGTTAAAAATGTGTTAATAAATTGAAAGATATTTATAAAATAAATATAAAATCTTTAATAGCATTTTCCTTTTTATTTGGGAGATATTGACGATTTTGTGAAATATGATGTCATTCTGTGTCATGAGATGGCAGGGGACTGTTTGCCAGGGGACTGTTTATTTCAGATAGAAAGTGTAGTATCATTGAATGATTTTAAGTCTATCAAGTTTGAGAAGCATACGTAGTAACATACTTTCTAAATAATTATTCATAAAAATATATTGCAATTAGTCATTGAAAACAATCAAATAAATGCCTCACAGTGGACTGTTTCAACGTTCAGCCAGGACGCGTGGTTTCACCTTAAGATGCAATGTTGACACTAAAGTTCACTAAACAAAATGGCGACGGCGCGCTTCGTTTGCAACCGAACGAACATCACAGCGGTTGCATTTCGTTCCACCGACTTAATTTCCGCACCAATACGTAATAAGATTTCAGAGCATTTTTCAATTTGTAACAGGGGACTGTTTGAAAATATTAAGGACAACATTTATCATACCGAATTAAGTTTTAAGTATTATTAGAATGTTTTATGCTTTAGAAATAACAATAAAGAAAATATTTTTTTGTCACGAAACTTTTTATTTCGGAAATGGGACACAAATCAAAAAAAAATCAAATCAAATCAAATTTATTCGTAAATGTAGGTGTACTACAGGGGACTGTGTTTTCAAGTGGTTAAAGTGCATTTGTTATTAATATTACAATATTATATTACAAAATAAGCTATAGCGTACTAAGAATAACTAGTACACTATCGTTTTAAATACACAGAACTCAGTAAAATAAACATCTTGTACGTAAATATGCCGCGGACTGCGATTTTCCAGTTAGTAGAGAAACGCCCTTATATATATAGATTGAGGCTTACCCGTAACAAACAGCTCAGCTCAATACCATTGACAATGACAACTTAATTTGGTCGGGTTTTACGCGGAGATTTAGAATGGAAAAGTAATGAAAGCTAATTTCTCTTAAAATACAACACTTGGGAATCTGAATTTATGGTCACTATAACTTCTTTATGGGTACAAATTTTTGTATCAATTTGGGAAGAAATCACAGAGTTTTCAATAGGGAAATATTGAAATGAAAATTTAACACCGTGACTACCGCCACCCCACCAATGGCATGGTATATCTCGTAAACTACTGAGAACGCATTTTGAATCTTGGGCACTAATTTTAATGTTCCTGGGTACAAATTTTCTGTGTAGGTGTGACGAAAGCGACAAGTGCCTGAAACTTGGAATTAACATTCTTTGTGGTCTTGCTGAACGAGCGCACGAAGTTATCATCGTTGATTTCTCGGTAAATACAAATGTTTCAGTTCTCCACTCTTAGTAACAGATTGCGGAAACTAATATATGTGTTCAAGACGCTGAGACATGTACTCGATAAAAATGTTATGAAATTAGTGTACTATACCCTTGCTCAATCTATAATATGTTACTGCATCACCTCTTGGGGTGGAGCTCCAAAAACTACCCTAATAGAAATCGAAAGAACCCAAAGAGCTATACTGAAAGTGTCGTCTTTCCGACCGTATCGCTATCCCACTGAACAGTTATACAAAGAGTATGAAGTCCTGACAGTGCGTCAACTGTTTATACTGCACATTCTGCTAAAACAGCATTCACTCCTGGTTTATAATCCAACGCTGTCTAGGGGAAAAAGACGATATGACCCAGTGGAGTGCCATCACCTACGTCACAAAACTATTTTTGCAAGGCGTTTCTTTTGCTATCTGGGTGGCTACTTATACAATAAAACTCATAAGATGCTACAAATCTTTAGCCTCACAAAAGATAAATGCAAAAAGAAATTAACCGACTGGCTGCAAAAATTAAACTATAATGATACTGAAGACATCCTTAAAATGACCTAAACACACAATAACACTCTCACACACCCCCACACTCACACATCTACACACTCACACACCCACACAATCACCCACACTACGCATCTACTAACATTCGTTTCGCATACTTTTCCTAGTTTTCTAAGCATACTAAATAAACTATAAAAATGTTATATGATTCCATACATTCTGTCAGCGCGCCTAGTACATAATTTGTGAAATGAAAATGTGAAGGGGTGGGGACCCTGGTGTCCTGAAATACAGGCCACGAGCCTAGCTTAGGCACCAGTCTCCCACAATATATTATTATACTTATATGAATTGTGAATATTTTGTCGAATCTGGCCGACCAATGTAAAATTATGAATGTATATTGTGGTGAGAAAATAAAGTTATTATTATTATCTCCTTTATTCATTCTACATCTTACTTTATACATTTTTAAATATTTCTTCTAAAAGATATAAAAACATTTAAAAATATAAAAAAATAGGGATCCGCCGGTGTCGGGAGCAGGGTCCAAGTCACCGGTGGTTAGGGTTGCAGAGACAGGAACCTCCTCACAATGCGAGCCGTATCGAGGAGTACTGCCTTCTGAATCAGGCCCTTGATCCAACCGCCTAAAGAGAGCTTCGACAGATGTTCTTCGAGGCTCTTGGCTATCAGGCCATTGGCCGTCACGACAATCGGCACAATGATAACCGAGTTCATATTCCACATGTCGCGAACCTCGTGTGCCAAGTCGAGATACTTAATTTGTTTCTCTTTCTCAGCTTTCACGAGGTTCTCGTCATGAGGGATAGTAACATCGATTATCATTACGCGGCGCGCTGATCGGTCTATCACCACTATGTCAGGCTTATTGGCGACAATAGTCCTGTCAGTAATGATAGACTGATCCCAGTACAGCGTGACATGGTCTTTCACGAGAACTGGGTCGGGCACATACTTGTAGTACGGTACTTCCGATTCCACAAGATTAAATTTCAAGGCAAGTTGCTGGTGAATAATCCTGGCTACTTGATTGTGTCTGTGCAAGTACTCGCCGTTAGCTAGACGAGAACAACCAGAAATAATATGTCTGATGGACTCACCCGGAAGGTGGCATGCCCGACACACGTCAACCGTCCCGTCCTTCATAATATATTTCCGGTAGTTGTTCGTCAACATAACTTCGTCCATAATCGCACAAACAAAACCTTCAGTTTCCCCAAAGAGGTCGCCAAAACGTAGCCAGGACACGGACGCTAGAAAATCTACATCGGGCCCATGAAGAGCCCGGTAGAAGCGCCCGTGAAGCTCCTTGCCCTGCCATTCTTTCTTGCGGTCATCGGTAGTAAGTACCACAGGTTTGCGCCAGTTCTCTTTAGCCATGGACAACGGGGTGAGTCCCTTGTCCACTGCGACCACATCTCGGTGCATACCCACGTCGGCTTTTAGAAAGTATTCTCTGAGGCTGCACACCTCGCGGTTGTGGAGGGTCTTCGCATTTAAAAAGCCTCGACCCCCGCACTTCCGCGGGATGTACAGTCTCATCATCGATGACCGTGGGTGATGCATCCGGTTTTCGGTCAGCAGTGTACGAACTCTTCTTTCCAAGGCGTCGAGTTCGGTCTGAGTCCATTTGAGTATGCCGAAAGAGTACATTAAAACCGGCATGACCCAACCGTTGAAGGCGCGCACCTTGTTCCCACCTGAAAGAAGGCTATTTAATACCTTCTTTAGGCGACCGAAGAAGCGCTCCCTCAACGATTGTTTCATGTCAGTTACGTTAATGCCTAAAGCTTCCGACATACCCAAATACTTATAGCTCTCGGATGAGGAAAGGGATCTTAGGTGTATGGAATCCAAGAGTTGAAGTCCCTCGGATCCCATAATCTTCCCTCGCTTTACATACATGACTGCACATTTGTCCACACCAAATTCCATCCCGATGGCGCTACTAAAAGTTTCGGTTACTTTCAGTAGCTCCATCAGTTGCAATTTGTTGGGGGCAAAGAGTTTCAGATCATCCATGTAAAGCAGGTGAGATATGACCTGACCATCTTTCCTCAACCGGTAGCCTAGTCGTGAATTCTCCAGCAATGTGCTTAGAGGATTCAGGGCTAAACAGAACCAAAGTGGACTCAGACTGTCGCCCTGGAATATTCCCCGTTTAATCCATACAGGTTCATCATTCCCCTGGATCTGCCGACATCCTGGATATCGAAGGACCGTTCTCCATTGCCCCATACATGACTCAAGGAAGGCGCGTAGAGTTGCATCTATCTTGTACAACTCCAGCACCCTCATGAGCCATGAATGTGGCACCGAGTCGTAGGCCTTCTTATAATCTATCCAGCATGTTGACAGATCCTTGCGGGCTCGACGGACCTGTTGGCTAATGGCCATGTCGATGAGGAGTAGCTCCTTAGTACCACGGGACCTGTTGATTTATTGGTATAAAGAAATCAGTGGCCGATATAATCTTGAAGCTTTATTAATTATTTATAAAGGAGCACAAAACAAATTTCTTTCACAGCGAACCAAAGACAACCCCAAACAAAAACCAACACCACAGTAGTGTTGTTCTACAACCTACCTAAATACTAGGGATGTACAGGAACTCAGATTCAGTCTGTGTTGCCATGAGTGATTATTCTCAACACCCTCCCTTAATCACTACATGCTAACTTACAACCAGACCTTAAACTAACCAACTGAGGTTTTGGTAAACACTTGGTGAACAAGTCTGCAGGCTGGTTCCCTGTAGCAATATACAAAATATTTATCTTATATAACTTAACTATCTCTCTTACATACTTTAGTTTTATATCTAAATGTTTCAGTCTAGCACAATTATTGTCATTCAATATAGCCTTAATCGCCGACTGATTATCCTCAAAGATAGACATATGAATTGTTTTACAATTTAAAACTTCTTTAGTTATGTTATAAAGTACAATTAAATCTTGAACAGCCCTAGCTAATGACAAAATCTCTGCCTCAGTAGAGGACAGTGCAATAGAACTTTGCTTCTTTACACACCAAATTACAGGACAATCATTAAAGAATATTATATAACCAGAAACAGACTTTCTATCCTTTGCATCAGATCCCCAATCTGCATCTACATAAACATTTAAGTTAACTTCATCAGTAATGTATCTTTGAAATATTAATTTAAGCTCTGATGTTCCCTTTAAATAGCGAAGAATTCTCTTTAGCCCAACCCAAGCAGCAACAGTTGGTCGCTCTTGAACTTGGCTAAGACAGTTTACAGAATACAAGATATCAGGTCGAGTGGTCATTGACAAATACAACAATGCACCTACTAGTTCACGGTAAGGACCATGAAACTCTTCACCATCAACAAAATCTGATACAGTAGACTTAGGAACTAAAGGAGTGTCACATGGCTTACATTCTGTCATTTTAAATCGAGCTAATACCTTGTCAATATATGCCTTCTGACTTAAACAAAGTTTATCATGAGCATATTCTAAATTTATACCAAGGAACTCATCAGCAATATCAGCTTTAGACATTTCAAATTCTTTTCTAAGTAACTGAATTACAATCTGAACTTCAGCCTCATTTGAACCTGCTAATATTAAATCGTCCACATAAAGAACTAAATATATCTCACAATTATTAGACCTCTTTACAAATACACATGACTCAAATTCAAATTGCTGAAAATTCAATTTAAATATAAAATCTGTGAATCTTTTAAACCACTGTCTAGGTGCCTGTTTAAGTCCATACAAACTTTTAAGCAATCTACATACTCGACCAGATTTATCATCATAACCTTTAGGTTGATCCATAAAAATAGTTTCATCTAAATGACCATTTAAAAAGGCAGTTTTAACATCCAATACATACATTTTAAAATTCTTCTGAAGGAAAATAGCAAACATTAATCTCAAATATGACATGCCTATAACTGGCGCATAGGTTTCAAAATAGTTTACACCTAATCTCTGCTCAAAACCACGAGCAACTAACCTAGCCTTATGAATATTATTCCTTTTTATACATAACACCCATTTACAGGTCATTGACTTTTCACCTTCAGGTAGTTCAACAAGCTCCCACACCTTATTCTTATTCAAGGACTCAATCTCTTGATCCATGGCCTGTTTCCATAAAACTTGCTCATTTGCAGGCAATTCCTGTACTTGTTCATATGAGATGGATTCAAGACTTTCTACAGTCACTTCATAGACATAATGATCCTTAAATCTAGCTGGTAGCTTAGTCTCTCTTTTAGATTGTCTAGGCCTTTTATTCTCCTCTTCATTTTCTGCACAATCCAAGAATTCATCTTGACCATCATCAGCTATCCCTTGCTCTTCAGCTGCCTCAGGAAACACATCAGACTCAGGAACAATTATATTATCAACAGAGTCACAAATACTCACCCTCTTCTCTTCATTGAATATTACATTACGTGAAACAGTTATACGATTAGTTTTCAGATCCAACAAACGATAGCCCATATCGGAGTATCCTACAAAAATCATCTTTCTAGATTTGGGATCCAGCTTCTTCCTAAGTTTATCAGGTACTCTCATATAGGCATCACATCCAAAAACCTTGATGTTATTCAAATCAGGTGCCTTTCCATACTTAAGTTCAAAAGGAGTCTTACCCACTGTATGATTCGGAATCCGGTTCTTCAGATAAGCAGCAGTCTGCACTGCATAGCCCCAATAAATCTTGGGCAGGTTTGCATCAAAAATGAGAGCTCGAGCCTTCTCCAACAAATACCTATTTGCTCTCTCCGCAACACCGTTCAAGGGAGGTGTGTATGGTGGGGCAGGATCTAGCAAAATATTCTTCAATTTACAATAGCGTGCAAGCTCACCTGATACATATTCCTTGGCATTGTCACATCTAATTTTATATACTTCTGGATTCTGCCTGAAAAACTGCTTGAATATATCAATAATGTCACTTTTATTTTTCAATAGATGTACTTCACAAAATCTTGAACAATCATCTATTATGGTAACAAAGTACCTCTCATCATCACTGGTAGATGAGTCAAGCGGACCACAAATATCAGTATGAATCATTCTCATGGGTTTATCTTCCCTCTCTCTCGGACCTTTGCCCATTGGCGCATTGGCTTGTTTAGCAGTCACACATTCTTCACAAAAATTTAAAGAGTCTGATACTGGCAATCCCAACTCTTTCATAACATTGTTGCTAGAATGTCCCATACGCCTGTGCCATAACTTTGCATCTTGCTCAACATAGTGCGTTACAGCTGATGTACTAATAGGATCAAACTGACTTATATACTGACCCTTTTCATTCAACCTGGCAATAACAAATTTTTCTTTTTTCATCTCAACTATTGCAACATTATTTGTGAAGATAACACTGTAGCCAGCTCTCTGTATGTTTTTCACGGATATCAATTGACCATTCAACTCTGGAATAAACAAAACATCTTCAAGGGTTATCTTTCGACCATTCAGCATTCCAACAATTGTTCCAATACCTTTGACTTCCAGAACTTCAATTTTAGATGCACATGTCACAGTACCACAGTTGGGCCTCATGTCCTTAAACCATTCCTGCTTGCTGCACATGTGCGTGGATGCACCAGAGTCCACCATAAAATATTCACTTGTTTGATTGACCATAAAAGTTACCGCAGCAGACTCACTGTTATTAGACTTTGACTTAGTACGACAATCCCTTTTCAAGTGACCGGGACGTCCACAGTTAAAACATGTTGATTTTCTTGGACAATACTTTGCAACATGACCCTTTTTCTTACACTTGTGACATGTAATATGTTGGTATTTTTCGGCATTAAATGCTACATTTGTTTTTGCATTTTCTGTCTTCTTTTCACTAGTGTCACTTTTTAATGCCTCTGCATTTAGTAATCTTTGTATAACAAAATCTGAAGTCAATGTCGTATCTGGCTGATTTTCTATTGTTGCCTTTATTATATCGTATTCCGGAGGTAATGACATTAAGATATAAATAACAATATCCATGTCTTTCACAGTTGTTCCCGAAGCTCGCAATTCGTTCACCAATCCCAGTATTTCATTTATATGTTCCTGCATACTGCTATCACAGCGTTTTTTTGTGTTCGTGAGTTTCTTTCTTATTAGGATCTGACTTACAGCACTTGATTTTCCATATTTTTCCTTTAAAGCCTCCCATAGTTTATATGCCGTAGTTTCATCCGACATCGCCATCAATATGGAATCATCAATCATACTAAGTAACAATGCGTACGCCTTTTTCGATTTTGAATCCACAGTTCCCTCCTTTATTAGAAACTGTTCCAGGTCTTTTGCAGCAAAAATAGCTTCTGCCCGACGTTTCCACAACAGATAATTCGTCCCTCTGAATGGTTCGACAAGATATTTTATATTTTCTTCCCGGGCCGCCATATTGCATAGCCAGCCACACGACACGAACGAAACAGCCCAAACCACCCAAGTAGAAAATCTTTGCTATTACGTCCGCTCCAACACTTCCTTCTGATTTTTCGGAACCACGCTCTGCTGTTGATTTATTGGTATAAAGAAATCAGTGGCCGATATAATCTTGAAGCTTTATTAATTATTTATAAAGGAGCACAAAACAAATTTCTTTCACAGCGAACCAAAGACAACCCCAAACAAAAACCAACACCACAGTAGTGTTGTTCTACAACCTACCTAAATACTAGGGATGTACAGGAACTCAGATTCAGTCTGTGTTGCCATGAGTGATTATTCTCAACAGGACCCATTCCTACATCCATTTTGAGAGGCAGACATAATAGAGTTATTGTCAATGTGTGTATTAATTTTCGTTCTCAAAATGGATGTAAGAAGTTTATAGACCGTCGACAAACACGTGATCGGTCTGTAGTTCTTGGGTTCCGCGGGACTACCTAACTTATGGAGCAGGTGGGTAACACCAGTTGTTAAAAACTGTGGTAAGGACCCAGACTCTAAGGATGACTGGAATTGGGATGCCAGGTAAGTGTGTGAACTACTAAACCACTTGAGCCAGAAGTTATGCATTCCGTCCGGTCCCGGTGATTTCCAATTCGGTAACGGACGAACTGCTCTGGCTATATCTAGTGGCGTTATTAAAATTGGTTCCATTGTTGGAATAGGTTCACACACTCGCTCGACATCACGCATCCAGTCAGCCTCAGAATGGCAGACGGGCACCGACCAGATGCTGCGCCAGAAGGAACTCGTGGTGGCATCATCCGGGCGGCACACATCCGTCATATTTGGCTGAGGTCGCTCCCAAGCTCTGTATACCCACCTCTCATTGCTCTGGAACATGCGATTCTGCGAGTACCGATCAACCCGCCGCTTATACCGCCGTATACGGCTCGCCCATGCATAAACTTTCTGCTTCAGGAAGTCGATGCGCTCTGTGACACGGGACATGTATTCTTGAGGACTGATTTCAGTCCCCGAGAATGCCCGCCTCACAAAGCGCATCACACGAGGTCGTGTATTGCCCTCCCTGAAGCAGTATAGTTTGCCGATGAGTACCCTGGCCCCGTCAATACGGCGCTCGATCCTGCGCTGCCAGGCTGGTACGGCTGGTTTTGGTCGAGTAGCTATGTCACAATTTTGGGAACTTGACATTAGCTAAACGACATGCCGCAACAGCCCCACAGAACAGGATCGAGTGTGTATCAACGAGGTCCTCGCTACTCTCGAATATATTCTTGAGTTGCGAGTCCAGGGCACACACCAGCGCCCTATTTTTTTTATGCATGGGTAACCGTGGTAATCGGGGTCTAAGTTCGGCAGAAATTGATCGATACTCACGAAGCGCATCCTCCAGAGCGCTCCTCAATCGGTCGTTGCACTGGCTACTTACCGTAGCAACCCTATCATCTTCCTCTATAACAGCGGGGTTGGACCGCGGTGGGGTTGCATGAATAGCTGATGCTTGTACCGCGGTTTGTGCTTGAGTGAAGATGATACGGTTGTTCAGTACCTCTGAGCGTAGCCTATCAAGCACGGCGTCGTCCAACAGGTGATTGCGTTGGATGACCCGCACCTGATCCGACAATCTTTGGGCCGAGGCGTTGACGGTTGGTTCAAGATCCTGAAACATAGACAGCATCCTAACACGGTACGCAGTGAGGTTAGTTCCCCCCTCTGTAGACCCGTAGTATGCGCGCATGACGTTCTCATTCATGGACTGAGTCCATCTCATGCGCTGCACACAACCACCGGTAGCGGGGACCCGGCTCGGGGCCTGTTGGCCCCTAAGTCCCAAGCTCCTCGGTGGCCGGCCTCTCCCCGCACGACGTACAGGTGTTGGCGACGTCGGCGGAGAGAAATATTCGTCACTCGAGCTCGACGCGACTGCCACTGCCGGTGACACTGGAGATCCGAGGTCCGGCGGCGGCGAGGCGGAGCTGAGCGACGAGTCCAGGGTTGGTGGGCGTGCGCGTCGTCGGGAGGCAGCTCTCGTGATCATTTTCTTAAAATCATCTCATTATTCTTGTTTTACGAAATGTTTGTATTGACGTCTTTGATTTGACAGACGTCATTGGTCGTGTGTAACAGTTTTTTCATATTTTCGATGTTTTGATTTTCTTTCTGGTTTTCTTTCAATTTTATTAATATTTGTGTGATTCCAAAACTGTATTAGAAGAACTATTGTAAAAGTGTTTTGTATCAAAACCAATATTTTTATGAAATACAATGATGATGATTTTTTTTTGACCGATCAGCTCACGATGTTGCCAGTATTATTATTATTATTATAGTTCTGTTTTTTTTTACGAAATGAATCACATTTATGGGTACAAATTATTTTTATACTTAGAATAGCTGTAGACTGCCTCCTTTTTCGGCGCTCATGGTGGTCCTGCTGAAGGGATCGTGACTACCACCGGACCACCTTCAAAGTCGATTTTCTCAAAAACTGCTAAGGTACCAATTTTGTTGTTCGGGTACTAATTGGTACCAATTGAGTACAAATAATTGACCAAATATGGAAGCGATTGGCGTTGGTGGTCCGGCGGTAGTCACGGACATAATTTTTAAAATTTTATAAGAGTGTGGTGCAAGCTAACGAATTTATTTTTTCGGGCAGTCATTTACAAGCAAGGGAAAGATTGTCGCAGATGTGGAACGGAGAGTACATGCGGGAAATAAAGTGAATGGACGTGCTATACATGCGGTTATGACCAAACAGTCGATGTCAAAAAAATAAAAACTTTTTTGCAAAAAATAAAACCGACTTCAAGAAAAAAACCAAAAAAGTGAAAAATAACTTTAGCTTCTGAAGTCGGTGACGTTTGTATGATTGATTTAATTTTTTTGTCACCGACTTCAGAAGCTAAAGTTATTTTTCACTTTTTTGGTTTTTTTTTTGAAGTCGGTTTTATTTTTTGCAAAAAAGTTTTTATTTTTCACTTTTTAGTGGTTCACATGTGCTTGGTACACATGGAAAGTGCATACCGTTACAATTACAACAAGCCCAAACACGACTAGGATACATTGTCTCATTATGGAGTTCCGTGACTCTTGGCTTCATCATCAGATCTGATGGTAGAATGGTTCTTATCAAACGCAAATGCTTCACTTGTTGTAGAAAATACCAAAATTGCTGTACGTTATCCTATAAAATTTGAAGAGTTCCCTCGATTTCGCCAAGATTCCATCATCAGATCCCGATTTGGCGACTATGGGACCAACTTGGAAGTATACCCTTTCAAACAAAAAAATAATTTTTCAAACCTTCACTTTGCTGTGGCGGTACCTCCACACTTCAGTCTCCCCGCGACCACGGCTGGTGCAATCCGGTCGAAACGTCGGGCTTAAATTAAAGGTAAATTCGCGATAAATACCCGTTTTTATATGTTTTATGATGTGTTCTGATCGTGAAAGTTTAAAAAAGACAATTGGATTACAGAATATCTAGGTTCCCAAATACTTATTTTGAATGGACACTGATTTAAACAAAATAAAACCGGCCAAGAGCGTGTCGGGCCACGCTCACTGTAGGGTTCCCTAGCTTCCCAGACCATTAAAAATACCAACATTTTTCGTCAGCAAAAATAACTTTGTTTTTCATAGTATTTGTATGAAAAACAAAGTTATCATTTGCGTTTTTTTTGAAAAAGTGCTATATAACTCAAAAACTATTCAACTCATCAAGTTGAAAATAATTTTCCTAGAAAGTTCATATAAAGGTCTACTTCTGTGATTTTTTTCATATTTTTTAAACTTATGGTTCAAAAGTTAGAGGGGGGGGGGACACATTGTTTTTGACTTTCGGAGCGATTATTTCCTAAAATATTAATATTATCAAAAAATGATTTTAGAAAACCCCTATTCATTTTTAAATACCTATCCAACAATATATCACACGTCAGGGTCAAAATTAAAAAAAAAATCGCTCCCCACTTTACGTCTGGGGGAGGTACCCTAATAAAAATGTTTTTTTAAATTTTTATTTTTGCACTTTGTCGGCATGATTGATATACATATTGGTACCAAATTTCAGCTTTCTGGTGCTAACGGTCACTGAGATTATCCGCGGACAGACAGACAGACAGACAGACAGACAGACAGACAGACATGGCGAAACTATAAGGGTTCCGTTTTTTGCCATTTGGCTACGGAACCCTAAAAATAAATAAAATAAATTTTCAATACATAGAAATTTTAAATTCCCCATACCTCGTCTTTAAATCATTGTCCTTTCAAAATATATATTTTGGTATTACGTTTGTATGAAAAACGCATGCTCCGCCGGCCCCTTAAACCTGAATAAAACGATTAAAAGTGGAGTGCGGGAGATGTTGTTTCGCATGATTTCGAAGTTTGAAGAAAAACAACAGGAGAAGGACGCCTTGTTCAATCAGAAACAAAGATTGTTAACGTGTTGTGTTGGATTTCATAAGTTAGTATGATGCTTCAATGACGTTGATACTTTGCTTTGTTTGTATTCATAATTATAAAATGATTATAGAATACTGTTGTTTTTTTTATTCAGACAATAATATCACATTTTAACTAGTAGTAGTGGAGGAGCTCGTGGCTAAATAATATCAGCCGCTCGGGTCGATCTTTAGGTTAAGCCATGCTTGCCTAGGTTGGTCTGTGGATGGGTGACTATACATAGGTACCGAGTTTCCTCCGTGCCTCGGAAAGCACGTTAAGCCGTTGGTCGTTACAGGTAGTCAGTGGCCCCAAAAGTCTGACACCAGTCTTACCAAGTGGTATCGTATTCCCCAGTATTAACTGGGTTGTGGAGGTCAGATAGGCAGTGGCTCCATGTAAAATACTGGTATTTAGCTGCATCCGGTTAGACTGGAAGCCGACCCCAACATAGTTGGGAAAAGGCTAAGCAGATGATGATGATCACATTTTACCTAGTCGTATTTTACCTATACCAACGAAGTTAGCTGGTTTTCGAATTGTCACGCACGAAATGTCTCTTTGGGTTAAAATTTCCATTATGGGCTATGCCCCCCTGTCCCATCCCCACCCCGCGGAGCCCCATGGTTATGGAGATATCCATGGTAAACTTAAACACTAATTTCCATCAATTTGAACTCTAATTTCCATAGGTTTATGGGGCGGGGAGAGCGAGGGTGGGAGATGCCTACCCCCTGTACCAAACCCACCCCGCGAAATCTCATGGTTACGGATATCCATGGTTAAAATTTTGAGGATAGTTTAGCGTATTTTTCGACACTACCCTACCTGCCAAGATAGCTACTTCTGGGTGGTTTAAAAAAATAACCTCGAAGAAGAGAGTCGAGGGAGAACCGGTCGGCGGAGCCCCGCTTCGCGGAGCTTCTACTTGTGAATGGTTTATAAAAATTAACTACGAAGGGTATGGCGGGGTCTATTCGGTCGCTCATTCGACCCCACCATACCCTTCTAACCTAATCTATCCGTGTCGGGGTGCCCCAAGTCAGCCTAGGCAAAACTAGTTTGTCATCAAAAACCTCACTATAATTTGGTGCTCAATTTACTAAATTTGGTGATCAATATGACAAAATTGATTGAAACACACTTCCTCCTTCAACGGAACATGAAACGTCAAATTTGACATCTATCAATATAAATTGCGTGTTACTATACAATTTATATGGATTTAAAAAATTATATCTCGTAAACCGTGAGTCTCCGCAACTTAAAAAAATGTAAAAAGCCTGTTTATGAGTACTATCTACAAAAAAAATGAACTTCCAACTGGACGGCCCATAATGGAAAGTTTATCCCCATTTTTGGACCTGTCCACTTCTTGACAGCTAGTACACTAGTACACAAGAAACAAATAACTGTAAAGTATCAAGCCAGGCTATTCCGGGTACTTCATACAAATGGGGTTACTAGGCTGAGATTTTTTAATTTGCCGCGCTTTTGCAGTCTACTTTCGTTTGCCAGACTCTAGTAGTTTATTTTTTCTTCGTGGTAGAAATTTTAATTTTGTGTAGTCGCAACTAATACTCGGTCTAAACTATGATTTTTATACTGTGTCTAAACGTAGTGATTATTTATATACTCTGTGACTCGGTCAGTGACTCACGCTTCTTTGACATGTATTTTTATTAGACATGGGTCGGATTAGGTAAAAACGATACCTAATCCACCTAATCCTAGTATTTAAAAATACCTAATCCATTTACCTAATCCGAATATTTATTCAATAAAGCCACTGGCCTGTTACGATATTAGGTATCGTATGTGGATTTGGTAAGAAATATTCGGCATGGAGTATGGACGTTCCGTTTCTGATGTAGTGTGGAATATTTTCTGATATTTCTGATCGTTTTTTTTATGGGCAAACGGTACTTTAAACTAAAAGTCAACGTAAACCTTTTGTTTTTAACGTAATAATATAGTTAGGTTAGGTTAAAGTTTGCTTTTATAAAACAATAATATTTTTTACCGAAAAATGGCTTTAAAATTAAAACTGGTGTACCTACTATGTATAGAAACTAGATCATTATTATATTCAAATGCATTTCACCCTATTATCAGATGAGTTTCTGATTTTTACACATTTATTTTCATTAAAAGACGTGAAAGTTTTATTATTTTCTTTGAGAGTATCATTCCATAAGACTTAAATCGCTAGAGCAATATCTAGTCCAGTGGTATTCTACGTAGATGGCGCTGGCGGCAGTGCTAATTAAACTTAAACCTTAACTTCCACATTTTAAGGTACGGAATATCTTCTGTGTAGACTGTGTACGAATATTTTGTGCCATACCTAATCCTCGACGCTTTGGATTAGGTACGGACTCGCATCGAAAAGTACCTAATCCACATACCTGTTCCAATATTTATGCCTCACGTCTAATTTTTATTTTATTTTCAAAAATTCAGTATTATTCACGTTATAAATAAGTGTTAAGTATTTTAATTGTGTTAACATTAGTATGTTGAAGTATAATTGTTTTCTTTTTGATTAGTTTTACATCTAAAAGTGAGTTGTGCGTGTTTATTTAGCAGGAACAAAACAAAAGGTTACGATGGCCGAAAAGGTAAGTTTTAACTGCATTTTACAGCCATTCTGGGAGCCAAAGCCGCCCACATAATAGTTTTACAGTAGTAAATTACCTTGGTCTTCATTTATAATACAGAAAATGATAATTATCTTGAAAATTGAGTAAATAACGACATTAACAGTGATCAGACACCAGATGTTTTTTTACGTATACATCGAACCTCTTTGCAGGTGTTTATGCGTTAGGCAAACAAAAAATACACATGTCTTGTCTGTGGCACGCGTAGGTCTTCATTTTGGCATGTAACGCGAAATTCCAAGTTTATATTACTCAAGTAATTACTAAAAAACACACTAAATTCTAAAAATTGCATGTGTAATAAAATTTTGGGAAATAATTGTGAAATCTTGTGTATCTGAACAAACAAGAATGCCTGTGTTACATGAGGTAAAAGTCCAGCTATATGCCATAGTTACTTGTTATAGTTATTTCTTTGCAAAAACCATTGAAGCTTGATCATAGCCCACAAAACTAGAAAAGTTACATCTGCAATTATGATTGCTGATTGAAGATTTTTTGACAATAAGCAGCATACTGCATATTGTCAAAAAATCTTAAATCAATCTCTATGACCACAGTGATTTACCTCCCAAACTTATTTACACAGAAAATCCAAGAAAACCGTCTTCCGGAAGACCAACCAGCCGAGACCATGGATAAGCCAAAAGACACAGTACCAAAACCACTACCAGACAAGACCACAACAGTACCAGTGGTACCAGACAAGACCACGACAACAGTACCACTACCAGTGGTCACACCACCAGTAGTAGCGCCTCGGCTGACAGTGCCCATGTTCACGAAGACCTCGCCCAATGACTTGTACAGGAGGCTGCTGCCTGCAATGCTGTTTGTGTTGACTTTTGTCACGGTTATGACCATGCTGCTGATTTATATGGATACTGTTGGTGAGTTGTATTTTGTTTTAGAACTACTGTTCTTCCTCATTAGTCTAATGATCTCACCACTGCTACTGAGCTTGGGCTCTTGGGTTTGAATCCCTTGTCAGACGGAAGTGTTAATTAGTTTTTCCATCAGGAGTTTTGTATGTGCCTGGTTTATGGAAATTTGCTTGGCCCTGTATTACTTGGGACTTACTTACTTTAGTTATGTTTACATAACTGCAAAATGTAGTTGTAGTTACTACACCCACATATCTCTGCCCAACTGTTTGGGGATTATAAGCTTTATGTTATGTTTTATTTAGGTAGGTAGTATTTTTGTAGTCTAGTTTTATATCATACATAAATTATGCAGCATATTAATTTCATTACACTGTATTTATTGCGTACTCAAGCTTTGAACTCATCAGCTCACTAATAAATAGTAATGAATTCAATTTTGTGGGTTACTACCTAAAATTAAATTTACAACAAAATACCTGTGAGGATACCAAGATCTGGAATGACAACCTAACCATCAGTCCAGAATTATTTGTTATCAAAGATGACAGAAGGTATTTATAACAAAAATGTTTTCACTGAATCTCAGTTATTGTGGAGAAAGAGAGAACACCTGATATAACATACAACAGTTAAGGATTGTTATTTATTTATTTTATTTATTTATTTATTTATTTATTATATTTGGGAAAACAAACAGTAGTATATTAAGTATAAACAGTGTTGTCTTAAAATTAAACTTACCAAATATACTACCCACAACATTTTCCACAGATTACAATGCTATATAACAAAAACAAACTGTTAGCAAACGTTAACTGTAATGTAGCAGGGCTAACTCAATGGCATAGAAACTAATAGTTAAAAAATATATATATAGGTATATATATATACCTATACAATATTTTGGAAAAGATATATAACAAACAAAAAAAGAAAGTAAATACAAAAACAATACTGAAAATAATGCGTGATGTATCATACGGGTCCCCAGTCTAATAACAATTATACAAACATTGTGTAAAACATATGGAGCCTATTGCCGATCCTTAAGAATCTTAATTATATCATTTCTAAATGTATGTCTGCTTAGGAATAATATGTCTATTGCACCAAAACGCGTATTGTATGTGTCGACTAAACGGTATAGCGGTGAGCGCACCCCAGCATTGGATCTACAAAAGCTGGTAGCGAACAGTCGCCTAGTGCGTACCTCCCGTCCATGTACTGTTCGAGGAACCAGGTAACACAAACATCCCACTAAGTCAGGGCAATCAAACTTGTTTCGGCATACACTGAATAACGTCATTGTCTCAAGAAGGACGCGCCTTGACTGTAATGTTAGCAGGTCGTACTCTTTAAGAAGCGATTGGTATGATGTTTTCTTCCGAAAACATCTAAATTGCATAGCACGAAGATATTTGCGTTGGACTAATTCTATGATTTCGTTATATCGCGCATAGTAAGGATTCCAGATCGGTACTGCGTATTCCAATTGCGGCCTAATTATGGACTTATACAGGTGCAAGAAGGTGGAGGGACGATGGAAATCTCTAGATGCTCTCATTACAAAGCCAAACATCTGATATGCCTTATTGACAATATTTTCTATATGAATGTCAAGATGGAGTTTCGAGTCCAGCTGCAAACCAAGATCACGAAGATTGTTAACTTTGTTAATAACACTATTCGCAAGTCGATAATTGAAATTTATGATATTTTTCTTTTTAGTGAACGTTATACTATGACACTTAGGCAAGCTAAGGTACAATTTGTTATGAGTGCAATAGTCCGAGAAACGATCAAGATCACTTTGGAAATCAACACAGTCCTGTTCATTTGAAATTAGTTTATAAACTTTTAAATCGTCTGCGTATAAGAGAAATTTTGAATTTTGAAAGCAGTATTTTATGTCATTAATGAACAGTATGAATAATAATGGTCCTAAAATCGAGCCTTGAGGTACTCCAGATGTTACTTGAATACAGCTGGACTCGAAACCATTGATCACAACCTTCTGGGTTCTGTTGGTTATATAAGAGACAAACCAACGCAGTAGATTTAAGCTTGTCTTAAGTTGATAATTTGTGGTGCCATGTGTATAACCAGGTTTATGAACCTTGACCAAACAAGAGTATGTAGGGATTTAAGTAGGTGGCGTTCTGTAGTGAAAGGGAAAAGGCGAGAGCTTTATAAGTTTTTCTGTGCGCGTCATATGCCTTTTTTGGCGAATATTCTACACTTAAGAGCAATAAAATCGCACACCCCTTGTAATTTGGTTTATTACTTATTTTTTTCTAAAATCTAAAGATATTGAGTACAAATCAATAGGCAAAATTAAAGAATACAAGCTTTAGCTTTAAAAACACAAAATTAAAATCATTGACCTTCACATAACTTACAGAAACCAGCCGTACGCCAAACTAGCCAAATTCACCTGTTAGCATTGTCACTATTTGCACCCCTTACCCGCAGGCATAAAAGGGTCGGTTTTTTTGGATTTTGTATCATTTGGATTTAGACCTCAGCACTCCTGCGTCCAACAAGTGCACCGCATAGTCGAGCACATCACATCAGTATGTGCCACATACTGATGTGCTCGACTATGCGGTCCACGGCACCGGTCATCAGTCCCCGCTGGTAGCGGGCATTGGCCCGCTACCAGCGGGGACTGATGACCGGTGCCTTATTCTTCGATATCGCGAAAGCTTTCGATAAAGTCTGGCATAACGGGCTGATATACTCGTACAAGCTATACCAGCTCGGTGTACCCGACCGTCTCGTACTGATACTACGAGACTTTTTGTCGAACCGCACATTCCAATACCGTATTGATGGTGCGTTCGCAACCCCTCATCCGATACGTGCAGGCGTCCCGCAGGGATCGGTGATATCCCCACTAGCCTTCACGCCTTACACCAGCGACATTCAAAAGAGTTAAGCAGCCCAGTTAGCCCTGTTCGCTGACGACACGGCCATCTATTACTCTGGTAGGAGTCAATCCAACATTTGTAGTATTCTCCAAACCTCCGCAAAAGCCTTAGGCGATTGATTCCGGAAATGGAGAATCGAAGTCAACCCCGATAAGAGCCAGGCGGTACTTTTTTCTAGCCCCCGCCAACCCTTCCCCCCCACCCCCAGTCCGATAACCATGTTCGGAAAGCCGATCCCTTGGGACAAGCAAGCCAAATACTTAGGAGTCATTCTCGATAGGCGCTTAAAGTACGGTGAGCACATCAAGACGGTACGTTCGCGTGCCGCCTTCGCTCTCGTTAGGCTTCACTGCTTGCTGAATGCGCGCAGCAAATTGTCACTCAAGTGCAAATTGCGTATCTACATCGCGTGCATTCGGCCCATCATGACATACGCGTGCCCCGTGTTCGCGCATACCAAACCCCACCTCATCCATAGGAATCCTATGATAGGATGCAGACCCTCCAAAACCGCCGAGCCCCATGGTAATTTAGAAATGAGCAACTTCATGTTGACCTCAAGATCCCCACCATTCAGCAGTGTATGAAACGACTCACTAAGGGTTTTTTCGATAGGGCCGAAAAACACCCCAACCCCCTGATCGTTTCATCAGCTAGTTATGTCCCCTCTAAAATATCCAAGATTCGCCGTCCTAGGTCCACCCTCCTCCAAC
Source organism: Xestia ashworthii (assembly GCA_950022955.1). Taxonomy (NCBI): domain Eukaryota; kingdom Metazoa; phylum Arthropoda; class Insecta; order Lepidoptera; family Noctuidae; genus Xestia; species Xestia ashworthii. The sequence continues at coordinate 19,826,289 of OX465570.1, forward strand.
CCGACGACCCCACCACCCTCTTGCAGGAAAGTGTAGTGAAACCAGTACTCTTCGCAAAAACAAGCACAGATACAAACCGCGAATCCGGTCTCGCCGCAGAGGCCCACAGCGACCCCCCTGTAACATCACTACTGCCCGACCCTTGCTCGACGAGCCAGCCCGCGACACTGAGCAGCCCTTGCTGCCCTCCCTTCAATGACGCACTAAGTCGAGGCCCGAACCCCACAGGGGATGGCCTTAGTGACTGTTCATTTAATTTGTAAATTTTTAGTTTATAAGCCCTGGCTGGGGGCCTTAAAATAATTTTTGGCCACCACAGGATAGTCCGGTTAAGTAGTTAAGCAACCTTAGCGAGTTGCAACTACGAGTGGTCATACCTAAAAAAAAAAAAAAAAAAGGTGGACAGTCAGAAGAAGACTTGGTGAAGCAGGGCTGACTGCACATCGCCCTGCAAATGGTGACAAATTGACCACAGCTCACCGACAAGCCCGACTACAATTTGCCAGGGAACATTTAAATTGGACGTATGACCAATGCCGGTCTGTTATGTTTTCTGATGAGTGCAGAATGACATTACATGGTCATGATGGACGCTCTAGGGTCTACAGAAGGTCATCAGAGCGATTTTCACAATGCTGCATAAGCGAACGTGTGACTTTTGGCGGTGGATCGCGTATGTTTTGGGGTGGCATAATGTTGGACACTAAAACTGACATTTTATTCAACACTGGGAAGAATACCGGCCCGAGATCGAGAGGTTTGACGGCTGCACGATACGTCGAAGAAGTGCTCGAAGGACATGTGAGGCCGCTTGCGTGGCTTATGGGAGAAGATTTTCTCCTAATGCACGACAACGGCAGACCGCATGTCGCTAGATCAGTTTGTGACTACATGGAAGACGTTGGAATTACCGCGATGGAGTGGTCAGCTCGTAGTCCTGATCTCAATCCGATTGAGATGTCTGGGATGAGCTAAAAAGAAGAGTTCGAGCAAGAAGCCCTGCTCCCACGCGCCTCCGAGAGCTTCAACTTGCCATTGAAGAGGAGTGGAATGCTGTACCACAAGATTTCATGGTAAAATTGATACGGTCTATGAAAAACCGATTAAGAGCTGTAATTAAGGCTAGGGGAGGGAATATACCTTATTAATAAAATATTTGATCAAGAATTTTGAGTTTGATTTTCATTATTTCTTAAGCGAAATTGGGTAATTTTACCCGTTTGTTGGGTTTTGTGCCGTAAAACCTCTTATGGGTAGTTTTTACACTGTATTTGATATCATTACAAAGGTAATGAGGTAGACTTTCAATTAGTGTATGTGTTTTTTTTTTAATTTATTCAGATTCATGAAAAAAAACTGCCTTAACAAAAAAAAAGTCAAGGTGCGCGATTTTATTGCTCTCAAGTGTAGTAACAAAACTTCTAAAGAAGTTTTACAGTTTTGGGCAATAAACTCATAAATTATCGTCCCATTTTTGCAACATAATATTTTGTAAGATGTCTCAAACTCAAATCTAGGTGTTGCGTTTTAGCATGTCAGGGCTGTTGTATTGACCATAAATGTTTTATATTTTATTTATTGTTAAGTAACTAAACTTTTTATCCCTGAGACTGCAATGTATATGTATGTGATGCTAACCAATAAATCTTTTACACAGCTCAAATGCTAGCTATGTATGTAATTAGTTATCCCTGCACCTCTTGGTGGAAACACAGCTACTACCCGAGTTTGATTCCACAAAAAGGGTCTAGTTGAAATTGATTGTGTCTGTGTAGCTCTAGGCGCGCAGAAGTTCCGCGCGAACATGTCCCGTGACTACGAGCTGGCCAGCATCGCGCAGGGCTCCGCGGCGCTGGTGGCCTTCGTGCAGCAGCTACACCTGGCGCCCCGACACGCCGCGCCGCCCTCCCACCCGCCGCCCGCGCCCACGCCGCAGATCGACGTCATGGATAAACTTTATGGGGAGATTGTGAGTATTACCTACCTATGTTTATTATTTATATGAGTATGTTCACCTGTCCCACCGCCGAAGAGTAAACATCGACTATTTCCTCGCTCAAGAAACATACAACAGATTGAATGCACTATTTTAGCCTCACGGTTTTTCTACGACGACCGAACAGTCACAGAGAGACTATCGCTTGAGATATACCTACGCTTACCAGCGAGAAATCACCCGTCGCTGTCTTGCGCTCTTTCTTAGTCGGCGACTAGCTGCTTTTCGCTCGCCAACAAGTTCATAGTTGCCAGCTCTACTCGCTTATCGCTAATCGTCGGCGGTGGGACACGTGCCACTGCCAGAACAGAAACACTACCTACACTTGCCGGCCCAAGTCGAAGCGATTACCAAGAAGTCGAAACCCAGTTACACGCTCACTAGCTTAATCATGCATCGGACGCCGCGGCGCCAGAAAATGATACACATCTTCTATATGTATCATTGTTTAGACTTGAGGTTCTGAGTCATGGCTTTCAGTTTAGAAACAATGGTAAAATATTATTGGTTTAATCCTAGTCACCTATATTTCGTCACGTCGACGTACGTAACCAAATAGGGACTTTCAATTACTTCGTTTAAATCCAGTCAATGACGTCTGTGATTTCAATATGGACACGAGGAAACAAACAACACCTACTAAGGCATTATTTGACGAGACCGCATCGTTAGAAACGAAAATAAGTCATTTTCTGCTAATATTACAAACTTACTTATGCATGCGGCTTTGCCCGCGTAGTTTTCTGTAAGTTAAGTAGTTTTTCTTTGAAAGAATAACAAACATCATCATCTGCCGCCTATCCTTTTCCCAACTATGTTGGGGTCGGCTTCCAGTCTAACCGGAAGCAGCTGAATACCAGTATTTTACATGATGCGACTGCTTACCTGAACTCCACAACCCAGTTTATACTGGGTAATACGATACCACTTGGTAAGACTGGTTGTCAGACCTTTTCGGCCATTGACTACCTGTAACGACTGCCAAAGATGGACAAATGACAGCCGGGACCTGCAGCTTAACTTGCTTTCCGAGGCCCGGAGGAAACTCGGTATGTAAGGGTGGTCACCCATCCACAGACCTACCAAGGCAAGTACGGCTCAACCTAAAGATCGGCCCGAGCGGCTATTATTATTTAGCCACGACCTAACAAATAATAATAAATAAATATCGCTGGACATTACACACAGCGCCATCTAGTGCCACACTAAGCAAGGCTTGTGTCGTGGTCACCAGACAGTTGAAATACTACATTTATATACTTTTTGTTTGTAAATACATACTTATTATACACGATAACAAACATACAAACTTTCGCCTATAAAATATTAGTGTGATGCTAAAGTAACATAATTCTGCCTGCCTGTTACTTTCACACTATAATCTCTGTAATAGAATAGAATAGAATACTCTTTATTATGTACACCATAAAAAATAGAAATACAAAAATTTTAAACATTTTACAAGGGGTGACACAATGGGCGGTCTTATCGCTAAAAGCGATCTTTTAAAGACAACCTTTGGATGGATTTAAAGGAGAAAGGAGAGACAATACTGCAGGTAGCCTGTGGTGTACCATTTACATATATACAATAAATAAATACATACATATACACACATAAGACATATTACACTTATGTATGTATATACAACATGTCCCAAAATTCAACGATAAGCCAGCACCGGAGGATAGACCTGCCCATGACTACTCGGGGAAAAAAAGAAAAAATATATATATCTCTTTTTTTTTGAAGTTATAAAAAAAAAGAAGAGATTCTTAAAAAAGTGAGACCTTTTATGATATTTTTCACTACCATGACCACACTTTTTTAAATATTTCTGTTATTTTTTTTTATAGGCAACCTGAATAGCACTGCTATCTACCACAATTCTTAAAAAATCCAGAATACCTCTAGTTTTTTCACGTAAATTAATGAAACTTAATTTATTCCCTAAATTTTTTGAAGATTTTTACTTTTAATCAACTTTAACTCATCGTGGTGTAAAAAAAAAGTATGAACACTACTATGGCAAGTTTTTTTATAAATTGACGCAACTAATCAAGATTCCAAAATGGTATAATACTCTAGGCAAACAAGTTTAAAAAAAAAATGTTCCTATTATTTCTAAACAGGGGCCAAATGACGGTCAGGTAATAAAAAGTATTAGTTCTTGAAAATGTTTAATATTTAAATAAATGGTCAAACAATTTCTCATGTAATTTATTAACATTATAACCGATGTTCAAATTGTTTGCCACCAGCAATAATACATGCACGACATCGCCTTAAAAATGACCGTTTTATTTGTCTTGCATATCTTCTGCGATTAATATGATCCGCAGCCTGACTGATATTTCGACGAAGCTCGTCCAATGACGCAATGGGTTTTGAGTAGACCCTGTCTTTAAGACAACCCCAATAGAAGAAGTCCAGGGGGTTCAAATCGGGTGAACGAGGTGGCCATAAGATAGGACCAAGTCGCCCGATCCAACGCCCTGGATACTCTTGATTTAAATATTCTCGCACAGGGCGGGCATAGTGTGCTGGGCAACCATCATTTTGGAGCCACATGTTTTGGAGATCATTTAAGGGCACGTCGTCTAGCAATTCTTGCAAGTCATTTTGTAAAAAGTTTAAATAACTATTGCCATCTAAGTTTCCTTGTAACTCAAAGGGCCCAATTACTTTTCCATTTAATATCGGGTCCATAAGTTAACCTTGAATTGATATTGGGATCTGTCTTGTCTCATCAAGTGCGGATTTTCATTGCTCCAACTATGTAGGTTGTGTAGATTTAAATATCCATCTTTCTTGCATGTTGTTTCATCCGACCATAGAATTTTGTCCAGGAATTGGGGATCTTCCCTGTGCCTTTGCAGCATCACACGGCAAAATGTGACTCTTAATGGATAGTCCCGCGGTAACAACGTCTGCACACGCCTGTAATGATATGGGTGAAGCTTGTGACGTTGTAAAATTCGATGTGCAGAACTTTTCGGGATTCCTGTAGCTTCTTCTATGGCGCGTACCGAAGTAGTCGAATCATTTTCTATCTCATTGAGAACTTCTTCATCACGATCCGAACTAGGTCTTCCAGCGTTTCTCCTACTGGATGGCATACGACCCTCCGAAAACGCTTGATGCACATTAATAAACACTCGATAATCAGGATATCTTTGAGCATTTGGGTACCTTTCTCGATACAGTCTGCTAGCAGCGTTAGCATTGCATCGGGTTTCTCCATAGATGAGGTGCATATTTGCGTATTCCTGTGGTGTGTATGGTTGCGGCATGTTGATCGTTAAACAGTCCAAAATGCGCCAGAACTCCAAATCACAAAACTCGCAATCGTAGTCACAAAACACACAATCGTAGTCCAAGATAATGCCAGGTCAGTTCAGTTTGCAGATCGATTCCAGTCCAAAAAGCCAAGCCAAAAGTCGTTAGTACGTACGAGAGCCACGTCAGTTGAATACGGAACGGTGCGCAGTAAACAAAGGAGCAGAGCGTACTGAACTGACTTGCTCTGAGAATAATAACAGCTTCTCTACCTGCCCTGTTGTTGTCTCTTTTTAACGTAAATATCTCTGTCTATCTATCTCTCTCTAACTTCTAAGGTATGTATGCCCCATTCAAATTCCTAGAAATTGTAACAAGAACCCACTACCTGCCCTGTTGTTGTCTCTTTTTAACGTAAATATCTCTATCTATCTATCTCTCTCTAACTTCTAAGGTATGTATGCCCCACTCAAATTCCTAGAAATTGTAACAAGAACCCATTTTGGGCACGCAGTGAAAGTGATTACTGTCAACTATAATTTAAGGAATTTGGTTCTTGTTTTGAACTAGTATGGATATTATTTTTTTGTGGTTGATTTTCCTAGGGTATTATACCATTTTGGAATCTTGATTAGTTGCGTCAATTTATAAAAAAACTTGCCATAGTAGTGTTCATACTTTTTTTTACACCACGATGAGTTAAAGTTGATTAAAAGTAAAAATTATCAAAAAATTTAGGGAATAAATTAAGTTTCATTAATTTACGTGAAAAAACTAGAGGTATTCTGGATTTTTTAAGAATTGTGGTAGATAGCAGTGCTATTCAGGTTGCCTATAAAAAAAATAAAAAAAAAAGAAAAACAAAATGAAATAAAAATAAAGTAAAAATCAAAACAAAAATGACTAATTCGAATTAAAAAACAAAACTAACAAAAAATGATAACTTAATCTGATTTCTTTTTAAAAAAAAGAGAACCGACTTCAAAAAACCAATCCACTGAAAAGAACAAAATAATTGAAAAAAATTGAATGCACCTCACTCCTATCCTAATTCAGTCCCTATTCCGTCTTTATTTCAACCCCGTAAAGCAAATTTGTCCAAAAAAGATTAATACTAATAATAAGAAAACTAAAAATTATCTGGGTTTATATGTACCTACTTAGTTTTTGAAGTCGGTGCCAAACCAACAAGACATATACATATTTTTTATTAAAACAATGAACTTACGAATAAATTAAAAACTATTGCACACGAAGCGACGGCGACGGCGCGGCGTCGGAGAAGTAAGCCCCGCCCCCTGGGCCTATATAAGCGACGCGCAACCCGAAAGACCAAACCATAGTCCGGTTAAGCAGACGACAACCTCTCTAGGTTGAACTGCGAGATGCCATTCCGAAAAAAAAAGAAAGGCCAAACACTTGAAGGCACACTTCGTTGCGAGCAGATGTTATTTCTGTGAATATTCGAATGCACTAGTATTATTATTTTCGAAACATTTTTGGTTTGGTTTGTTCATCGTATTATTTTCTCTGTTTGACAGCATTTTTTTTTTGTTTTTGTTGGTTTGGCACCGACTTCAAAAACTAAGTAGGTACATATAAACCCAGATAATTTTTAGTTTTCTTATTATTAGTATTAATCTTTTTTGGACAAATTTGCTTTACGGGGTTGAAATAAAGACGGAATAGGGACTGAATTAGGATAGGAGTGAGGTGCATTCAATTTTTTTCAATTATTTTGTTCTTTTCAGTGGATTGGTTTTTTGAAGTCGGTTCTCTTTTTTTTAAAAAGAAATCAGATTAAGTTATCATTTTTTGTTAGTTTTGTTTTTTAATTCGAATTAGTCATTTTTGTTTTGATTTTTACTTTATTTTTATTTCATTTTGTTTTTCTTTTTTTTTAATTTTTTTTTTATTTCATACTTTTTAGTGATAGGTACTCCATTTATTTTAGGTTTTGGGATAATTTCTAGTTTCTACATAGTTAGGTTCCCTCTCACAGAGAGGAGGCCTGTCCCAGCAGTGGGAACATTAATGGGCCGATGATGATGATGATGACATAGTTAGGTCCTCCATTTATTTTTAAAGGTAGGTTTTTAGTGATAAGTTTTACAGTAGTACTTGTATCAGTCTGTAATTATGACATTGACATATCAACTATTATTCAGTGTGCCTATGGGCCTAGGTAGAAAAACGAAGGATGGTTTAAGGAAATGTCGCACAAGGGAGAATGAAAACTCCCGATGAAAAAAAGCGACGAGTTGATGCTGCAAGAGATCGTCAACATATTATTCGTGCTGCAGAAATGATGAGCAAAGAAAGGGTCGCTTGTAAAAACTTCGTGAGAACGCCCATTCTATTAGAGCCTCCAAATGTGAGGAGCAAACCAGTCAGCGTTTGTTACACATGCGGGAACATATTCGTCAAGCTAGGGCAAATGAAACTGAGGAGCAAACTATACTCTGCGCTTGTTGTCCATGCGTGAACATGCTCGTCAGAGTAGAGCCAATGCAACTGATGAGCAAACTTCTCAGCGCTTATCAAAAGTTGTTCGGTCTGATGGGCATTTCCTGTTGACTTATAAAAAATCGAAGATCAGAAACATCTGATGTAAAAATTATTGCAAAGCTATCACTGATTTCACTGTATAAAATAACATAAGCTGGGAGTACCTCCACGCGGTGCGGTAACAGTTTAGGACTGATTTTCGATGACGATGGTATATCATTGCAAATTTGACTCTACTGGCCAAAACTTCCATTTATTATTTTATCGAATAAGTATGCCTTCGGGCTTATGTTATTTGAATGTTTAATTTCCTTTTCCATTTATCTTCGTGACTCGGTAGCCTACCGGGTAACGCAGGGGAGCAGTCACTAAGATTTTAATTGATCAGGTATCTTCACAACAAAACTATAACCATGCCTAGAAAGAGGTCAAATCTTTCCCAATGTTCCAAAGGAGCTAAAAGATTGGGATCATAAGATCCCAAGAATCTACCGAAGAGCGTCAGGAGAGACTTGATGCTGTTCGAGAACATCAGGCTGCAACTTGCTCCGTGGAAACCTCTTCGGATCGCGAAGCACGCCTGCGTTCTCAGCGTTTTTACGCATCTACATCCAGGTCTCTAGAGACCAGTGAAGAATAAATGCGTGACTGACTGCTGATCGTGAACGTCATGCATTGTCTCGCGAGTCGGAGACGTTCACGGATAGAGAATTGCGCTTAGAGTTCTCAGCGTATCTACGCATCTGCTTCTGGGTCTCTAGAGACAAGTGCGGAACGTGATGCGCGACTGTCCGCTGATTGTGAGCGACATGCATCGTCTCGCGAATCGGAAACGTTTACCGATACAGAATCACGCTTGAGTTCTCAGTGTATTCACACATCTATTAACAGGTCTTTTGAAACGAGTGATGAACGTGATGCGCGAATAACTGCTCGCTCGCTGCTCACTCTCCGACGCCTCCGCTGCAGGGTGCTTCAGCTCGTGCGCTGCGAGCTTACAACCTAGCTAGACATGAGTAAAATAGCATGTAAACGAGTGTTAATATTATGTTAAGCAAACCAGTGTTGATATTTTATAAATAAAGTAGTTTACATATTATTTAGGATACCAATCTTGGATTTAAAGGGAGGAAAATGTAGGGTATTTTGATATGTAATGATGTGGGTAGACTTAAATATCGCTGGACATTAACACACAGCGCCACCTAGTGCCACACTAAGCAAAGCTTGTGTTGTGGACACTAGATAGTTGATATACTACATATATACTTTTTTGTTTGTAAATACATACTTATTATACATATAAACATCCATGACTCGGAAACAAAATACTACGAATAAACAGTCAGTATCCTACCTCTGTGTTTAACTGAACGTTCCAAGAACCGAGAATTACCTATTTGCCGATATGGGTTTCCACGACCTATAAGGACAGAAACTGAATTATTAGGTCCGGATGAAACTTTGGCAAACAAATGCCGTTTTTGCAACCTCAAAAGAAATGAGAGCGATCGCATGATAAACAATTATAATCCACGTCTACTCGAACTTTGTGTGTTGTTCGTAAACCGCATCAAAATCGGTTCAGCCAAACGTGAGATAATCGTGGACAAACATACAATCGTCTTTCAAAATCTACAATCCAAGAAAGCAAAACGGGATCTATGCGGCAAAGTCACGGGATATCCATTAGTGTCATGCACTATAACCTTCCTCAGAATGTAAAGAACACTTTTCTGAAAACTGCATCAAAATCGGTTCAGCCAAACGCGAGATAATCGCGGACAAACATACAATCGTCTTTCAAAATCAACAATCCAAGAAAGCACAAAACGGGATCTATGCGGCAACGTCACGGGATACCCATAAGTGTCATACACTAAAACCTTTCCCAGAATGTAACAAACACTTTTCTGAAAACTGCATCAAAATCGGTTCAGCCAAACGCGAGATAATCGCGGACAAACATACAATTTCTTACAAAATCTACAATCAAAGAAAGAAAAACAGGATCTATGCGGCAACGTCACGGGATATCCATAAGTGTCATACACGAAAACCTTCCCCAGAATGTAACAAACACTTTTCTGAAAACCGCATCAAAATCAGTTCAGCCAAACGCGAGATAATCGCGGACAAACATACATACATACATACATACATACATACGGGTCGAACTGAGAACCTCCTTTTTTTTGAAGTCGGTTAAAAAAATAACAGAAATATTTAAAAAAGTGTGGTCATGGTAGTGAAAAATATCATAAAAGGTCTCACTTTTTTAAGAATTTCTTCTTTTTTTTTATAACTTCAAAAAAAAAGAGATATATATTTTTTTTCTTTTTTTCCCCGAGTAGTCATGGGCAGGTCTATCCTCCGGTGCTGGCTTATCGTTGAATTTTGGGACATGTTGTATATATAAAACATATATACATAAGTGCATATACATCATATATATATAATAATATATATAATATACATACTTTTTTAATTATCTTTTAATTTTCATGAAACAAGTGCGAACGAACTGAAATTGACATACCAAATAAAAAAAAAATATCTGAACATTGTTATAAAACTTGTCATATAATATATGGTAACTCAGTGACTCAGTATAAGGTGACTCAGTCGTCTTACCAAGGGGCCGCGGCCGTATACGTCGCGTAGATTGGCTCGCTCCATGTTAAATACTAGTATTCAGCTGCATCCGGTTAGACTGGAAGGAGACTCCAACAAGTTAAGCAGAAGATTATGACGTAGACGCGTCACGCGGGCAAGTACTAGTGTTTGATATTATGAAGATTTTAAAGAAAACATAGTTAATGAAAACCTTTGTTAAACATGTTTTAAGTTTAATATTGATTTGCCATTCTCACGCCACTGTTACCGCATTCCTTGACCTTTTGTTCTAGCGTTTTGTTTCTATGCGCTGCTCATTATAAGGCCGAATAGAGCGTCATTTCGCTTCTTTATAATTCGAGTAGATGAAGACTAGTAGGTTCTTCATTAGATCCAGTCCAGACTGGCATTTGTGAGCATCTATACAATCTACCATTTGTAAATGCCACTGCGTGACTGCCTCGTTATAGACTAGTGGTCGGTCCTGGATTCGAGTCCCAGGTCGGGCGTGGTATTGGGTTTTTCCATCAGGGATTTCTCAGAAGCAGATTCGGAGTCTGAATTTGTGCCCAGTTGATGGTAATAGGCTCGCCCCATATTATATGTATGGGACTTTAACATAACTGGCCAAATGTGAGTGTACTAATAGGTACACCTCTGCTTACCCCTCCGAGTATTACAGGCGTGATGTTATTTTATGTTTATTTCATATTGTAACTTCTTGTTGCCCGAATGATTGCGCCGCCGAAAGGTAACAGGCTGCAGACAAAGTTACTTTCGAATTGCAAAAGAGCTCATTTTCCACATAGTAAGTACTTTCTTTTGCAGGGTTGAATTCTTATCAGAAGCACTTCCGCCTAGAGCTGTGCAGTTTAATCTGTTTTTCGCAAAAAGATTAAAATGTGATTTCTAACTAAACCGGATGTATTCCAAAAACAGAAAATTACTGTTGTTGTTTTAGAAAGAGTAACGTTTCAAACGAAACTGACCTCACTAATAAAACAACAGCCTCTATTATAAATAATGAATGCTTCTTAGATGATTGACTTAACTGGTCTAATGGTTAAAAAAATAAAAGATCATCGTTAGATAACCGGCATGTCCTATAGAACCATAAATTCGAAGAGGTTGGATATCTACCAACACGTACTGACCCAGCGTGGTAGATTACAGGTTACGCTCTCGAACAGAGAGGCCTGTTTTCCAGCATTCATGACATTATTGGCTGCTTACTTAGATAAACATGTCTATCGTGGTATATGAACCATCGATAAGCAAGATGTAAAGATTTAATTTAGTTTGTCCCTTTGCAGTACAACGGCACATTCGTGGAGTTCGTCCCGCGCGGGTCTCGGTCCGCGACGTCGGCGTACCTGGAGGCAGCGCGCGGCTGGGACGGCGTGGTGGTGCGTGCGGCGGCGCGGGACTACCTCGCCATCCGCGGCGCCGCCAGGGCGCTGCACGCCTGTCTCAGTCCCACTGCGCACCCTAGAGAGGTCACTATCATCATATCATTGCTAAGCCAGCTCAGACACTTATCTGCATGCTCCTCGATATCACTTTGACCAGGATTATGAATTGGATGTAGGAAACATCGACTTCATCTAGTTTTTTTTTCTCTTTTAATTGTGCTTGTAAAACCAATTTACAGAATTAAAATCACTAATCATCTTCTTTCCCTTGTCCCAAATTATAGGTATTTAAGATCGGCGCATACGTTACACGCTATCATTTTCTCCCTTTTCTTTTATATCCGTCCATGTTTTCTCTATTTTCACCAACATATTTGTAAATATAATGTAGAGGATGGAAAATTTCGGTTCAAGGAAAATTGAGTTCAAGAGCAGGCTACAATAGCCTGTATCCTGTGAGTAACGTGGAACGCGGATCCACGACAAAATGACATCACGCTAATTGTATGTTTTTGTCAGATTCACCTGGATAATGACAATAAACTGGCTCCCTACTGCATGGAACTGCAGCCATCAACACGCGGGTTACCAGTTTCGTAATATTTTATATGAAGGGAGAGGAAGTGGAAATTATGCTTTTTCTTACTACTCTTCTGTTCTAAACGGATTAATTTCAATTTCGGGATTCAATACTGTTCGAGTCGCACGGGACCGGTCAATGTGGCGGCACTTGGGAGAGCCCTATGTCCAGCAGTGGACGTCACACGGCTGAAAAGATGATGATGAGGATGATACTGTTAAATCTTTTGTTCGTTAATATTATAATAGAGTTGCAGTAACATCCCCAGGTGACGTACCAGGAGACAGAGAGCCAGGAGAGCGTGTTCAGTTCTCGCGTGCTGTGCCTGCCGCTGCTGACGGTACTGCTGGCGGGCGAGGCGGCGCGCGCGCACTACGTACTGCTCGCCGGGAACAACGCGCTGCCCGCGCTCACACATCTACCCTTCGAAGATGAGAGGCTACATCTACAGGTCACTTACTACTCTACATACTGTCCCACATACCTCTCTGTCTTGTACGATCTCGAAAAACACACACACACACTCACAAAACACTTACAAACACCTCCACCCCATCTCCTACACACATAACACACATCACAGCTCGTTAATTGTCTCTTAAAAAACCTATTTTATTCTTACATTTTTATGTATATATGTATATTTTTTTTATATTTTTATTTTTGTATAAATTAACTAAATGTCGTGATCAGTTTCAATAACTTAAATACAATTAAATAACCTGGGGAGGGGCAGAGCATCCTAAAACAAGCATACTCCTTGCTTAAAAGGTTTCTCTCCATTGTAAATATAATAAGTTATCTAAGTTAAAGCAATAAACTTTTTTATTTTTATTATTTTATCTCCGGCCATGTTGGCCCTGCAAACGTGATCAGAAGGCTAATTCACGTAATTTTATGACAGATCGATGAAGTTGTAGTGCAGCTGCAGTTAAGTTTAAGTTCGAGTGACAAACGGTATTCTTGTAATCTTTGAATTGCGCGTAAGCTGCGCGTGAACTGCACGTCAATTGTACGACGGTCAAACGCTGTCAAACTTCCCCATAGTGTGGCCATATGAGAAAAAAAATATTACTCACTAAATAATCGAATAGAATCGATTACATTTAAACGAATATGTCGTTATTTTAATATCAAAATAATACCCCAGTACAGATTGTAGTGCTTTTTCTTACTTTATAAACAAACAATTATGTTTTGATTCACTATTTAACCAATATTTTGCTAAAATTTGGCTGAATATTGGTCTGTCATTGTCCCATATAACCTGTTTCGGAGACCTGGGATTCAGTCACCCTGGGACAATCTCCCACTTGGGTAGACAGGCGCTCCTTGCCATACATGCTGGTGGCATACGCCTCCTGGCACCCCCTAGATATGAGTGTGAAAATTTTTGTTTCTATTTTTAGATATATCTTTCAAACTACTGGACCGATTTACATGATTCTTTTACAGAAAATGGTTTTAAGTTAAGACCAACCTTTTGACATTAATTTTCATAAGATATACTTACAAACAAAAAATCATGTTTGCAAGTTACGTTATAGTATCATTTTCAATTTGACTTTTGGTTTTACCTTTTAAATCGTTAATAATTCAGTCTTATTGGACTCTAATATAAGTTAATACAAGTTTAACATAAAACTAGCAAGATTCGAATAAGAATTTACTTAGGCAAGTTAATAACATGCTTGCTGGCGGTGCCGCGCGCGCGGACCAATCTGTTAGGGGAGGCGCCACTGACGCGTACGCTCCGCACTCTCAACCTCATTGACGTTGATTTATTTAATAATTGTTCTCTGAGTGAGTTCACAAAAAATGCTTTGTTTGTGATTAGTTGTGTTAGTTATCTTTGCCTGTACACTCAAACCATCTTTCCTTCTCTCCTTCGGATTTGGAATATATATTGATAATTTGGCCATCAACTGCCGAGCCAAGTTTTTGCTCAGACGATAGGTTTTCTGTAATTCCCGACTGAAATACGGAATGGATCCACAGAAAACCTTTGTCTTCTTATTGCTTGACTACGTTCTTCATCAATTTCGGCAGCGAGGAAAAAAAATCTCAAACCAAGTTGGAAACTCATAATATTCACTAAAAAGGTACAAAAATCATTTAGAATTCCATTGAAAAAGACTTGTAGTTAACTTGTCTACATACGACAAACCATTTTAAACACTTTCATTTACAAAAAATACAATTTGATGCTAACAAAAGTAAATAACGAGGAACTTATGTTGTGCGTAAACGAAACTGCACGTTGATCGAATTCAAACTTCTAAGCTGTCATTTTGACACGTCAAATGAATAGCAGAATACCGATCATGTTTCGTTCCAAAGCACGCACAAAGGACGCGCAACAGTAGAATACCGATATTGCGCTCGCGTGACGCGAACTTGACGCGAGCGTGTTTGACAGCTGTAGAGAATACGAAAAGCGTTGTTTTGATCGAAACTTAATTGCAACTGCACTGCAACCGCACTTCTTTTGTTACGTGAATTAGCCTACAGATCGTCGCGCCACCTTCGTCGAGGTGACTCATAATAAACTTATCATATTCGCGGGCCCAATTCGGGTTAGTAGAAGTCACGTCTTAGGTTCTAATACCGATTGCCGGTTTCCTCGCAATGTTTTCTAGAAGATACAAAACTAACTTTGAAGGAATGAAAGGCCTCTCCTTATCTCGTCTCCTGCCTAATGTATTCTAAAGCCAACTTGTTTAGATATGAATACAGTTCGTCTCAATATCTCCTTTAAGGTCCAAGTTGCCTTATGCTGGGAGGTTATAAGTTAAATAAGAAAAAATCTTTTGCTGTGTTCAACGTCTATTGCTCGTTCAAAAATTAATTCAATTTATTTTAAGAGGGCAATCACAATAACCAATAACTGTGATATTTATTTAGAACACCCCTGAGAGAAATAGTCAAACCTTGGGCATATTTTTTTTAATTTTCTGGCTATCTCTCAACCATATGTAAACCTGAGAGTTTTGATTTGTGATTATGGTGTGATTGACAATTTTTCTTGTATTTGAGTGTTTAACTCTTCAAAATTGTGATAGCCCTCTTAACAAGCTGTTCTACCAATTTCCCCAGATGATCGAAGTACAATTCAGCAACGACACGACTCGCAACAAGACGACCCAGTATCTCCTCACAAAGAACTACACGGTGGCCGCGTCGTTCGACACGAGCGTCATGTACGCGCTCAGAGATCGAGACTGAGAGGTGACCTACTATCACGGTAGGTGGCGCTACGCGTTTATTTACGTTTTTGTCATTCATTTATGGGCGTTTTTAAACAGTCTTTTTACAGTTATTTTACCATTGAATTTTACATCTGTCCAAATCACTGATCTTTATTCTTGTTAAAATAAGGTTGTGATTTGGTTATTGCTGTCAGAGGTTAAAATAACTGTGAAGGACTGGGATGTTTTGTATTCGGTAAATATATATGAATAAAATTGTGGAAATATTATCAAAAGAATTAAGTGATGTCAAAATGAGTTGTGACCTTGGTATTCGTATTCATGTTATGTTTCGTTATAATTGTTACGCATATTCAAAATTATGTTTGATTCCGTGAGTATAAATACAAAATCATTATAAAATTAGCGTGATTTGTGTATTTGATCAGTAAAATATGTTTTCGTTTGTTGGTCTTACAGATTTGCTTATAATCGAATAGAAATAAAATTGAAATTAAATGATTAAGTAAATGTTGCAACAATCATATTTCACTAGCGCCATCTACCTTTAAACACGTATTACTAGCACAAAATAACAAAAAGTTGATCCTAAATAATAATGATTTACTATTAATTTTAACGATTCTCAGTGAACTACGAAACTTTCAATTTTAATTTAATATGTGATTTAATTTAGTTTTAATTTTAAGTGATTTTAATCCAATTAAATTATTAATTAAATGGACCTGTATTGATCGTGTATGAAAAATCCGAAATTAAGGGGTTGTATACCTCTGCGCCATACTGTTGCGTTTAGCGTAATGTAATTGGTCGAATTTTAAATAATTCTTTAAAAACTGATATTGAATAGCTTGTGATCTGCAGTGCAAGTACGTAGGACTCGATTGGACTCGATTAGATAAATTTGACAGTTATTCTTGATAAAGTTGAGTTTTTGACTCCATAAATACTCATTTTGTCGAGAATATCTGTCAAATTTATCTAATCGAGTCCAATCGAATCCTACGTACTTGCACTGCTGTTTCCATAAAAATAAACATAGGGTTTCGTATCCACAGTATAATATAGATTTTGATAGCAAAATCTTGCATTTCCCAGATCCCATGACAATACGACTCATGCCTACTAATTATTATAAAATAATAAAAATACTTTACTAACGAAAACCCTAAATGAATCGTCGACCATAGTTTTAAATAGAATTACAGTGAAAGTGCCTTAAACACTTGGTTTACAAAGCTGTCATTGCTCATCGCAACTATTTGAATCTGCACTGTTTTAACTACACATAGGATAATGCTAGATGCTAATTTATCTAGAAACGAAGGAAAAGAAAGTTGTATTTTTGATACAAGTTGAAAATTAACTTTAGTATAAGTTTAGTTAGATTTTTCACACAATATACAGTATTTTTTAATCTGTTTAAATAGGTTTTCGAATAATAATAAAATAAAAAATGATGATTAGCGGTCTCATGAGTATTTTTTTTGACATGACATGTCTATTTATTTTATTTTTGTATTATTTTTATAAACATTTCAACTTGTGTCAAGGTTGCTGTAGAATGTAAAGATTGCGTGTTGTCTGACTGACAATAATAAAGACTTGTAATAACGCTAAAATTATTGATGTAAGCAGCTATTAATGTTAATTCGTAATAATCAGTAATTTTAGTATTATTACTAATCGCTTTGTTGCGAAAATTTATCAGTTTCTACAGAATTTTGACAACTTTTCGATAGTGGTAATAATCCGAACTGAAAATAGAATGGCGTTTTAAAGTGTGGTTTTAACTACAATAATATTAAAACAAAATATCGAATACCGTCAACAAATATCAGTGCGATAATTTATCGGTATCGGTACTAGATGGAACTTATTAAATGTCCATTATTACCAGTGATAATTAATGAAATTACGATGAATTTGTTAAAATTTTGTAGAAAGTGATAAAATAATATCAGTAAAGGGAAGGTTTGTGCTGAAAGGTTGTTATTGAAGGTAGCTTAGTACGTACGTACGTATACCGCGCACCACACCGCGAATTAGATAGAATAAACAATTATATTATGTATCTTTCACTTATTTATTGAAAAGGATAAATAAAAAAGTAAAATAAAATGTTGCAGTGGAAACTATTATCGGCACGATATTGACTTATTCATGCTCAGATAGTAATTAAATTATCACTCCGATTAAATATATCTCAAGTGAAGGGCTCACTCGTGTTTAACACAAAGCAAATAATGTCGGTGAAGATTGTAGCAAAGAGAAAAGTAAACTAGTATTACTATAAATAAGTGCAAGACAGTAACATTTTTTACTCACAAATTCCGAGCGCTTTATATATTGTATTTGTTCACTGCCATTTTATGTCCTCTAATATTTTTTATTTTGTCGTACAATTCCATCCAGCTTAGTTTTATTTTAATTATTATAGAAGTGTAATTGAATAATTTTGATCTGATTTTGTATTTTAAATTAAACTGCACCACGAGGTATTAGTTGAAGTGTATTTAATATTAATTTTAATGTTTTAATAATAATAATTATGCTGATTTTAAGGACGTCCTCTCAATTAACAGTATTACAAATAAAAAAATGTTTTTAAAGTTGTGGTGCAGTTTTCCAATTTTATATTGTTTATTATAATATTGATTGTATTGCGTTGAATAATTATGAATATACTTTTAATTAACGGTAATGATGAATGTGTCATTCCATTTGATTCTATTTTAATTCCATTTTGTTTAATTTTAATTATTAATAAGACTGAATAATATCGAATATTTTTTTTAAATCTCAATGAACGTAAAGTATTTATTTTCCGATGTTCAGTAGTGATGTCGCTTCAATGAATTTCAACTGAAATTAAGTAAACATTTCATTAATTGTATTAATTTTAGCGTTACGTAAATAGTTTTAAGTATATTTTTGTTTAGGCTTAGTTTAAACGCGCTCAATTTTTCACGAATAAAATTTAATGGCTTTAATTACGTTTTTGTTTTATTCATCAATACCCAATAGATATAAATTGGGTGTAAGGGGGGCCCACCTACCATCTCGGTGCTCCAAGTCAACCTCACCTGCCCGTGGTATCCTTCTGAACAACAAACGAGACTGCTCTGACGACTGACAAATGGCGGTATAACCATTTCCAAAGAAATTTTCGCAGCCTTCGAAATAGTGCGGACTATTGACGGGCAGCAGCGTCACTTGTGCTAGAAGCCAACCAGCATACATGCCCAGCTTAGCGATTACCTATAACTCAACTGACCTTGGTGATGTAAATTAACACTTGAATTGGGCCACCTTGTGTATTTTCGAGAGGAAGAATATAGCTCCCTCTGTGACAACATTGTAGGAATTTCCAGTGTCTCGAACAGGGTAGCGAACCTATTCATATTCATTTTATTTTGCGTACCATAAGTTTAAAAAAAGATGTTACAATGGGCTTACAGCTAAGATTCGAACAATTATGGACTCTGTTAGGGCACAGCAATAAACAAGATTAACATAAAATTTTCCTCCGGGACCTTTTTACTAAACGTTCTAAACGCTGTTTTGCGGATGTTGGTTCTAGTTTTATTTTTGTAAAAGAAAAGATTGAAGGCACTGCAGTTTTCTTTAAGAATTTAGCATAAACAACAAATAACACATAATTATCTAAAAAAAGATTTACTATTATCCACGAGTTATTATGATTCAAACACACTTCTTATCAGTATATTTACTTTGGCCAAAATAATCAATTAGCTGTTTAGTGAGCAGGGCGCTCGGTTGCTTTAAAGTTTTTGATTCTCAACGCTTTTTCTCAGGCTTTTCGGCGTTTTGGATCTTTTGTAAATAAATGTTTCCCTTCACTTTTGCAGTCTGGAGCACAACATTGCGTCATATGTACAGTATTGATTTTTATTTTTTTTATTTTATGTGTTTATTTAGAAATCGTAAATTAGTATGGATTTTGACAGGTGACAGGACAAAATTAGGCATGTACGTCAGATTCGCGGGTTTTTTTCAGATCAGCCTAAATTTATTGCAGTTATTTGGTACCTTCTGTGTACCTTTACGTACCTCTCCTGAAAATCTGTGTACCTGCACCCGTACAATGATATTTTAAAAAAACTCAAAAACTCAAACTCAAATCATTTATTTCAATTAGACCATTACGGCACTTTTGAATGTCAAAAATACAAAACTAAATCAAAGCTACAGTCACAGTCACAAGGCATAATAACTTGAGAAAGTACTGTAGTTGCCCATTCCCTAGCGTAGATCTCTATGGAGAAGAACGGGCAAGAAACTCCATGGACACTCTTTTAAATCAAAATATTGTTACAAAATCTTGGTTACATCATTCATGTTGTGATTATAGGTACATAATGTGAGAACGATGTAGACAGACGTGCACATTAAGAGCGTCCAGAGAAAAGATGAAATCAACAAATTAAAAAATAAATAAATTAAAATTAACCGTGGCAGCTGAGAGTTGACCCGTCTCAATTGACAGCGCCCGTTCACGAACATGACGCATGTATCAGCACCATTCAGCTCAACCATATTGAAGGGAACTAAATGACCCGACACACCCGCCACCATCACCGAGACATTTGAGTGAGCATGACATTCTCTCAGCCGCCAAGGCTTATTCAAGTCAGAAAAAATAAAATAACTAGATGTAAATGGTGGCTTTACAGTACATAGTACTCACACATGCGCTATGAAGTTATATAATATTAATATATGGAATCTATACAATGCAAGGATCTTTTTTACAATCTTCTGCAGCTTCCACAATAACTTGACTGGGAATCAATTAGTTTGCTCCTATGGTTGTGGAGCAGGACCGGCATTGAGCCAAGCATTTTTATCATCAATGTAATCCACCAACTTATAATACGCTTGACTACATAGTGTGCGTTTTACACAAGATTTAAATTTTGTCTCATTCAGTTGTAGAATGTGGAGAGGTATTTTATTGTAACATTTTAAGCAGTACCCCATGAAAGAGGAATCTACTTTAGCAAGCCTGAAACCTGGCTGAACTAGTTGGTCCCTATTTCTAGTATTATAGTGGTGTCTGTCACCTCTTTTACTGAATAAATGCAGATTTTTCCTAACGTACATGATGTTTTCATAGATGTATTGACAAGGTACTGTCATGATATTAATTTCCTTAAACAGCTCTCTTAGAGTCGCGTCTACGTAAATCATATATGGCTCTGATGGCTCTTTTCTGCAGAATAAATATAGACTCGATGTCTGCAGCCCGTCCCCATAGTAAAATACCGTATGACATAATACTATGAAAATAACTAAAATAAACTATCCTCGCGGTATCAACATCGGTAAATTGACGGATTTTTCTAACAGCATATGCTGCTGAGCTTAGGCGTCCTGCAAGAGATGTTAAATGAGGGCCCCATTGTAGCCTTGAATCGAGCGCGATTCCCAAGAAAATCGTTTTATCGACAAATTCTAGTTTCTCTTGATTTAATACTATGTCACAATCACTACTTTTGACATTTGGTAGAGCAAATCTGATGCACTTAGTTTTTTTCCCATTTAGAACTAAATTATTTACAGTAAACCAATTATGAACCTGCAGTAGGGCGTTATTTACGTCGTCAAGATTAGTGGCACGTCTGTTTATCCTAAATATTAAAGAAGTATCGTCTGCAAACAACACAACAAAAATTAGGTACACCCGCGAACCTGATGTTAGAACCGCGGGTGTACCGCTAACCAGCATATTATGTAGTTAAGGGCAGTGGCGGACTAAGCCCGTCAGCAAAGCTGAATGAGGCCCCTCAGCTTTAAGTTTCGAAAAACTCCTCTCGCATGATGCAACCGAGATGCAAATGGTCAAGAAGTATTGAAGTAAAGTATATAGGGTAACGATTCACTGAAGTCCCATTTTATTATAAATTGAAGGATTTCTTGGTCGGTTGGTGGTTGATCGGTGGCTTTTACATGCCTGAGGTACCTTTTTATTTCTTGGGAAACTTGCTCGTTGTCAATTTCACCATACATTTGTATCAGATTGACAACTGCTACCGCCAAGAGCGTCACCTGAAGCTTCTAGCATAAACTTTGTTTCAATAATTTGTATAATATTATTGATTTGTTTCATGGTCCGTATCGTGTTGACAATTCTTATACAGGGTGGATTTGTTTAATGCCACCTGGAGGGAAAGTACTCGAAATACTGGAGATTATTTTTTTAAAAGAAACAAATCTGCATTCACAGATTTTCAAATATTCGCTTGTCACACTCGGGAATTTGATTGACCCTATCGATTGATGTCAAAAAGGTACAGAACGTTATTTTGTCGAACTTTAGTCGATCCATCCCGGGTTCGATGCCCGAGTGTGGCAAATACCAAGAGAAGAGAGAGTGAGAGTGAGTGGGGGGAGTGTGGTAATAATTTTCGAAAAACTGTGAATGCATGTGAATGTTTCTTTTTAAAAATAAACGAATGTCTCCTTTGAGTAAAATTTGTTATCTCCAGTATTTAGAGTACTTGCCCCCCAGGTGGGACTGTAAATGATAATCCAGCATCATGAACTAATTCACTCGACATCGTTCTTTTTACCTTCCTTCTTCCTCGTTGCTCCATGTCATTGCATTTTTATGCAAAAAGTTACAGCATTGTCTACAATCGTTAATGGTTCGTTCGGTCACTAAATACCCATTCAAGGCGTTTAGTTTGCCGCGGCAAATCACCGCTCAGTGGACAGACCTCCGGCGCGATCTCATGGCGACATGGAGAGAGCGACTGTCGCAACCCCGTGCAGGGCACGCCACGATAGTGGCGGTAAGTCCCCTCTTTGAGGAGTGGCTTGAGAGGCGCCACGGCGTCCTCACCTTCCGCCTGACGCAGGTCCTCACCGGACACGGATATTTCGGGAGGTTCCTGCATCGAATCGGGCGGGAGGAAACGCCCGGGTGTTTCCAGAGTGAGATCTCGCGGAGGACACGGTCTCGGTCTGCCCCGCGTGGTGTCCTCGTAGCGGCGATCGGCGGCGGCGACCTCTCGCGTCCGGCCCTGTGTGTGTGGTTCAATCCATGGTCCGGAGCGAGACGGAATGGGAAGCAGTCACCTCTTTCTGCGAAGCAGTCATGCTATCAAAGGAGGTGGGGGAACGCGAGAGGGAGAGAGCCTCTCTTCCCGGCCGCCGCGGGAGACGCACCGGGCGTCGGGGGCCACGTGGTGGCTACCGGCCACCGTAGATGCGGGCCTGTGGACGGTTAGCTATGGGCTAGCTAGCCGTCCGTCCGTCTGATGTCGCGTTCGTGTTCCACGCGCGCCTCAAAGAGATGTCAGCATGAACATGGATGGGTTTTAGTCAGTAAAAGTCTGACACTCCCACCCGCTCCGCCCAGAGTGGGAGAAGTTGTTTGATGATTTCCCATCGTAAAAAAAGGTAGGTAAACATTAATATATCACAGCTACCCTCTAAAAAAAATATAGTTACTTCAAAGAAACAAAATTGTTTTTTCACTTTTTACAGCAAACTGTACAGTATTTTGTTTATTAAATACGTGTTTCTGCAGGTACACAAGAGATACCAAATCTACTTATACAGTGCCCTTAACTACATAATATACTGGTTAGCGGTACACCCGCGGTTCTAACATCAGGTTCGCGGGTGTACCTAATTTTTAAAATATCATTGTACGGGTTTAGGTACACAGATTTTCAGGAGAGCTACGTAAAGGTACACAGAAGGTACCAAATAACTACAATATATTTAGGCTGATCTGTAAAATACACCCGCGAATCTGACGTACAGAATTAGGCAGACAGAGTTGATTATGCGACATCTGGTGGGATAAAAAGGCAGTTAGTGAAAAACTTCGTAAGCGACATCACCATACTAACTGAATCACTGCACGACACATCAGATCTGTTGAGATTTCTACACAAGGCTTTAGTGTGTGTGTGTGTGGAATAAAAAACAAAGAAATTAATAATAAGTTTTATTCAATACATTTCATCAACATAGACAATTCTTCCTTGATTGTATATAACATGTCCAAACATCCGAAATCAACAATCGGTTATATACGATACAGTTGAACAAAATATTACAAATTACATAATAATTAATAATATGGGCTATTTTATTACAATTGTTGATGATGCCCTCTGGTGACACCCAGGTGGGGTTATTACTAAAATAAAATATGTAATTAATCATAATAATTGTGCGAATAATCGTAGTAATGACACTCAACACATAATTTTACATTACAAGATTAACATTCTAAATTAATATATATTTTTTTTTTAAACTAATAAAATTCGTTTCTATCGATTAACTACGAACAAATGATTTAAACCATAATTATTGCTTCATAAATCTCCATTATGATGGAACCAATGGAAGAACTACGAACATTAGGGAATAGTTATATTTACATACATCCTACGTCACACTGAACTCATCAGAAATTAGTTGCCAAACAAATACTGATCATTCAATTGAGTTTCAAATACACACTACAACGGTGACCCACCCCTATTGAAACTGAACGCGTTCAACACATTTAAACTGCGTTCAAGAGCTGTCAGTGTCATAATTGCTCTGACAGCATTGGCCAAAATCGCCCAAATCGTCGTTGTTAGCTAAAACGTAAACTCGTTTGATATTTGCTACAAGTATTTTAACAAGTTAAAATAATTTTACTAAGAGATCAATCAAGAAAATATTTTCATTAAGATGTTTTTCTTTCTCTTTAATTTGTGACGATACAATCTGTACGTAGGATGCAACTATAATACAATGACCGTAAAGAAACACCAAACAATTTGATTTCAAAAAACTCTATGCACCAAAATTACAAAAGCACTCTTAAGGCGCTACCCCAGGCAAAATTAGCAACTCTATTTGTGGTGATTCAAACTTCGTTTGAAATACTATTAGAATAAAGTTCTAATCAGCTTGCACTACAAAGTGGTTTTTACGTCAGTCACTGCGGGTCGAATAGTGCGAAATTAGTGATTTTTATTCTTTATAAAATCAAATTTCCGTCTTTTGAAAAAAAAAAAACTAGCATTATGTTCATTATTAAATTGTCTATCCATTAGTATAAGAAGCAAATCAAAATAATGTTAACTTTACGAGAAGAAGCATGTTATAAATATTTTTTTCTCATTTTTGTGGTTTCATTGTGAGGGGATTTATTACACATTATGAGACTTAAAATAAAAAATAAAACTACCACTTTGCAGTCTAAGAATATGTAGAAATTTATTGTATTTTTATTACTTGGTATTTCTTTTGGATAAAGAGGAGTTGGCTCCAAAAAACTGCACAAAAAACGGCTTTTGCCTGGGGTAGCGCCTTAATTCATTACAGCATTGGTTTGATTTAATCTCATTATTTTACATTATACTGATGTTTTTCAGTATGATGTATTTGACTACATCGATGTTGACCTTCCTTGATCATATTTGAAGAGCTGACATTATAATATAATAAAATATAATATCGCTGGACATGAACACACAGCGCCATCTAGCGCCACACTAAGCAAGGCTTGTGTCGTGTACACTAGATAGTTGATATACTACATATATACTTTTTCTTTGTAAATACATACTTATTATACATATAAACATCCAGGACTCGGATACAAATGTCCATGCTCATCACACAAACATTTGCTCCTACCGGGATTCGAACCCAGGACCCTAAGAACGTAAGGCAGCCTCACTACCACTACGCCATTCGGGTCGTCCGAACATACACACTACAATGGTGAAACAACATTGAAACAACCATGCTTGAATATTAATTATTCTTCTTATCTTGTGGTTAAGAGATGGGGTAATATGACCTGTATAGCTCCGAGTCTTTCATAATCTGAAGTATGATTATAATAACACTGCTATAGGTAAGGTGGGGTATGGCCCAAGGAATGTTGAAAAGTAAAGCTAAATCCTTCATCCAAGATTGTAAAATCTTGAGACTAAATCAAACTGAATGTGATATTAAATTATAATGCGCCCGCCACTACGGTCCGTTGAAAATAAATTTTGATACTTTGGTCCCAATTATTGATTATTTTTCGCAAGACGCATTATAGCAACATGTTGGTTAAAATATACATTAAAATAAATTATATTTAAATACGGTCTATTCAAAATAGTCGACTGCTTATTAATTGTGATATTCTGCGCTGTGTGGTAGAAAATTTATATGAAATTGTCGTAATTGCCATAAAACTACCATTTTGGAAATAATAGTCTACTATTTCGAACAGAAATTATAATAATTTTAAGCTGCCAAGACACAACGCTTGCAATATAAAAACGGAATGAATTAAATGCATAGATAACTCAGTGCTATGAAAATAAACCTTTAAAATTTCAAAATAACATACGAATAATAGTTTTAAGTACAAGTAATAATTAAAGATATATACTTGATGAACCTACCAGTATACAAATTCACTCCGTATCTCCAAACTCTCTTTTATTTTACGTACAATTTAGTTTTGCTCGCAATGTAACATTTCTTTAAAAAACAACGAACCATGAAAGAAGACCTTTCATGTCAGTTTCTTTCAGAAGATCTACATCGAATGGTCTAAAGATATTTGAGCTGGATATATTTTCCTAAGACTCAACTAGGGTTGTCGGGAGTACCACACTAATCGACGCGAAATCACCTTGAGCCAGTCACATCTGTGACAATAGTTCGGCGAAGAGTCGAGTAGGTAACATTGTCTGCACAAGGCAAATGCCATTTTTTCCAGTTTTATCTTGTTCAAGCCGATTGAGCGTGATTACTTTACGCGGACAATACTTTTCCAATCTCAAATTTTTCAGTAACATTCCGAGCAAACACAACAAGACGGTACGTACATACATTACTATAATACATTATAATATTAATTATTGTAACACTTACATCAAAAACTGTAACACTAAGGGTTTGACACTACACATCAGCTACTTCAAGCGGGTATAAAAAATATTCTATGACCTCGGATATACACTAGTTCACTACAACCTGATTTCGTGATAAAATCGTTAATTTTATGAACCATTCATAGTCGGTAGATTGTTCATTACATCTTAGTTTTGTTGTTGATCAGTTTCAGAACGATTAAGTTTTACAATTTGCTAATGCCTCGTTGTGATATCTGTTGCTCAAGTCGAGGCAGCCTGTTTACTTGCTGTTATTTCATTATCGTTTTTAAGATGATTTCAAAAGACTTGCGATCCTACACGCTGGGATATTTGCTGTCTGTGTGACTGCTGCCTCGAGGCATCGAAATTGCTTACTTCGAGGCTGCCTCGTTTCGGGCAATAGATTTTTAATATTTGTGATAAGTCTGTTAGTTACCTACTCATAATCAGTGAGCGGAATACTTAGCTAATATTTAACTGAGCCTTATTTATCAGATAATTCCTTCGAAACGGCAGTTTGTTTATACTGTTGTTTTTTTATTCTATGGATTGCATGATGTAAGCTAAAATGGGAATTTTCGATATAAAATAAATAGAGCATTATAAAGAAATCCATTCTTTTATTAACTTAAGTAGGAAATAAATGGAAGGAATGTAAAGTGAGCATTTTAGATTTACATATCAAGAGGAAAAACCCAAAATTTCACAAGCCCAAGATAACATAGCAATAATAAAATATATTTAAAGAATATTGTTAAAAACAAAGATATTGCTTTTATAATAAAACATCAACAAAAGTAACTGTAGAAAATTTTCGATAAACTCTTTGAAGTTATAATTTTATTGCGTTCATGTTAATAACCCGTAGACCCAATGTTTTGTAAAGTAAACATTTTATTTTACAGAATAAGAATAGCAAAAGGTTTGAAAGACAGTGGCACTCAACCTTTTGACCTCAAGGAGGTTACATATTACAGACCGCATTTATAATAATTTTTACGATATGCAGGCCCTTAAAAATACTTGCCACATTTTTATAACAGCGACTCTCTAAGAGAAGTAAATTCTTATAAGGATTTTAAGTTACACAACACGTAAATTTCTCTGCAAACCTCCAAGTTACACACCGCTTGGCCACACCTCCTTAAGCATAACTGGTTTAGAGAAACAGTTTTAAGTAGTATTTAAACGGAAATAAAGATAGTTTGCAAATATTTGATAGTTCTCGCGTTTCCTCTGCTTCTAGAGCGAAGCAACACAAATAATATCAGGCGATATATTTTGATATGTACTCATGTACATGCGTGGGCCTCGACAAATTCATTATAATATCAAATTCGTATAAAAATTGTTTTCATTTCACTTTTAGAACTAATTCCGAAACCCACATCGATAGGTACTTTTGGTTTTGGAGCAATGGTACGTCTACTTGCGCAGGAGTGGTATTCTACGATATCTTGCTACCTCCTAGCGCAAAATACGGTAATTTTATTGTCAGATTAAATATTTTGATATTAATCTACGAATAAATTAGAGGAACTTTAGGGATAGGTGTTTATTGAAAAAAAGCTTATACACATGCAAAATGAACAGGACATTTTTAATGTTACATAATTATTAAAACCTCAATAAAAATGACAATCTCAACGTTGATGAATCAGGACATAATTAAGTTACAAACTAATGGAATAATACAACATAAAAAATACATTTTCTCTCTACCATTGCTCCAATCCTCTCTAAATCTAACTCAACCATTCTGGCATAAATCTGCCAGTAACCAATATCATTGGAGGAACGAGTTCTGGTTCGCGAAGGCAGGCGCGGCCCGCATCATGTTGTTATTCTGTCCGGTCGGATTCACGAAGTTATTGTTCATATTGCTCTGCATCATGAAGCCCCCCATGCCCATCTGTGGGGTCATCATGGGGAGCTGTTGGGGGACATGAGCGGGACTGTTCGGGCTTGACTTTAGTTGGTTGATGGAAGGTGCTGGGCCTGCTTTAGGGGACCTGGGGGCTAGTAGGTTGTCTACGTCAATGTTAATAGCGCCGCTGGTGTCAGCCCAGGTCGCCCCGAGCTTGGTTGTCGGTTTAGCGTTGGTTACTGTGGGTTGCTGCTGCTGGTTGTTTGGCGCGATCGGTTGCAGGAGACCGACGGGTGTCGGTTGGAGACCTGTATGGATTGTTGGAATTTGTTTTATTCGAGTTTCTTCAGCTGCTGTTTGTGAGGAAAGTGTTAAGGGAAGGTATAGTAAGCGAGAGCTGTATTTTAGTGTTTTTTTTTTTAATATTATTTAGGCACTTTTCTTATGCTAAACATTTCAACTACCATTTTGAGCTGTCGCGTACCATCCGAATCTTTTACTCGAAGAATGGCATAACATAGCATTGTTATTGACTGTGTAACTAACTTGTACAACTCGATTATTCCCATTCTTCAAGCAAAGAAAAGACTTTGAGCGAATAAAACAACAAAACGTAGAAGTAATTATATTTTATTGACGGTGGGTATATACAGACACATAGATCATTTCAGAATCACTACATTATACCTATGCTGCAATAGCATCAATACCTAACGGAGTTACATGGAATCTCATGGCTTTGCCAGCTACCACTTACATTCAAAATGACAATCACTACACTTATTACTAAGACATACGACGTTTTAATTACACATTCACATAATTAAGTATCATCTGCCAAACTTTTCTCCATTAAACTGAGGACTTGTCCAGCAAAAATAGCGGCTTCAGACTTTGGCCCACCAAGCCTCATCGTCAAGTCAATATTACTCAAACAATCTATGAGCCAAGATCGCAGCTCTATCATCACATCGAAAAATTCCTTTTTGAGGATACTGGCGGGCAAAGCGATGATTATAGCAGCTACTAATGACATGACAACGGTCTGTATCTTAGGATCGGGAGTGTACCTCATGTATAGCACAATTTGGATAACTTCCCAACAGTACATTGATATTTTCGGACAGTTATTCGATGCTAACACCACATTGCCGACTACAGATAAGTATTTTAACAGCAGAATGTTATCAATATCCTGTTTCAAGTTGTGGTGGCTAAGTGTCAGCTGTTTGCTACCAAAACCTCCCAGTAGAGGGTAGAAAAAAAAGTCGACGACGCTCACGAAACGATTTTTTTTAGCTTTTGAGAAAGGATGCGCTTGGATTGTGTGGAAATATTTCGTTTTATTGATCAGCCGTCGCCTTATGATCTCTTCAGCTGGGACGTCTTCTTGTGGCTCACAAACAATCTCAGGTTTCGGTTCAACAGTACTCTTCTCTGAGTAAACGTCAGTTATTCGGTTCACAGCTTCTGATAGTACATCTAGCATGAATATCTTCGTGGCGATCGAATACCGTCCCATATCGGTATGTATCTCTCGACACAAATGCTCGGCAGCCACTTCGGGGCGTTCGGAAACGATGGCGACGCAAGTCTTGAACTTTATAGTATCAAAATTGTCTATTTGGTATTTAGCCTCGAGGTGAACAAATAAATCTAGTAATTCTGTAGCTACTTTGGCATCTTCATCCCTCAACTGTTTCTCGACTAACTGTTCCGCTACTTGTAGACTCCCCTCGAACAGTTCCACGTCTGACGCATCAACTATCAGTTCTATTAGGTCGCGTAAGTATTTAGGATGTTTCTTAGCACTTGCTGCTACATCGTTGCTCATATCGTAAGGAACCAAGTCATCGTCCGAGTCTAAATCCTCTTGCTTGCCGTCTAGAGCATCTAGTTTCACGGATATTATAGTTTTTACTATTTCTTTAGTTTGTTCAGGCCCTTTGACAGCGCAGCTCACTATAGTGTTGTGAACTCTAGAATTTTCGTCGTCAGAAAATTTGCGAGCAATACTATCTAAAGTTCTTTTCAAATTCAAAGCTCTAGGTACGTATCTCTCGGGACCTTTCCGTCGATGGTCTATCAGACATCTGTGTGATAGGTCTTTTAGATTCCGATATAATTGTTTGCATGAATCTGCCATGTCCTCGTATTGGAATTTTAATTCGGCCTTATCGGCTTCTAATTCGGACATTATTTTGAGTATGATTTCTATGGTCGCCGTACCCACGCAGCGGAACTCTTGGGACAGTATCTCTAAATGTTTCCCCATACCCCGTAGCATTATATTCTTAAGCTCATTCATCTTCCAGACGGACTTGCTCCACAAGGACATCGTAACTCTATACCTGACAGCTAGGATCAGCAGCTGAGATATATAGATATGCTCTTTCAGATTGGAAGCATTCGCAGTTTTTATATCAGCCCAGACAGTTGCCAACCTTATGATCAAATCGTGTATGTTTCCCTCAGAATTCTTTGTATAAGAAAGATAATATAAAAGATTTTCTTGTATACTTGTGTCTCTAAAACATTTAGGTTTTACGTAGAATGGAATTTTGTAGCTAAGTATCTCTTTCCAATCATTATTGGTATCAAAATTATCTCCAATAACATTGTATATGATTTGTTGATCAGCTTTATAGTGTATTGGGCATCGTTTCAACAGAATCACACAGATATATTCTATAGCTTGTCTGTTTAAGTGTCTGAGTAGTGTTTGTATGAGCCTTCGTTTGACGTATCTGTTAGGGTCAGAGATTTCCGTCCATCCTGCTAGTACGTCGACGAAGCTGGCGATGACAGGGGACTCCCCACTCATATAGTAATTCGTTATGATTTTTGATAGTAGATAGGACAAGAATTTCACAGTATACTGTGTCCCCTCATAAAAGCTGCTGTCAGACATGAAGTCAATCGCTCGAATAACGTGAAATATTAAGTAGTAAGAATAATTTTCATGGGAAAACCCTTTCGGGGTATCAGTTTCCAGTCTATTGGCAACCCTTTGCGGTAGTGTTGCCAGCAATTGGACATAGATCTCCCACGAGTTCTCTTGTACATACAACATGGTATGGTATGTCTCATTAAACCGACTAACATCGACTATCGCTGTGAATATCATATCACTCTTAATATACGTCATGAGTATTTCAGATAGAGCTTTCGTCGTCACAACATCCCTTTCAGTCTTCAAGAAACCGCATAGAATGGACAATATCTCCTGACTAACTTCGAAACTCTCTTCTACGGTGAACAGGCAGAGTATCTCGGATCTACAAACCGGCCACTGTGGGAGCAAAATCCTTACGACTGTCGTCAGAAGTTCCGTATACGTGTCTAAAACTGCAGGCGTGAGCACTATATCTTCAATCTTGCTAAGTTTCTGCACGGTGATGGGTCCGGGCAGTAAGGCTAGCACCTCTCTCAGGCAGTTTTCAGCAGTTTTGAGGTCTTTTTCAGTCTTAATGGCCTGTCTGTCGTGTAAGCGCTGGATGGCGCGTTTCATCGCTTGCTGACTCGGCAGGTTCGCTTCGCCTGCAAAACAAAAAGTGCTGAAAGGGTCCAAAACTGTTGGGTACATCTTCTTATTGACACACATGCACTGTTGTAGATAAAAAACGAAAATAAAAGACGCGTTCGTGAGATCGAATTCGTTGATTTTTTTTGTCATACCGGTTAGGAGTTGCCAGATTCGAATACATGACAAAAGGACATGTAGGAATCTTTAGTGGACAATTATTTAAAATCACGCGTTTAATTAAAGTTTTAAATTCTGGGTTCAATAAATAAATACGAGTATATTTTATAAGCAAAAACACATGTAAAATGTTTTTTAATTGAAACAATCAGTGAGTTAAAGAGCGAGTGAGTTTAATTATGTTTAAATGGTTATCACTGATTAATCCAAATAAATAATAACATTTAATACTTATACACAGAAAGTAAATAAAATCAACTACAATTTCTCAACACAAACATTCATCCATCTAAATTACGAATTGGTCTACAAAAGGCAAAGGCGTCAATTTCGGTCGGTTTTGTTTGCCGAATCAAAATGTGATGACCAAGTGTGTAACACTCCTTAAGCTTAGTAGTGACGAACGTCATCAAATTGTGTCAAATCATCTTTAATTTGTCATTGAACCATCACTGTTTTTTTTTGTTTTTCAATTTCAAAGAATTTTTGAACATAGAACTATAATAGTAGTATAAAGTCCAAGGACAGTATCTTGGGCGAGTAATTCTGCTTTTGTTACTGATCTGCAAGTTGTTCTATCGAAGCCGACCGCAGCCGCAGCGGTAAAAACATAATTTTTGGATAAGTTCATCGTTCTGGGCAGCAGTTACTGTTGCGGTCGCACTGGGAAGTGTGCCTTAAGGGTTCCTTGTATCTGTCGTCAGTTGCTGAACTTGGATATTGTTCGTAATAGATATCGATATCAAAGGGGCACAGCCAACATGGGCGTAAGTCTAACAGAACTAAAATACATCTTAAATCTATCTCGTCGTCAGTGACTAGAACTACAACCAAAATGTTGGATTCTGCTAAAGCCACAGCAAACAATCCAAACTAGATTGGCGAAGTCCTAGAATCAATTAAACACTGTAACGGAACCGCCCTTTTAAATTTTGTTTATTATTAGTGTGAATGTCAGGTCAATTTCTTGGTAAAATGTGTACATACAAAGGGAACATTTTTTTCGCGATACTATTTCTGTTTTTACTTAGGTACTTGGTGTTTCATTTGAGATATATTTGAACTGTTGGTCTTACGCCCGATTTCATAGGAAATTGTCCATGTTTTTTTTTAATGTTTTAATTTCTAAAATGGTAAAATACATTTATGATGTTGTAATATTAAGTGGTTTATTTGAAATAATTGCTTTTAATTGTCAAGGAGTCGCTCAGTCAAAACAATTAGGGGCCGCTTCCTTATATCGATACCTATCAGGTTTGAGCAGTTCCTTCGTTCTGCAGTTGTATCAAACTGTTGGTATATAATATGTGTAAGTAGAGCGGAGTGTATGTAACTGACCTGGTGTGAGTGTGGGCTGCAGTGTGTTGGTATATAATATGTGTAAGTAGAGCGGAGTGTATGTAACTGACCTGGTGTGAGTGTGGGCTGCAGTGTGTTGGTATATGTGATAGTAGAGCGGAGTGTATGTAACTGACCTGGTGTGAGTGTGGGCTGCAGTGTGTTGGTATATGTGATAGTAGAGCGGAGTGTATGTAACTGACCTGGTGTGAGTGTGGGCTGCAGTGTGTTGGTATATGTGATAGTAGAGCGGAGTGTATGTAACTGACCTGGTGTGAGTGTGGGCTGCAGTGTGTTGGTATATGTGATAGTAGAGCGGAGTGTATGTAACTGACCTGGTGTGAGTGTGGGCTGCAGTGTGTTGGTATATGTGATAGTAGAGCGGAGTGTATGTAACTGACCTGGTGTGAGTGTGGGCTGCAGTGTGTTGGTATATGTGATAGTAGAGCGGAGTGTATGTAACTGACCTGGTGTGAGTGTGGGCTGCAGTGTGTTGGTATATGTGATAGTAGAGCGGAGTGTATGTAACTGACCTGGTGTGAGTGTGGGCTGCAGTGTGTTGGTATATGTGATAGTAGAGCGGAGTGTATGTAACTGACCTGGTGTGAGTGTGGGCTGCAGTGTGTTGGTATATGTGATAGTAGAGCGGAGTGTATGTAACTGACCTGGTGTGAGTGTGGGCTGCAGTGTGTTGGTATATGTGATAGTAGAGCGGAGTGTATGTAACTGACCTGGTGTGAGTGTGGGCTGCAGTGTGTTGGTATATGTGATAGTAGAGCGGAGTGTATGTAACTGACCTGGTGTGAGTGTGGGCTGCAGTGTGTTGGTATATGTGATAGTAGAGCGGAGTGTATGTAACTGACCTGGTGTGAGTGTGGGCTGGAGTGTGGTGGCTGCCAGCTGTGACGTCAGCGCCTCCACAGAGAACCCGGCCACAGACATACTGGATATACTGGAGGGAGACAGCTCGCTCAGTAGGTCCAGGTTAGACGACGCTGTTGAGGAAGATCTAGTAAGTACGCGCTGCATACAAATCTGTTATATGGGATTTAAAAACTAAAACGAACAATACTACAAATTATAATGTGCTGGAGCGTACATAGACAAAACCGCGTGCGTGTGCAATGTACACGTACACACGTCACACTTAGCGCGGATACCTACACAAGTGTCACTGCGCAGCATACGTTCGATATACCGAACTCATTATCTTTTAATGGAACTGTAGTCTCATTTTTCGTCGCCTTATATGAATCATCATCATCGCAGTCTTTTTAATGTTCATACTGCACACAGGCCTCTTCTCTATGAGAGAGAATGGGCTATAATCCACCACGCGGGCCCAGTGCAGATTGGTAGATGTCTTGTACGGATAATATTGATTAATAGTAAATGCTCAGAGACAGATTATAACAATTGCGCATATGGTTGAGATAAGCGTAGATAAACCATTCGTCATTTTGAGAAACTAAGTATTGACAGTAAACACAATTAATTCATTGATTAGGTATTTATTTCTTTGTTGACTCTTATTAAGTTCACACGGTTACATACCACCACAAGAAAAACCCATGATTTTTATGTGTATGAGTCATTCTTTCTTTTATAAAGTAATAGATAATGATACCACAAAACTCCGTTGAGTAAAATGGTTTTCAATCAATCAAATATTTATTTTGTTAAAGCTGATGCTCCAAGGTAGCTCGCGCAATTCAAATTTTCGTACGTTTTTTGCAACTTGCAGGGCAGTGCTAAGTAGTATGTTGATAAATATATCGGTCGCGACTTTAAGACGTATGTAGCCATAATAATACTTTGCCAAATTTTATTTTGGCATACAGTTTATGTTGGCATAATTAACTTTAAGACTAAATTGTTTTGGCATAAATTTAATTCACGTAATATTGCATGGCATAATAGTATTTAGGCATACAATAATTAATAGAAACAAAGTATCAAATTGAAGTTGTTTTTAAGTATTTTAGTTTGAATTAAAAATTCATGAAGCTGTGCTACAAAAGTTAGTGACAGAAACGAACTGCTGTAAAACCGAGTCCATGCTTAGTGTTGTCTGCCCTACCGCTAGAGAGGCGGGCCGAGAGCTGACCGGCAGGTGGTGGGTACACAAGCTCGCGTGGGACCGCCAGAGCCGTGACAGAAACCGTGCCTGCTGCATGTTGCATACTGCATGCTTACGTGCTTGCTGCATGTTGCATGCTGCATATTACATGCTGCATGTTGCATATTGCATGCATGGTGTATACGTGTTTGCATGCTGCATGCATGGTGTATGCTTTGCTTACGTGCTTGCTGAATGTTGCATGCTGCATATTACATGCTGCATATTGCATGCATGGTGTATACGTGTTTGCATGCTGCATGCATGGTGTATGCTTTGCTTACGTGCTTGCTGCATGTTGCATATTACATGCTGCATGCATGGTGTATGCTTTGCTTACGTGCTTGCTGCATGTTGCATGCTGCATATTACATGCTGCATGTTGCATATTGCATGCATGGTGTATACTTGTTTGCATGCTGCATGCATGGTGTATGCTTTGCTTACGTGCTTGCTGCATGTTGCATGCTGCATATTACATGCTGCATGTTGCATGCATGGTGTATACTTGTTTGCATGCTGCATGCATGGTGTATGCTTTGCTTACGTGCTTGCTGCATGTTGCATGCTGCATGTTGCATATTGCATGCATGGTGTATACGTGTTTGCATGCTGCATGCATGGTGTATGCTTGTTTACATGTTTTCATGCTACATGCTTGCTACATGCATGGTGTATGCTTGTTTACATGTTTGCATGCTGCTTTCTTGCTGTATGCATGATGTATGCTTGTTAGCATGCTTCTTGCAGTGCAAAAACCCACTTATGTTCACAATCAACTATGTTTAAAACAAATATGTTATGTATTGGTAGCCTCAGGAAGTATTGTTTTTGTTCTAATCGTCCAAATAAATTGGTAAGTCCAATTATGGAATGTCTAACATTTTAAGAATTAATTAGAAAAAAATGTAGTAATAGGTAGGTAGGTAGTAGTAGGTAGGTAGGTCGTAGTAGGTAGGTAGGTAGTAGTAGGTAGGTAGGTCGTAGTAGGTAGGTAGTAGTAGGTAGGTAGTGGTAGGTAGTAGTAGGTAGCTTTTTCCCTCTTATGTGACGCAGACGAAGTTGCGTGGGTCAGCTAGTAAGTATAAATGAATGAGAACTCACCCGTCGGCGGCATGCTGCTGGCGTTATTGCTCGAACTAAGCAAACTATTGCCAGAATTCATCAGATTATTGCCCGTACCCATCAAATTATTGCTCGAACTCATCAAGTTACTGCCCGATCCCAACAAGTTATTCCCTGATGTCATCAAGTTATTGCCCGAACTCATCAGATTATTGGCAGAGTTCATCAAACTGTTGGTGTTGTTGGTAGACTCGGTGAATGCGCTAGAGAAGTCGGCGAACCCCTCGTTGTTGTTCGCGGGAGGACCGAAAGCGTTTGTGAAGTCGCAGAACTCGGTCGGTAGGGGCGGCTCTTCCGCTCTGGAATTCAAGAATTTTTTTTTTTAATTTTTTTACAGGAAGTTTATGTTAAATGGAATTTGTGACAGTTCATTTCACCCACTGCTGGGTATAGTCCTCTCTTTGTTTGTGCCAAGCTCCACGCCAGGCCTGTTTATAAAACCTTAATTATGGCAATAAGTATTGACAGTAATTTGTTAAGTTTGTTAGAATATATATATATTTTTTTTGTTAGATAGAACAATGTTTTATTTTTTAGTTTTAGTAACGAACATTAGGCCTGCAAACGTGTTCAGATGAAAATAATCATCCAATAATGTTTCCATTGGTTGTAAATCCACCACGCGGGCGCAGTGCAGTTTTGCACATTGTCAATGTTTCGCTGATAGTTTATGTTATAGTAACTGTGTTCTTGTCTCGTTCCAGTCCAGGCAAGACAAGGAAGTCACCAGACGAACCGAGAATGCCTGGAAGAGCTACTGGTCCATGAAGGAGCTTATGAAGGGAAACCTTCCTTTGTCACTAAAGCGAAAAATCATGGACATGTGCATTCTTCCCTTTTTGACCTATGGATCCCAGACTTGGCGTGCTGTGAGCCAAAATAACCACTTTCTGGAGCCCTGATACAGCCAGAAGGCGTCGCGGCAGACCTCGCAGAAGATGGCGGGACGAGCTGGACAAAACCAATGACCAGTGGCCAACATTAGCCCTGGATCGAATCAACTGGAAGTCATGGGGAGATGCCTTTGCCCAGCAGTGGGATGATGCAGTCTAGCAGTAACAGTAACTGTGTTCAAGAGCTACTTGTTTCATACTGACAGCACTTAAACACGGTTCAGACGTATTGCATTCAGTTAGTATAGCCGACGTTACCTAGGATCGAAGTCATCCAGCACAGTGGCTGCGCTAGCCAGGCTCGGCGGCGTGGGGGGGGCGCAGGTCTTGAACAGATCGTCCAACAACTCTGCAGACTGCTGGCTCTGTGCGGGGACTGCGGCTGCAGCTGATGTAGCCGACTTGCCATACGACGCGGCGGCACCTGCGAAAAAGGTTAAAAAAAATAAAAATATCACAAAAATTACAAAGAGAAGATGCAGTTACTCCATCAATACTATTATTTACTTTAAAATAAATAATGTTACGAGCTGGGTATGAGATAAATTAATTACTACCGATTAAACAACACAATTACTTTGTTAATCACAAAACAATTTAAACTTAATCACAAGTACACTACAATACACTACTGTTCACTATTCGCTTAGATATCGCACTTCAAGTTCACTTCGAGTCGCTTCGTTGTGTAGCCAAAACAAGACTGACTGTCGCGGCCCTGAGCGGTCTATTTATACTCGCCAACAGACACACCAGAATGACCACGAATATTCTAGAAGGTCATAAAAAAACACTAACAAAAGAGTAGGTAGGTAGGTAAAAAGTAGTAGGTAATTATTATTACTAGCTACTTGTACAACACAAACAAATATGAACCGTATGCCCTAGGTGTACGGACGAAATTCTAATGTCTTTTTATAAAGAGGTCGCGAGTTTGTAGGTACCTACCAAGAAGTAATAATGAAAGTAATAATAATAGAAAACACTCGAAATTTCAACGTACACATACTGTAATCACGTGCTTTCTCGAATGTTCTAGTAGGTCCGCTGTAACAATAATATCGGTTTGCCGGAACTCTAAGAATATTTACCTAGGTCAATTTTCTTGACAGGCGTACTAGGCTTCTGCTTGGCGGGACTCTTGGCCGTGAGGTTGATACTAAATGGTTGCGGCGCTTTCCGCTCGCTCCGCTCCGCTCGGTCAAGTCGCTCGGCTCGCTCCGCTCGGTCTACTCGCTCGCCGTCCAGCGAGCGCGCGCGGGGAGGACTTGAGCTTACTACTTCTGAATCGCGGTATACGTTTTCTCTGGAAACAGTTACAAAAAATTCTCTTCATTTTCTGTGGTTTCGCTTATGATGAAATTGCTATAAGAATAAATCACTTTCTATTCAGTGCTTCAAAATCAATGTTTGGACAATGAGCAAGTGATTTTGCTAGATATATTGTATTTCTGTAACATTTAATTTTGGTCAATCAACTACGGATGAGATACGAGTACTTCCAAAAATCTCTGGTTAATCTCATTACATGCGACTCAAGAGAATATCAAGTTAAGTGAATTCATAAAACCGTCGTCCGCACGGGCAATTGTCCTGCACTGGATTTTTAACACTCTATGCTAAGCCATGCGTTGAGAAGTGCTTGAGGAGTTCAAGCACTTCCAATGGACACAAGGATTATTTTAATGTTCCATAACTCACTTCTGTGGTCTCCGCTCCCGTGGCGGTCCATGGCTGTAGTCTCCTCCGTCGGAATCTTCTCTCTCGTAATCATCCTCATCGTTCCTCTCTTTTGGCTCCTCTGAAAAGTCAAAAACAATTACATTATACACATTTTTTTTCGCGATTATAGGCTCAAGGGGTATGGAATCGACCAGAATGTTCGTCGTTTATTAACCTTTTGAACGCCAGAGCATAGACGCACGCGTGCCCTCCACGCCAAACCACAATTTCACCAACCAATTTTGTCATAAATTTGTGTCATTTGGCTTACAGGGCACGCGCCTGCTCGTCACGTATATGTGACAATGGAGTTGAAAAGGTAAAATAAAGAGTGAGGTTAGTGTAGTTACCCCAGTTCCCGGCGCTGCGGTCGCTGTACTCGCCCCAGGCGCCCGC
This sequence comes from Xestia ashworthii, assembly GCA_950022955.1. Lineage (NCBI taxonomy): Eukaryota > Metazoa > Arthropoda > Insecta > Lepidoptera > Noctuidae > Xestia > Xestia ashworthii. Next base: position 19,865,977 of record OX465570.1, read on the forward strand.
CGCCCCGCCGCGCGTACCCATCACCACCGCCTCCGACGACATGCCTGCAACCAACACATTACATCTTCAAGCTATAGCTCTAACAACCTAAAATATACCTTCTGCCAGCTGTCACATTTCTATAAGATATGTCATTGGTTAAGAAATCATCGATGGACTGTGGTTTGATGATTTTGAGCGTGCTACTTGATTTAATAAAAACTTTTTTGCAAAAAATAAAACCGACTTCACACAAAAAAGTGAAAAATAACTTTAGCTTCTGAAGTCGGTGACCTTTGTTTGATTGATTTAATTTTTTTGTCACCGACTTCAGAAGATAAAGTTATTTTTCACTTTTTTGTGTGAAGTCGGTTTTATTTTTTGCAAAAAAAGTTTTTATTTTTCACTTTTTAGTGGTTCACAATATGTGCATACCCTTTCACAGCGTACCAGCGTGATTTTTTGTTATGAACTGGTGTAAACAATAGACAGACATGAGATTTCAGCAATCCCAGTAAGAGACACACATTTGCTACATTTAATGAGGAGTTCCGTTGCCTTTCTCCGAAGTTCTTCATCAGATCTTTACCAAATTTAAATGGGATCACTCCGAGAAACTACTCTTTCCAAAACTACCCAAATCGCTTCTGGTGTGCCTATAAAATTTGAAGAGTTCTCTCTATTTCTCCAGGATCCCATTATCAGGATTCTGACTTGATGATTATGGGACCTTCTGGGAAGTATACCCTTTCAAACAATTAAAAAACAAATTCGGTCCAGTCATCTTCGAGTAATCGGGGAACATTGCATTGAGAACCTCCTCCTTTTTGAAGTCGGTTAATAACGACGTTATGGTACGTGAGTCAAATATCCGGATAGCCTTTAAAAGATTTGGCCGAGAATCGGTAATTTGCTTCTAAGAATTGAAGAGTTCCGTTCCTTTGTCATGGATCCCATAATCAGAACCTAACCAAATTCTCATCAAACTACCCTTGAAGTGCCCTTGCCAATAAAATAAAAAAAAACTTATCCCCAATAAATGGAACTTAATACACCTAGCTGTCGAAATCTGGGAATATTGTACACATCTGCGTACCCCCTCAGAGCATACAGGCGTGATGTTACGTCATGATGTTGTATAAACAATAAACATTCTAGCGATTGCAGCAGTTACTGCAGATTTGCCGTGTATATTTGAAGAGTTCCATTGTATATCTCCGAAGATCCGGATCAGATCTTCAGCAAATTAAAATGTAACCATACGGGAAGCACCAGCTTTCAAATTAAAAAAGAATCATCAAAATCGGTTCACCCAGTCGAAAGTACTGAGGTAACAAACACTGTCGAAATCTGAGTGTATTGTACACATCTGCGTACCCCCTCAGAGCATACAGGCGTGATATTACGTCATGATGTTGTATAAACAATAAACCTACAAGCGATAATAGCAATCACTGCAGATTTGCCGTACATTTTTGAAGAGTTCCATTGTATATCTCCGAAGACCAGCATCAGATCTTCAGCAAATTAAAATGGGAAGCACCAGCTTTCAAATAAAAAAAGAATCATCAAAATCGGTTCACCCAGTCGAAAGTTATGAGGTAACAAACACAAAAAAAAAAAAAAAAAAAAAAAAACAGACGAATTGATAACCTCCTCTTTTTGGAAGTCGGTTGAAAAACAGCTTATCGGCAAAACAACAGCACTCAGCAGCTCAATATTCTTCATGGCTATTTAAAATTGCCATCGTCGAAATGTAAACCGCAAAGGGTATTATTTAGATTATAGGGTAGGTGACAGACCAATCAATTAACATTATTTTTAAGAGCTGTCAAAACGCGATTCTCTCATAGATTTTGAATGCGTGCTACACGCGTGCCATTACTGCCATACATGTTTGTAAACGCACCCACGATACAGGAGAAATTCCTAGTGTAGGGCAAAGTATAAAAAAAACATAGTTAAGTTTTTATTTGTAAGGTAAAGTATTTTTTTTTTAATGCAGTCACTAAATCCAGAATCAAGAACGAAAATCAAAACATTGGCAAAAAAATAACAAAATGTGAACTGCTGCTCACTACAACTCAGATCACTTCACACAAGTTTAAATAATACCTTGTGTTTTTCCTGTTAATTGGTTTTTACAAACACTTTTTACACATCAAAATTATGTATTTATAAAAACTATAATATAATATGAGGATGGTGTTTCCTATCCGACTACCCTGAAAGTAAACACTGAAACTAACTCAAAAGAACACAATCTCTTTTAAAGTCCAGACAATTTCTTGTTTAAGTCATAGTATGAAGGCCCTGCATAATTATAAATGTCTGAGATGGTATTTTGAGTAAACAAACCATACTGATTTGAGTGGACCTGTCTAGTTAAAATTTGACACATTCCAGAAATTTTAATATGAGATTTTAGTATGGAGGAGCTCATGGCTAAATAATAACAGCCGCTCGGGTCGATCTTTAGGTTAAGCCGTACTTGCCTAGGTTGGTCTGTGGATGGGTGGCCACCCATTACATACCGAGTTTCCTCTGTGCCTCGGAAAGCACGTTAAGCTGTTGGTCCTGGCTGTCATTTGTAGATCTTTGACAGTCGATAATTATGTATTCAGTGGCCCAAAAAGTCTGACAACCTGTCTCCAAGGGGTGTTGTTTTACCCGGTACTAACAGGTTTGTGGAGGGCAGATAGGCAGTCGCTCCATGTAAAATACTGGTATTCAGCTGTATCCGGTAAGACTAGTCCAGTCTATAGTATAATAGTTGAGAAAAGGCTAGGCAGATGATGATTTGAAGGGGGTTAGTTTCATGCAACCGCTCGGCTCGTAGCCAGTTAGTGTAAATAAAAAACCGGCGAGTAACTGACCCTGACCTATATACTTGTCCTTGTTCTTCTTCGCCTTCTTCCTCTCTTCGCGAAGCTTCTCATCGTCCTGTATGAAGTCTATCAGCTCTCGCACTTTGTGCCTTATGTTTATACCCTGAAAGCGTATTATTGTTTTACAAGAAGTAACGAGACATACTAAAAGCTAATTAATTATCCACTAATTTAATATTGTATATAACTCATATGCAACTAGTTTACGTAAATAATACAATAAAATAATAATATGGCTCGAATACTAAATGGATATATATCCAACTTGATATAATTATATGTATCATAAATATCGGATATTTTCGAACCCTGTTTACAAAAACAAAAAAATACGTGTCCATTATTGACCAATACTCTAACTGACGGACTAAATAGATTTGCAATTTATTGATGGTGGAAACTAGCCTATTATATGTTCCTCACCTGATCTTTCCCCACATCGTCGACGTATGTGTAGTTCTCGAGTGAGCGCAGATCATAGATGTGTTCCCTCGCCGACGTCACCACCCGCTCGGAGCCATTACGGACCAGGTAGCTCAGGAGGAGCAGACACTGTAATACAAATGTGAATTCTTGAGTTAGGTTGCTTATTTAAGAAGTTACACTAGTTCACTACATCACTACATCATATTATAAAACAAAGTCGTCCGCCACGTCTGTCTGTCTGTTCGCGATAAACTCAAAAACTACTGCGACGATTTTCATGCTGTTTTCACCAATAGGTAGAGTGGTTAATTTGTACGCGTGCCAAGCCGCAGGCATCAGCTAGTAAAGTATAATATGACTTCAAGGTATTCGACGAAATGGTAGAAAGTGAAGTCAAATCACACTAAAATACAGTTTGGTTCGGAGCTTCTATTCTTTAATTACACACATACACATTTTACCGACTGCCTGCCTTTTACATTCTAGTGTTCGCTACGTGAGAAACTGCTGAGCATAAGGTCTTTGGTTGATTACTAGGCCGGGCAAAGTGTTATGAGGTATTTCCATCAGGAATTTCTCAGTTTCTCAGCAGGCACGGAGTCTGGATTTGTGCCCGGTTGATATCAATAGCCTCACTACCTATTACTTTAACATAACTGGCGAAATGTGGGTGTGATGCACCCAACCCTGCCATGCCAACCCTCTGCCTAACCCTTCTGGGATTACAGGCGTGATGTATATATATATATATTTATTACCTTCAATAATTGTACACGAAACACTTATCTAAGCACTATGCAGCGTTACAACTAGGGAAAAGAGTGTTTACGATGAGCTCTGGCACCCAATGTAAGATTTAACTTGTGTTTAGGGTGCCAGGGTCCTCGCCTATACTTTGGACATGTAACAATAGTTGTAAGACGAGCACAGTATATCACAATTAAATTACAATACTATAATTACTAGCTAATGCAACCAAGATGTGGCCTATTTATGTATCTATGTGTAGGTGTGTAAATGTTAAAGGGTTAGATAAATATTGTGAAAACTTGTGTTTATGTAAAAAAAATTGACTGTATAAAAACATTATTTTACTAACTGCATTAGGTTAAGCGATCGATATCCGTAGTAAGTCTTCGGTTTCGTTATAAGTTAATGTTAAGAGCCACTTCGTGACCTTGTTTTTGCATCCTTTTGTACACATAGGTGCAATGGAGCAGAGTTTATTTATTTTATTATATAAATGGTTTGACAGTATACCGAAATGACGCTGAGCAAGGGCCGTTCTACATCCCTGGGTTGAGCATACTTCGAAATGTCTGCGTTTTTTGGTAGTATTTGGATCATATACCACAGAAGGATGCTTGCGCAGAATAGTACTAAGGACAAAAAGCTGTCTCACAGTGAGAACCTGACATTCGGAGTAGAGAGCCGTAGTGGGATACCTAAAAGGCTTCGAGGTCATAACCTTGAGAACAGCTCTCTGCGCTCGTTCCAGAGGCAGGAGTATTGTCTTGAGAGTCCCACCCCACACTGTGATGCAGTAGTTTATTATGCTTTGACACAGGGCATAATAAACAGTTTTAATCGTACGGCCGTCAGCGGAGTGCCTTAGCCTTTTAAAAACAAATATACACTTGCGGACGCGCGATATGAGATTATTGAGGTGAGGTTTCCAGCTCAGAGAACTATCTACATATACACCGAGATACTTGACAGACTCACACCTTTTGATTTGAGGGCAGCCACATTGTGAGGAAGAAAGACCGATTGAGCAAGTATGAGCTCTGAGCAACATTGAATCCGGAGGAGGTAGGTTGGTGGATAGTAAGGAGAAAGGTAAGTATACCGTTTTGTTTAAATTTAGGGTAAGGATATTATTTGACAGCCATTTCATTACTGAGTTCAGAGCAAGTTCTGCGTATTTAACTGTTTCAGGCCAGTCACTACCATGAATCAACATAGCCGTATCATCCGCGTAAGTGAAGATTGAACAATTCATTAGAGACATTTTGCATAAGTTGTTAATATAGATAAGAAAAAGGGTAGGACCCAGGATTGAGCCCTGAGGAACTCCAAAATTTAATGAAATGGTGTCACTGATAACATCATTTATTTTAACGCACTGAGTTCTATCACAGAGATAATCCTGGAAAACCTTTAAGGCATGTCCGCGAATGCCCGTAGCCTCCAGCTTAGATAATAGGTGGGGAACGGACACAGTGTCGAATGCCTTAGAAAGGTCCAGGAAGATAGCCAAGCATTTCATTTTACCATCTAAATTTGATACTACGTGGTCTACCAAGGCAGCAACAGCATTTTCAGTGGACCTGCCACCTCTAAAACCATACTGATTGTCACTTAGTAATTTGTATGACTCAAGATAGTTTATCAATCGATTATTGAGGATCTTTTCTAATATTTTAGAGATGGCAGGCAAGACTGAAATCGGTCTATAATTATCCACACTGTGTCTGTCCCCATTTTTGAAGATTGGGTGAACAACGGCTCTTTTGAAAACCTTTGGAAAACAGCCTGTGGCAATAGAGCGATTGCAGATATGAGTAATGACCGGGACAATCGCGGGCAGACAGGATTTTAAGATTCTCGATGAAATGCCATCCCAGCCAACCGCAGCATCAGTTCGTAACCCAATAATGAGATTCGAGACCTCGACTTCATCTGTAGGTAAAAGTACTAGCGAGTGAGAGGGTAGTGCATCGAGACAATATTCCGGGGTATACGAAGTGGACTTGAATTTGCTAGCCAAGTTCTTGCCAACATTGGCAAAGAACTCGTTGACTCTATTTACCGAGGACTTTTCATCCGAAGATATTCTTAGTAACTCGCTGGGGGATTTAGTATTGAGGTTAGTTCCGGTAACATTTTTAACGACCTTCCAAGTAGCTTTAGGGTTATTCTTCGCCATTTGAAACTCCTCGCTTTCATATGCGTGTTTTAGATTTTTGAGAAGCTTGTTACAGAAATTACGGTATCGCTTATATGTAGCCATGAGAATGAGGTTTTCAGGATCTGTCTTTAAAGTTCCAGCCATGCTATCTCTATTTCGAATACAGCGAAGCAGTCCATCTGTAATCCAGGGTTTCAGAATTCGCCTTTTCGAAGACATGTGCACCAATTTGGAGTGGTTGGCGATGACCGAGCTAATGATGGAAACCAGAGACTCGGCGGCATCGTTTGAGTCTTGAATAGTCAATATTTCACTAAAGTCCATTGATAAAATGTCAGTGGTTACAGCTGTATAATCAACAACAATGCGACTTTGCTTATAGGCAGGGAGTGACATTACACGTTGGATGCTAATGATCGTGGGCCTATGATCAGTAATATAAGAATCAACAACCAAAGTCGTATTTTTATAGTCAGATCTTAACATAACGTGATCAATACAGGAGTTAATACGGGTTGGGAATAGATGTGTAGGGAGGAGGCCATGTGAGGCAATAAGGTTCAGGTACTGATTTGCTTGCTGGGAGATGGCACTCGGTGTGATGTCAATATTGATGTCACCCATGATCACTACATTCTTTTGGGCTGATATCTGAGTAAGGAAAGTGTCTAAGCTATCAATAAAGTTGTCAAGATTTCGTGTGGAGGGAGAGCGATACAGCGCTAAAAGTAAGATATTGTGAGATTTTATGTTACAGATCAGAGAACTAGCACCAGTTATAGATGGTTCGGTAATAATGTGAGGTAATTCTGATTTGACATATATTATAACACCATCATTCTGATTAGCAAGTTTGCTCGTGTGATAGGAAACATAACCATCCAGAGGTGGAACTGTCGCCCCCCTCAGCCAGCACTCCGATAGAATCAAAACGTGACATGTAATTTTTATTCTAGCTAGGAGCACAAGAAAACTGTCAAAGTTACAGTTTACACTGCGTATATTTAGGTGTATTATATTAAGCGACTTGTTAGTGTCATCAATGAAACGACTGCATGACTCTGGTACACAAATATGTGAATCATTCATACCAAAGGAGTCAATATCATTTAAAGTGTCAGAATCGAATGTTAACGTTTAATGTTAAGTGCATATTGATTTCAACCATAAATATGTGAAATATGTGTATTTTAGTTTTGTGGATAATTAGTAATTGTATTAAGGCAGTTGCAGGTGCATTATGTGGAAATAAGCTAGTTAGTGGCATGTACATAAACTCAGGTATGACATGAGTAGTGAGTTTGTAATAGCAAGTTTTCAAATGTTTATAATTTTTGCACGGTTTAAATGGGTGCGTTGAATAATACTGAGGGTGGTATATACAAGATACATTATACAAATTTGACAATCTTAGTGATATTATTTTAAGGTAAGTTAAATTGATAAAAAGGTAAAAAACTGATTTGTGAAGTAAACGAAAATGTAAGGTTGTAGTACATAATTCTAAAAACATGCAATATGAATAGAAATGATATGCCTTGCTTTTATTTTGCAGGGGTGAGCAGCTTCTTAAGACAAGAAGATGAGTTGACAACAACGGAGTCCATTCCTTCACGTTCACGAAGAAAAATTTTTCCATTTTGCGACCAACAAAATTTATATTTGTTCGTTTTAGCAAATGAACGGGCCTCGAAGAATAGTTGTCGCTGGGTGCGCGGCAGGTGGTCGGCGATATAAACTGGTTTGACTTCACCGGGAACACCAATGTGTCCCGTGTTTAGTTTTTCAGTTGATGGCAGACCCTTGTTGAACGTACGGCAGGCATCCAGTACTTGATTCTTCGAGGGGACAGTCAGGAACTCTGCGACTATCGGTCTGTTTGAGCCTTTTTTCCCGGGCAGACGATATACGTCACGTAGTTGTGGTGGGTTACTCGACGGCTTGATGGTCTCACAGGTTTTCAAAACAATCGAAGTTAAGTCTCTAGCTGTTTCCTTCTCAATTTCTGGGACATTCCTTATCTCAATACATGATGATCGAGAGCTCAACTGTAGATCTTCGACTTTTTTTTCAAGATTCAGTATATAATTGCGCTGTTCACTGTTTTCTCTTTCTAATTTCTGCAGTGACTTTTTAATACAATCGTAATCTTGACTCAGAAATTCTATGGTTTTTAAAGTTTCAGCGTTCGTTTTTTGAATCTCCGCATTTTGTAATTTAATTTCCGTCAACTCCGATGTTAACTTACCAAGCAGGTCCTGTTGGTCAGTTTTCCAAGACGTAAATAACTTCATAATTTTATCCTCGAAATTTTTCCATTCGCACTCTGGAGAGAAGTCTGGTCGAAGTCGCTTGGGCCGCGACGTAATGTTTACGGTTTCGGGCTCATTTGGATTGTTAAAAATGTCTGGAGTTGAGAAAATGGGTGGATTATCCGTCTCTCGGGCAGGAGTAGCAGGGGGCGAGCGCGCAGTCCTCGGCATAGTATACTGCACTAGTTTAATTACGACGATAGGTAGTATCGGTAAACAACAGATTAGCAAGCTATTGTTAGTTAGTTTTTTTTTTATTTTTGCAATCAGATGTTATGTATGTTTGTACGAACATGTATCAAAAGCATTGCATGACATTGTCAGGAGGGCGCTTTTGGATAAAATTTGTGAAAATGCCAGAGGAAATTCTATTGAAAAAAACTTTTTTGCAAAAAATAAAACCGACTTCAAAAAAAAAAACCAAAAAAGTGAAAAATAACTTTAGCTTCTGAAGTCGGTGACGTTTGTATGATTGATTTAATTTTTTTGTCACCGACTTCAGAAGCTAAAGTTATTTTTCACTTTTTTGTTTTTTTTTTTGAAGTCGGTTTTATTTTTTGCAAAATAGTTTTTATTTTTCAATTTTTAGTGGTTTACATGTGCTTGGTACACATGGAAAGTGCATACCGTTACAATTACGACAAGCCCAAACACGACTAGGATACATTGTCTCATTATGGAGTTCCGTGACTCTTGGCTTCATCATCAGATCTGATGGTAGAATGGTTCTTATCAAACGCAAATGCTTCACTTGTTGTAGAAAATACCAAAATTGCTGTACGTTATCCTATAAAATTTGAAGAGTTCCCTCGATTTCGCCAAGATTCCATCATCAGATCCCGACTTGGCGACTATGGGACCAACTTGGAAGTATACCCTTTCAAACAAAAAAAGAATTTTTCAAATCGGTTCAGGCGTCTTCGAGTAATCGGTGAACATACATACAAAAAAAAAATACATACAGTTGAATAGAGAACCTCCTCCTTTTTGGAAGTCGGTTAAAAACAAGATATAGTAGGGCCAAATTAATAGATCATATTTGATATGTCATTTCTAAGTAAAGGTTACCTTTTTTGCGATTATTACAATAAGTATGTAATAGTAATTGAAAAAAGTTAAGCAATAGTGCAGTTCTAACTTCTAAAAATAAATAATACTATATGCCAGACATTACAAGGTTAAGTTGTTGTATTTTGATGAATAAGTGTCAAATGTGATCTATTATCTTGGCCCTATAGTAGCATCGTTACTTTCGGTTAAAAACACGCGCCAAAGGAACCAGGCACTATACTAGTTATAGGTACATATTAACAGTCATTGAATTATGCAGAGGGAGATCTATGAATTTCTCCAGATTCCAAGTAAAACTTTAACCTAATCTGAGGACAAAATGAGGTATTCCAATTAAATAAAGTACCTACGTGGTTGATGATCACAGTTGAAAAAAAACACTTAATTGGACATGTTCTAATAGCTTACTAATGAGTTTTTCAATTAAGGACATTGAAGTCGATGACTTTGTACAATAATCCGGCTTAATCTTTAACAGTTCAATCTTTAACGTCGATAGCTATTTTAAGTGTTCACCATGACGACAAAAACTTGTAAAACATCACTAAAAATATTTTACAAGTTCTTGTCATTTATAACCTTCGACGCAAAAACGACGGGGTGTTATAAGTTTGACGTGTCTGGGTGTGTGTCTGTGTATTTAACTTTTAGTACATTATGTGTCGGGGTTTATTTTACTTGCATCTGTTTCATAGTTCAGTTGGGAACAAAACGTGGTGGTTTTTGCCTGTTGTCCCTTGATCAGGGACGCACAGAACCGGGAAGTTGGCAGAAGAAAGGGAAGGTCTATACCCAGCAGTGGGTGATTCCAGGCTGATATGATGATGATGATGATGATACCTCGATCGCCCTCTCTCTCTCTCGTACTCACAATTTGTAACACCGCCCTCATCTACATCCAGGAATAGTGGATTCCCGCTTCACCATATGGAAAAACTAGCCTAGACTATCATCATCATCCCGTTAACTGCTCGAGTTAACCCGCGCGAGTGGCTATAGGCCTGTCAATGGTTATGCCAAGCTCCACATTCTTCTGCCAGCCTTATCCAGGATATTCCCGCTTAGACTATACTGGTTTGTTTTTCGCAGTATCCGGCTTCATAGTTACTCCACACGGCCAATGGGAATGACTATACTGATTGGAAGTCCCCTGTCCTCACCTTGTAGGTCCTTCGCCAGTGGCTGCGGTTGTCGTGCAGCATGCGGCGCCACAGCATGGACATGACCTCGGGGAAGTGCTCGTACGTGAAGGTGGCCAGCGCCAGCTCCTGCATCTGCTGGCCGGTGGGGCCCCACGCCTCGTCTGATGTCGCTTCCCGCACCTTGCCTTCTACCTCTGTGTAGTTCATTACGACGTTTGTGCTGTAACAATACGAATAGTTCTATTTCATAATACTGTTATGGAATTTCGGATCTAAGAATCGTGTCTTGGGCAGTGGATTTACTAGTGATTTATATAAATTATCTCACTTTCATTGATAATCTATAGTAGAATGATCAACCAACAAAATAGAGTGATCCATTAAAGAGAAACATACGAGTTGATAAGCGCTTAGTTGCACTGAGATGCAATGTGCACATTGATTAATATTAACTACTATTGATCAGCGATGCAAACAATATATTGTGTTGCATACATAGTTCTATCGTACACAATCGTAAATGTCTTTTAACGGTCACATAAATAAAAGCATGATTGTAAACTCTATCAATTCACAGTAAAGTGCGAAAACTGGCAACATCGATTTCGATACTTTGATAAGATATTACCGGAACTTAAACCAAATTATGTCGAAATGTTACGACATACTAAACATCTTCTATCTAAGATTTTAGATCATCATGCCATTATACCATTGCAGTGGAGTTTCTTCAAAAAAGTATCTATCTGAAGCTAAACGGAAACATCAAAATTGTCTGTGAGTTGTAAAGGAACCCGGCACTGCCTAGAACTGAAAATTCGAAGACTTGTGACATCCACTAACACGCACTCAACCCACGTCGTAGATTACAGTCCGCTCCCTTCAGAGAATGAGAGCAGGTGTCTTCCAGCAATGGGAACAATATGATTGTCTATTATGTCTAACAGCGAATCAAAAGGTACAACTCATAAAGACACTAGGCACGTATTAGCCTCATTGAAGGATCAGCGAGGACGTAGTTATCACAACAACAATGTGAACGTCACAATAGTGAATAGTGTCGCTATACACCTTGAACTTGAGCACTTTACGGCGCATTTTACAGTTTATTGTACTCTATGAAGTACTCAACTTTGCTAACATGAATGAAAACCATGAACTAGTATTGTTTGGAGCAATTTTCAATGAGAGGCCTATACACAGCTGTGGGTGAAGTCTGGCTGTCGAATTGTCGATGATGATGATGATTTTCTATAAAAATACCATATTAATTTAAAGAAATTGTCAGATAGGCAGTCGCTCCATGTAAAATACTGGTATTCAGCTGCATCCGGTTAGACTGAAAGCCGACCCCAAAATAATTAGGAAAAAGCTAGGCAGATGATGATGTTGATGATTAATTTAAAGAAATGAAAGGTTACTAAGAGGTGTACCTCATTGGTACACCCACATATTCGTCAGGTAATTAAGTCCCTAGTAAATAGAGAGCGAGTGGGCGACCTAGTTGCAATCAACAGAGTCCTAAGTCCGTAGTCCGATACATTGCATTTTTGTCTAGTGGTCGCAAGCGCTGCTACTGAACGGAAGGACCTGGGCTCAATACAATACCCAGGTCGAACAAAGTGTTATTGCGTTTTTCCACCAGGAATGTCTCAGAAGCAGCCACGGAGATTTGTGCCCGGGTGATGGTAACAACGGGACGGGACGGACGGGTTGGCGTGGCTTAATGGCATGGTTTAATTATTTTGTTTGAGTTGTATATTTTATTTTTGTTTTTGCTATGCACACTTTTAACGTGCACATCTTGCTACATTGTTCTCACATAATATATCATTTCAACATGAATGATGTAACCAAGATTTTAGCTACATTTAATGTTCATCTTTGATTCGAAAATTAAAAAGTGCCTGTAACTGGCCTACTTGAAATAAATGCTTTGATTTTGATTTTGAATCACAAAATTTCAAATATTCTCAAGGTCCAGAAAGCTCTAATTACCAGGATGCTATTTTCTTTGCAAAAGTAATTTATTTGACTTTAATGATTTTCTCCTCTTGTCGGGCTTCGCCGCACTCCATCCGAGTGTGGCGAAGGGCCCCCATTGATGCTGTACCTACTAGGACTAGCTACGCCACTGAGCCTAAGATAAAACGCGACGATGTGGAATAACTTTCTTTCTAGAACGTTTTTTAATATGTTATGTGGGTGAATGTATTCAAGGAAAAGTTTGATAATTTACTCGATACAGTCGTTACTCGTGAATTCCTTGTGAAACTGTGACGCTTGTTTGTGGAACTTGCATCTAACCCAAATATGGGCTAAACCACAAACAAGTAAAACAAATATTTTCGCCACGATTGGAGTACGTTATTTCGGAGGATATTCTCAGATTAATGTTTTTAGAAGTGCATGCGATTGGCTGTAGACGTTATTCCTTGCTCAGCTGTGCCTTGTTGGACAAGCGTGACGCGTTCTTATTCTCACACTTGAGAATAAGCAGTTAACACGGTCCCGCAAGGCGTGAAGACATTAAACTTTCTACGTTGATGCCGATAATTTAATACGCGTCACACCTACTTTCATTATTATATCCTTATTTAGGAAGGAAACTGTATAATGGTATCGATAACTGGAACAATTTATTGTGATTTTAGTTGACCGAAATGTTAATAAAATCATGGAACGAGGATTTAATTGCAATACCTAAGCATTTTTTTCCATTATTAATTTTTAAACATTTTTGAAAAAAAAAAGTAGCACTAAAACAGAATAAATTAGAATAAGGGCAGGTCCAGGTCGTCACTCACTGGACACCTGATGGAGGAAATAGCCGCCGAGATGGACCACAGCGAAGGTTGTGTGACGATCTGATCATGTTTGCGGAGCGAACATAGCAAGAGATTGCACAAGATAGAGCGATTTGGTAGGAGAAAGGGGAGGCCTTTGCCAGGCAGCGGCTGAAATTGACAGGCAAAAAACAACAGCACGCCCGTAATCCCGAAGAGCTTGGCAGCAGTGGTTGAACAAGCTTTTGATTTACATTTTACAAAGTAATTTGTAGGTTAAACTGTAAACCAAATAGCTTGTTCGATCGTACGTATATGATTATCTCTCTAGTTTTGTATAGTCTTTTATTCCACTGCCAGCATATCTATTTTCAGTAACACATTGCTTTTAAATATTGCCTCTCAGCCCATCACCAATTACTACAAAAACATCAATTAAGACTGCGCCGAGCAAACGAGGCGCGTGGCAATTAGGTATTTGCTGCAGCGCGCTAGTTGTGTGCGTCGTCACGCACACAATGACAAGTTCGCTCGAGCCCCGCTTGCAGCTGCACGACAAAAGTTGATAACTTAGGATTTTTTAAATTTGAGTCGTTGTGGAGAGTGACTTGAAAAGACGAATATTGATTATATAGATGTTTTTAGGTAGGTAGGTACATAAAGCCAAAATCTAATAATCTATATATTATCATGTAAAACTAACGTTTGATAGTACTATATTACTCGTATATAGTAATACATTATCCGTTCCCTTACTGTTCATCCGATTGCGATGAAATTTTGGCGTTCTGGATTGTACGCCCGGGAATTTTACTGGGTAAGTATGTAGGCTAGGTGAGTAGATAGGGTAGATGGGTAGGTGTATTTTATAATAAAAACCAGTCTGTACTATAAAATCTATAATTACCTAATGTTAATATTTTACTTGTTAATTTATAAAACTGCTTACAGCATTATCACTCAGGTTGAAGTTCTTAGAGCTATCTGGTCCTTTACAATTTATTAATTCCATTTTTTTTAACACATTCAACAAGTAAAATAGAATTTTGATAGAAACCATTTCTTTACCTCTTTAATAAGTTTTAAACAACTGAAATTGCAACACAATGGGGAGTTGTGATTTGCAATTTCTTGCAGTTGTTTATAGAGGTATGCGAAATCCACTATTCTATTGCCATGTATTATGATCTCGTCTTTGTCTTCAGTTTCTTCTTCTACCAAAATGTTTGAATATGAATCCGTATGTTTTGAAGAATCCTGAAATAAATAATAATATTGTAAGTAGTCCCTAAGCCACTGGCAGAAACTAGTACCAGCATCCTTTTATGTTGCGGCGATGGCGCGGGGGCCTAGCTTGCCACGTGCGTGCAGGCTAGTTAATGCCGTATCATCATGTTCGAGAGCTTATTTTGCTCTGAACATTTATTATTCACTCTTCCCTTTGTAGTTTGCCGGCAGCGCGCGGCGGCGGCGCGTGCATTTCGTGTAGGTACCTATGTTATGTCTAGTGAATTCCTATTGATTCTCTTTCGAGTTTATGAATACTTTTTTAATGATTTGAAAAAAAAAACATTCTTTTTTTTAAGTTTAACTTTGTGTTTCGATAGTACTACTGATGGGTAATCGTCCCGCCGCGGGAAAACAACCATTAAAATTTCACGGTGTATAGGTAACTTTGAAATCGCTAACCCGTCTTGAGCAAGCATGGCGAACGAAGAGGCATTTGCCCTGCAGTAAAACAATTACAGGCTAGTTTTATTGTAATAATTTCATCTTAAGCTGTTGGAAGAATTTCCAGTTTCATTTTCTTTAATTTCAGCAGAAATGGATCTACAAAAAAAAAATATCTTGTAACGGCCAAAGATTTCAATAAAAAAGCAAGTCTTAGAACTGTTGTTCCAAGCAACTGGCGTGATTACTCTTCGTAATCTTTAAAAAAACACAGTAGTATAGACACCTACTACTGATTATTGTGATAGATCAAAAATAAAATACATTCACAACTTTAAGAAAAAAATTGATCTACTTGAATCTAAATGAACGTCAGAATAGCAATCGGCATCCCCAAAAACCCATTACACGATATCCCTATCGAATATTTGAGAAAAAGTTATATCCACCGTCTTGGATTTTAAAATGCATGTCAGATTTGCAATCGCGGCCCCTAAACACCTATTACACGATACCCATATCAAATGTTCGAGAAACAATTAGGGAGAACGAGAATAAATAAGGCGAAATCATTCATTGTAAAATGTGAACGAAATAGCTTGTTCGACCATAGGTACTGCAGTTTTTATTTTACACTTTTTTAGTTGTGCATATAATGGGCAAGTTCTATAGCCTGAATGAAATAAGAGGGTAGCAGGGTTTACTGTACACATCTGCGTTCCCCTTTAGAGAGTACCACCGCGGCGTGATGTTATGTTTTGAAAATATGGTTGAAACAATAAACAGACATGCGATGGCAGCAACCCCGACAGATCTGCCGTAATTTTTTGAGGAGTTCTAAACGTACCTACTCTTTAAAACAAAAAAAAATGTCTAAAATCTGTCCACAATTGATGAAATCGGCGAATATACACAAAAAAAAAACAAACGGCTCCTTTTTGGAAAGTCGGTTAAAAAGGAAATAATGTCACAACAAGAAATACGTACTTTTTATGAAAACAGCATTTTTTTCGAAAATGAGCGCCAACTTTCTTCTTATAATATGCTTCCACGCTTTCCCATTATTGCTAAAACAAATATTGCAGAAATATGTGTTGAATAGTAAAAACATAAAAAGTAAATGTTAGGTATGCATAAAAAGTCATACTCAAAAAACAAAAAATATGACTTACCTTATTCCACTATTTGCGGCAAGGTATACGTACACAATAGATCGCGAATTATTGTTTTCGGCGCGTCGCTCCACGATGAGACGTGACCACTCTCCGAGCTCTCGTGGACAACTGAATTGCCGACCGGCTTACGTTGCGTATGATTCAAAACAGCGTGACAATTACGAAAAAAAAGAATAATAAAATAACCAAGTGACATTTCGAAAATGTTTAAACTATAAATTGTGGTATGATCATTACAGATTAATATGAATTAAATTTTGGGAACAAATTCAACAGTTTACTATCAAAATTCTTTAAAATACGAACCTGCTATTTAAGATTTTTTGTCCAACTTTACGTATTTTTATTATTTAAACTAGATAATATTTTTTATTTTTGCCAAAATAGAATCGTTAACACATTCATTGTTATGTTCATAACATATTTTGTATGGTGATTATAGTGATAATATTGATTATATCTTTAAAACTGTGACGGACGAATCGAATTATTTCGCTCGGCGCAGTCTTAAGTGTTTCAATAGCTGCGCGTACGCAATACTTACGGAGATCAACAAGTTACTCGCATGCGAGTTATGCAATCGCAGTGAAAGGTTACAGCAAGGTTGCCGCGATGCAAGTCGCGGAGTGGGTGAAGTTTTTGGCTCATTTGTAATTCGTAGAATGAATACAGCCCAAGTTTGGTAGTGGCGAAAGAGAGAGCCTACATTAATGGAATGGTGTGGGGGAAATCTTCTTGATTTAATAATGAAAAGGAAAATAAGGAGTAGTTAATTTTCTAAAAGCCCAGTTCAGCTTTAGTTAACGCTGGGCGACATGACTAAATACTCTTGAACGGCTTCCAAGTTCCAGTATAACCAGATGTGGTTGAGTATCAGTATTTTACATGGAGCGACTGCCTATCTGACCTCCACAATCCTGTTAGTACAGAGTTATACGATACCCTGTTGGTAAGACTGGTTGTCAGACTTTCGAGCCACTGACTAACGACTGTCAAAGATGTACAAATGACAGCCGGGACCAACGGCTTAACGTGCTTTACGAGGAACGGAGGAAACTCGGTATTTAATGTGTGACCGACCGGCGACCCATCCACGGCCCGGCTGCTATTATTTAGCCACTCGCTTCTCGTGCTGATGAGTAACAAAGTTTTTAATACAAGTATACATATACAAGTTTAGAAATCAATTCCTTAGTTTACATTATGAGAAGTGATGCACCTGTTACATTCAGTGACTTATTGATTGACCGACTTTCGTCTTTAGTGAAAATGATATTGTTAACTAAACATAAATTAGAATGGTATTTATTACATTACGTAGACAAAAGAATTTCCTAATATTATTGCCTAAAAACCCGCCTCTTCAACCAATGTCCTGCCAACAATAACCTACGGTGCCGAGACATGGACGCTCACAAAGTGTCCTCTGAGTACGGGTGGCACAAAGGGTCATGTAGCGAGCCATACTCGGCATAACCCTTGTAATGGACGACGAGCCCTTGATAAAAATGTAATTTTAGTTTAAGTAGTTTTTGTGTAAACAATGGGGACCTATATGTCTGTCCACCCCCAAACTATTATATACTAAAAGCCTTAAGCATTGCACCATGGCTCGAAATGTTGCATCAGCCATTCGTGAGAGGGGATACGGTCAGGTTTGAACCTGTCCGACGTGGAATATTCCATAATCAAGAGTATCATTGCATCAGCAATTGGGAAAGTCCATTTTTACGGGCTGTGGTTGGATAAAGTTCCCTCAAGGACGCTCAGGTGCTCCCACGACTTGCAATGACGTGATTATTTATGTAAGGGGGACCGATTAAATTGGTGATAATCGAGTCAAATAGTAGTAAATAGAAACATGTAACTAAGTCATTCCATCAGATAATCAGGGAGTCAAGGAAGAGCTCCATATCAGACAGATTGTCATGAGAAGTTAAAGTAGAATCATAGTTCTAGTGAGTCCCACGCCCCCAGTGTTAAATTCCTTATATACAGTCTTATGTAAAGTCTTGTGCCCCGCTATGTAAACCTATAACTATATAATAAAAAGTGTTAAAAGTAATCGCGTTTAAGGACGCGTTCGCAAAATTGATAGGTACAGAATCGAACTACTACATTGACACGGCTCACACACACAAGTGTAGTGCACGACTACTATTCTCGCTACCGAGAAAAGTAAACTTGTGTGTATTGACTCGTGTCAATGTAGTGGTTCGATTGATTCAAGTGAACTCATTTTGATACTTAGAAAGATTCATTTTTTTACGTATTTATTTGGAATAAAATTATGGCACCAACATAAATATTTACGTTTTATATTTTTACGTTTTACCTGAGACTTGATGGAACGACTTGAAGGTGTACTTCGGTGACTGCTGCTGGAACTCCTCGACGTGTTGGACTAGGTGAGCCGAGTTTGGGCTTGTTTTGTTAGTTATGATGAGACCTTACCTCCGGACTTGATGGAGCGACCAGAAGGTGTACTTCGGGAACTGCTACTGGAACTCCTAGACGTGTTGGACTAGGTGAGCCGAGTTTGGGCTTGTTTTGTTAGTTATGATGAGACCTTACCTCCGGACTTGATGGAGCGACCTGAAGGGGTACTTCGGGAACTGCTACTGGAACTCCCTGGACGTGTTGGACTAGGTGAGCCGAGTTTGGGCTTGTTTTGTTAGTTATGATGAGACCTTACCTCCGGACTTGATGGAGCGACCTGAAGGTGTACTTCGGGAACTGCTACTGGAACTCCTAGACGTGTTGGACTAGGTGAGCCGAGTTTGGGCTTGTTTTGTTAGTTATGATGAGACCTTACCTCCGCACTTGATGGAGCGACATGAAGGTGTACTTCGGGAACTGCTACTGGAACTCCTAGACGTGTTGGACTAGGTGAGCCGAGTTTGGGCTTGTTTTGTTAGTTATGATGAGACCTTACCTCCGGACTTGATGGAGCGACCTGAAGGTGTACTTCGGGAACTGCTACTGGAACTCCCTAGACGTGTTGGACTAGGTGAGCCGAGTTTGGGCTTGTTTTGGTAGTTATGATGAGACCTTACCTCCGGACTTGATGGAGCGACCTGAAGGTGTACTTCGGGAACTGCTACTGGAACTCCTAGACGTGTTGGACTAGGTGAGCCGAGTTTGGGCTTGTTTTGTTAGTTATGATGAGACCTTACCTCCGCACTTGATGGAGCGACATGAAGGTGTACTTCGGGAACTGCTACTGGAACTCCTAGACGTGTTGGACTAGGTGAGCCGAGTTTGGGCTTGTTTTGTTAGTTATGATGAGACCTTACCTCCGGACTTGATGGAGCGACCTGAAGGTGTACTTCGGGAACTGCTACTGGAACTCCCTAGACGTGTTGGACTAGGTGAGCCGAGTTTGGGCTTGTTTTGGTAGTTATGATGAGACCTTACCTCCGGACTTGATGGAGCGACCTGAAGGTGTACTTCGGGAACTGCTACTGGAACTCCTAGACGTGTTGGACTAGGTGAGCCGAGTTTGGGCTTGTTTTGTTAGTTATGATGAGACCTTACCTCCGCACTTGATGGAGCGACCTGAAGGTGTACTTCGGGAACTGCTACTGGAACTGCTCGACGTTTAGACTAGGTGAGCCGAGTTTGGACTTGTTTTGTTAGTTATGCTCACCTAGTCCAATACGTCTAGGAGTTCCAGTAGCAGTCACCGAAGTACACCTTCAGGTCGCTCCATCAAGTCCGGAGGTAAGGTCTCATCATAACTAACAAAACAAGCCCAAACTCGGCTCATCTAGTCCAACACGTCTAGGAGTTCCAGTAGCAGTCACCGAAGTACACCTTCATGTCGCTCCATCAAGTCCGGAGGTAAGGTCTCATCATAACTAACAAAACAAGCCCAAACTCGGCTCATCTAGTCCAACACGTCTAGTAGTTCCAGTAGCAGTCACCGAAGTACACCTTCAGGTCGCTCCATCAAGTCCGGAGGTAAGGTCTCATCATAACTAACAAAACAAGCCCAAACTCGGCTCATCTGGTCCAACACGTCGAGGAGTTCCAGTAGCAGTTCCCGAAGTACACCTTCAGGTCGCTCCATGAAATCCGGAGGTAAGGTCTCATCATAACTAACAAAACAAGCCCAAACTCGGCTCATCTAGTCCAACACGTCTAAGAGTTCCAGTAGCAGTCACCGAAGTACACCTTCAGGTCGCTCCATCAAGTCCGGACGTAAGGTCTCATCATAACTAACAAAACAAGCCCAAACTCGGCTCATCTAGTCCAACACGTCTAGGAGTTCCAGTAGCAGTCACCGAAGTACACCTTCAGGTCGCTCCATCAAGTCCGGAGGTAAGGTCTCATCATAACTAACAAAACAAGCCCAAACTCGGCTCATCTAGTCCAACACGTCTAGGAGTTCCAGTAGCAGTCACCGAAGTACACCTTCATCAGGTCGCTCCATCGAGTCCAGGACGATTAGGCATCTAAAAACCCTACTTACATACTTTTTTATAGCAAAATGAAATAGAATGAAAATCTTACGAGTACCTTGTCAAGTATCAAATTCGGTTTGTCGAATATTTTGTGTTTTTACAGCGATCTTTTTCAACTCGAGCCGCTCTAAACAGGCGATACATGTCCACTTTCGACGGGGGCCGCGCTCGGACTAAAGTTTCATTCCAAGTGCTTGTGCAATAAATCAAGACGGGTATAGAAATAAAATAACCCTTAATGCAATCGATTAAGATTCATCCAGAATAGCAAAATATGTGAAAAAATAAGTTTCGGTTTTCATTTTTTCTGCGACTATTTAAAGCATTTAGATGAAAAAAAAAAACTAACATTAAACATTGGATATGTTTGCCTACATATAGTATTTTTAAAAGTAGTCAAATATGATAATAATAGCACAAAAAATGTACCTAAACTCAACCCGGTATCGTTAAATTTGTGGAAAATGGCAACGAAAGATCGATTTTACATTGCAAAAAAGTAAAATTTTCAATAATAAAGTACCGTTTATTTGAAGATGAAGAACCAATCTATACGATGTAGTTATTGGTTATATTGAATTTTGTTTTATTATGCCATAAAATGTACCGAAAAACAGCATAATTTTGCCTGATATGCAAACGCGCCCTTAATTCATTAGACGCATAGAGGAACCACCCCACCTAGTTTGGCCATATAAGCCGGGTAAGCAGCTGAGTCCCAGCGTTGGGATCATATGGGTTGGGTCAGCAGCCGAGTCCCAGCAACTGGTCTACGAGAACCGGGGTGCGAAGAATAATAATAATACAGTCCACAAAAAGTATTTGGCCTCCCTACGAGCCGAATACGTAACATTTTTGGTCCTTACGAGCCGGATGACCAAGTAACATTTTTGGTCCTTACGAGCCGGATGACCACGTAACAATTTTGGTCCTTGCGATCCGGATAAGCAGAAGTGCCGGTATAATACATAGCGCGTAAATAAGTGATATAAGCGGGCACATAAACTGTAAGTACTGAACAAAATTAACTTTACATATGTCGTGAGTGAATAAAGTGCCGCGATAGGAAAAGTGATATTCTGTGTACCAAAAAAATCGCGATCATAGCGCGCGTTAAAAAAGGGGTAAGCAGAATAGTGGGACTCTTATGAAAATTAAAAAGTAAATTGACTCGATTCGCGCCGTGAATAAAATACTAACGGATGTATTATCGTTATAAAACGTAATAAATGACCACGTTGTGAATACATAGTTACGCGTCATATATAAGCGCGCGTTATAGAACATAGTGCGCGCCGCATGGAACATTATTGTCGCCGTAACTATATAGTGCCGTCAGGTACATAGGGCCGTCGTAAGCACATAGTGCCGTAAGGTACATAGTGCCGTAAGTACATAGTGCCGTAACAAGTACATAAGTGCCGTCGCGGTAAATAAATGTCCAGTCGTGATATAATAACAGTATTGAAGTGCGAGTAAGTGAAACGTCGTAGTGGACGAATCTGGAGAAGTCCAAAACCAGGTTAGGTTAGTTTGGATTGTCGCGCTCCTTGCTCCCCGTTTAAAGTCAACCTGCAGCGTACCAAAGAACGATGGTGGTCACCCGAAGCCAGGGTGATGCTGCAGAAGCTGAGGACCAGAGGCGGGCCCTGCAGAAGAGGGCAGACGAGCATAGAGAGGCAGTTCTACGCCAGGAAGCGGAACGGATTCGAAGAGAGAGACTACGGAGGATTTCAATGGACCCGCCCTTGTCACCGGCAGTAACAGGTGAGCAAAATATTATAGCTGCACGACTGATTACCGCGCCCCTTACGACAGCAGACACGACCTTAGCAGGACCATCGTCAGGACTTCTCCTGAGCGAGGAGCACGAGCAAAGGACGAGGTCGCCCACCAGATCGGTGAGGTCACATAGGTCACAGAGGTCACAGAGGTCAACCAACAGTATTTCAACGCGCTTAAGACTGGCGGAATTGGAGGCTGCAGAAAAGCTGGCAGCCATCCAGAAGAAGTCTCTCGACCTGGACGCAGACCTGGTCAAGAGAAGATTAGCCGCCGAAGTATCTGTTCTGCAAGATGAGCAGGACAGCCTGCGGGATGAGCCCCTCATCACCCAGGAGGAAGGCCACCACAGTAGAGTGGACGAATGGCTTCAAACGAACCCCCTCAGATCACGGGGGGAGGGGGATCAAGGACCCCCCCGGGAGGACACAAGACATATTAAATTCGAATTGCCACGGGAGAGGTCACCGACGCCAACGAAGCACGGGAACAGCATCGACAACCTGGCAGCGACCTTAGAAAGGATGGCAAGGCCCCGATTACGGCATACGGATTTACCGGTGTTCTCCGGTGGTGTGAACGAGTGGTTGCCGTTTAAGGCGGCCGTGAACGACACCACCAACATGTACAACATATCGCCAGCTGAGAACATACAGCGATTGAGGAGCTGTCTCAAGGGAGAGGCAAGAGAGGCGGTGTCCGCCCTCCTACATACTGCCACCAATCCAGAAGTCATCATGAAGACACTCGAACAATGTTTCGGACGACCGGAAGTACTCATCGACCGCGCCATCGAGGAGCTGAAGAAGATGACGAAGCCCACGGCATCAGCCGCCGACTTAAATAACTTCGCCATCAAAGTACAAAACACCGTAAACGTAATTAAATCGGTCGACCGAAGGAGATACTTGTATAACCCGTTATTAACTCGTGAAGTGCTAGAAAAGTTAAGCCCCCATATAAGGTCAAGATGGTGCGACTTTGCCTGTGACAACGACGACACAACGGAGCCGGAGATAGTAATGCTGTCCCATTTCCTGATGCGGGAAGCGGATAGGGCGTTGCGATACTCGTACGCCCCTCCCACCAGCGCCGCAACCGCCAGCCAGAAAAGGGAAACCAGACAACCGGTGACAGCAAAGAAGAAGGCCAGCCCCGTCTACACAGCCGTCGACAGCCAGGAGGAAAAAGGTCGGTGTCTTAACTGTAAACAAGATCACGTGCTAACAAAGTGTCCCAAATATAAGGAAATGAGTGTCAAGAAGCGGTGGGAGTATATCAAGGCCAACGGCATATGCTTTAGATGTGCCGAGAGGAAACACTGGCGATATAGGTGTAAGGCGAAGCCGTGCGGCGTAGGCCAATGCCGCCGGCCTCATCACGCCTCCCTCCACGAGGAGAAGGAAGGCGCCAAGGAAGAAGCGACGACCGCGAAGGCTACCGCAGAGCCCAGCAAGGAAGAAGCGGTACTGTCGGTAGCGACCAAGCTCGCCGCCGACCAGAAGAAGGTACTGCTGAAGATGTGCCCCATCATAGTCACCGGGTCACGGGGGGAGGTTATGACGTATGCGTTGTTCGATGAAGGAGCAACCGTCACCCTCATTGATGAAGACCTGGCGACCAGAGTAGGAGCTGAAGGGACTTCACGCCCGCTACGTCTATGCGGCGTGAACATGTCTTCAAAGGAGCAGGACAGCAAAGCGGTAAGGGTGCGGGTCAGAAGCATCCGGAAAGACGGTCAGTCGCACGAGCTTCGAGCAAGGACCATCAAGGACTTGAGGCTCCACCAACAATCCATCCCAGAAACCCTGCTGGAATACAAGCACCTGCGAGACCTGCCAAGAGAGGAAGTATGTTACGAGCAAGCTCGTCCAGGACTCTTGGTAGGCACAGACCATTGGGAGTGCATAGTGACCAGGGAACTGCGAGTCGGTGGCTCAGATCAGCCAGCCGCATCACGAACGAAGTTGGGATGGGTGGTGCACGGAACAGCATCACGAAGCGTCACACCGGAAGAGGACGTACTGCACGTCATCGAGACCGGGAGAAAAGACGAACAACCAGGTATAGTCGAAGCGCACTGCAAGAAAGAAGCCTTGGACGTCGCCAAGAAATCCCGCGTGAACGAAGCGGACCAGAGGGCGACGACCATCGTAAAGAAAAGGATCGACAAAGGCTACGAAGTAAGGCTGCCGTGGCAAACTGACAAAATGGTCAGGCCACCCAGCTACGGAGCAGCGCTGAGAAGACTACGGCTACCCAGATGCTACCTCAGGAAGAAAACACAGCGCATCGAACTGCATGTGCTGTGCGACGCAAACGAACAAGCGTACGCGACTGTAGCATACTGGAGGGCGATGTACGAAGACGGAAGCATCGACGTCGTGCTAGTCGCGGCCAAGGCAAAAGTGGCACCGCGGCGAGCCCAGACGATACCATGTCTGGAGCTGCAGGCAGCGGTGACAGAAGCCCGACTCGCCGACACCGTCAAGAGGAAACACCGCATCAAGATCCGCGTGACCGACCGCTGGTTCCGCGGGCCGAGTTTCCTCCGCCTGCCGGAGGGGGACTGGCCCGGGACGCCGGCGT
Source organism: Xestia ashworthii (assembly GCA_950022955.1). NCBI lineage: Eukaryota > Metazoa > Arthropoda > Insecta > Lepidoptera > Noctuidae > Xestia > Xestia ashworthii. The sequence goes on from OX465570.1 coordinate 19,891,175, forward strand.
CGGGAGACACCGAAGAGGAGGTCCTGCACATTGTGCCGGGCCCTGAACGAGACAGCTGGCTGCCTGATCCCGCCCGCTTCTCAAAGTATGAGACGCTGGTGCGCGCTGCCGCGCGCGTGCTCGCATTTATTGATGCGTGCCGCCGCGTCTCGCCTCGACTGGAGCATCGGCACATAGAACGCGTCGAGAAGGAGCTCCTGCTGAAAGCCCAGCAGGACAGCTTCAACGAAGAGATCGAGAGAATCCAGTCTGCACGCCCCGTCCCCAGGACGAGTCGGCTGTACAGACTGGACCCCGTGATGGAAGACGGCCTATTGCGCGTGCGAGGACGAATTGAAGCCTCTAACGTGCCCGTGGAGGCCAAGCGACCCATCATTTTGGATGGTCGCCACCAAATAAGTAGGTTGATTGTGATGCGCGAGCATCGCGCCGCTGGGCATGCCAACAGGAAACGAGTTACGAACGACCTACGGCAGCGCTATTGGATCATCCACTTGCGACCCACGGTGCGAGCCATTGAAAAGGCCTGCACGTACTGCCGGAGACTGCGAGCAACGCCGCAGCCGCCAGCCACGGGAGACCTGCCGCGCGCCCGCCTGGACCCCTTCCACCGCCCGTTCACCAACTATGGTGTGGACTATTTCGGGCCTATGATGGTGAAGGTGGGCCGGCGCCGACAGAAGCGATGGAGTGCACTATTTACATGCCTCATCTCCCGCGCCGTGCAGCACGAGCTCGTCGCATCTTTATCCACAGATTCAGCAGTCATGAAGCTGAGAAGGATGACCGCGCGCCGCGGCTGGCCGCGGCTCAAATACCCTCAACTGGGCCTTGTGACGAGGCCGATCGACGTGCTTGGCGGGCCAGCCAGGCCCTAGCCGATCACTTTTGGCGACGCTGGCTGCGGGAGTACCTCCCTACGCTGGTACCCCGCGGCGAGCCGCAGAGCAAACGCCAACCACCGGAGGTCGGTGACGTCGTCATCATCGCCGACAGCACACTGCCACGGAACGTGTGGCCGATGGGAGTCGTCGAGAACATCTACCCGGGACCTGACGGCGGCATCAGAGTAGTCGACGTGCGAACGAGGACCGGCGTCTTCAAGCGTCCGGTTAGCAAGCTCGTCGTGCTGCAAAAGGAAGAGAAGGCTGCGCAGGCTACGCCGGGGGGAGAGATGTAATGGACGACGAGCCCTTGATAAAAATGTAATTTTAGTTTAAGTAGTTTTTGTGTAAACAATGGGGACCTATATGTCTGTCCACCCCCAAACTATTATATACTAAAAGCCTTAAGCATTGCACCATGGCTCGAAATGTTGCATCAGCCATTCGTGAGAGGGGATACGGTCAGGTTTGAACCTGTCCGACGTGGAATATTCCATAATCAAGAGTATCATTGCATCAGCAATTGGGAAAGTCCATTTTTACGGGCTGTGGTTGGATAAAGTTCCCTCAAGGACGCTCAGGTGCTCCCACGACTTGCAATGACGTGATTATTTATGTAAGGGGGACCGATTAAATTGGTGATAATCGAGTCAAATAGTAGTAAATAGAAACATGTAACTAAGTCATTCCATCAGATAATCAGGGAGTCAAGGAAGAGCTCCATATCAGACAGATTGTCATGAGAAGTTAAAGTAGAATCATAGTTCTAGTGAGTCCCACGCCCCCAGTGTTAAATTCCTTATATACAGTCTTATGTAAAGTCTTGTGCCCCGCTATGTAAACCTATAACTATATAATAAAAAGTGTTAAAAGTAATCGCGTTTAATTCATTAGACGCATAGAGGAACCACCCCACCTAGTTTGGCCATATAAGCCGGGTAAGCAGCTGAGTCCCAGCGTTGGGATCATATGGGTTGGGTCAGCAGCCGAGTCCCAGCAACTGGTCTACGAGAACCGGGGTGCGAAGAATAATAATAATACAGTCCACAAAAAGTATTTGGCCTCCCTACGAGCCGAATACATAACAACCCTCTTAGATCGAGTGTGTAGCACTGAAATCCGCCGTGGGACGAAAGTCTACGCTAAAATTTCGGGGACTGGGCGTTGCGCCTCAAATGGGCGTGGGCAGGACATCTGGCTATAGACGCGGAGATGGCCGATGGAGCATGACAGAGTGGTGGCCAAGGTTAGGCCATAGAAACCAGGGCCGTCCTAAACATCGTTGGGTCGATGCCAAAGCCGCGGGAAACACCTGGATAAGGACGCACAGTACCGGGAACTGTGGTACAGAAAAAAGGGGAGGCCTACTAACACCCAGCAGTGGGTGATATGATGATGATGACAACTAATATTTATAAATGCGGAAATAACTCTTGTTTGTCTGTCTGTTAGTTACGCTTACATGCTTTAACGGCTGAACGGATTCCGATGAATTGGCCTGGAGCAAACCTTGACCTGGAGTAGGACATAGGATACATTTGATCCCGGGTAGTGAGTTCCAGAGGATAACTTTATCACACGGGCGCAGCCTGCCCGGCTAGCATGGGCAGGGGATAAAAATTTTATCCACCGGTTATTTCCACTTTTGTTTGAATTTTGTCCCTTGTCAGTGGAAATAACCGGTGGATAAAATTTTATCCCCTGCCCATGCTACCGCCTTTATTTCTTTCATTCTGCCCGGCTAGCATGGGCAGGGGATAAAAATTTTATCCACCGGTTATTTCCACTTTTGTTTGAATTTTGTCCCTTGTCAGTGGAAATAACCGGTGGATAAAATTTTATCCCCTGCCCATGCTAGCCGGGCAGAATGAAAGAAATAAAGGCGGTAGAAGACAATATATAGCCACCTTTAGTAGGCCACCCTGTTATTGATTGCTTGACTGAAAGTAAACAAATAATGCTGCACCATTATTGCTTTTCAATTAGATTCAAGTGGCTGAGTCATTGCTAGCGAGAGGGGTCGGTTCCAGCAAATATTTACATGACCTACAAAATAATTCTTGTTAGGGTATTGCTGTTGCTGTTGTGTATATCTTTCCAAGGATATCCACGGGAAAAAGAATTATGTTTTTATTTTTCTTCGAATTTATACCATGGAAAGAAAATATTTCCGGAGAAAGCATTATAAACTTTATATCAATTACGTTAAGTACAGATTAGATAAGAGCTGTTAACTGTGGGAATTCCCTAGTTTGCGCGAGAATTCGAACCGGGAGTCGGTCGGAGCAAAGACAATCTCTGCCGATAGGGGTTCATGGATAGCTCAGACCTCAAGTGCGTATGCGGCGTTTAGCCACAGAAAATGGGTCACCTGCTCTGTTGATAAGATCTATTTACTGCATCAGTGAGTGGGGAGTTTTGGGCCTAACATATTTGAATGTTCTGCCATTGATACACTAAGAAGATCATGCTGTGTAACAAAATCTGGAATGATTAGCCAAAGCAATATAAACTGAGCCTTAACTAAAAGAATTTACTAAACTATAAAACCAAAAGTAAATCCTAATTACTATAAAACAATGATTTCTAAACAAAACACCCAACTAATTTTACTTAAGTACTCTGTAAAACATTGTAAATTAATTAAGAACAAAAGATAATCTTTGATTTCCTCAAACAGTTTGTTATTTGCTTTGAATGAAAACTGTAGCAGGCAATGCTTACAAATAAAAATACTCAAACAACGACTTGTACTGGACATTGTGTAGAATTCATGCGTTCAATCATTCGTTCACAATATGAGATTGGTCACTCATTTGTGTGCGGAGTGCTTACATTGCAACTAGCAATGAAAAACCTATTGCCAACTAAGTATTGCCCGCACCTTCACCCACAACATCATCATCATCAGCCTACAACAGTCCACTGCTGGACTCTTTCAACTAGATTCTTGGTAACTCTCATCCAGTTGCTGCTAGCCACCCCGCAAAGATCATCAGTCCACTAAGTCTGAGGACGTCCCACCTTACGCTTGCCGATTCGCGGTCAACACCCACCACCAATTGAGGGTAAAAATTATACCAATGAATTAATCAAAACTTTAAACAAAACTCGTATCTCAAGACTTAGTTTACCTATGTGCCCACCTAAATCAGCTTACTTTAGCATTTATTATTGGATAGTATGGATGTGTGAAAAGATAGTGGAAACAGTAAAGAGAAGCCTTTGCTAGATCATTGGATACTATAGACACAGACAAAATAATGTCAAAAATATCCAGAAGTAGAAACTGCAGCATAAAGAACAACTGCATCAAAGAAAATAAATTAATAAGTGTCAAGGCAATCATGACTTGCAAAACCTTATTTCTTTCTTAAATATAGAATGTTGATATCACTGAAAACCAGTATGTTATAATAAGACTGGCATTAGATACTTACTGTAATTGACTGGATGTATGCTTCCAGTCAGTTCCAGCCATAGTTAGTAAACTCTAAGATAAACATCTTGAAGTGCAGCCAAAACTGCATTGTGTGTAAAACAATAAGATTAGTGAGACCAAGACCTTTACAAGATATTTTGGAGAGTAGCCAGGAAGAAACAAACAGTGAATTACAGAAAATATAAATTATGTGCCTGCTCTGTTTATTTTGAGATATATGTTTTTATGACACCAGTGGTGGCAGCCCTGACTTACAAACAGTAAGTTGTGGGTTCGAAACCCAGGCAAGTGCATTACTTTGTGTAATTTACTTCATCACAACTGCTCTGAAAATGGTGAAGGAAAACATAGTGAGGAAACCGGCATGTCCTAAAACTAAAAAATTCGAAGACATGTGACATCTACCAATCCGCACTGAGCCCGTGTGGTCGATTATAGCCCGTTCCGTCTCCTAGAGAGGAGGCCTGTGTCCCAGCAGTGGAAACATTAATAGGCTGATCATGATGATGAGTTTTTTATTTTGGAGCTAGCTAGTTGAATTCCGGTTGGTAATCATCTTTTTTAAAAATTATTAAGGATAGTGCAGCATGTTTTCTTTCTAAAAAAGATACCTACTGATGATTGGTGGTAATTAGTTGATAAGAAGACAAGTTGAGAAGTTTGTAAGAAGACAACATGATGTGCTGACTAACTTCTTTAATAGCCATCATCAAAGTAGTTACCAGTCCCATGTTTCTGGCCATGGTTGTACTTCAATCACTGAATCTGTCATTACTTTAGTCTTACTCTTCATCTACATTCATACTCATAACTTTCTTAATATACTTGTTAAAATTATGGTATTTTACATGGAATTTAATTGAATTTGTAACATATTTCACTGTATGCAGGTCAATAGACAACGCTTGATTGTGTCACTGGTGAAATTCTTATTCCAAGGTTAAACAATTTAGTTGAATTGCTCATGTGTGGGCTATTACGGTAACTTGTTTATTTTACCATCAGAATTCATAGGTAGTAGAAGTAGTAAGAAGAAAGTACAATTAGCTTGTCTGATCATTATGACTGAATGAGTAGATGTTTGGACAGTCTCTTTGAGAAAAATACCGCTGAATGACAGTTTCCAATGTGTCTCTAGATTATCACAAAATAAATATTTCTGTTAATATGTTGCAGTCAGTGTACCAGCTATAACAGAGTTTCGGTCAGTGGGTCGTCTTAGGGGCGGTTTCAGTTTTGTTTTCAACTATTAGGTCTAGTTATCTAATATACCACTCTTCTAAATTAGAGTGGCCATGGTAATAGGACAAGCTCATTTGAAAGCTTAACTCAACTAAACTACTTAACTTGACGTTAACTTGTGGCAAATTAATGGTCATCACGTTAGTCCATAATTTAGTAAATTATGATCTGGACACAAAATTATAGTTATGAACGCAAGGATAAGCTTTACTTTATTTTTCGTCTAGCAGTTAAATTTTGCCGCCGTTAAACAACTTAAACGTGGATCCGGCCGCTAATCTACCAATTCATTAAGCAAAGCACTGATAACATTCATTTTCGGTACATTTCGTCCCAATCTTCATTCATTAAACCAACCAAGACGGGTTTGCAAAAACACTCAGGTGAATCTTTCCTAAAGTTAAATACATCAAGATCTATGCAAATTTATCATCAAGGTTTGCAAAAAATGCATTAAATAACTACATTATTGAAACAGATTGCTGCAATTTACATAAAATTAACAAAAATGTTCGTCCGACTTACACTTTGTCCGCCAACTCCCGCACCTTCCACATACTTATAAAACGGTCCATTTTTGCTGTTTATCAATAAAAATGATATTCCAAACACAAAATCACTGTAATTTAATGAGCGTTAACATAAAAATTAACTAAAAACTCGCTCTGATGATTTGGCTGACATTCTTGCAAAATGGCGAGTGGGCAAATGTTGCCAGCTGGAGGAGAAAAGAAAACAGTAGAAAAAACGTAGAGTGAGACGTAAAATGGAACGTTTTTTTTAGTACAATAACCTTAGGACACAATGACAGCAATAGCAGTGCCGCTACCCCGAACGAGTCGAACGAGTAAACAAACAATATTTTGTAGAAAACGAGCGAAGAAGCATCGCAAGCACATAATGGCAGAGTCTGCGGATTAGCTGGCTACGATCTCGAGTTGGATAGCTCTGGTTACCATGCACGTAAATAGGGTGACCCATCGCGTCTCCCGCCTGCATCCAATAGGAATTAATACGGGGCCGAAATATGTGGACTATTTCGGCCCCGTATTAATTCCTGTATAGGTGAAGGCACGTCGATGACGGGCGAATCTCACCTCTGGCAGATCTTCCATGGTGGTTGCAAGGGTGTGCTGACATCTATGGACCACTGATCGCAAGGCGTTCCTCAATCAAAGGATCCAGTACGGCTGGCGCAGTTTCTGTATTGGAGTGGGCAAACTTGACGTGATAATGGCTGACCAGAAGACTTACAGCTGGCTCCTTAATTGCCACCTAGAATAATGGGCTGCCTATCGGAAACAGCAGAAGTTCCTCCTGCGAGATGTAAAAGTCCGTCTCTGAGATTGCCTATCGGAAAAAGCAGAAGTTCTTCCTGCGAGATGTAAAAGTTCGTTTCTATGTTTTGGAAACAAAATGGCTAAACGACTTTTCTTGAGAATGGGCTGCCCACGTGTCAGACAAAGAATTTCCCTTTTTCCCCAAAATGTGTGATTCTGCGTGGATGATGTACCTCTGATACTAAAGGCTGGGTGATTTAGTGAATCGCACTCCTGGAGCAGTGGAAGAAGAGGCATCAGGCCGCGAATCACGCTCCAGCGCATTTACTCTTTTTTTTTTCAGCCCTGGCGATTGTTTTTTTTTATATTACTACTCGTATGATAACCAGTGGACAGTGTTGTGGGTTACATTATTAGCAAATAATGCTATACCCATCATTTCAGCCGAAAGACGTCCACTGCTGGACATAGGCCTCCCCCAAGTGTCGCCACATTGACCGGTCCCTTGCGACTCGCATCCAACGGATTCCCGTAACCTTCACCAGGTCATCGGTCCACCTAGTGGGAGGTCTTTCAACGCATCGTCTTCCGGTTCGCGGTCGCCACTCTAGAAGTTTTCGGGCCCCCAGCAATGTGCCCTGCCCACTGCCACTTAAGTTTGGCAATTCTTCGGGCTACGTCGGTGACCTAATTGGTTCTCTTGTAGATGTCTTCATTTCTGTGTCTTCATTTCTGATTCGACCACGCAAGGAAACTCCGAGCATAACCCTCTCCATAGCCCTTTGGGTGACTTTAAGCCTTTTAATAAGGCCCATTGTGAGCGACCACATTTCGGTCCCGTATATAATCACCGGCAACACACACTGGTCATAGACTTTCGTCTTGAGACACTGCGGTAAGTTGGACGAGAAGATACCGCGCAGCTTCCCGAAAACTGCCCAGCCGAGTCGGATTGACCTCTTTCTCGAAGTTAGACTTACCTAACTGGACCGTTTGTCCAGGTACACATAATCGTCTATAACTTCGAGTATAGAGTCTCCGTCGATCTTGACAGGAATGGGTGTGACATGGGCATTCAACATGACCTTCGTCTTGTCCAAGTTCATTTTTAGTCCCACTCTTTCGGAAGCTCTACTGAGGTTATCGAACATTGTACTGAGGTTCTCCATGGTCTCAGCCATGACCACTATATCATCAGCAAACTGAAGGTGAGTGCAGATGTACTCGCCATTGACGTTGATGCTTAGCCCTTTCAAGAACCTTGAAGACATCCTCGAGCAGCGGTGAACAGTTTCGGAGATATGACCTCTCCCTGTCTTACACCTCGCTGTAGAAGGATGGGTTCTGAGGCTTGGTTCTGAAGTCGGACTGACATGGTGGCGTTTTTGTACAAATCGATGTACCGGTAGTCAATTTGGCACCGTTGGAGAGACTGCAGTACAGCCCAGGTCTCCATCGAATCGAAAGCTATCTCGTAGTCCACAAACGCTAAACAGAGAGGCAAGTTATACTCTTCGGTCTTCTGCATAACCTGCCGCAGCGTATGTATGTGGTCCACGGTGCTAAAGCCTTTTCGGAAACCGGCTTGTACGGGTGGGAGGAAATCGTCGAATCTGCGCGCGAGACGATTCGTGATGACTCTTGAAAACAACTTGTAGACATGGCTTAGAAGTGAGATGGGCCTGTAATTCTTGAACCGGGCATTGTCGTCCTTCTTGAAGAAGAGTACTACCACAGCCCTTCACCATGCCTTTGGCGTTTTCCCCTCGTGTATGACGGAGTTAAACAGCTTCTGAAGGGCCTTAAGTACACGTTTTCCACCCGCCTTCGAGAGTTCGGCAGTAATTAGGTACGTCATCACCCGGTGCCTTGTTGTTTTTTAGCTGTTTCAGAGCCACACTAATTTCGAACAAGCTGACGTCCGGGATGTCTTCGGTATAGTGTCGGGTCAGTCTAGCTCTTGGGTCGTTTGCTAGATCGACAACGGGTTTACTGGTTGACGTGTACAACTGTCCATAGTAGCTCTTGATCTCCCTCAGTAGCTCCGGATTGGCGGATAAGATCCTGCCGTCGTCGGTCTTCAGTTTCGTGAGCTGGCTCTGCCCAATAGCTAGATCTCTTGAAAATACTTTGGAGCCTTTGTTCCGCTCGATCGCGTCTTTAAGACGCTCGGTATTAAAGCGGCGGAGGTCGGTCTTCAAGGATTTAGAGATCCGTCTATTGAGCCGCCGGTATTTTAACGCCTCGTCTGAAGACTGCAGGATCATCTCACGCCGCTCCTTCATGAGCTTGAGAGTTTGATCGGAGAACCACTTTTTCTGATCTGCGTACGACGTGTCTTGAAGAACTTAGACCCGGTCGTATGGACAGTTTCCACGAACCCATCGTTATATTCGTCAGCTGAGCTTCCTAGGCACTCGAAACGATTCTGGAGTTCAAGCTGAAAGCTCTCGGGGTTTTGGATTTGGATCTGTGCTGGCCGGAGCATCGACTTCATCTGTCAAGACCTTTCTAGCTTGATATTGATGTTCAATGTGCATCTTACCATGCGGTGCTCGCTCCGGGTTTTCACCGAATTGATCACAGAGACATCATTGAACATTTGCTTCTTGGTTGACATGATGAAGTCAATCTCGTTTTTAGTTGCACCATCGGGGCTCTGCCAGGTCTACGTCCTGTGCTCACGCTTTTTGAAGAAGGAATTCATCATACAGAGGCCCTAGTCTTCTCCATGAAACTAGCCAGTTGGTGGCCCCGGTGGTTCCGACGTCCAACTCCAAATTGCCCCACCTGCAGCTCATCTCCGTCTCGTTTGCCCAGTTTTGCGTTGAAGTCCCCCATGACAATTATACGTTGAAGTGAGTTTTGAAACCATGCATGGCTTTAGAGATATCCTCATACATGGTCTCCATTTCGCCGTCGGGGTGTGCCGAGGTCGAGGCGTAGACCTGTATGACCTTCAGCGAATATCTTGCAGAAATTCTGAGTATAAGGAACGCCACCCTGGTCTACACACACTCGATCTTCACCACGTTGTTCACGGGGGACTTGTGGACGCTAAACCCAACACCACCCTGGGACTATCAGTCACCCTCTCGGAAATAAAGCAGGTTGCCGGATTTTTGGATTATCGTGTCCTCCCCCTCTCTTCGGACTTCAGACAATCCCACAATACTCCATCGCAGCCTCCTCAATCCCTCCTCGAGTTCCGCTAACTTCTCGTCGGTCTGTGGAGTGTTTGCATTTCACAATATTACGGTTTCACTTCGATAGATTGTTATCTACTGAAAATAATGCGTTAAATTGTAAGCAGTATGTTTGTTTGATGTCCGTGACTACCGCCGGACCACCAACGCCAACCGCTTCCATATTTGGTCAATAATTTGTAACCAATGGGTACCAATTAGTACCCGAACAACAGAATTGGTACCTTAGCAGTTTTCGAGAAAATCGACTTTGAAGGTGGTCCTGCGGTAGTCACGATCCGTTCAGCAGGACCACCATGAGCGCAGAATAAGGGGGCATTCTACAGCTATTCTAAGTATACAAATAATTTGTACCCATAAATGTGATTTATTTCGTAAAAAAAAAACAGAGCTGAAACATTTGTATTTACCGATAAATCAACGATGATAACTTCGTGCACTCGTTCAGCAGGACCACAAATTTGAATGTTACTTCCAAGTTCCAGGCACTTGTCGCTTTCCTCACACCTACATAGAAAATTTGTACCCACGAACATAAAATTAGTGCCCAAAATTCAAAATCCGTTCCCCAGTAGTTTACGAGATATACCATGCCATTGGTGGGGTGGCGGTAGTCACGGTGTTAAATTTTCATTTCAAGATTTCCCTATTAAAACTTTGTGATTTCTTCCCAAATTGATACAAAAATTTGTACCCATAAAGAAGTTATAGTGACCAAAAATTCAGATTCCCAAGTGTTGTATTTTAAGAGAAATTAGCTTTCATTACTTTTACATACTAAATCTCCGCGTAAAACCCGACCAAATTAAGTTGTCACTGTCAATGGTATTGAGCTGAGATGTACACTCGTGCACATAAATTTTTGGTCGTTACCCATGGCCTGTGATAACTCAGTTAATGACTTGGGCAGGTTAATGGTAGGTACTGGAATATTATTTTTCTGTATTATACTGTTCTGTGTTGTTCAATGAATATTTAAAGAACAATACATATTTCTTTCTATTTATTTAAATAACCAAATCAATATATAATAACGTTAATATCGAAATATTTCTGTAACTCGATTGCTAATTAACCAATCCACCGGGAAGGTCTAAAATTTAAACCCGTACGAAGCCGGAGCGGGCCGCTAGTAATTAATTGGAATACGCCTGGTCATTAAATGAAAAAAAAAATATAGAAGAAAAAAGAATTGACACAAAATAAATTAATTAATAGTAGTACATAAAAATAGAAATCAATACCAATAGAAAAGAGAAAATATGAAATAAAAACAAAAATTAACATACATCTAGGTACACAGTTTCTATATAAATTATAGATTACGATCTGTTGTTACTACTAAGGCGTCATCTATAAATGTATGTGCACGAGTGTACATCTCTTAACAGCTCAATACCATTGACAATGACAACTTAATTTGGTCGGGTTTTACGCCGAGATTTAGTATGGAAAAGTAATGAAAGCTAATTTCTCTTAAAATACAACACTTGGGAATCTGAATTTTTGGTCGCTATAACATCTATATGGGTACAAATTTTTGTATCAATTTGGGAAGAAATCACAGAGTTTTTAATAGGGAAATCGTGAAATGGAAATTTAACACCGTGACTACCGCCACCCCACCAATGGCATGGTATATCTCGTAAACTACCAAAGAACGCATTTTGAATTTTGGGCACTAATTTTATCTTCCTGGGTACAAATTTTCTATGTAGGTGTGAGGAAAGCGACAAGTGCCTGAAACTTGGAATTAACATTCAAATTTGTGGTCCTGCTGAACGAGCGCACGAAGTTATCATCGTTGATTTATCGGTAAATACAAATGTTTCAGTTCTGTTTTTTTTTTACGAAATAAATCACATTTATGGGTACAAATTATTTGTATACTTAGAATAGCTGTAGAATGCCCCCTTATTCTGCGCTCATGGTGGTCCTGCTGAACGGATCGTGACTACCGCAGGACCACCTTCAAAGTCGATTTTCTCGAAAACTGCTAAGGTACCAATTCTGTTGTTCGGGTACTAATTGGTACCCATTGGGTACAAATTATTGACCAAATATGGAAGCGGTTGGCGTTGGTGGTCCGGCGGTAGTCACGGACATGTTTGTTTGACAATCTTTCGAGAGTTTACAATCTCGCTAGATAGATTACAATCTAACGGGTTTTATAATTTTACGGTGACATATCTATAGTGTGTGGTGTAACCATAGATTGCACAATTAAACACTTCAGGACAGTACTGCCCTCTAACTTAATATAACAGTCGATACTGCCCCGCGTGGTGCAACACCAATGTTTACCACATCCAGCATCCTGAACCCCTACATCGTAAACTGTTTTATTACAGCTCTTGTACCGACAGTGGGATAAAAAGTAGTTCTATAGCAGACTGTAGACCTTCCCAAAGCATCATAATAAAATTGTTCAATAAATCACGTACCGGTCCTCACTGACCACATCTAGCGGATTACCGCGACCGTCGATCTCTTTTGCTTGTGCGAAAAACAAAACAAATTATTTATTTATATAGGTACCATTTTATTTAAATTGTTTACATATCCAATCATTACAATACACATATAGAATCGACATTGAACTTTAGATTACGTTCTAAAGGCCCGTATGAAATGGCCTCGGCTCGCAACGCTTTCTTAGCTAGTGTTCATCACATTGCACTTCTAAGCTTAGTCTAAAGTTGCAAGCACAGATTCATAAAATTCCTTGTTAACTAGCCTAACAGTCAAAATGTTTGGTGTACTATACATTTCTGCCCAAGCCTTCGGGCAGCTTAATTTTGTATGTATGATTCAAAGTTTTAAGAAACTTTTCCGACATCCCTAATAATTGTGCCAAAAAAAATACAAGTGTTGCCACACGAAAAAAACATAGAACTACAAAGGCCATTACATACAGGTTCCATAACTTCGAAAGCTAAGCTGTCGTTACTTAGATCCAACTCGTACATAGACAGTCCGTTTTCCTTCTAATGAGATCACCCCATTAGAAGGTCATACATCATTTCTTGGCTAAGGTGTCACTTTGGGGCTGGGCGCCGTAGTACTGCCACAGTTCAATAGCCTTATTGGCTACTACTTCTTCACACTGTTCTGGAATCTGGAAAAATAAGTGAAAAGAAAATTAGTACAACAGAGTAAATTTTTTTCTAAAATATTTTCCATGCTTGGGTAATGAGATCTAACTAGGGTAAAAATGGAATTATATTCATCAAAAGCTTGAAGAAATGACCCCACGGGAACATGCTGCAGGGATAAAAGTATCCCAAATTCTCTAAAATTTATAGAAATCCGTTTTGGTGTGGTGTGTGTAATATTATAGAATGCGAAAGTTAGTGAGGATAGATTGATGTTTGTTAGTCGCAAAAACTACTGAACAGATTTGGATGAAATTTGGCCCACAGATAGTTCTTAACTGGATTAACACAATATATCAAACTTCACGCGGGCGAAGCCGCGGGCATAATCTAGTTTATTAGCGTAAGTTTTTTTATAGCAACATCTACGAGGGTTTTTCGAGTATTAGTATTACTTTCCTTTTTTACCTCAGATACACATTTCAACACTTCGTCAGCATTCTGGGAGCGCAATATATTTCTGCGTAACGTTACGATCAACATAACGGCGGCAAAAGCGAGTATTTTTGGTGCTCCACTGCATATCTTGTCCCATATTCTGAAGAAAACCAAAAAAAAATGTTGTACTATCCACAAAAGATGAAGTTCTGTACAGTAATAAACATTAATATTTCCATATCCTTACTTGGTAAGCGAAGTGTCGTCCAAAACTCCCGCAAAACAACAATTGAACCATTTTGTGAGTGGCAACACTTCCAAAGCATTGACATCAACCAGATGACTGAAAAAAGAAAGCATATTTCATTCAACCTAATAAATAGCAATTCCATGGCTGTTCACGTTATTTTTACACAAATAAATCAAAAGAGCCAAAGCCACAAAAATGCAAAAAAAAACAGTTCCGTTTTTCCTTTTTTGAGGTACAGAATCCTAAAAAAATATTTTATAGATTCATTAAAACTTCGTTAAAATCCATTTAAATGCTGCAACGCTGCAATGCTTGGCATCTGTAGTCTATCTGTGAGCTGTGCGAGAAGTACTCGCAACAATTTTCCTCTTACTTGAACAAATCCCCATCTTCCTTCTCAAGCATGGTGGTGAACGCCTCCTTCAGCTTGGGCAGATCCCTCTGCATGTTACGTACCACATCGGTCAGGCTTTTAGCCAGCCAGTACACATCCACCTCATCATCATACAGTTCTAGCAGAGTGTTCACTATTGGCAGGAATGTGTCGGCAGACTGGGGAACAAATTGCCATTATTGCAATAGAGTATGATTTCATATAAAAAAAAAATGTCTTTGAGTCAATCATTTTTATTGATATGCAGAGAAGTTGTGTGGAAAACGCTTATTGTACTTTGAGACTTGTATTTTCATGTTTGATAGGGAAATAAAAATAATGCAGATATTGCCATTAATTCAACCTTATATTTACTCAAATATAATAAAAAAGATTCTGTCAATGAACTCCTCTCCCAAAGCTACACCAACAACAAATTCTGCAACCAGTCCTAGCCACATTTTTAAGGTTGATAACCCACTTAGCTGCTACAACGAAGAGAAATAAAAGCATCTATTCGTTTTCTGTCCCTACACAAAAAATTTATACAATCACAACAATTTTTCAAGTATAACTCACAGAGAAATTAGTCTCCGGGAACAATGGAGGCTTCCTCTCCTCATTCTCCAGCAGCCACATCTCCAACAGCACCTGACAACGCGGAGCATTCATGTCCACCAGTTCAAACATCTCTACAGCATACAACAAGTCTTGGTACTGCTCCATGCGCTGTTCCATCACGTATTGGTGGGAGTCTGGGTAGACGGGCAGTATGTCTGGAATAGTTGGTTACAGAGATGATCATACAAACTTCAGACTTATTTCCATGGAGGCAGGGAAAGCTTCAGAAAGCTAATGGAGTTGGTAGTAAATTTAGATGAAGAGGTAAGATTAATACGTAAAAGTGTGTTGGCAAGTGTGTGTTACTGCCAAGTCAAGTTCAAACCCAAGGCATGCACCTTTAATTTTTCAGATTTAAGTGTGTTTTTTTTTTGTATTTATAATTATCACTTGCTTCGGTGTTGGAAAACATCATGGAGGAAACCAGAATGCTTGAGAGATATTTCTCGATGGCATGCAAAATCAAGTCAAGTGTAACACCAGGTTAGGCACTAACCACACAATAACGAAAGAAAGAATTGCAGTATTTTTTTATATGAATGATTAGGAGATAATAATTAGTTGTGTGGGTACTTTAAAATTAGGCTATGTACATAGAGATGTCATTCATGTCATTGTTTGTTGAATCACTATGTAGCTTGTTCTTTGTTCTAAGTAGTTGGAAATTTAATGACAAAGTCGGTCAGTGGGTCGTCTTAGGGGAGTCTAGTTATCATAGGCTGAAATCCTATTTTTACTAATATTACATAGTCGTTTAGAATATTCAACTTGTGATCACCACTTTAATTTCACGTTGTTATAGAAAGATTGCTGCCTATTCCTTTGAAAAAAGTATTTTTCGGCTTTTTCAACCTTCGTAGGGGAAAGCGGGCAGACCGTTCAATGGAAGCAATGAGAAATACGAAATGTAACATTTTAAAACCCAGTAAGTTGCCATAATTTAACAAAGAAACTTACCCAATAACACTTTCCATACCAGATTCCTGTAAGCAGCAGGCACTGTGAACCTCAAACAAAACTGTTTTAACTTCACTTTGTCCCAAGGTTTCTCTTTCATCAATATTTCAAGCGATTTCTTTTCCTCGACACCCCGGCATCCTACTTTTTCGTAGTAAGACGATCGAAAATTCCTTTCGTCAGTCATCTTGTAATTCTCCCGAAGATTTTCAGCTTTTATAGGTACTTCATACGTATCGATTCAATTTTCCGGTGAACTCCAAGTAAGAATGTGGAAAACGTGAAAATCGGAAAATAGGACCTATTTATTTTGAAAACGATGTATAGATTGACATTTTTTGATTTGACAGCGCAGAACTACAGATAAAATCTGTTTTTTTTTTTCACATTCCGCAATACGTGGAGCGAGAATTTTACTTGATGCTAAGTTATTAATTATACGAAGAATTATTTCTTATTGTTCTATTGCTTTTATAAAACTTGCTATTTGTTGTTGTTTTTAATTTATTATCATTGTAAAAAAAAGTAATTATTTTATTCTTCGTTTTGCGTTGGCGAATTGTAATTCCACATTTGAAATCGACCAAACAAAATATTCTGGTTACTATGGCTATACGTAACAACGCTAATTTTTGTTTAATTTGTGTCAAACAAAGCTAATGTATTACTTTATTATTTTATCAGGTAAAACTAAAGATTGTTGGAATTATCACAGTACTTATATTATCAATTCATGAAAACATGGAGATACCTGATGCTTTAAAGGATCCTGCATATGTGGAAGAAAAACGGGAAGAATTGCGCATTTTTTTCCAAGATGCCAAGCTGCCTAAAGAAATGATTGAAAAAGCCATTGAAAATGAGCTCAAACCTTTACAGATGGGATTGAACAGACCATATATAGCAGCTTCTCACCCTGGCGAAATTAAAACTGAGCATGAAGTAATGTCTGGTCAGCCTTTCACCAAAATAGATGATCATACTAAACCCGTAACTCTAGAAGAAATAAAAGAACTATTGAAGGACAACCCTATTATAGCCGAAAAAGCGCGCCAAATTCAAATAGTGACACAAAACGAATGTTTGAATAGGCAAGTAGCTATACCTTTTAACGAAATAAACGTTACTGACTACAAAGACATGAGGAAAGAGCTGGATGCTGCTAAAGGCAACCAAGAGCAAATTAACAAGCTTAATTACAAAAATATGCTTTCATTAAAGACTTCTGTATCCGACTACAAAGCGAAATGTCCTCGTGAGTGCAATAAAACTGCCTCAGAGCACAGTGGAAACACTGGCTCAGATACCGATGAAAAGGAATACGATGCGATAGAAAAAGTGGTTAGTCAGTACACCACCAAGTCCTATGAAACAAGATATCAGGAAACTAAAGATATGTTGGGGAAAATGGCTGATAACTATGATGAGGCAGAATCGTCTCAAGATACTAAAGTAAAACAAACCATAGACATAAGGAAGAACCCGATACTTAAAGATTCATCTGAGCAGTTAATAAAAGGACAAATAAGGCGTTCGGCATTTGAGGAAGTAAAGGAACAGTATGCTATAAACGCAGCTATGAATATACCTCTAGTAGATAATCCAGTGGCTCTTGATCTAAGCGGTAAAAGTAAAAGAAAACCTAAAAGTAAACCAAAATGCGAAGATGACGAAAATATCGACGTAGAAGAGGTATTTCCTAAAAGTTTTGCAGCGAAACTTAAAGATACTGAGAAAAAACTACGTGAAATAAACACCGTGCTGAATAATGTTGTACCACCGCCACCCACTTTGAATAAGACAACAGAAAACAACAGTGATAACAAATCCCCTATTTCTGATGAAAAAAAAATAGATATCAAGGAAATACCATCCGAAGCTGTTCAGAAAAATGAGCTACAAAAGTTTGATCAAGAGGCAGAGGACACGTTACAAAATACTCTGGAAAATATATTTGAATTGACCAACAAGGGAGAACCGGAAAACAATGAAAGCGAAATTAAAGAAATGAAACATCTAGCTCGAAACATTGTTGAAGGTGCTGAGAACCTGAGTACTCTCATACGTGAAGATATAACAAATAAACTAAACAGTATGAACGAATTATTGAATGACGTTAATGAGGCATTAGAAACTTCAAGGAAATCAAACATCACTTATGACAAAATGAGAGAAGAGGGAGAAATACTCAGGCGTGGAATACATTTTGAAGAAAAAGCAACGGAACTTCAAGACAAAAACGGAACGACCAACAAGGCAGAAGTTACAAAAGCAGAAAAACCAGCAGATGGAATTTCAGACCCACAAATGGATACCATACACAATGCTATTAAAAATCTGAATTCCGAGTTAAAACATCACGAAGAGAGGATAAACCAAAGCAAGGCAAGGTATGAACTGAGAAATGAGGAGTGCAAGACGTTCATGAAAGAAGTTGATGACATACTTTTAAAGTCCAATGATATTTTGCGCCCCATGAAGAAAAAATTGGAAGAAGACAGGAAAAAGAAAGAAGACGAAGACAAACGTGCTGCTAAGTCTAACGAAGAAAAACCTGCTACTGAAACCAAAACAGATCAAGTGGATGAAAATAGCAGAAAGATACGTAAGGAACTATGGGACGTTGACTTCTCTTACCAAGATGAGAAACAGAAAAAAAATTCAGAAACACAAAAGAAACAGGAAATTGAAAGGAGCGAAAGAATAAATAATCTTCTTTATAACATAAAGGACAAGATGAAAGATAATAAAGATGTCTTTAGATTGGCCAATAACATGCTAAAGAGGGAAGAAAATAGAAAGAAGTGTCTTGAATCGGGGAAGATTTTTGAATTACCGCCAGAAGAGACAGATTCAAGAGCTCAAGGAGATCATATCGAGGTGGGAGAGTCGCAATTAACGGGCGGAAAAGAAGTACCCATGATCACTGATGGACAACTCGAAGGTAACTCAATAAAACGCTTTGCCTGGTAATAGAATAGTATTCATAATTGCTTGGTTAACGTCTCCGACATTACGAAGTGCCTAACGGACCACGACGGACCATGACGCACGGAGTACCGTTAGGTACTTCCCAAGAACAGGGTTTATTTTTTCTTTGATTATGGAAACGAAGAAATCGCCTTGAACTTAAAAATTAATTTCAGCTATGGAAACTGAAGAAGATAAGAAAAAAGCTGCAAAGATGAAGAAGGAAGATGATGCTCATCAAGAAAGACTAAGGCAAAGAGAGTTTCAGAGAAAGGTTGAGCAGGAACTGGAGGAAATGAATAAAGCCCCGCGGATGACGAAGGAATTCATCAAACAACATTGCAGACAGCACAAACTGTATACCACGCCTTATCTCAATGACATTCTGTATTTGCATTTTAAGGTAAAAGTTATTTTATTCTATGCAACTCACACTGGACCCGCGTTGTGGATAGTGGTCCTCTCCATCACACAGAGGAGGCCTGTGTCCCAGCAGTGGGAACGTTACAGGCTGGTCATCATCATCATCATCCACAGCCCGAACTCACCCACTGCTGGGTATAGGCCTCTCTCTTCTTGTGCCAATTTCCACGGTCTTGCGCTAGCCTCATCCAGGTTATTCCCCCGACGGCAACTATGTCGTCTGCCCATCTCGCCGCTGGCAGGCTGGTACTTACTTAAAAATACTATTATTAGATACTTAAGTGAAGGTCGACCGCATACTTTGTTTGATTTCATCGCATGACTGGGTCTAGTTGTTGCATTAGTGATCGCGCATCAATCAATGCAATTTTAAAGCTCGATCGCGATCGAAATTTAATGAAATACAGCTCAGTAATTAGAATACTTATAAAATTCAATAAATGAATCTATGGAGACTACATTTTTTTGTGCACACAATGTTTCTACAGGGTTTCTCTAAAATTGAAAACTTAGAAGAATACACGGGTCTAAAATGTATATTTTTGGAGAACAACGGTATCCATAGGATTGAAGGACTTGACACGCTATCTGAACTGAAGTGTTTGTACCTACATTACAATGTCTTGAGGAAGATTGAGAACTTACATGGGTGTCCTAAGTTGGACACTTTGAATATTGACCACAATTTCGTTGGGAAGATAGAGAATCTGGATGTGGTTCCTGATTTGCATACGCTAAGCATTGCTCACAACATGCTTAGTGCTGTTGGTAAGTATGAGCTTCTATGTCTTGATAATGAAACACTAATTTTAATAAAATATTATAGGTGAACGCACACATATCAGAGCCGAAGGAAACGAAAGAGCCGAAATAATCGAATCTTATAAAAACTCGCAATCGGACGAATAGTTTACGTTGTACGGATAAGAAAATTATTCGTTCGGTGCGGTCGGTTCTTTCGGCGCGGAAAAGCGTGTGTTCACCTTTAAACAACAATGAACACAGCCTATTGTAGTCCATACCTTTGGCGTCCATTCAAGCTTAATGTGAACCTTGAGTCTACCTTCTATCAACAGAGCCAAATGCTTTACCTAATCCCAAAATGTCCAAACAACGATGTAACTATGTTTCAGATGACCTAGCGCATCTGAAGTTTTGCAGGAACCTATCAGTACTGGACTTATCGTACAATCGCTTGGACGATCCTCTCATAGTGGATGTGCTGGCTGAAATGATTATATTAAAAGGTAATTAATCTATTTGTGCAGACTAGGCACACTTGTGTACTGGGTTGGTGGAGAATGAAACCACTAGTTGCTTCTTTCTTCTATATTAGGAGAGTGTTCCTAAGACTGGCTGGCCGACGACTGTGTCGAACCACCAAAATGGCACGTCTTTTATACAAAAATTATTAAGTGATTAACCAATCAGAATCTAATTAGAATTTACAAAAAATGCGGGGAAAACAAAAATCCAATCAGAACAAGGCAAAAACGCGCGAAAACATTGTGCACACTATCTTAAGTACTGCGAAACTTTACCGTAATGAGAACCGCGTAACAATATTTACGTTTTTAACTAACTTTTTCTATGTAAACGTATTTAAAACTATATATTTATGAGATCTATATATCACGAACTATCATATAAAAATATAAAATCAACAAAAACATAACATAATAAAATTTATATAATTATCCTAACACTAAGTCTAATAGGTACGTGAAAACAAATTATCAAAAAACTAAGTTTATAATAATTTTTTCACTATTTAAAAGTGTCTATGTATCACTATCACATTATGTACTGTCCTATCAGTATCTATGTAACACTTTATAATCAGAGTCTATTTAGCACTTTGCACTATTTCTCGTATATCGATTCAGCAAAATAATGTTCTACGGATACGTTTAGTCATCTTGAACACAGACCGTAATTCTGACTAAACCGATGCTCTACAAGTTTTCCTGATACTGTAAATTTTGTTTTATTTCCTGCCTAATGAGTTTACTCTTGTATAAGCATGCCAGGAGATGCGTGCTCACTTTTGCTTTCAATGTTGAGGAGTGTAGGAGGAAGGACCACATTTAATTTTGCGGCCGGGGGCCGTACTTTTTCACATATTTTACTATCTCACTCTGTTTATGTATTTCACAGTGCTGGTTTTAACCGGTAACCCAGTGATTCGCAGCATCCCAGCCTACCGCAAGACTCTCACTCTTCGCCTAAAGGAGCTTCTCAATCTGGACAACAGGCCGGTGTTCCCCAGAGACCGCGCTTGCGCCGAAGCTTGGCAACGAGGTGGATTGCAAGAAGAGATTGCTGAGAGGAAACGGTATGTAGACCAAGCACGGCAGCACGGCAGCACGGCATAATCATGTCATCTTATTATTTCAAGCTGAAGCGATTCGTGAATAGCGTTTTACTGAAAGCGTGGAACTTAGTCTTAAAGTCCGAGTGGTTGTGTCGTCGATGTATTATAGTTAGTCGGGGGTTTCACACGGAGATTAATTTCTCCTTTGTGGGAAAGGAAATAAGCCCGTATCAACTTTTGCCTTCATTCTGTTGGTATAGTTTAAAATCCTTATTTTTAGTTGGATAGCCAAAGATCAAGAGAAAGTGATGGATAGTGTTCGATACTTGATAAAAATGCGCGACGAGAAGAAGGCAATAAGAGAGGCTAAGGAGCAGGAGGCACGGGAGAAAGAAGGACTTCCACCAAAGGTAAAGAATTAAATAGGTACATAACTCAAACCTATTTTCAATGGGGTTAAGCAGAAGCCACCTACTTCATATTACTAACTTTTTATGAAAAGTCTAGTTGTAAATATAACTGTTCAATGACAGGAGGAAAAAAATCCAGATGTAGTCAAACCAGAATATGGGGCCCGACAAAATAAGCAAGACTTATTGGAAATTGAAGGTCCTTCATCTCTGGAGCAGAAATACGGACCAGAGGAGGTAAAAGTCAAAGATGGAGTGGCTGTGGACATGCTTTCAGGATCTGAAGAAGAGGATTCTACAAGCGAAGACAGCAGTAGTGATGAGGGCGGTGATAAGGATGATGGTGAGTTATAAATACTGTTTGGGAAAACGTAGAGACAAAGCAATTTGTAGACTTTTAGTGGAATGATAGAGGGATCCATTTAACGCGATGTCTTATCGTATCATCGTATGGTATGTGTACCACAGGTTCTTTCTGATAAAAGTATTCAGACATAAAAACTGGCCTTTACGATTTCCAATTTCTTTTCGTAATCATCCACGATGATTCCCTTTGTTTTATGGTAGCGTAAACTTAGTACATAATAATAGTTCTTGTACGCATTTTTTTTGTTGTCCATTTAGGGCCCGAGACAGGCAATATCGAGTGGTCACAAATAGACAGCGGTAAGCGTTTGGTGCAAGAGATCACAAACGAACTCCCCCCACCACCGCCGGAAGATTACTGGTATGGTTACGGAAACATCAAGCCGAAGAATCAAAAACCTAAGTAAGTGTTTCAAAGCATCATGCCTCTAATAATACTTTGCCTGGCTAGGAAACCGAATCCTTGGTCTCATGCTCATTAGTCGAGCTTGCAACCACTAGACCTTCGATGCATTTTTCACATTAATTCCCCATCAACATCAACCTATGGCATGCTACTTAACTCGGTTTTATGTATTTCTAATCCAGTCGCTACCACCCTGAGAATCCTTTTTCGTTTTCTAGCAAACATCTTGTGCTTTTTTATGTTTACAGCGATATAACCTCAGATTACGCGGCTATCAACAATCTGTTATACAATCAGGCACCACACACGGGAAGGAAGGGGGTAACTAAAATTTTAGAAGGTGATATTTTATTTTAACTATGTTTTATATTGGTTTTGACGGAATTGTGTAACATCTAACGTAATTATAAACTAATTCTAGACGGCAGAAACCGCAAAGACAAAGTAAAAATAACAGAAATCAAGCCAGAAGATGAAGAAGCTGCAGTTTCAGCAGAGAAGAAACCATTGATTGAACTTATAGAGTCAGCCGAGAAAACAGATGTGGAGAAAACTAAAACGGATGATAATGACAATAAAACTACTATTGAAGACGTGACTACTGTTGATAATCGAATTATAGGAAAAGGAAAAGAAAACACTGAGAAAGAAAAGGAAGAAAACACGTTAGAAAAGAACATATTTGAGATTACCAATAATACAGGAATTGTAGTTGAAGGTAAAAAAGTCATAGATCACGACAAGAAGATTATTTCCGAAAAAGGAGAAAAGTCTAAGAAGATTAAAATCAAAGAAATACCTCTGAATACGACAGCTGTTTCTAAAGACTCGCTAAAGAAAACCGAAGAAAAGAAGGAGAATGTTAAAAAAGGAGATGACAAGAGTAAAGATAAAGTCCATAACACCGCTTCTACTAGCGAAGGAGCTGGAGAAAGGAGACCTGGTGGTGAGAAAGATTAATGATAACATAACATCACGCCTGTAACCCCGTAGGTTAGGCAGAGGTGTACCTAATAGTACACCCACATGTCGCCATTTATGTTTAACATCCATGTAATAGGGAGCGAGCCCATTGCCATCAACCGGGCTTGAATCCAGACTCTGTGCCTGCTACTGAGAAATTCAGAGAGACCTCATGCTCAGCTGTCGCGCTTGCAACCAGTCGACGCAGTTGAGAGAGGAAAATATAACAAAGTGACAGCCGGCTGACCAGTTGCCCATGACGTCATTGCCACACGTCTTATTGATCACTACAGTAGGCCGAAATTAAAAAGAACGTCAAGAAATAATAAATAATAGACGAATTAGGAAATAATTCCGATTATTTTACTTGCAATGAAGCATTTTGTCTCATAATATAGCCCTTTGTTTTTTTTTTCTGATGGGCAATTCATCAAATGACTCCGAAGGGCGGAGTGGGAGACTTTTACTGACTAAAACTCATCCATGATCCTTCCTCACCCTTTATGTTCCGGTGCCGCGGTATCTCTTTCGAACAGTCCCGCAGCCCCAGCAGACATCGGCCCTTGCAAAGGAAGGGTCCCTTACTTTCTGCTGTCATCTCTTCGAGGCGCGCGTGGGGCACGAACGCGCCGTGTCTCGTAATAGTAGCCTAGACCAGTATTCATTCAATAATATCGTTTTCCCAGCACAATCGGAAGGTGAAGGTGTAGCCCTCATAAACTACATGCACCGCATGAACGACAAGGACTTTGATGATGATCCAGACGTGGATCTGGAACCAAGTGCTGAGGATCTGGAGATCTTTGCTGAGCTGGATCGAGAACAGTTGGAACGACAGGCCAGGATTGATAGAGGAGAGCCTGCGGTTGACCCTATGGTGAGTAGCTCTTGATGATAAAAGGTATCATCCTGCTGTCCATATCCCAATTTGTTTGGGGTACATCCAGATGAGCGCTCAATACTTTAACAGTCATATTCTCTTTTACAAGGAATATCTGTAAATTCTTTCTTTAGTCTGCTGATATCATAAATTTATCCACATTCCTTCTTAGATCTTCACGGTGGCACATGATTGAAGTAATTTTATAATTACGTGGAACACAATGGATTTCCTTCTAAACTAAACTAACTAACCTAACTTATTGTTCTGGTGTGCACTTACGATTATTTGTTGGTAAAAAACGCCCAATCCGAAGCATTCACTACACATAAATTCGTGCTTTATACTGCTCGAACCAATCGGTAAACTCCTTAGCATCTACCACCGCCGAATCATGTTCGAAGCAGGATAGCTTATCAGAATTGGACAAGGCGAAAGGCGTTTCCTCAACTGAATATCAACTTATACTTATACCGCACCTCTCACATATTTTTACTTTCAGAAACTGTACGATAAGAAATTGATGGACGCATACCACAAGGAACAAGATACAACACCAGCACACCTAGTGAAACAGAAGACGACGTTTACGACCTATCGAAATGACAACGCTTTCGACCGCGCTGCACTAAGCCAGCTAACTGCTGGAGACAAACCTGGTAAGATTAAACACTGACTTACCGAAACTAATCGAGAAATTGATGAGATGAGACTCGTACAGGCTAGCATAGCACGGCACAAAAGAGATGAGGACTATAATCAGTGGTTTAGTAAAGCTACCTTTCTCCGGAAACTGAAGCACTATGGTTGCCTTTACGCACCTTGTAGGTAGCTCAGAGCTGATGTGGGTAGTCTTGTGCTTTGATAGCTTGTTTACGCGGTCCTGTTTACTTTCCGCCCTAAAAGAATACGTGTTACGCTTCACTTAGCTTAATTGTAAGAAGTTATGGATGTCTCTGAGTCTCCTTCTACTTCTTAGAGCGTCAGTGGCAATCTAAATTGAATCGGCAAAAATTTGAATCACTTTGGCACCTTCAGTAGCGTCTATATATAATTTTTGGCAACGTGCAGGGCAACAGGGCAGGCAGGACATGATGATAAGTGTCGCTCTGTAATCAGAACACAGTCATGTCCAATGTAATATTATGCTTCCATTTCAGACGAAGCTAAAGTGAAGTTGACGCATGTGCCGGGCGCCGTGCTGTTCCAATATGTGGAGAACCAGGCGCCCATAACTGATGTACAGTATGAGATTGGCGAAGAAGAAGTCGAGTCTGCCCGTAATTTATATGATAAAAATTAGTTAGATGCATCTCATCGCTAGTTTTTGTTGGAAGCAACTCTCATCATCATTTCGTTGAAGGGTTATTCAGAGATGTACCTGTAGTACACCCACATTTCAACAGTTATATCCTTTCGTACTCGGAATCTCTATTCCTTTATTTAGTCGTTTACAAAATGAGAGAGTCCTTTAAAAGTATACAGCCAGAAAAACACTTACCAACCAAGCAGTTGATTTGGTTATGGTCACTAGAAACAAATCAAAACTGACAAATACATTTTCAATTGCAGCATCATCTGGTGAAACAGATTCAATAAGCATATCATCAGACACTGATAGTGAAGATGAATTGAAAGTGGAAATACCTAAAGTCACTAAGAAGCCAACAAATAGACCAACCACTGCGTCTACACCTAAAGAAACTGCTGAAGCAGCTGCTGGATCATTTTATAAAGATCAGCGCAGATATAGTGTAAAAGATAATAGAACTCAATCAGCAAAGACTGTTGCGAAGAAGACGACTCATGAGAAAGGTGCTGTAGAAAAGACAGATAGAAAGTCTGCTGGTAGACGTCATGGTGATCAAGATAGTGAAGATACAGCAGCGGGCGTTCCTGTTGATAGACAGGAACCAGCTCCAAGTGTGTCTGGTGATACAAGTAAGATATTTCAACGTCGTTTTAAGCAAATAGCTTCACATTTAGACAGTCTTAATAAGAAGACGGCGGGATGATTTAGATAAAACCAACGACCTCATAAGAGACGAAGTCATGGGCAGAGGCCTTTGCTCAGATGATCTTTGATCGGATGATACCGGCTAAATGTCACAATTATTTGTGATCTTCCGTCTAGCTCCAACGTTCTTTCACACGAAAAAAAATATTTATGTTATAATTACAATCCCAGTACCTACATACAGATTTAATATTGCGTAGGTCTGTTTTTGAGAGTGTATTTTCTTACAGAAACGCTTCTTTGACTTGGGAGGAACTGTTGTTCCCTACTTGTTTGTAATTGTTTTTGTGGTTAATGTAGACGTTTCATTGTAGATGCAAGCTCCGCCTATCCCAGTACTAGTAACGTTTTGCCCTCGTCTTATGATACGATGCTAAATATTGATCGCAGAGAAGCCAAGAAGTCCATCATCAGCGCTATCAATTCTTACAAAGATAACAGATTCCCTTCACAAGGTATTGTATGAAATGGAGATAAAAACAAACAACACAGTCAGCCCCAAAAAGATGTAAATAAACACGGACTAGGAAGTATTAGTTGGTCTACAACCCATTGTTCCATAATTTTGTATGCAATGTAAAGCTACAAAACATAGTAAACTTTTCAGTTCCCGAAACCAGAATCTTTTTAGGGTTCCGTGCCCAGAGGGTGATAACAGGACGCTATTACTAAGACTCCTGTCACTCGCACGTCTGTCTGTCTATCTGTCACCAGGCTGTATCTCATGAACCGTGATAGGAAGACAGTTGAAATTTTCACAGATGATGTATTTCTCTGTTGCCGCTATAACATCAAATAATAAAATTAAAGGGGGCTATGATGGTGCGGAACCTGTTATGAGCGAGTTCGTCTCGTACTTGGCCGGTTTTTGTGGTTCCTGTTTACCATAGAAAATATTAATATTTGTCCAACAACATGTCTTGTTCCAACAAGTCGCGCTGGGACCGCGTGCTGTATTATGACTCGCTTCCTATCACAGCGAGGAGGCCTTTGTACTAAATGTGGGAACATTATCATCATTTCAGCCGAAAGACGTTAACTGCTGGACATAGCCCCCCCCCCAAGTGTCGACACATTGACCTGCAGTGCCGTGTGACTCGCATCCAGCGGGTTCCCGCAACCTTCACCAGGTCATCGGTCCACCTAGTTGGAGGCCTTCTAATGCACCGTCTTCTGGTTCGCGGTCGCCATTCCAGAACTTTTCGGCCCCATCGCCTTTCCGTTCTGCGAGCAATGTGGCCTACCCACTGCCACTTAAGTTTGGCAATTCTTCGGAACATTATAGGCTGCTTGATATTCTGATATTCTTCTCTCTACATTAAATTACAATTTCTGATCACGAAAATCTTTTGCAACTTGTTTCCAGGAGTCAACCGGATGGATATGGCAGAGAACGCTCGCATCGACCAGAACGTGGCGACAGAGATACTGGACCGTACCCTACAGTACGAAGAAAGGGAGTTATACCGCCAGTATGACGTCATGAACAGTCATGCTGGGAACATCGATAACAGGACCAACACCATCATTGAGCACATCTCTGATCAGCTAGAGAATGAGTATACTGTGAGTTTTATTCGTCTTTCTACTATCAGTTGCAGTATTTATATTGTAAATTGATGGATTGGTGGTTAGCCATTTTTATTTATAAGTAGATGATGAACGCCCCTTGTTTAGTAAAAAGGCTGTAAGCTACATAGTTTAATACGACATACCTACATATTATACACACCGCAAACCATACCATAAATTCAGTATAATTATTTTGAAAATGTGATTTTAGAGATTCCAGATTTTTTAATTATTATCTGAATTCAGTGGCATACCTAGTTTGCACATCGTGATCGTCAATGCATGACGGTATGCCTTGGCTCCACACTAAGTTCCTACTTGTGCTAATTAAACCTACCTACACCGTACCTTTTAATTTGATGCAGTCTGTACTAAAATCGTCCTTATTTCCAGCTCCCCGAAGTATCCCGAATCCTCGAAGCTCACATGGACGTCGCCGAACAAAGGTGGAGGGCTGGCGGGATGCTGCAGTTCATCCCAGGCCGTCCCGATGACGTAGACGAATCTATCAGCGAAGTAACCGATGACAACGAAGGGAACGATGACAACGAAGCTACCCTCATCGCGAGCCATAACGCCTCCTTATCCTTAGAAGATACTCTTACGGACGAGAATGTGAACAAAATGGCGGCTATCGTCGAAGATGATTCGGGTATCGGTAATGATACTACACTGAGTGATACTGCTGAGGTTAAAAGTGTCGATGAAGGTGATAAAACAGAGAGCGATGATGTTGGTGATGTTACACCACGAAATAAAGATGAAGAAACAGAGGATGAGCAAATATTTTGTAGTCCTATTGCCTCGGGCTCAGGAGACGCTTCGTATTCCAAAGCATACGAAAGAAGAACTGAACTTGATGGAAATCATGATCTAAACGATTCTAGAATCTACGAATCGATACCCAGCGGTGAAGTTGACATATCAACTGATGATATCTTTGAAGATTGTGTGGATGATACAGAGCTTGCCGCAGAAGATAAAAAGAATGACGAAGGAGGCAAGTTTGATCGAGTTGAGCAGAATTATTCGTTAGAAATGAAGTTAGCTTTAGGGATTGAGGATGGAAATTTGTAGATTTTAGCTCTTAGTTATTTTCGCAACGGGTTTATTTATTCCATTTGTGTCAAATATTGTGTTTGTGTGGGTTTTATTAATTTAGGGATATAGCAGTGAAGTGTCTAGGGTCTAGCATTACGGCAAGCTAGGGCAAGCAGACTGTCTTTTGGGCAGTCCTCTAAGTGATGCCAGTAAGTTGTCATAGGTTATGTGCCGCCGCCGTTGACCGCCATTTTGTAGGGGTATATTTCTCCCAAATGTAGCGGAGTATTTAATGATATGAGCACTTTTTAGTACATAATAATACGATACTTTGATCTCATAATTGTGTGGTTTTTATTATAATAAGGTCACATTTACTGTACCTTTAGGCAATAATAGTTTATTTTTTCGTTTATTTTCTTTAAGAAATTGTTATGTTTTGTTCATTGTTATTGTTTATGCTACTCGTATGTTCACATATAGCAATGTAGTATATGGTTTAATATGGCCTTTTTGGTAGCACAGCGAGATGTGTAGGTATACGTTCAGTCCTTTCAGAGTTTTGACCCCTGATCTTTGTCAAAATCACATTAAACCTTGTTCTTGTTAAAGTAAGGTCGGTGTTGGTTTACTGCTGGTGGAGGTAAAATAATTGAACCGACTGTAGCAACTTGATCGTTATTGTGTGTCGTTATACTTCACTAATTGCTTAGATTAGAGCGAGCGTTATGTTTAGTGCGTGATTTGAAAATAAAAGTTGTTTTAATAAAATATTTAAAAAAATGTGCTGTATTATTGAAAACCTACTTACATAGAGGTACAATCGAGGACTCTAATTGATGTTGTCACTATTCGTATTTTAGCCGTGTAATACAAGTCTGGTTGAATCTGTAATATTCGACCTCGTGAATGTATAAATAAACGTGAAAATTGGAAAGTACTGAAAGTGGCTTATCGATTAAGTCTTCAAGACATCGACTCTACACGTTCGTAGCCGCACCAATCGTAATGACACGATTGGTTTATATTATTATGTACATAGACTGCACTCAGCGTTATTGGGTTTTTCCAAAAAGTATTATTGGGTTCTTCCATCAGAAGGAAATTTTTCAGACGGAGTCTGGAGTTCCGCTGGGTTGATGGTAATAAGCTCGCCCCCCTGTTACGTGGAACTTCTGGCGAAATGTGGGTGAATTATTAAATACACCTCTCTAACCTTTCGGGGATTTCAGACTGCTTCAGGCACATATATGTCTTATTTGTAAGTACAGTAAAATAAAACAAAATAAACAAACTATAATATATTTCCTTCTTATAAAATACATTATTGCACTTACAATATCGTGTTCTAAACGTTAAATATGTATAAAAATAAACTTCTCTTAACAATTAAAGTATTTTATAAAATTAAACTATTTACAGATTAAAACGAAATAAATATTTTTTTAAATAACGAATTTCATGCGAGTTTTTTGATAAAATTTAAAAGCTTAGTACATTTTAGATTTGCAAATTTAAAAATTGTCGCTAAAGATTTGTGTTGTGGAGGTCAGATATAAAGGGGTGTATCAATGTTATTTCGGGTCGGCACATTCGATTTGGCAGTACTTGTTGAACAATAAAGCTGACTCGAAATAATCATATTAGACTAGAGCAGATCGGCAAACATAGATCCGATTTGCTGGCTCGGCACAATTTGGGCTAAACTGAGCGGCATTTTCCTCAATGTACACAAGCATCTTCTTGCTTAAAAGGTGATCTCTAAATCCTGTTTCTTTAAGCCTTATGTAATTGAAATAAACATTTTTATTTTTTATTATTGCCGCCCGGTTGTGCCGACCCAAATAAGTGTGTAAGTAGCACCCTTAAGAGTTGCTCCATTTAAATATTTATATTCAGCTGACATTCACAACGTAGCTGATATAAGGCTAGGTAAACAAAGGTAAAAAGCTTGTTTAAAACAATAATATTTTGGGTTAAAAAATCAACAAATAAAAACAAGAAATTAAACTGAAATTGTATAAATAGTAGGTATGGCAACTGTGATGCTATTTTAAAGAGAGATCGCGGATAAAGATAAAGCAATATTGCAAAATATTAGATACAGTCAAATATTGACAACATACCATTATAATAATATTTACAAATGTCTGAAAAAAGTACTATAAGGCCCCGTTCCCGCTATGTCGTGACGACAGATTTAGTTTTATGTGTCGTGGCTTGGGTGTTCACATACAGCACGACACGATAACTGTTGTCCATGACCTTTGCCAACTAAAAACCAACGATAAATTAATGGTCACCATATAGTGGGTATGGGGCCTTAGTGATTAAGTGATTTTCAACCGTAAATTATCACACAAATAGAGTTTAAAACATTTGTGTGATTAAGATGTATTTGTCTATGTGTCCTTAAGTTTATAAGCACGTAAAAAGTGTTAATACAAAATCAACAATTTAAAGATAACAATTTCGGAAGACCAAAGAAACGATGAATGGACTGTATAAAGAATGATATGACATGCAAGGAGGTATCTGTAGGTATGGAAGAAGAAGACATGCTGCGCCGTCCCCAAATTAATTGGGATAAGGGCAACACAATGATGAATTAATATTAGCTTTTTTTGCAGCCTATTTATTGAATTTTACTTGACTTTAGCAATATTGCTTCTTATACTTCCTGAGCTTGGCTGTCGTTGCAGTCAGTAAAACATGACCCAAGGTAAGGCACCTGTCTCACCGCTAGCGATTAGCGAGGATAGCTGGCAACTAGACGGTTAGCAAGCAACGGGCAGTGAGATTTGTTTAGATAGCTTATCGCTGGGTTACGACGGAGTACGCGACGGCGACGGGTGATTACTCGTAATGTCGCCAGGATATCAAGTCAACACGTCATGTAAAAATTTTCCAAATGATTGAAACCATAAAATTTTGATGGTTAAGTTCAATATCGAATGAGGTCCATGTTCACCAAAAAGATAACAGTCTGATTATCTAAAACAGCTGTTTAAAACACATTTTTGTATGGGAACATGTCACAGTGACAGCTGTTTTTAGATAATCAGACTGTTATCTTTTCGGTGAACATGGACCTGAGAAATTTTGAACTTTGACAGTTTGTAATAGCTTGCTGGATTGACGACTGTACCGAGCGAGACTCTCATCGAGTGTGCAGAACACTCGATGCCAATTATTTATCTAATAGGTGTTGTTGTAGCGACAAACTAGTGGAGAGAGAGTTCTTGCTCTAGTGTGTAAAGTCACGAGCAATGAAATGTATACACTAAAGAACAGTTAAAAGAGATTTGCTTGTGAAATAACGATTTTCCTTAGAGATAAGACCTATCTCGTAATAGTATGGCTTCCAAAATATTATGTTCGTGATAAGCGTCAAACTTTTACAATATACAGTCGTGGTCAACTAATTAGGGACACTCTGGTTAAACCGAATTGTGAATTTATTTTTTATTTTCCAACGAGTCTAAACCATATTCCATATCTCTTACATGTAAGTATAATTAGTCATTTATGTGCCCGATTATACAAACAATAACAACTTATTAAACATTAAACCTCTTTACAGTATAGCTGATAGATTATCGTAGTGCTATTTGTTCAAATAATGCTGGCTGGCCATTTAATTAGGGACACTGAGATATTGCGTTTCTATTTTCAAAATTTGAATCTCAATACTTTTTTACTTCTTCTCTTATTGTTTCGTGGTAGTTTTGGCGGCAATCCCGATATTTATTTTAAGTTTTGAAAAATATTTTGAAGAAAAATGGGTAAAAATAAAAGTTGCGATCCAACACTACGAAAAATTATCATGAAGTTTGTTGTCGAGCATGGTTGGCCATACCGAAGGATAGCAGAACATTTAAATTGTTCAAAAACTATGGTATACAATGCAGTGCAACATGTCAGACGCAATAACACAGATTTAAATGTGCCCAGAACAAAAAGATCGAGAAAAACAACTCCGCAAGAAGATAGAATGATAGCCAGGTTAGCTAAGAAAGATCCGTTTCTAGGCTCTATTTTAATTAAACACGAAGTGTTTGGGACAGACGAAAGAGCTGGTGTCTCAGCGAGGACCGTTCGACGACGTCTGGTAGAAGCAGGGTTGTTCGGAAGAGTGGCTCGCAAAGTACCGTTGTTGAAGAAAGAACATAGAAATGCTCGTTTGGCGTTTGCACGTAAATATGGACATTGGACCTACGCCCAATGGCAACATGTATTATTCTCTGACGAGACCAAGGTTAATTTGATTTCTTCAGATGGAAGGCAATACGTACGGCGTCCAGTAAAAGCGGAAATGAATCCAAGATTCACAAAAAAGCAGGTGAAACATGGCGGTGGAAACATTAAAATGTGGGGTTCATTTTCTGGACGTGGAGTGGGACCTGTGAGGAAAGTTCAGGGTAACTTAGACCAACATCAATACAAGGCAATATTGGAGGAAACGATGCTTCCCTATGCTGAGGAGCATCTCCCTATTATATGGACGTTTCAGCATGATAACGACCCGAAACATACCGCCCGTTCAGTCAAGTCGTTTCTTACCAGTCAGTCAGTATCGGTGCTAGATTGGCCAGCAAATAGCCCGGACCTTAACCCAATCGAGCACCTTTGGCACGAAATCAAGAAAAAAGTAGCCACTTATCGTACCACAACTTTAGATGAACTTAATGAAGCTTTTTGTGAGGCATGGGCAAACATTCCTGTCGAAACATGCCAGAAACTGATAATGTCTATGCCACATCGGTGTCAAGCGGTAATTACTAACAAAGGTTTTGCTACTGGGTACTGATTTTACACGAAATAAAATGGAGCTGTTAAAGATATTATAATACTGCAGATTATTAGTTTTGTTTAACTCTATTTTTCATTATAGTTTACTGTCCTTAATTAAATGTCCAGCTACAGAATTATACCTTAAAATTGAATACATGTTCAACCTTTGATATTAAATACTTTTTTCTATTTATTTATTCTTTTATTTACAGCCATTTAAAGCATAATAATCGGACCAAATTATGCAAATAATAGTTACTGAGAAATCAATAGGGTTTTATATTTGTATGTACATAACCGGTTATTGTTCTTCACTATCTTGCATGTCCCTAATTAGTTGACCACGACTGTATATTAATAAAATAGGAGAAAATCACTTTCAAAAGTTGCTATTGTTGCTGTTGACATTTCATTTCTAGTACAGTCTCCGATCAACTATTAACTGGCACGATACCTACAATCTTATGTACAGACAGCGCATTAAGTTGTCAAATTTCCTCATTCGATTTTGAACTTAACCATCATTATTTTATGGTTTAAAACCATTTGGAGAAAATTTGAAAGTTCGTGATAACTTGTACTTTCTCGCCGACGGTGGGACAGACACCTTACCCACGACCACTTCCACCGCTACTTGTGAAAAACGACTAAAACATACTTATTGTACTTATAATTAATCATAGGCGTTGACTACACAGACGTACATACTATAAACACTTGTAAATCGTGAGAGATCGGACATGTAGCCTAGCCTTACAATTTGTTAGTCCTTTTACTTACTTATATCACAAATATTACTAATTTGGCATTTTGATTTAATTCATATTTTATGATATGTCGGTTTGCAAATAACATTTGTACAAGAATACCGTGTTTTAAAACATCTTATCAAATGGAATATTGTAAAAAAGAAATCCCAACGGACTGACATAAGTGACTTATGAGTAAATATAAATATTTCCATATATAAATATGGGTACAGCTATTTAGGCCGATGTGACAGACGGACAAACAAAAGTGGACACGGATTGGTAAAAAATGGAGTACTAACATTAACGCCACTATAAATTTGGCTTTTCCTGAATAAACTATATGAGTAAGCTCACGTAATATTAAAAAAAATGTTGGAAGCACAAAACCGAAATTCATAGGGCAATTTTTTTTTTACAAATCTGTAAATATACTTAACATAATTATTAATGACCGTCGCACACCGAAACAACTCGATCTCGATTCAAAGTAATGCCCATAACGACGTACGTATATTCATCTAAGTATACTATTTTATAGGAAAGATTTTTTACTTTTTAACCGACTTCCAAAAGGAGGAGGCACTTATATTTAACAGTACTCAAAAATGACGTTTGACCGTACAAAATTTAAAGTTTTGGAACTGCTCAAATGTTAAGCAGCCCTAAAATATTGAGTGAAGTTTCAGTTTTCGGGAGTTAATATCGAGTTTTTTCCATATGCGACGGCTAAACACCTAGCACTCCATTCCCTACCAATCCGTGTTCTATCATAATAAATACTTACAAAATAATATAACTAGGCTAGGTTACCCTGTGTCTCATGCGGCATGATGCTTGAGGTCGAAGATCTCCATGAGTAGAGGTTCTATCGGGTTGACGTCGAGGTAGACGCCGGTCACCTCTTCAGCCAACTTGCGCAGTTCTAGAATCTTCTGTATGAGCTTGAGGAAGGTGGACTTCGCCTCGCAGCCAGGGTACACGCTCTCCAGGTAGCGGCGGAGCAGGTAGTAGTACGAGTTCTGAGAACGAGAAAGGTGGCTGTAGTAGTTAGTGGTGGGAGATTCGGACAAGACAGAATTTTAATCATTGATCGCTTATTCTTCATGAGATAACGAAGTTATTATTGAATGCAAATACATTTTATTCTCCTATTCTTAATTTTTTTCTTCTTTATCGTGTGGTTAGGTTAGCCTGGTGTCAGTTTTAAAGTCGTCCATGGGCTTCGGACTTGGCTTTACATGCCGTCGAGAAATATCTCTCAGGCATGTTGGTTTCCTCACGATGTTTTCCTTCACCGAAGCAAATGAATCTGAAAAATCAAAGGTGCACGTCTCTGGTTCGAACTCGAGACTTGGCAGTCCGACGGTCACCACTAGACTATCACTGGTTATAAAACTGGGTGATAGTTACCTGTTCCAACTTGATGACGTCAGGATGCACGACCTTGAGCCTGTCGGGCGTGAACAGCAGGATGGCGGACATGATAAGTATGACATGTTCGTCAGTTCTCCAACGCGGCTCGAAGGACCGGATGAAGGACTCGTGCGAGCGGTAGATGTTACCCTTCGCCAGCTTCAGCACGTCTGTGCGGATACTGCCGAACTGCTCCTGGCAGTGAGGGATCTGGAATTTACGACAACATTATGTACGGTGAGGATATAGAAATCAGAGCGTCAGTTACCATCATCATCTGCCTAGCCTTTTCCCAATTATGTTGGAGTCGGCTTCCAGTCTAACCGGGTGCAGCTGAATACCAGTATTTTACATGGAGCGACTGCCTATCTGAACTCCACAACCCAGTTAGTATTGGGTAATAAGATACCTTGGTTGTCAGACTTTGGGCACTGACTACCTGTAACAACTGTCAAAGATCTTCAAATGACAGCCAGAACTAACGGCCTAACGTGCTTTCCGAGGTACTCGGTATGTAATAAGTGGTCACCCATCCACAGACCAACCTAGACAAGCACGGCATAACCTAAAGATCGTCTCGAGCAGCTGTTATATTATTAAGTCAGTCAGTAATGTAGTTTAGTTATTAAAGACACCTTAGTAACACTTCGCCCGACCTGGGCATCGAACATTAGGACCTCATGCTTAGTAAATAATAATAAGGGTGGTGGTAACTATGGTGTAGTTTACCAATAGTCCAGTCGGCAGGTAAGAATTAGGGGCTTTAGCTGGACACAACTCCGAAGTCAACGAAATTTTGGGATATCGTTCTGGGGTGGTGTGGAGTGTGGGATCTGAGTTTTCGACCTCGAAGAGCCTGTGCTAATCTGGTGGGAAGCAAAAATCTTCGACTGTTTACGGTAGTTCACTTATTTCTTCAAAACTATGCATTTTCCAGGAAAACGTAGATTCACAAAGTTGTAGGGCATTCAATTGTAGGGCATTCAGTTGTTTTTATTTAGTTTTAAGATACATTTTTGCACCAATACTTATCGAGATACAGCAGTTTAAAGAGGGAACAAATTTCTTAAAACGCAAAAATAACATCTACTCAAAATAATGCCCAAAATGGATTTTTAATTGGCTGTCGGTATCGCATCCAAACTATTTTTTAATCTGTTTATCTTAGCTGTAAGTCTTCCATAGTTAATAAATAAACACGGAGGCTTGCAGCTGCAATAAAACAGGTGTCCCGTGTTCGATGTGCAAGCACTGTACCGACACTGTTTGTGAAAATTCAATCGAGACTGACTTCAATGAAGATGATACAGACGAAGAATGTGAGGACCAGCCCATCATATTTGAAGAAATTATATTAGTGCCCCGGAGGATAGGAACAATAACGACAGCAATGGATACTTTTTCATCATCATGTAACTGCTGTATCTCTGCTCTACCGAATGTGTTGGGGGGGGGGGGGGGGGGGGGGATCCAAATATTGAGACTGTAATATTATTATGACAATAATTATGTTG
This sequence comes from Xestia ashworthii, assembly GCA_950022955.1. NCBI lineage: Eukaryota > Metazoa > Arthropoda > Insecta > Lepidoptera > Noctuidae > Xestia > Xestia ashworthii. The sequence continues at coordinate 19,928,798 of OX465570.1, forward strand.
ATATATGAGAGTGATTTTTAACCTTTATACATATAAGTTTTAGTGCAAAAATAAATCTTGACAGTTGAAAATAATAGAAAATTTAGCCCTACTACTTTGGGCTTCCACGTTTTCCTAGAAAATGTATAGTTTAGAAGATATCAGTGAAAAACCGAAAATAGATATAGATAAGTTTTTGCTCCCCACCCAGTTAGCACAGGCTCCTCAAGGTCGAAAATTCAGATCCCACACCCCACACCTTCCCGAAACAATATCCCAAAATTTCGATAACTCAGGAATTGTGTCCAGGTAAAATGTACCTGCCGACTGGACTACAAGTAATGTTACCATTAACAATAAAGCTACTTACTTTCCACTGGTTCCTCTGTCCGTCATACGTCATGGTACTTCTCAGCACCATCATCTCTATACAACCGCCTTTCAGAAGTGCCACCTGGGAATTATTATCATATATACTTTTAGCCACTGGTATTGTGTCGAACTGACTCGAAAGTGATTTTGCCGATCGGCACGAGCCAAATACGAGCCCAGCATGAAAACATTTTACACTCAAGTAAAGGTGGACGCACACCTATCCGCGCCGAACGCGCCGAAAGATTGGAATCACTCATTTTTGAAGAAGTAGAGTTTGGCCAACGAAAGCTGTCCAAGAAAAAAGGCGGGACACTGCTTAAACGGTGTTGATACTATTTATTACTCAGGAAGTATTTTTTAAATTTAAAAACCGTTTTATGAGCTGTAATTTTGTTTAGTGTATTATTGTCGGCGACGAGACCCTATCTCTAAACCAGGGTACATAGGGTATAACGTGAGTCGATCAGTTGAATTAGTATTTTGAAAACTTGTGATTTTATCTTAGATATGTAATTCAGTGTTTTTTTTTATAATTATAATCTCAGATGATGCCAAGTTAACATAAAACCAACAAGATTGTATTAAAGTCCAATAAGAAGGAAAAACGTAGATTAAAGTTTTTGTGTCATATAATTACGTAACTTGAAATGATGTTTTTTATTTGTTGAGATATAACGTATAAATTAGTGGCGAAACGCTGGACTTGGCTTAAAACCATTTTCTACGCAAGAATCATGTCAATCGGTCCAGTACTTTAGGCAATATAAGGCAAAATAAGTAGTAAACATTGTGTACAACGTACATTTCACACTCATTCTGATTCAAATCACTTTTTATGTCTTTATTTGTGAATTATAGTAAATATAAACTTTCTCGTCGTACTTCTGATTGTTTTTGGCATTATTTTAAACAAAACCAATGTAAATGTGATACACGTAAACACAAGATCAAGATAACTCTACTACAAAAAGTGACAATTTTGGCAGTCTTAAATTATTGCCATACTTATTAAAACTTCTGAAAATAATTCGTGGACAGCTTTCGTTGACCAAACTCTAATAGTCTGACGTTGCGCTGTCGTACGCAACTGATAGAATGCGACCGCATCGGTCGAATCTAAACGTAGTGATTATATACTCTGTGGTCGAATCTGATGACGTCATCCGAATTTTTCTAGGATTTCTGGGTTTCTGCTCGATTCGGACGATTCAACGCGGATAGGTGTGCGAGGTTTCATAGGATTTTATACAAGTAATTCTAAAATTCGATGCGTTCGGCGCGGTCGATTCCTTCGGCGCGGATAAGTGTGCGTCCACCTTAAGGTTGCTTTGATTTGTATTCTAGCAGCATTTTGCAAAAATAAAACCTGACTTAAATAAAGATTGTAGTATAGCTAAACGTTAAGCTAACCTAATAGCACCAGCTGCCATACTGACCTGATCTTCTTCACACATATTCTTAAAGGAGTTGATCTTCTTGGCCATCTTGATAAACCGCCGTATCGCCACAGCAGTAAGGTTCACTATCGTTATCAACCGGGGATCGTGTTTGCTGCCTCCTTCCTGTAATTTGGACAAAATGATTCAGTAGGATTTCTTATGAGATTTTGCGTAAGAAGGCCCGCTGGTATCGAATGTTTTTGAACAAATGCGCTCCTTTCCGTCTCTCTCAATAGTTTGGAGATGAAATACATCACCATTTCAGCCGAAAGACGTCCATTGTTGGACATAGGCCCTCCCCAAGTGTCGCCACATTGACCGGTCCCGGGCGGCTCGCATGCAGCGGATTCCTTCAACCGTCACCAGGTCATCGGTCCACCTAGTGGGACGCCTTCCAACGCTACGTCTTCCGGGATTAGTTAGTAAAAATAGTCTAAGTCATGTTGACACCGTGCAGGGCTCATAAGTGTGCGTTGACCCTCATGCGGCTGATGACGTTAATAGAACACTCAAGCCTAAAACAAATACACGCATATATTACCTTGAAGCCAGCCGACGCGGTATCTCCGACCAGTTGCGATATGTCATCGTCTATGGGAGCGTTTAGCGCCTTATTCGCTACTATTAGCTCATTTAATTTGGCACGTTCAACCTGGAAATAACGAGCGAAATTGTGTTAGAGTTCATCATCTATATACATATAGCTGGATACGGGTCTGCAAAGAAAAGTGAGCGCTTTGAGAATAGGGGTGTAATCAACCTCATCACGAAGAAGTCAACCAAGCATTCTGTACATCAAATTATGTAACTTTACGCAAAAATTATTGCTGGGAAACCACTTTTTTTTTGGGGTGAAAAGTCATGTTTTGTGGTAGAACTCAATGTAACGCACTCAAAACATTGTGTTTATGGATGGATTGAATAGTAGGGGGGAAAATGATTAGTCTTAGAGGTGTTTAAAGTAAACAATTTACAAAAAAAGTTGTATTAAAAAAATGTCCAAAAGTTGTAACTTTGACCCTAATATCTCCCTTCGTAACTAGAAGGTTCCCAGGTATAGTGTAGAACAAAACAAATATTATAAAGCATATACAAATCTACAATAATATAGATATATAATAATCACGTAACAAGAGTAGAGAACCATGTATAGTGGTGTTTCTGGAGAGGTAGTGGTTTTGGACCATATTTTTTAAGTGGACAAGGTATTATCCATAATACTTATTTCCTCGATGTTTAGGCAAATACACTCTTATCTATTCCGATCTCTGATGATGAGTCATAATTTCAGTCATTACTAAGTGAGTCATAACATAATTGATCAATTGGTTGATAAAAATAGTTGGTGGACCCAACACTATCTTTTAAGAGCAATTTAGCGCGAATAGACGCGTGACTAACAATTGACGCGCGTTCATATTTGCGCCTCAGTATGGCAAGAGCAAACTTATGGAGAAAGTAACTTTTGCTCTCGTGCAAGTAGAAAATTATCCCACTAAAACGTGATACCGGGATAAAAGATATCCTGTGTTAATCTTGGTTAGAAACTACCTGAGTTTGCCAAATTTCAGCCATTTTTGCGTGAAAGAGTAACATCGTGCACCAACTTCCGAGTTGTTTATACGTGTACAAGTCTCTAATGGAGTAGTGTTTTAGATCCATGATTATGGAAAGATTCGAAAGGCCAAAGAAAAGATGCATGGATTAAGTTTATTAGGAATGATATGAAAGAGAAAGGATTAAATGACGCCGTGTCGTAAATAACACGCAATAAGGGTTGTGGGTATGATAGACAGAAAAGAAGTGTCTGAAGAGATGACGAAAAATAGAGGAGTATGGAAGAAGAAGATATGTTGCGCCGACCTCAAATGAATTGGAGTAAGGGCACGACAATGATGAATGATGATGTGTCGTCTGACAGGGAGAATAGAAGATGAAAACGTGTTGCGCCGACGCCAAGTGCAATGGGACAAGGGCTCGAAGATGATGATTAAAGGAAGCTTCGTCTTACCTCGTTTAATTCCCTGGAAGAGCCACTGCATGGATTGACTGAGGTGTAAGCTTCGAACTCTAACTTGATCGCCTCACACAATATTGACTCCATGGAGTTCGGTTCTATTCTGAAAGATGAAACAATACACAGTTGTTGTGGTGTTCACTAGGTACATATAGTTAGGGTTTAGAATAAAACCAACAAATTATCAGTGAGGAGATGAAGTTTACATAATTACAGCGACGTGCAAGAAATTTACAAAAGCGAGGTACTAGAATCCAGATTTTTTGGGCGTCAGAGAATTCTATCTGACTCAGTTTTTTGCTAGGTTCATCATCATCATTTCAACCGTGCGACGCGACGTCCACTGCTGGACATAGGCCTCCCCCAAGTGTCGCTACATTGACCGGTCCCGTACGATTCGCATCCAGCGGATTCCCGCAGCCCTCACCAGATTATCTGTCCACCCCGTTTTGCTAGGTTGCCATTATGCAATGATCAGCCTTAATTTTATGAGACTGTCTTTAAAGCTAATGATCTGTATTCTCGATGCAATAAGTTTGCTATTTGGTTGCTTCAGTTTTATAAAAAAAATGTTTTTCTTTTTATTCACCGTTATTTATAGGTCGTTCCGAAAAAAATGTTTTTTTGTTGTTACCTATTTATAAATAAAAAAAACCCTAATCGTTCCGAGTTCGATGATCGAGTGTATGGTTTTCAGTACCAGAACGAGCTAAAATTAACCGTGTATAGCATTGTCTCCCTCACTCATATCCACACAGGAATGAAGTGTCAGAGACGACTCTCCGATGTGTTCTATTTACGGCCAATTGCTGCTCAGCCTCTTTAGAGTGCCAGTCTTCCGTCATCGGCTGTTGCTAGCCCGATACGCAAGGTCCCTGATAAGCTGATAAGGAAATTATCGAGGAATCCTCTTATCTATATCATTTTGCACTGACTACCAAGGCTCGGGAGCAGTCGTGTGAATCGCATCGTCATGTCGCGCGATATTCCGTCGGTATGTGCGTACGTACGAGTACTTCATACTTAAGAATGTGAATAAAACAAAGGCTTTGATAACAGGGGATTAATTAGTGCGACATTTCACCATTATTTTATAAGATTATTTAGGTAGGTACTTATACTTAAAAAAAACTTTGATTAGCCTTTTGTGAGGCACAAAGTAATGCCACTAAGAATTTCCTCAAGATAAGACTCGGTTGCGATCGTTAGAGTAGGGTTATTTATTTATAAATATTGTTAATGAGAACACCCACTAGACATATTTCAATAAAAGTTATAGGATGAACAATTTATTCTGCATGTCAATCATTTTCATTGCACCATTGTCTATGTAAGATAAAATTAGCGATAAGACCACCCATTGTTTTATTCTATGCAATAAAAAACTATCACGAATTGATTATTAACAAAAATATCTTTGATTACCTAAATATTAAAGTATGTACCTAAACCAGACTCATAAATTTATATGTAATAATAAATAGCGCATTTATCACGATGAGTATATTCTTACAACTTTTTCGTAATCTAAATAAAGATAAGTATTGTCAACAAAGCTGTGAGCCACTCGACGACGCTACCGCATGCTAACTATCACAGCCCGATGATCAAATGAGTCATGAGTCAAAAGATACTACACTGACGATTACAAAACGATAGACAGCAAAGAGTAACGCAGAGCAAGAATATGGTGGCGATGCAGCGATGGTGCAACTCGACACTTATATGAAAGATTGGCCTTTCTCCTGTAGTAGGACACAAATGGCTGTACCTAATACATAGGACTACTAAAACTAGAGGCGTTGCAGGAACATTGCAATTTTACAATAGATGAATAGAGCACAACGCAACGTGCAATGCAACGTAACGTGGAATACCAGAGACTAAGTTGAAATATCTCATGCGTCTGTAAATACACGGACATTCAAGCTCAAGAAATAGTACCTACTGTTGAGCTTTTAACCTAAGTGAGATAGAGCTTGATATAGCTGAGCTATACACGTTTTCACAAACACTAACCGACACCCAAACGAAATTACACTCACTGTTGAAATTTCAACTCTCAGTGTTTAGCTGAACGTTGCAATTCGTGCGCTGTTATTATCTAGGCATTCATTCAGTAGAGTAGTGTTAACAAAACCGGCGCGGCGTATCGTCTGTGAATTAGTTGGTAAATCTGAGTCACTTATAAAGGTCACACAGGTGTTCTATCAGGTGCGACTAGCGAGGTTCCCGTATCGAAGATAACGCTCAAAATATAAACAACTAGTTTGCTGCCCGAGCTTCGTTCGTGTGAACGTCGGAAGTGCTACCTGACTATAAACCCTACATAACATAACATAACATCACGCCTGTAATCCCTGCAGGGTAAGGGAGTAAGGCAGAGGTGTACCTAAGAGCGGTTTCGCACTACGTCCGATCCGTACCCGTGAAAATACACTACAATATAAAACTAGGATGTATGATGGTGATGATCTAGTGCGTAAACTACCATAGAAATAGTTCTACGATTACTCCGGACCGGGTTCGGATCGGATTCGGATCGGACGTAGTGCGAAACCGCTCTTATAGTACAGTTACACCCACATTTCGCCAGTTATGTAATAGGGAGCGAACCTATTGTTATCAACCGGGCACAAATCCAGATTCTGTAGCTGGTACTGAATAATTGATTGGCTATTATATCGAGGGTGATAGGGAGGGTGAGGGCGAGGCTGGTACCTATAATTACAAGACATTAAATTGTCTTGGCTTAGGTATTGGCTGAAACTTAAACATACTACTGTAAATATACCTTAAGGCTTTTTAAACTTATATCATTGCCTTAATGATATTATATTTAAACTTATAATATCATTGCCATAAGGCTTAATTGTATTGTAAACAACATTTTCACTTGAAGGTGCAAATAAACAATTTTTATTTATTGATTGAATGAGAAAAAAATATTGGCACTTTGCCCGACCCGGGAAACAAACCCAGGACCTCGTGCTCAGCTGTCGCGCTTGCGACCACTCGACCAACGAGACAGTTCGGTTAAAACCTAAACTTTGACCTAACCTAACCTTTCCTTTACTCTAATATTAACCTAAACTTAACCTTTCTAAATACCCGATGTCTTAACCCAGATTATGGCCTATCTCATCTAAATCAGCCGACCGAATGGCCGAATTTCATCTAAATCCGCTCAGCCATTAAGGTGTGAAAAGGTGACAGACAAACATAGTTACTCACTTTCGTATTTATAACATTAGTAGGTATGGATGGATGGATAACACTTTTACCGCAGGTGTATCCTTGAGATATAATTTGGGGCAATTTGGATCGATATTAAACAGTATTTTTTAATGCACGTGCCAGGCAACTCATAGCCTAAACAGCTGGGTCAAAAAACATGGTATTTTGCAGAAAAATCATCCTGTAAAGTTAAATGTTTGCACATGGGAATTCCCATCGGGAACAAGGCATGTTAAAATACATATTATATTGAAGAATATGCGTGATTATGTCCAGAATGGGATAGATAAGCTGAAAACAGGAAATCAAAATTGTATTTTAATTGTAAAAGTAACTATTTCGGTGCTTAATTAGATGAATGGGTTTTTTAGAAGGGAAATTTTCAGTAGCTGATTGTTAGTTTGTTCCAATGAAAGGTAACAGGCTGGCTCGTCTAGTACCTATTACATGGCACTTATCATGGTAATTTTTATACAAACGAAATTATACTGTATTTTAATAACACTAGGGGTGTTTCACGAATGTGTTTAAGTTTCAGAATTTATACAGTGCTCAAAAACTGTCCTTAAAACAAAAATTTTATTCAACCAAGATAAAGTTCAATTTCAAATGCCGATTATACACCTACCTTATCAAGGAACATAGGCTAGTAATGTCGTTTATTCAGCCTTAGTTACGGGTTATTTTAATTATTCTCTGGATTTTCACAGAAAGCTAGATTTGCACATTTTTGATGAACTAGGAATGTATTCTGGTGGATTCTCAACACTCGGTTCAACACCGAGAGTTGAAAATGTAGTTTACGGTAGAAAATCGCCTGTACACACTAGGGTTGATGTACAGTTCTTTCATAATTATTATACCCCAGCTGATTTTGCATCACTGTCATGTGATATCATTATTTTTGTTAAAATAAACATAACAAACATTATAATCCCGAAGGGTCAGACAGAGGTGTACAGTACAGTACATACCCAAAATAAACTGCTTAATAAACAACTCGGGCAAAATTAAAATGAGCTATATTCGAAGTGTCTTATGGTTGCTTTTGGGTTACTGCAAAGGTAAAATTGACATATGACAAATTAATTACCTCTCAACATCTTGCAGTATATCTCTCGCTTTGTTGACATCAGGATTGTTGCTGGTGGACGGGATCTCCTCACACACGTGCTGCGGTCTCGTCTCTCTGTGCGAAGACTTGTCACTATTTGTCAATATTGATCTGTCAATTACAAGCATTATATTGGGGCTTCTATGTGAGGGAGTGTGATGTATGTTGGGATGATGTTTTGTTGAGTAAAACATTCAATAAGTATTGATATTGCCAAACACACACACAAATTGCCATTGTCATTTAAGAAGCAGCTTAGTTCAAGCGGGACTGGGATTTGTCAAATGCATTATGGGTTGAAAACATTCTGTTACATTGCAGATGACCAAGGCCTAGATTACAGGACAAACTTGATGCCTAAAGGCAGGATTGGTCCCTTTGGGTTAGAATCCGATGAAGTGGAAAAATATTGGGAGGTATTTGCTCCCCAGTGGGAAGACACAGACTTTTTATTTGATTCCAACTGGAAAATATTATCTAGGAAGCAATCTGTTGCTAATTTTGTGTTGTCTAATATTTAGCATATTCATTGAACAATATTAATAGTAGTTTTAAAATCCTCCGCCTTCAAAACACATTTAGTTGAACTTTGGACTTATCCTGCGTTTTTCCACAAAACCCATCATTCTCACATGATGATTCATTTGTCAAGTAATACCAAGTTTTTACAAATACATATAATTATTCTCCATATTTATAGGAAACTAGCTGACCCACGAAACGTCGTCTGCGTCACATAAGAGAGAAAAAGCTCACAAAGGGAATAAATTTTCCCCGTTTTTGCAACATTTTTCATTTATGCTCCGCTCCTATTGGTCGTAGCATGATGTTATATAGCATAATAATGCCTTCCTCGATAAATGGACTATCCAACAGAAAAATAATTTTTCAATTCGAACCAGTAGTTCCTGAGATTAGCGCGTTCAAACAAACAAACTCTTCAGCTTTATAATGTTAGTATAGCTTGTATGATTCATTTCATTGGTTTACCTTCAGGAAATTATATCATCATCATGTGCCTAGCCTTTTCTCAACTATGTCAGGGTCGGCTTCCAGTCTAACTGGATGCAGCTGAATACTTAGAATATTTTGATAAATAACATCATAGTAATATCCATGTAGCATCAAGCCTAAAATGGAAAAGGGGGTAGTCACTTTTGTATGCTTTCTGGATATTTTCAGGGTACAGAAAATAATTTCTTTTTAGAAAAAGAGCTAAGTAATTTCTAGTGAAAATGAGAAATGCCATAAGGGATATAGAGCATGCCTTTGAATTTGAACTTTGTTGGATATTCCACTCAGCATACTCTCTTTTGCCAAAGTTGTGAAAGTAAATAAATAACAAAATTAATAATAAATATTATTATTAATTAGGCTGTTCAAATAAATGTTAGTGTAGTTTAAAAAGAATTTAAAAAAAAAACATTAGTTATAGAAGAGGCCACAACATAATGTTAAAAGTATACATTTACAAAATGCCTGAGTTGGATGTTGGAAATCCGGCAACAAATTCAACAACCCATAAAAATATAATTCTTGTAATGCAAAGCAGAAACAATGCACAAAGGCTACATTAATGAATAACAATAAAATTAAAATTTTCATACAAACCTTATACTATTCTGTTTCGGAGTATCCCCATACATATTACTTTCACCATTCTCATACAAATATGAGTCCATCATTCGTTGTTCATAAATTGCTCTATTAATAACTGACTTCTCATCTATGGGGTATATCTTCATTGTGTATTGATCATTACTCGTAACAGGCGGAGCGGGAGTATAGGAGTATTGAGGAGATTGTAATGAGGTATCGAGGTCGTTTGACAGTGGAGACTGGACCGTCGTACTACTAGGACTACATGTTGTACTAAGATTATCATACTGTATCACGGTGTCTTGCAACGGAATTAATCCCATGTCACCTTCGTCATCTCGTTTGATATTCTTCGAGCTAGTTACCGCGTCGTCAGGATCACGCTGACGTTTCCTAGCTCTGTTTTCTTCTATCTTCCGTCTCTTTTCCGCCTTGTCTTCTTCCGACATTATAAACTCTTTCACCATGCCTATAGAAAGGCACTTCTCTAGTCGACATTTTTGACAAAATCTTCTCGTAACCACAGTAATCACACAGTTGTTCGTAAATGGACACTTGAATTCCTTGCTGGCTAAGGCGTTTCGCCTGAAAAACGCCTTGCAACTCTCACAAGAGATCGCGTTAAAGTTGTAACCTAGAGCCTTATCGCCACACACTAAACATATTTTCTGCAAACTTGAGAGCACCTCTTTCTTCTGAACACTCGTATCGTCTTTCTTATCACTGCTATTATCCATTTTAACTAATAAAAACACACTGAGGTAAACATTGGAATACAACTCCACACTAAACTTTTCCGCTTGTTCTCATCACACGCGCGTCCAACACTCACTATCGCGCGTTACGTGAAAGTGATTATCAGTAATATTAGCTGTTTGCTATGATAACTTTGTATTTCGCTAAAATATTTTGAGATAAATAGCAGAAACATATCGGATGACTAATGACATAAGTCATAGCGATTCGCGTGAGCGTTTGACAGCTGTGACGTCAGAAATGTCAAGTGTGACAAAATTTGAACTTTTTTTTATGACGATGGTCACACTAGCTATTCAGTCTAGATACGTTACGTTAAATGAGAAACTTAGTGGACGAATTTGGGTTAATTAAAAACTATCTTGTAGGCTGTTAAGATGAGGAGTATATGAATTTTGTCTAAAGTTATTACTTTCTTTGCCTTAAGTAGGTATTAAAGTAAAATCAAAAGAGGACGTCAAATAACTTTAATCATATTTCACACGTTTTTCTTGAAGCTTGTGAATAGTCATTCTACTCAAGAAGGTTCCATATATATACATACCTTTGAAGATTATACCAACTCTCAACATCTTCTCTTGAAGCTAAGGAATGAATGCAGTCTTTTTAAACATGCAGGTCAATCCCACGACAAAGCATATAGCCAGTCTTGGCATATACAGTACCTTAGTAAACATTTATCAGCAATTTGGTTTTCTGTACCAATCTTTGCAATCACCATAGTCCCATCAGCTATGGCTTCTATTTTAAAGAAGTGTTGTAACTTTTTTGCTTATAAAACTTAAGCTAAAGATTGGTTCTATCGTGGAACTCTTATGTCGGATTCAGAGTCAATTTGATGGCAGACTCGTTATACACGGAGAACAGGAGTCATCGTTGATTGCTCTATGCCTTCAATCAATATTTTAACCCATATTATTTCACATGCAGCTCCACTGTAGCTACAATTTCGGCTTCTGTGCTAGAGATCGCAACTGATGTCTGTAATTTGCTACTCCATGATTGGATCTCCGTAAACACATACAAGTCCTGAAGTTGACCTTTCAGTGTAATCATCACCACCATGATCCGCATCGCTGTAACAGAAAAGTTCTTTCTGCATGCCTTTTCTGTACGTAATGCAGTAAACTCGGGTACCTACCATTGAAATACCGAATAATGGCTTTTTACTTTTGTGATATCTCTTTTTGTAGGAGCTTCTAAGTGTCTGCAACACTAAGAGCGTAAGCTATATCAGGCCTTGTGCTCACCATGAGATATGCAAGGGCTCCAAACGCTTCTCTATAAGGAAACAAACTGTCTCCTCCAGCATCTTCTCTCAATTCGGAATTTTTGACTATAGGTGTAGCTGCTGCAGCAGCCGAGTTTTTCAAGTACCTTCTTAGTGTAGGTAAGTAGGCACCATAAACTATTTTGATACAAACTTCCTCTTTCTTTATTTAAAGACCTAGGAAGTAGGTAATAAGAATCTTAGGTACCTACCTACTTTGGGCCTTTATTTTAAATTGCATCTTTAAATTCTCGAGAAAGACATCAAATAGTGCCTGTGAGATGCCGGCAATTATGCCATCGTCAACATATAGGGCTAGAAGTAGCCTGCTTTCTCCCTTTTTAATAGCGAATATAATATACAAGGATCTTCTCCTTGTTTCTAGAAGAAAACATTTGAAGCAATTTTTGCAACACAATGGTGCTTGTTTAAGTCCATACAAACTGCGTTTCAATTAGTATATTTTGCTAGTTCCATCGTTAGGTATATCCTTCTGGCTGTTAGACGTAGGTAAGTTTCTGTATTTAAACTTCCTAGAAAAGCGGTAGACACATCGAATTGCGCAAGGATCATACTGTCTCGAGTAGCAATATTAAGTAGCGTCCTGATTGAGCTCATTTTTTGCGACTGGGCTGAATGTTTTCTCACAATCAACGCCTTTCTTTTGATAATAACCAACAGCATAAGGCTTTAACACTTATCGATATTTCCGTTCGACTTTCGTTTAATTTTGTAAACCCATTTAGTTGAAATGGCTTTGCGTCCTTTGGGCAATGACATTAAGTCCCAAGTTTCGTTATCTTATTAGCTTATTTCATCATCCATAGCATTGCGCCAGTAGCCAGGCCTAGCCAAGCTGGTCTAAATTGTAACCCGAAAGGGCGGTAAATACGAAGAGCCGTTCTTAATAAATTTTCTACCTATAAATGTAATAGATGAATAGAACTTAATTTTTTACTATATTATGTACTTTTTTTACTGTATTATAGGTTTTTCCCAACTCGTGGTAATCATTTCCACAACACACAGCAACAAAGTGTTGTAAATCCGGAATTAAGCTGATTTTCATCGGATATTATAGATAAATACCTACTTAATGACGTCTTACTGATGATTATGATCATGCCAATCATTTCGTTAGTAGCAAGTACAAATTGAGGTAATATTGTACTTGATAATCCACTATTTATCTTCTCTGAATGTAAATTAAAATTCTAATTGCTGTTCCGTCCGTTACGCTAATGATCGATAATCATCGATAAGAATGTTGTTTATCGAAGTTGTTATGCTTGAAAGTAATTTTAATACTTACACATTTATCATTTAGTTAAGACATACTGGATCATAATATTGCTATCACGGCATGATGACATAGATTTTCTTTCTCTGGGGATACCAGGCACGGCGGACACCTGGGCCCACGTGATTATAGCCCACTGCCTATGTCAGACAGGAGATCTGTGTTCCAGCCGCGAGCCACCAGCTAAATGTAAAGCCAAAGGAGTGGTATTTATTGTATTTTGAGTAACGTTCCGTTACACCAGGCTCGGCCGAAGCAGCAATGCCTCACCAAAGCTTTACTACGTCGGCCCTTCCAGCTACAATATAGAACAACCAATGCACGTATTTCGGCAGAACGTCGATGATGATGACATGAACCAATTAAAATATCGGTTGTGACAACAGGAGTCGCTCTCATTCCGAAGGGTCTTCGATCATAACCGGCGAGAGTGGCGAAATGTGCCTTAGTTAGTACCTTAGTTAGTGAAGTTTACTTACGAGTACTTATGAACTGCAATTAAAGTAGGTACTTTCTCAAGTTATTATGCCTTGTGCCTGTGACTGTAGCTTTGATTTAGTTTTGTATTTTTGACATTCAAGAGTGCCGTAATAGTCTAATTGAAATAAATGATTTGAGTTTGAGTTTGAACACCGCTGATTGTTCCTACGGCAGGCCTGCTAGGTGCCATATGACCTGGTTTGATACATTGTGTCCCGGTCAATAAGTCACTTATCTTGGATCAGTCGGTTGACCTACTACTACCTACTTTCATCATCTTGAAATTTGCGCTCGCTCCTCTCATATATGTTCATGTTACATACACAGCTTCCGAATGTGTATGGCGAGATTAGTCAACTGGAAAACATAGCTGTTCTGCTGGGTAACGAGCCCCAGACTGGCTCTGTCTGTTACTCCCTCTCCCAAATACAAATTGCCCCTGAATCCCGGAAAACTAGATAGTAAAATTAACGTGTGATTGCATAAAAAAATGAGGATTTGAAAAAAAACAGACCTCTGCGAAACTCTTTTTGGTCTCTCTTAGTGATTATAAATGTACAGGTCGTCGCTCCAGTATGTACATGACAGCTCTACTATACGGGTACTACAAATAGTCATGAATATTTCACAGCTGGAAAACACACCTCTACTCTGAGAAGGAGCGGGCTGTAGTGTCTGCTAGGGGTAAAAAGAAAAAAAGAAAAAAAAGAGGTTGGCCACCATTGCAACCTACTAGGAATTTTCCCAGCTATGTTGACTGAGTTGAGTCTAAATGGATGCAGTATTTTACATGATTTTGCATATAAGTATTTTCTATGTGGCGACTATCTATCTGAGCTGCACAATCAGTAACAATCCACTATTGGTAAGACTGGTTGTAACTTGGTGTGTAGGTAATCGGGGGACTCCACTGGGGCTGTTGTTATTGAGAGCTCCATGAGCTCCTCATGGTCTACCTACTAGACATACGGATTATAATGCATGATTCTATATTGTGCCTAAAAACAATAAAAAGAAAGAAGTGACAAATAATCGCTATAGCGTGTAATGGTTTTATTCAACCGCAGATATACGAGTACATAGCGCCTCTATTTTTGCGTCGGGGGTTAAGAACATTCCGTAGTGCGTAAGTACCTTATAAATAATACTGTACCCACGCATAATCCACGTGAGAGATTAGATATTAAACATTATCTTTTGTCTTAATCTCTTACACGGTACAGTGGCACCGAATAAGTTTATCCAAATTCCCTACGCACGCAAGAAACGCATTTCGCGAAATTATTCACAAGAAATAAATTCAAGTTCAGACGTGCTATATTGTACATAACAAAATAAACAAACCTTGTGTAACATTTGCTATAATAATGTATAATACGAAAAATGCATGACTTCAAGAATTTTGCTTGCTGCGAGAGTCAGCATTTTTGTGTTGCTGACCGTAATGGGTATTCGGGGTTTTGTTTAATCTCCCAGGATTTGCAGCTTGTAGGTAAGTACAATATACATATATTACGGTGGTTTGGAATCAGCAATTGCGTAACACAGTTTTCTATCACATTTCGAAGGATTTGAAGATATTGTCTGCTCAACGGTCGCCTGTTGTTGAAATGCCAAAATGACTGGCGATAGGAATGCGAGTGTGCTACGCAGTACGCAGTTACCCGAAACCCACACAACTCTCCAGTAATTCATAGAAGCATAAAGCTTGAGAATATTAGATTACAATTAGAAAGACTGACAGTAAGCTGATCATATCTGTCAAAAGAATGCCAGCCGTTGGAGTATATGAGTCTAACTTCTGAGAATAGAGTCCGCGTATTGCCAAGCGCCACATTGGACGCCCCCCGGAGCAAGAAGGACGGCCGAACTTAATCAGGTGGCTGGGCTGACCAGATGCGGATGGCGGAGCACATAGGTCTCTCTATGTGCAGCAGCGGACTGCCACAGGCCGAGTTATTTATTGAGATGACGATAAGATTTTAGTACAATGTAAACACATGTGTGCAAGTATACCTGGAGCATACTTGCGTCGACTGCTGGACATTAAGCCTCTTGCTTGGCTCTTCAATCGCTTCTGGATGCGGCGGTTTTGTTCCAAGTCGGCCCTACCGTCTTCGTTATGGAGAACAAAAGATCGGACAAATGGAGATTAAAATGAACCACGAAGACCACGACAAATAATTTCGTATTAAATTCAATATTGCCATGAAGTTATTTCACCCACACTTTGCCTACAACACAAATTCTTCCTGAATAGACGTCGATATAAACTGCATTTGACACGCTCAATATTTTATTTCGCGCAGTCGACGCGATGGGGACCACTATACATTTGTTTCTGTTCATCCTGTTAAGGTTTCTGTCCCTGTCCAGTGCTGATACGTTTAGCGTGAGGATAAGTTCGGAACAGCATGTGAATCTAGTTGATAGCAGGTTTTTGAGCTTCACTATAGATCCTAAGTATTTATTTTCGAGCAGTGAGAAGTATAGTTGGTAAGTTTGTTGAACTATTTATGCTGATTTTGCATTTCACCAGAATGTACAGAGGCCAACATATCAAGCTACCTGAAAGTGACAAATCTCAATCAACCTTAAACGTAATTGCTTCAGTGGTAAAGTTAAAATCTATTCAATAAATTAAACAGATTTTAGTGACTTGATGTGCTGAGTCTGTAACCTACATTGTACATTTGTGTTAAATACTTACACCTCTTATTCGCTTATGACGCATCATTATTCATAGTCAACATAAATTATCTTGGGTTTTTGTCTTTAAAAATAACTTCTGTTTTTTTAAAGGACTACTTGACATGCTAGGGTCAGAGAGTCATCTAAATTTGCAATTTAATGGGGTTTCCCATCGGTAGTTTCGCACTCAGTGGGAGGTAAGCTCTGTGCCATCTGTAATCATATAGCGATTCTAATGCGATCTAGACTCGAATAGGGGGTCACCCGGTACTAAACTTTCATCTGTTTCTACTAGGTGCCGGGTATCGTTTGTGTTTTATTTCGTGGTGACTTTGTTCGTAACATGTTTGCCTTGTATTTCAGCAAAGACTGCATCTGCATGGCCTCATCTCTCACTCCAGCATACCTGCGCATAGCTGGCCCATCCACCGCCCACATGACCTTCCACAACACCACCATCTCAATCAATGACGTGGACTTCCCCGACCAAAGACAAAACTTCGACATCACAGCCATAGACTCTGATGCTCCAAGAAAAGTTCCATTAGACCTCCATACGAGGAACTTGGCAGTGTCCCATAGGCAGTGGAAGAAATTCGTCTATTGGGCAAAGTCTACTGGTTTCGATCTGGTCTTCGCTTTGAACAATGAGGAGAGAACAGCTTCTGGCATGTGGGACCCTAATACTGCGCTGAATATACTGACGGTGGCTGAGAAGCTCAAAGTTGGGGATATGTTCTGGGAACTTGGTTATGGTATGTATTTAATATTAATTAAAATCTTGTCAAGTAGTCATGCTACACAAGTACTAGTGTGCTTGATAGGAGTGAGATCTAGCTTTTATAGCGGAAGGAATCGATCCCCTCGAGGTCAGGCGCATAGCCGCTAGCCGTGACGATTATGACATTAAAGAGAACTGATGATTGATTATTTTCATTCTAATCCCGAATTATTTAGCGACAGCACAGCATTTTCATACATTTCTACAGTCTTCTCCAAGTTCAAGACTACGCAGCATTTTTCAACCCCCATTTTTTCCCCCCAGAATGCACAAACCAGTCCATAGAAGAATACCTAAACGACTTGGAGACATTGCGCGTTATCATCGAGACGTTTCCCCCTGGGAGGATAGCGGAGTGGAAGGTGGTGGGTGGTGACGTTACCAAGTGCCTCCAGGCTGAGTCCAAGAGTGACTTCAAGGATTACATAGTTCTGTCCAATGAAATGATGGATGCGTTGCTGCTGAATGGGTATGCGGATTTGTAATTTTAACGGGGGAGAGGAATATTGTTTTTTTTTACACGGAAGTTCTCAAATGTGGAAAAAGGCTCGTCCTCATTATACAAGGTCGCAACATTATTATTAAAATAGATCGACAAATTTTAACACAGCGTTTAGTACGTCTAACCAAAGATATCCAAGCAAAATAAAACACTGATTAAAGTGATTTTATTTTGCTCGTATGTACCTCCATCTACTACTTATCCTAACAACATTATCCTAAATAGGTGATATACATATTACCTTTTCTAAAAGTTGCTATGGTTAAATAAAGAATGATCTATATAACAGAACTGACTGGCTACCTACTCATGAGAACGCGCCCTTAATGAATGTGTAGAGTGCCAGCAATTAAAAATATTATTTTAGGTCAAAATAAAATAAAATTTAATCAGTGTTTTTTGCTTGAAATTTTCGCACAGCGTTTAGTTCGTCTAACCAAATATTGCTACGTACTAAACGCTGTGTTAAAATTTGTCCATCTATTTTAATGGGACCTTATGTACCTAGCACTTAACCATAACTAACAAACTGTGCGTATACTATAGGTAAATCTCTGCTTATCCTTGCGTAGAAATATAGGCGTGTTGTTATATTTTTTTTGGGTTTTTTAACAATAGGGTAGACGACAAAATAAATCTAATTAGTCCGTCAGTTAGATCATCAAAAAATATTTGACCCGTATTTTTCTTTTGTTACGTAAACCAAAATTGAAGAAGACACGACGCTTTTAAAATTCTCACCTTGGTATAAGTTTTAGTGAGTTCTGACGTCGCGAGCCCCCACTCCGAGTTTTGATGCGTTTTATCTTAGTCAATGGTGTCGATTCTGTTGTGCACAAACTAAACTTAATTTAGGCTATTACTATCTTTTTCTCACTAATAAAACGAGAAAGAGACGGACGTAATTTAGAGCTGTCAAATTTAATTCGATACAAATGAAGGGTGCACGTAAAAACATGTCGACTAAAAACACGGTTAAGCGAAAGGCATAAACTAGTTTGACATTTCTAACTTAGTGCATAGCTATAGCCGTCCTTTTCTCGCACTGCCTTTTAGTAAAAGATAGCAATAGTCTAAATTAAGTTTAGTTTGTGCACAACAGAATCGACACCACTATTCGTTGATTTACAAAAACAAAAAAATACGTGTCCATTATTTTTTAATACTCTAACAGACGGACTAAATAGATTTGCAATGTTTTGATTCCGTCATCATGTCTATTCTTATTATATTGTTTAGCAACTCCTCATCCCACGAACTAGAACGCATGACGGAGCACGACCGTCTGAGGCTGCTGCGACATCTCTCTCGCAGCCAGACGCCCCTGTGGCTGACAGAGACCAGACAGAAGCGGTACAACGACCTGGAGCGGGCCGCTGATTGGCTGGCCAGTTTGGGCTACTCGGCCAAGAACGGCTTTTCTGTGCATTACCAAGAGTTAGAAGAGGAGGAGATGTATGAACCGACGTTGGTAAGTTCATCAAGTAATTTACTTTGTAGATATGTAGCGGCACTACCAAAAGTACTACAGCAACATAGAACAAAAAGTACTACTCTGAACTAACTGCGAAACAAGTCAAAATCCTTCATCGAGCGAGCGACTTAGACTATACACCGTGTTTCCGGACGATATCAATAAACTTCGACCACCATTATGAACAACTTTTACTATGGGATCAAACCCTGAATCGCGAAAAAAAATCAGCTGTTTATACATTTTGACGATCTTTGCGTACATAATGGTCGGGAACAGCAATTTTTTTTTGAGCGATTCAGGGTTTGGTCCCATAGTAAAAGTGTTCATAATGATGAGTACAATGACCGGTCGAAGTATATGGATATCGTCTGGAAACACGGTGTATACAAGAACCCGACAACATCTGTTGGGCAGTAGCCCACCAGACATAACACCCGTCTGCTCGGAGGATCCTGAGCTGAGGGTTGAAGAGCTTTACACTCTTTTCTTCATACCCCCCAAATATACGTCTTAAAGCTGACTAGTTAAAATAAGCACTCCATCACGACATCATCGTCCAATCACATGTGGAGACGAAAGCAGGTGGAGAGGCTTGGTGGAAACAAGCCCACTCCCTCTGGGTTCCACCAAGCACCGTTTCTCGAAAGCGAGAAAGAGGCCTGTCCCAGCAAACGGAAGATTATGACCTTCCAATATTAGCCTGTTATATGTGTAGTAGTAGTAGTCAATAGTTTGATTCCAGGTTGCAAATAGTTCTTTGTTATTTCGTCAAGCAATTTTTCTCGATTTATGTACCAACTATTACATAACTATGTGTAATTTATTTCATCACCACTGCTCTAGTAATTCTTACAGAGAGAAGACTTTGTAACCCTATAGAAGGAAATGGTGTAAGTTGCTACTAGCAGTCTATTGAGGTGGAGCCTCGCCTTCTATTATTTACATTAAACTGGTGAAACGCTATTCGAGGAGTTAAGGATTTAATTATATAGTGATGTAATAATACTTTCAGAGCTTCTACATGGCACTCTTATTCAAAAACTTGGTCGGCGAGCGAGTGTTGAACGTGGAAATGGATCCTGAACAAGCGATTCTCTTCGCTCACTGCACATCGCTGCGTCACAAGCCAGTCATCGGTGCTGTCACGCTGTTCGGAGCGAACATGGATGACGAACCTGCGAGGTTCTCGCTCAAACTGTCCAGGAGGGAAGAGGGTGGTGACATCATGCAGTTTATACTGGGGAACGATCATAATGGGTACGTAGTTTTTTATGTATTTATAAAAGAAATGTTGACTTTGTAGAGTATTTCACCGCTTAATTAGTTATTAACTATAGGCATACAGAAACCTGGTGTAAATAGTCAGGTGTATAATAATTTAAAATTGTATCTAAATTTATAATCTTCTCTTATATACAAATATGTTTGTATTTCCTACTAATATTATAAATGCGGAAGTTTGTGTGAAAATTGGAAATATGTTACTCTTTCAAGCAAAAACTGCTGACCAAATTTGGATGGAATTTAGGCAGGCAGATAGTTTACAACATGGATATATATGATGCCGTGGGACAATTAGCGAACCCTACGGGGGTGAAGCCGCGGGCATAAGCTAGTATTCCATAGCTTCACTCATAGAAATTGAGTCTGAAGAGCATGGTGTCAGTGCCGTAGTAGTACCATTCTTCCCCCACTACCAAGTTAAGCTAAGACGAATAGTAAAAAAATTAACTAGACATTAGAATAACTTTACCCCACTTTCAATTACAGGAACATCGTCGTAAACGGCCATCCAATGTACTACGAAGGTGACATCAAGCCCGTAGTAAAACGAGTCCGTCCATACAAGACCCTACTCATCAATCTGCCACCTAAATCTTTTGGATTCTGGGTCCTCGCCAACACCAAGATAGAAGCCTGTCAGAAGGTTGATAAAGATAATAAAACATTCATCGAAGCAGAGACGGTTAGCAATGAAAACTTTAGATCTAAACGATCTACTGACGATGATTTTGATGACTACACACACATAGCCGACCTTTCTTATGATTTTGAAGATGGTGATGCTTTTGTTCCTGACAATCATCCTTTAAAAAGCAGAATTAGTGACATGAATAAGGATTTAGAAAAAATTCAAAATGCATTCAAAAGAAACATAGGTAAGGACAGATTCAAAAGAGAAGTTACTGATATGATGTCTGGAAAAGGTAAACTTCGAAAACAGGGTTACAGATATAGAGCTGACAGAGGATCTCTATTCGAGGATCGTGATTTTAATCCTAAAAGTATTATTGACGATTTGTTAGAAAAAGCAAGACAAAAAGTAAACGATCTGAAAAATCTTCGACCGAACCTATCAAGATTTAACCTCAACAGAGTTAGCAAAAGACATTCGAAAATCTCCAAACCACATTCATTAAACTCATGGAAAACCGGTAATCAACTTTTTGGTAGAATTCCGAGAAAATCCAAACACGTTAAAAAGATTTCAGAAGATAATGACGACTTTCTAAAAAAAGTCAACAGAAAAAGCAAAACAGAGAAAGACATATCCAAAAAAACTTCAGACACACAAGATAAAAATACTAAAAGAAATCAAGACATTAACAAACCATCTGCCGAAGCATCAAATACTTTAGAACCAGTAGTCAGAAAAAGACGAAGCATTAACAACGAAATTGAAGAAATATCTGCAGAAAACAATAAAGAATTAAGTGGTAAAAACAAAGCCAAATTAAGGAAGATGCTTAAAAAATTAAACCAAGAATTTGGAGAGTTTTCAGAAGAACAAATAGATAGCGATACAGATTCTACGGAAGGGATAGTATTAAAAACTGAGTTATCAGATGATAGTGCTACAATAAGGGTCAAAGACTCTAATCACGGAATGATCAAAACTACTATGAACAGTATGCTGAACGTCCTAGAAGATTTGAACACGAATTTAAACAAAGTATGGAATACAATTCAATTCAATTTGTTAGATTAATGTACAGTGAATAGGTTAAGTTCAATATAATTTTTATACGTTTTTGTGGCGTGGTTTTGTTTTTTGACTTTCTTCTCTTTGCGTGTTCAACTGTCTCAGACATGTCATGATTAGTAATGCCAGTTTTTTGTTTTTACAAAACAGTGGGGTAGGTAGTGAGATTGTTTACAGAATTTATTATGTTCATTTGGAATTGTATTGCACTCGCTTTTGCCCGCAGTTTTGCTGCTTAGAATTTGACCATCAATTCGAGTGTCTCTGCTTGCAATTCAATCATCAATCATGATTCGAAAGACATGTGGCGCCAACGATAATCTTATGAACTTTAGTGTTGTTTTCCTCGGAAACAACTTACTTCTGTTCGGGTTGAAAGGTCTATGTCTCTCTGTAGCTCTGTACACGTGACAACGAATATGCAAGATTTCAGGGACCAACATACAACTGTCACACTGTTCGTTCGAAAACTGTTTTTTTCAAGTATAAAAAGACTCTTTAAAAAAAAAGAGAAAAAAGAAACAGATATGACAGACTCAAAATGTCATGAGAATCTCAGAAGCGAATATAGTCGTTTATGGATTAAGTAAAAGTATAAATTTCCACTGGTTGTGCCGTTAAGGGGCCGGCGGAGCATGCGTATTTCATACAAACGTAATACCAAAATAATTTGTAAATCAAACATATTCTTATTGTAGTGTGTATTTATTTCGATTGGATTAGAGAATATCTAGGTTCCTAAATATATATTTTGAAAGGACAATGATACAAAGACGAGATATGAGGAATTTAAAATTTCTATAGAAAACTTATTTTTCTCATAACTCTTGTTTAAATCAGTGTCCAATCAAAATATATATTTTATGTTTTATATTTTACGTTTGTATGAAAAACGCATGCTCCGCAGGCCTCTTAAAGACTCTTCACAAAAAATACCTGTCACTGCTACGGCGTAGCAGGTATGTTTGCTACGCATACGGGTTACGTGATACTAGTCAATTCTGGTTTCCTATTCTGTAGGTCGTTTACAGTCAGACTAGGCGCTACTACTGAAGATGAGCTCGTGGGTCCAATACCCAGGTCAGATATAATTTTTGTATATCACAATGGAATTTCTCAGTAGCGGCCCGTATTCTGTATTCGTGTCCGATTGCTGTCAATAGGCTTGCAACCTATCAAATGGCACTTAAAGATAACTAGAGAAATGTGGCTGTATACCTCTGCCTGTCCTTTCGGGGATTACAGGGGTAATGTTATTTATATTTCATTTAAGGACTGTGCTGAAACCTCATTAGCACTGTTGCCCTGGCTACTGGACCAAGGAGGACTTACAATAAATTGTGCCTCCAAATGATTGTTGTTCGATAGGTTAGTGTTATTCAACTATCAACCTTATTTTAGAATTACCTAAGTATTTCTTTTCTACTGTAGAATTGTATAAGTTGTATAATCTTGCACCGGTTGCTGCGGTAGCGTAGCTAGTGCGGTTGCGAACTCAATGCTACGCCGTAGTAGACTCGTAGCAGAAAATACTGCTACGGCGTAGCGGGTACGTTATGATCGTAGTAGCGTTGAGCCATTTTTCAAGTCTAGTGTTTTTTTTCTTTGAATAGTAACTGCGGGCCTAAAATGGAAGCTTTCATGTTAATAGCTGTAAAATCCATTTTTAGAATTTAAATGTTTAACGTGATTCATATTACGTTCTGTTAAAGATTCCATTTTAGACCCTTGAACTGAACCAGTCAACAAACGTTGTCCTTGCCAATTGTTTTTCCTTTTTTTTTTCTTATTTTGGGCTGTTTTCAAATATTTATGCTTACCAACAAATATTTATTTAAGTTTACTGCCCCGTTGGTGTAGTGGCCGCAAGCACTACTACTGTGCATCAGGCCCTAGGTTTGATTCCCGGGTCTGGCAAAGTGTTAATAGGTTTTTCTATCGGGAAATTTTCAGTAGCAGCTACGGAGCTTGGATTAGTGCCAGGTTGATGGCAATAGGTTCGCCCCCTATTACATGAGACTTAAAGGACTAGTACTATTATTATATCTTTGCCTAACTCTTTTGGGTTAACAGTCGCGATGTTATGGTATATATAAAGGTAGGTAAGTGGGATGATTGCCATCAGGTAAAATAAAACACACAAATAGTGGTACAATGTAGTTTATTTATTATTTAACAACATGTTAGATAAACCATTTTCACATTTAACTGAACGTACATATGAAAATGGCCACCTCTAAACTTTTATACAATAACTAATAGGGACCTTGTAAATAAACGTTAACAATGCTCCGCAACAGTAATGGCGAACGAAGTGGTAGCGAACAAGCGTCCTATGTACTACAGTGATACAGTCGTGAAAGGAAAACTAACCTTATTTATATATGAGAATAGAGTTTATTACGGCAGTTTGTTTACAGCTAGAAGATGAAGCTACAGTCTGTACGGCCGATTCGATTGGGTTCGAGGTAATCTGAACTCGATCTTAGTTCTAGGTGGTTAAGGTTACTTTTACCTTGGGTTAGATTTTATGAGGTGATTGTACACTTTCAGTAGAGGTAATTTTTGAATGTGAATCGGCCATGTACAGCTGCCTTACTGCAAAAAAACCAAATTTATTGTTAACAACAAGGTGTCACAGAAGCTCAATCCGTTTTTATTTAATTACCTAAAAACATTTTTCAACAATAACCTTTTTTTTTCGTTATTCATCCATAATCCCTAAGTTTAAATTTAATTGTGGATAAACTACTAACCTTTTCTTCTTTTAAATATAACAAGACAACATACATATGAACCGCGTTCATATTTGAGTAGGTACTTAATGGTTTCATTGAATTTTTATACATTCTGTAAACTTGCCATTTAACACTATCATGTCACTAATATTAAAAGCTAACGTACTAGTGTGTTGGCCAATAACTATAATAATGTATAATATACAAACAATAAGCACTGGAAGGAATGCGCCGAGATTTAGTTTACAACAATTGGCAGATATTACGAGGCAGAGACGCACTCCATCCAGTATAATAACATATTTTTTTAAAACTATTAATAATCACATCGAATAGACAGCGCAGAGAAGGAAAAATAACGTTTTTACCGCAATATTGTTAGCCTGTGGCACTTTAAAATCAGTTCTTTGTTAATTCCGCGCCGTCAGAGTTTAGAAATGAATGTTTTAACAATAAATTAATACTGGCATTAAGTGTAGAAGCTCTTGAGTGTGTGGGTCAGTGTCGTTGTCTCTAATTGTCTATGCTATATTGCAATCACCGACTTCATTTCGTTCTGTTGTCTCTGGATGTAACGAACAGTTTTTGAAATGTTTTTGCGTCGGTAGGGTTACCATTTGAACGGTTAAAAGTTACTATAATTGTTGTTAAACTTACGACTAAATGTCAGTTGTTTGTTAAAATGTTCTCTCTCGTTCTTTTGTCTCTTTCCTCTTTCTAATAACGATTTTATGACATCTCTAAGTTCAGATGATAAATCTACCGACTGTCCTCCCCTCCTCTATATATCTCTGTTAGTAAATGATGCATTTGTACTGTATTAGTGTTATCGCGTCTCACTCACAGTATCCTACATCGTTCAAGAGTATCTCAGCTGACTCGTGTGTGTCTACAAATGCACCATCACATGCTTCCCCTTACATTAACCTAGTGCAACTATCAATAGGCTAGTTTATTTAATAAGTTTAACAAGTTATGTCATAAAATGTCATTTAGTCTACCATTTCATAACTCCTCTAAGGACTTAAGAACAACAGTGAAATATCAAGACGATCTACCGTTTGGGTCAAAGGGTCACATTTAGGGGGAAAAGTTTAGAAGAAAGGTTTAGTAAAGCCTTCGCAGGCCAAAAAGTCATACATTTCATACCTAAATGATCTAAATGATACTATGAACAAATAACTATAAGTAGTATATTACCCTGAGTATGAGAGTCATAAGATTTGAAAATATCCAACTGTTTCATCAATTTTATCTTCCTCGTGGCAAAAAATATAAAAATTGGTCGCGACATCTTGGATTCCTTAAAATTAACACTACGGGTTTTCACGGAAATAATTAATTTTATATTTCTTTAAAAATTTTGATTTTACAATTATTTTCTTTATGTCTAAACTACACATCTACCTTGTATAAACCTCTTTATAAATTCACTATAATATTATAAAAAAGAAACGTGTATTGTTGGGTGAAATTACATTACATTATGAAAGACAAGTTCAGTAGGGTGAAGAGATCGATGTGTTACATTAGTTTTCTATTATAACAATCATTATCAAATAAACCAGTGTTCGTAGAAACTCGTTCGGTTCTATAGCAAAGAATTCAACAACCATTTGATATCACCCAAATTCCTTTAGAAATGGCGCAGTTAAGCAACATTATATAACTATGAACTATACACTGAACATCGAAAGCTTAAATATACACATTAATAGAAGCGTCTAAACATTATGTTTCACACACAGCTCGAAACAAGACTAATTAGGAGAGAACGACACCAACACGCCAAGAGCACACTTGTCAACATTGCCATGCAAGAAAACTTACAATTTATCGCAAGAAACTGTCGAAATTACACTGTCTCCACGCTGCTGTTACATAATTCGAATACTGCCAGACAAGGATTTAAAAACAAGTGACAGTGACGTTTCTATACGTCAATGTCATCGTGACAGCTGAGCTGACAGCGCTGAGAATGTAAGTTCCGTTAATTTTAAATTAGTGACAGTAAGTCCACACTCCCGAATACAGATCGATCTATACCAAAATAACGTTTTTATCTAAACTATCAGCTACTTGAGAGTCAACAACGTAGAACGCAGGCTAAACTACGATAGATTGAAGATATAGACAAAGGTTATAGATTAGTATTCTAACACACAAGAGGATTTAAGGAAAGATAGATTCGATCGAAATTTGGTCATCAGACAGGTCCAATAGACTTAACAACTATTATTGTATTGAATGTCTACATACAACCATTTAGCTAGATTTGCCATGCACATACGGTACAACTATGTTTATAATATTATTTCCTAGTCTAACCACACATACATTGTGAAAATTTAAATTTATATATTTTATGACTTACGTTAGTGATGTGGCCGGGCGGGGCCTAGGAGTGATGCCCATCTTACGATACAGCGTGCGTGCTCCGAATAACACAACTATGAAACAAGCTATGAAAATATATCGAGTGCAGTACAGTGCGAAAAATAGACGATTCTTATACTCCAGAAAAATAGTAGCATTCTCAAAAAACAATCTGAAATTATTACTTTTTTATTTACATGTTTGTATATTGAATAGTATATGTGTGAAGAGAAGGTAGGTGTAATTGACAGAATGTCATAACGTAACGTAAGATAAGCAAGCAGTAACGTTAAGTGTGTAAGTGAAGTATCTAAAATAATCTTAGTATTTAACACGCGATGCGATTTATTGAGAATCGATGCATCGACTAACTGTCAGACAACTCGACTAATTAGTGATGTGCCATCGATTTACACTATGCAGATTGGTGTTAGCGTCCTTATTCCTGTTGTACTTATAACTGTATTAGATTACGAACTTTAAACGAATAAATTAACCTATAGATACCTATGTTTGTGTAAGTCATATAATTATCATAAAACGGACTCAGTGCAGGGTGAATATCATCGACATCTGTTACATAACCTCAAACATGTATATGTACCACTTCAACTATCACAATGAGGTCTACACATAAGTTTAGTCTACTTCAAGAACTTACTAAACTATACCAAAAAGCATCGCGTGTGAAGAAGATACAACTAAAATATATAAAATACATGATGTGCTGATTGAAGAGATTGTAATCCGAATAGGTACGATCTACGAGAAGGTAGAATGATAGTTTCGTGTCGAATATTGAAAGATTGAAGAAGCTAAGAGCGCGAGCGGTCGTCGCGTTACGCGCTTTAGTTTATTATATTCATATATCACAGCTTTTGACGATAACAAATCTTTTGCATTTGCAGCTTTATAACTATGTGGACAACATTGTTCGAACCATTAGCGCGACTGCCTCCACCACGCTCTCCTCTCACTCTTCAGTCTGCCCCATCGACCAGCTACCAGCTGCCAACTGCTTATGTGTCAACGTCCTTATTTAGTGCCTCGCTGTTCTACGATCTTTACGCTCCAGTGTGTGCCTATCAATACCTACTTCATAATCTATGCTATCGATAACAAACCTTTTCCCATCACTAATACAATCCGAGATGGCGTAATCGCTCGAATAATTTGCTCACACCACAATGTGTTATTTAACTTTAATACCTAAGCGTAAAACATCGATAAAACATTAGATTAGAACAACGCTCGTCGGCGCGACGGTAACACAACGCCAATTACTTGTTTATCTACAACATTTTACACATTAAACACTAAATGAACATTGACTCTTATATTAAACATGCAAGAAAGTATTGGACAACGACAGCCGACGCGTCGCCGCGCCGCCATAACAATTACCTATTATATTCGATGTGGATATTAAGGCTAGGTCGATTACTGGTATGTACACCTAAACAAAATTACATTGACACATAGATTAACACTGCATAAGCACGCATGCAAAAGATTTAGAGGCAAAAGTCGAAGAGCTCAAGCGGACAGTAGAGAACCACGGAGAGCGGCAGGGCGCCGGACAAGCGCGGAATTTGGATGAAACAAATACCCTGAGGACGAATACATTGTTATTTCAATGTAAGTGCGAAATAGAGAAGAGAAGGCGATGAATAGTCGAATGTCGATCGAGTCTACACGCGTGCTTGAGATCCTTATAATAATTTTGCTTCCTTTTTAAATAGATTACACCGTTCGTTCTAGTTGTATTTATATTATTTCAACTTTACACTTAAATAACAATATATCACAAGCTTCAACATATAAAACGGATTGTTTCCCGAGTGTCGCGAGCGCGTGTTTCGCGGGGTACTTCATGACTTTTTGACCATACGTTCTTAGACGCGCTTCACAGTTGTTTCGAGGGCTGCCTTCCAAAATTTTTTATGAATGTATAAAAATATTATTGCTTATTATCAAGCACCAACGCGCCACTAGCCAACTACGTTCCGAAAAAATTTAGAATTCGAATCTCTCCTACAAACATTTTGAGCGCGAATGAGTGATACGTCCGAACGAAATTGTTATTATTTTTGGTTGTTTTTTTATTCGCTATTCGGGGGTCGTGTGGGGGTGTTGGGGTGTATACAGGGGTTGTGAAACATCGTCGTAACAATGACCTTAGCTCAGCTACATCATGTATTCAGATAGTTTACATTAGTCGAGAGGCGCTCACTGCATCACGCACTTGCTCTCGATCTGCGACTTTAGTTCATTCACTTGCGTTTCGATGGTGTTTTTCAGTTCTGAAACGAGAAAAATATAATTGAAGGAGAAAAATATATTTACATATCTTCACAGAGTTAACAAGAAAAGGGTTCAAAGAAACTTCAATGAGTAGAGAGGGGCCTTTATTTTCTAAGCAGGCCCTAAAGGTTGGTAAATGTCACACGTCTTCGAAATATTTGGCTCTCGGACATGTTCCTTCACCGTTTTTAGAGCACGGCTTACAGTTAATTGCCCGTCTGTTTTCAGACCCATGACATGATTTGAAAGTACCTTACAGGAGCTACACAGACGAAGAATGGCAGGAGTTTCGACTTGTTCAGTGGTGAGGTGGTACTTACTGGTGAACTCGTCCTGGTCTTCAAGCTCCGCTTCAGCCGCCAGTTCTTCAGGAGTCTTCTTCTTCCTCATGAGAGGGTTGTCAGGCTCGAGGGGCTGCTGCTCCACCACCTCCTCTTTCTTCGGGATTTTGTACTGGAAGCAGAAAGAGAGGGACTTTAGATACGGGGTATTGTAAGTAAACCTACTATTTGTCAGGTTTACTTAGGTTTAACAATGATTTAGATTTTGTAAGTCGACCGTTTACCTATAATACATTATGTCGCCTGTTATTTTTAAGTTTCATGTGACAGGGAGCGAGCGTATTGCCGTCAACCGGGCACATATCCAGATTCGAAAAAATCCTATAGAAAATACGCAATAACTTTACGCCCCATCTTAGAAATTAAATCAAGAACCATACCCAAAATGGAGAAAAGAGTCCCTTCAAATGCCAATGCTCATACAAATTGCACTAAAGTAAGTACCAATTCCAAGTAGTTCCATCTAAAGTTGCAACCAGCTCGTGTTGGCATAGCAAAGTTGAGCAGGTTCGAAACGTAGTCAAGAGATCTCAACGGGTATGATTACGAAGTTCGATAGCTATAGATAGATTTGAATAGCGAAAGTTGCAACAAGCTCGTGTTGGCATTGCAAAGTTGAGCAGGTTCGAAACGTAGTCAAGAGATCTCAACGGGTATGATTACGAAGTTCGATAGCTATAGATAGATTTGAATAGCGAAAGGAAGTTGTAGAATTACCATTTATCTTGACATGTTCCCGTCTAGTCGGCCAATGTCAGGAAACAGGGAGGTCACTCTCTGTTCTCTTATTATTATATTATGATGGGAATTCCGATACAACTGATGAAGGACCAGGATCAGCGGCTTAACATGCTTTCCGAAGTATATTAAGTACGCTCATGGTGCGTAGTATGTCAACGACACCCCACTCTATAAATCCATTGTGTTAGCATTGTAGTAGGTACTGTTATTGACTGACATATATTAAGCTCGTGCGAATAAACCGTTGAGAATTATTTAAAAATTTACTTAACATCGGCACAACATAACTTGCTTCCGATAGCCAAACCTAAAGGCAACTTTCAGAGTTCCCGACAGCGAATAACGATGGTTAAATCCCGTCGATCTCAAACGGGCATTATTGCATCCATCAATCCACCAGTTATACATTATTCTGTACTAACAAGCTATGACGGGTCCTCAGCGGAACCGCCGGGGTTGCCAGCCGTAGTAATTTCCCAAAGGTACAGCGCATTCGATTTCTGAACGCTCTGTGTTGCCACACTCAAATAGATTGGCTTCTTTTCTGTAAACTTGCGATTTATTCCCGCAGCTGGGACTAATGCAACCTTTATTTCATCGAGACTTATTGGAAGTGTTTTTCTTTGCAATTTTTTCTGTTTGTCGTCAAAGAGTTTTTGTTTGTTTAATGTTGCTTTATTTATCGGTGCCTTTTGTTTTGTTTACGGTGTAGTTTGACAACGATATTGTTTAGTAAAGTGTTTGAAATGAATACGGTAGGACCCGTTTCTAAGAACGTGCTTGTAGACTAAACTGAGTACGTCTTTAGAAGTCTTCAAGGTTATATGACAGAGGAATATCTTCAATTACCGCAGGGTCTTGTTAAAGAAGAAAAATTTTTGTAAAACTACAATCATAAAAGCAAGCAGTAATATAACATAGGACACCAATAGTACATCCGAATTTCGCAAGTTATGTTTAAGTCCCTTGTAAGTTACTGGCATCATCATCATCAGCCTTTAATGTTCCCACTGCTGGGACACGGCCTCCTCTCAATGAGAGGGAATGGGCTATAATCCACCACGCAGACCCGGTGCGGATTGGTAGATGTCACATGTCTTCGAATTTTTATTTCTAGGACATGCCGGTTTCCTCACAATGTTTTCCTTCACCGTTTTGAGAGCAGTGGTGATGAAATAAGTTACACAAAGTAATGCGCCTGTCTGGGTTCGTACCCACGACTTATTGTTCGCAAGTCGGGGCCGCCACCACTGGGCCACCGCTGCTCTTATATATTTATGCAGTATCGTTAATTCAAACGAATGCATAACAATAATGTCAATGCGTGAAATCGAAGAAACAATTTGTCAAAGTAAGATGACAACAAGTCACCATTGCTTCAGTACATTCTCGCGCAAGTACCTCATCTTTAATTGTAATCCACACCACTAAATCTCTAAGGCTCTCCCTATCGAGGACACAAAGCGGCTTAATTATAAAATAGAAAATTACTCCGCGAGGCTCAGAGCAATCCTCCTTGCCTTTAATCTTCAATTGATTACATGCAGCGAGGCAGCCTCGGGAAGAATTTATTTTAATTTTAAAAGCATTTTTTCCGCTGGCAACCCCTGGAGATCTCATTAGGACTGTCTCAGAGTCTCAGTTGTAGGAGATTGAGTGAGGCTTTACGGGTATCGGTATTAAATTATAGATTTTTATTGTGGTTTTTAAAAGTTTCTTTGTCATAATATTGTGTTGGCAAGGATACTGAAATCTATATAACCTAAGCTACTAGTTTTAAAGTATATCCAGCAGAGTATATTGAGTTTGTTGGCAGAATGAGTATTTTTACTTAAAAGCATCATTTAGGTGGCAACCCTCTAGAGATCTCATTAGCGTTGTCTCAGATATGGAGACAGGATTTGCTGGTATTGATTTTAAATTGGATTCTGTATTGTACATTTAATTTTAAAAGCTTTCTCGTATATTGTTGTCATTTGTTGGTGGTTATGGTAATCATAAAAGCAGGCTGAGACATGTTAGGTTTGTGATTAAGTGACATGTAAACAAACAGAAGAAGATGCACGTGATTAACTAACAAGGCGTCTTGAGGGCCTAGACGAAGTGTAATGGCTATGAAAGATACGAAAAGAAAGTAAAAAGGGAATTATATTTTAATTTACACACCTACTGTAGCTCCGAATACGAAAAGCTTTGAAAGTTTCGTCACTTGTGCCCTTAGATGCTCAAATGACACACACAATAATTACAAGGTTAGTTTTGAGTAAGTACAAGTTATAGTGGCTGGACTCAATGTAATCACCGTACAACAAAATTGACATAAAACTGAATACGGGAACCAACATAAACATAATTTTAAAGTTTATTAAAATATTACCACAACAAGCCGAATATTTTACCTCTGGCAACATGACTGAAAGTACGAAATATGACATTTTCCTTAATCATGTAGATGGCACAATTTAAAATAATCACCGGCTTAGCGATACCCGGGGATTTCCTGGGATTTGATTAATTAAAATGAGGCTGAAATATAGTCGGCTTTACTTGGGGTAGTATTGTAAAAAATATTTAATATTTTCGGTGGTAAGTAAATCAAAATAAAAATGTGTTAGCTTTAAGCAAATTATTCAAACTTAAATAATAATCAAAAAATGTACTTAAAAACCACTTTATCCATACTAAAATGGAATGTAATTTATACGAATAAAATAAATTTTGAAAAGATGTAAAGGTATACTGTGATGGAACAAAAGAGCACAGACATGAAAATTTTACAGCACAATGAACGGAACCAATCTTCTATCTCGTCCCGCCTTCTTCTCTTCTCTCGTCCCCCGCAGGCGCAGTGTTAGCCTCGTAGAAGTCAACCTGACTCGATTAGGGAGTCGCGCGTTGATACGGACTCCCTACTAGAGTCAATTTAACCTCCAAGAGCTGTGTCTTCCTTCTTCTGGGGGCTTCTTTCTTCTGCTGTGGAATTCTTGATGCTAGGTTTGTGCAAGGAGAACAAAAAAAAGGAACCAATGAGTGTTACTAACAAAGCTACCTCGTGTTTAATAATCGAGTGTACAAAGATTCTTGGAACTGTGTATGTGTATAGTGCAAGATATATCGGGGTACAAAAAAAGTACAAGCATACAGGATGTAAACCACCTCATCACAAAGCCGTTAACCAAGCATTCTGTACATCAAACTAAGTAACTTTACGCAAAAAATATTGCGGTTATAAATCATGTTTTGTGGTAGAAATCAATGTAACGCACTTAAAACATTGTGCTGATGGATGTATTTAATAGTACGGGGGTCTTGGAGGTGTTAAAAGTTAAAATATTACAAAAAAAACTTGTATTTAAAAAAAGTTTGTCAAAAAGTTGTAACTTTGACGCCCCATATCTCCGTAACTAGAAGGTTCCCAGGTATGGTGTAGAACAAAAAAATGATCGCAATGACGGGGAGAACAAGTGCCCTTCGGCTTCGTGAAGAGGTGCACCCTTTATATATATCGTGATCTGAACGCATTTAAGCATTCGTTCAGACTATAATTTAAAAATGAATTGAAATTAGTTTCCAGTCAATGTAGGTAGAACACTAATATTATATAATTTAAAACATTACGTTATAAAGACGAGGAATGAACGAATAAACCGAACTGCGCTCATAACAATTCAAACATCACACAAGAAAAGAAAAAGAGCGTGCATGCAAAGAGCATGTGTGCAGAAACAAATATTCAGTAAGAATTAAGAATTTTTAAAAAGTGTTTGGAAAATTAAATTCAAGTTTTAAAAGTTTGACCATTTCATCCCAAAACCCAAAATCTATATATAGTTATAATAAATCTGTAGAGAGGTCAATTCTGTACATGAAATATATTTACAAAATAACTATCGGGGGGTGATTAGTGATCGATACTCATGCCAAAAATGCAATCAGTAAAATTTTTGTCTGTCTTAAATTGGCTTTAAGTAAATGATTTAATCTGGGATTTTTCATAAAAAACTAAATATCGACCTAACTCAAAAACCACTGAATTTCGGTAGAACATTTGGTGGCTTAATTTCTTGCATTATAACCCTACTATAACGTCCTGCAAGGAAAGACGTCGAATTACCAGTAACCTTGTCTAATGGGAAAAAAGGTACAACTTATACTTCATCAAAAACCACAAGCATGAACGTTAGTATAGAGCAAAGACTACATCAAAAATATTGTACAGCATCTCATTAATAAATAACCATAAAAAATAAAATAAATAAATAAATATCGCTGGACATTAACACACAGCGCCATCTAGTGCCACACTAAGCCAGGCTTGTGTCGTGGACACCAGATAGTTGATAAACTACATATATTACTTTTTTTTTTTGTAAATACATACTTATTATACATAATTATAAACATCTATGACTCGGAAACAAATGCCCATGCTCATCACACAAACATTTGCTCCTACCGGGATTCGAACCCAGGACCCTAAGAACGTAAGGCAGTCTCACTACCACTACGCCATTCGGGTCTGTGATCCCCAAAGGGTTAGCCAAACAAGTACCTATCATCATCTGCCTAGCCTATTCCCAACTATGTTGGGGTCGGCTTCCAGTCTAACCGGATGCAGCTGAACACCAGAATTTTACATGAAGCGACTGCCTATCTGACCTCCACAACCCAGTTAGTACTGGGTAATACGATACCCCTTAGTTGCTATTCCACACCTATACACTTATTTTCATCAGTTATGTAACCCTAAAGTAAACACTAAATAATGTAAATAATGTTGGGGGCTAGTGATAAAAGTTTCGAACACCGTCGCCCCGTAGCCACTATCATTAGCCGTAGCGATGCTTCCAATTTGCGCAAGATTGCCGCGTTGGGGAGCGCTAAACGTGTTACGAAACTCATCTGGCCAGAAATTGAGCGGCCACCGGTGTATTACTTGTAGATAGATTGTGAGCCGGCTTTTTATTCGATAGTTGATGCGATGGGGTTGGAGCGTGATTGGGGACATAGTGGTGTCGCGTTTAATGGGTTGGATATGATTGTATTTTGATCGTACAGTGTGGAAGTTTTAATTAATGGTGTTATTTTATGAAGGTTTTACTCGAAAAACTATTCGAATAATTTGATTTATATATCATCAACATATATTATCTTCTTTAGACTCTAAAAATATTCTAAATTAGAGTATTCGGAAAGAAAATACCTATACGAAACCTTATGTAGTTTTAAAACACAAGTTAAATAGTTCGATGGTTAGTTCTTAGATGACGTATACATATAAAGCTCTACAAAGCTTTGTTAAACAAAGGCGTTTAAAATGTTTAGTTTAAAAAATGTCGAGATTCCTAAACAAGCACATAGCAGAAACAGCATTCAATTTAATCGACCGTCTACTTACTTTATTGTTTCAGTGCTATTCATGTGTGGGAGACAAAACACACACACACACACACACACGCCATCACTCTCGGACGTGTAAAACGTGTGTATGTGTGTGCGTGTGATGCGGAAAATTGCTGTAAAGCCTTTTACAGTTCGTCGCCTTTATTATAATTTACTGGCTTTCCGTGGTATTATTGTCCTTGTTATTATTTTGACATGGAGGTTAACGGGAACTTATTTTTCTTACATGATTGTTTTTTGTCTTTATGATACCTACCGACTACTGCTGAAGCGATTAGGATACATGTAGCTTGGTGTAGTGTCTAGAGAAACAGTTTCTCATTAGGATAACTATCTTCTTTTCACACTGCCCATATATTGACTTTTTTACTTGGCGACCATTTATTTATTTAATAAATACTATGTAATAAGTGTGTGTCCGTGTACCACAATGTGTTACTAGTGTTTAAAACCTACATACGTTAGTTAATCTTTAAGTAATAAACATTAATCTAATGGTTAAAGCTCTCACTTTTATTGAATCTACCGCGGTAGGTAAAAATCTCTCAATACAATACAAATGCATCAACATGAACATAATTATATTATACACATAACCCCTTTGTGTTGGATGACGCATAATTGCTACAAGACCTTTCAATACACCACATAACTATCTTAACATAATTATAATATACATGTACACAAATGACGTCATCCTTGTTTGTATAGAAACGCAATAAGAGCTTGCACGCACACATAGACATAATATATACTCGTATATGTAAGTACATGCGTGGGCAAATACGCATTGCGTTTTTGTATGTGTGTGTGTATCGTGCAAAATTGCTATAAGATTCACACATTGACACTTCTGTACATATAAGTGTAGATCTATATGTGTGTGTTATGGTGGAAAATTGCTATAGGGAAGTTTATGGGGCGCATGGCTTCGGAAAATGACGTGTAAAACGTTCGCAAGTACGGTTTGCATAAACAGGGATTTTCTACGCCTTTTTATGGGGAAGTGAGTCCCGGAGACGTATACTGTGTACTTATTTTTGAAGTAAGCGGTGTTTATTAAAGTGTGAATGTTAGTTTGATGCGTTCTGTTAGACGTATATTGGGTTATTCGATAACGTCTGATAGTAGGAGATAGGAGTTCATGTAGATAGTGTTAATGGGGAGTATTGATCGTGTTTTGTTATTCTAGTATGTTGTTATGTCAGCTGTTCTTATTGTTATTGACTTTTAGCAGAATTAGTTTATGTGTTATTAAGTGGTTTTATCAATCATAGGCTAACTAACTGTTTCAAATTCTTGTTTATTTTTTATTTCTATCTGGGTATATTTATCAAGTTGCCTATTGCTCATGGTGTACATTTGCGTCAGATTGATAGCAGTATAGGCTCGCTCTCTTCTGCATGCGACTTGATCATAACTGGCGATAATCGTGAATATCCTCTGTTTATTACAGTAGGATTACAGTCGTGATGTTATGTAATTTTCTCTCACAACAACATTTCACTATAGAAACTTATGTACAACAAGAAAATACACTTAAACCGTTCGTCTAATCATATTTGTTGTCGCTATGGACGTCGTGGGGCGAGCCTAATGTATCGGAAGTATTGCCAACGTGTCCACTGACACTTTGTTTTGCACACCGAAATAGTATCTCTTCGGGTTTCATGGGCTCCTGGTACTTTGATATGGATATTATGGTAGAACGATATACTTTTTGATGCTACATTTTCCCATTCTAGGGGACTTGGTTCATGTTTTCAGATTTAAGAATACACATTATCTGCCTAGCGTTTTCCAAACTATGTTAGAGTTGGCTTCCAGTCTAACCAGATGCAGATGTTGTCATGGTGAAATACAATACCGCTTGGTAAGACTGGGGTCTAGATTTTCATACCTCTGATTACCGGTTGTCGAAGATCTACAAATGATAGCCGTAACCAACAGTTTATTTTACATGCTGTCTGATTTATAGAGGGATCTCGTTATGTAATGAAGTAACCCATCCACTGGGTAGCCTCGGCAAGCGTTGGTTTACCCTGAAGATCTACCCTTGCGGCTAGCAACGAACCGGTCAATTTTCTACTCGACACAAAGACCCACAGTTCCACAGAACCTTAGCAAATAAATTTCAAATCCAACAGCGCCATGATAAGAGGCAATTTAAAGCTAATTGATTGGAAAGCGGATAATCGTCAGCTGGGACAGAAGGTCTATAATCGCTCGCCCGGAGAATTACTAATAAAGGCCGAGCCTTAGGCATCGGGTGGGCCGTGTGACCTAGTAAATTTTATGATTCAATAACTAGTACGGTCGTTATAGACGATGGGTGACCCTTTCCTGGATATGGGGTCCTAGTACTTTACATAATCCGCTAAGCAGAACTGTTAAGCAGCCTCAAGTACGAATGCTGGGTGTAGGGCAGTAAGATCGATTTCTTGGTCAGTAAATTTTAATATTTTATTTTATGGTTTTTTGGTCCGAAACGTATTCGTTTAGGTATCAATAATTGGTTTAATTTTGACACTGCGCTGTAATAATTTATACATGTTGGTGAAAGCGCATAACTGTCGAAGTAAAGAGTTTTAAATTCCAATTTTTATTATAGTACATTTAATAGTTACTTAGAGGAGATATTCTTTCAAGGCAGACAAGAAAAATTGTTTGTATCATGATTAACCGTAACTTAGATAGTGAATATTTGATCAACAATTTCATAAATAATTCCTACACCATTCTGACAATGATTCACTGATGAAACTTGTCAATAATTTCGAATAATACATAATTTACAATACGTCTATCATAACGGACATGATTAGGCTGTCTAGTGCCAGTCCGTTGCCAATGAGCATTTAATAAATAATTTATGTAAGGCTGGCAACACTCACGCACTGTGTTGCCAGTCACGCGATTACAATTAACGTTTTACATCGATTTGTCAGTAATTGCCGCACTTGTTCCTTCAGGTTAATGAACTATTAAATGACGATTGTATAAGAAAGTCACCATTTATATTGGCGACCAACTAAATTAGTTTAAAAATATTATGTCCTATTCGATTCACTATTTTGTCGTTTACCAAATTATACTCACTCAGGTGTGATATTAGTCTGCCAATTTTAGTGTTACTACACAAGTATAATTTGCATTGTTCTATTTTATCAGCACTTATTTTGCATAACAGTCGTGTAATTATTAGTTGTCACGAAACAAGTGAAACAATTGTTTCGGGATTCCCGCACCCGTCGGATGAAAATGTCAGGTCAATAGTAACTAGATACTACGAGTACTATCAGGGTCACATCATGTAACACAGCTTACTTCATTTAACATTAATTTCTGCCTACTTACTACGTTGATTAAGGTCGACTCCAGTCTTACCAGATGTAACCGAATGCCAGTATTTTACATGAATCGTCTGCCCATCTGCCCACCCAACCCAATTGCTGGGTAACACGATCCATTAGTGCGCGTATGGCTTCTTACTTCAGGAGAATAACCTCCAATTATTGTGATAAATCGCAAAGCGATAAAACAAAAGTTTCTCCAATAAAACACGGGTTTGTTAATCAGATCAAGAGTCCCAAGTACCAGGCGTTCATAATCCGAACAGAGCTCCGCTACACTTAATTAAGGACTCGTCATCAAAGTCCGTCCGTCACGTTCGCGCGAACATTTGCGGAAAGTTGCAACAACTCGCGTAAAAGTTTCGTTACTGCAAGTTTTAATTGTGGGGTCAGGCAGGGTCCCAGAACTCCCAGAGGGCGGGTGCGTAATGTTCGTCATTAAAGAGAATTCGAAGGAATAAGTGCTTTTATTGCGACGATGGGGAGTAAGAATTGAGGTTTTTTAGGGCAAGATTTGATTTAATTAGGAAGGGTTTTTCTTGAAGCATTATTGTATCGCCGTTTCGACTAATGATGCTTAAAATTATTGCTTGGAATAGCACGTTCTTCGTACCTACCTGTTTTGCATAGAATAGATGAGTGTACTAATGAGAATGGTCGGTACAATTATTATATTGTTTTATTTAACCTTACTTAGTACCTAGCTAGACTAAATATGACTATTCTGTCACACTTTCTAAACCTAATTTTGATTTTAATTGCATATTATTTTTCAAGCGCCATTACTTACGTACAGCATATGACACGACACGACATAGGGTGAGACTCTCAATTCTGCGACCATAAATAAAATTACATTCTATCAATGATAACAATGATAAAAAAATGTATTGTTTTGACATAAGCTAGTTTCTGCCAATTCTGACTGGCGGTAAAAATACGAAAAGCTTTGAAAGCGACGCCCAACATCAAATGCACCATGGAACTCAACTCCATAAGGGGCAGTTCCTTTCACCAAGTAATTGAGGAGGGAAACGGAACTGGTGTAATACGATCAAGAATCAAGTTTACTGACGAATTCAATAGATGGCGACACTGCTAATTGTGTCAATTGATAGACGGCAATTGTATTAGGAATATTATTTTAGATGATATTTTGGTGTGTGGTGTCGAAACAACAGATTTTGAATACAAGATGCTAAAAAATACCGTTTCTTCATATAGTAGTATTTCGTGGTAAACGCTAAGAGATGAAAACCGTCAAACGAAATGTGTATGAATATTCCAGTACCTAATGACAGTGTTCATAATTAATGGATCGTTGATCGCATTATTGCTTTTCATAAATTGTTTTTTTGTAATTACATGCATAAAAGTATACAAATATTGTGATGGGTGCTATACCAAATGGTTATGGCTCGAAAATGAGAAAATATCGTAAAAAATACAAAGGGTTTCTCTGTAAAATATTGAGATGTTACATAATGGTTATGGTTTTACATAATGATAATGGCACAGAAATGGTGTAATATCGTCAATAAAAAGAAAAACAGGCAGTTTTCTCTCAAAAAGAGGCCGTCACGAGAGTTTTCCTCTTTGATAAGGTATTCAAGCGGCATCAACATTATTTGTTTAGACATCTGCGTCGGTGAGATCGTGCAAGTGAGATGTATCAAATTACCACCCTTTGCCTAAAGATCGGGTTTCTGAGAGAAACTTTCAGTTGAAACGACGTTTTCCTCAATTTCGTAGCTTTGTTTTTACATGAATCTGATTTTTTCAAGAATATTTAAAGAAGTTTGTTCTTATAAAGGTTCAAGATGCCATAAAAATACTTCAGTTCGCACTTAAAACATACGATTACTAGAATAATTATCGATTATGCACATTTAGTCATTTCTTCAATGTAGAATTATGTTTGCTATTTAAGATAACATTACCATTTTATGGTGTCTTTCTTTACCCGATAAAAGAATGTATGTGACCATAATTTAATTTATACAAGTAATAATACTCAATGAAACAGCAGGTTTACAATAAGGATTACATTTGGTTACTATTTACTTCAGAACATAAACTTCATGGCACTATTTCTATGTCTATTTGTAAAATCTACAAAATCTCCAGAATAGTTTCTTATAGACCAAGAGTCCACAATTCATTTCACTAACCCATCCACTTACAAGTTCTCATCACAAGCGCAAGCGATTCCCAAGCTCGCTGGCGCTCATTCCTGGGACCCTACAAGCACCCAACTCGAAATTACCGAGGGTCCTTTGACGTAGCCATTTAGGGTACAAATTTTATTAGTGAGGGAACTCGACGGAACACTCTGGCGTAGTAATGGCCCGACTAATAGTCCAAGCCGGCGAGTAATGTAAGTGTTACAGTTTTAAAGTGTTGCCAATTATACAGGGCGTCGGTCGCGGAGGTTTGTGTTACGTGATCGTGTTTTGTTTTGATAGTGAAATAATCTGATGGCCCATCAACACTCGAGAGCCTGTGTTTAATCACGAGCGAGTTAGTCTACATGGCTGAGAATTCCAATTCTTTCTGCTTTATTATTATAACTATCTGTTATTTGAATTGTGATAACCTCCAATACACACTGATTACGCATAGCCATATTATTCCTTGGTTCTTTTCTCGAAGAGGAGGCCTGTTTAAGCTAAACTACAGGGATAGGTAGAGGCTTCAGGCAGTGAAAAGGTTTCAACTTAAATTCAAAATAACATCGACATCCCCCAATCATTCGCCTAGCCAATCTAGTCCTAATTCGCATCACTTTCCCCGCGGCAACTTCTGGGCTTTTTACGCGCAAATTGCTCGTAATTTGACGCGCGAGTTGCACAATGGCGTCTCGGTAAATTACGCGCGCAAAGTGCCACTTCGTCTTTACGCCGGTTAGAAAAGTTAGGGAAATGGGAGGGGTAAGGGTAGAGGGGGAGGAGGGCGTTTAGTGGTACTTATTTTTATGGAAAAATGTGGTGAATATTGTAGTGCATGTAATGGGGTTAAGTGGGGGCAAGTGGTGTGTGCATTTTAGTTTTACGTAGCAGTCATAGAGTAAAAGTGGGTAATGCGAATTTCAATTGGGACTTCAACGTTTTCAGGTACTTAACTTTATTTCAGCAAAGAAACGGAACTCGATCAGCAATGTCAATATTTCATAGCAACTGTATCATAAAACTGAAAGCTCTTGAACGCTGTTTATATGTGGAAACGTTATTAATTGGAATTGTATACGAATAAAAAGTATGGAAAACAAACAGGCACGCAATATGTGACATCGTTTTACAACTTCCATCAGATGGCAAAACAGTCTACATTATAGTAATAGTTTATTTTCCGAACCATGTATAAAACAATTTCCACTTCTAGTTATGCATGACACGGTTCTTAAATTGCAGTCTTTTCGTAAGTTTTGCCATCCTTGTCTTATTTTCTTTATTTAAAATTACGTAAAAACACCCATGATTTAAGATGAGCTAAAAACTTCTACATAGACAATACATGGTTGGAGATTCTATCATGTTATCAAAACTAATCTGTTTTACCCTATATGTACGTCTTGCGAGACAACATGGACATCCAAATATTAGCATATACACCCCACTGCACAGATATTGTATTTGTGTAAGCCTAGCAAGGTGCACCAATTATTTAAATGGGACGCCAGGTGGCGCCACTAGCGTAGTTTGTGATTCCATTTGTGCAATTGAATCTGTTTCTGTTCAATTGAAATTAGTGAGACTTGTGTGTTCCTGACTCACGGATGACGTAGGTCGGTATGTTGCTACGTAATTTCTTGAATTAGTTTTGATATGGAAGATGGGAGTCACGTATACAAATAGATATAGGTTTGAGCTTGGTATGTGGTCCTCATTAGCTCTAGATTGAAAGAGCTTGAAGTTATAGGGATACGTCTTAACCTGTCAGTGAAGTGATGAAGGTTATAAGTAACCAGTAACTTGGCAAAACTTTAAAGACATATTTTTCTAGACTAAGATTGTGAAACTTAACCACATAGCCATTACGTACTTGCAAAACTTGGCCCATGTTACTTGGGGTCGACGCAACACGTTTTTCTATGACTTACTCCTTTTTCCTTTATATCATTCCTCATACAATCCATCCATCTTTTCTTTGGTCTTCCTCTTCCTCTCCATCGACCAACATACTCATACACTTCCTATTCCATACATTACATCTATGTTTTGGAACCTAAACTATCTGATAGTTGTGTATTAACTTTAAGAGACAAGTTGGAAGGCTATCAAAAGAATAAAAACTTTTTTACAAAAAATAAAACCGACTTCAGAGAAATCAAAAAAGTGAAAAATAACTTTAGCTTCAGAAGTCGGTGACCTTTGTTTGATTGATTTAGTTTTTTTGTCACCGACTTCTGAAGCTAAAGTTATTTTTCACTTTTTTGATTTCTCTGAAATCGGTTTTATCTTTGTAAAAAAGTTTTTATTTTTCACTTTTTAGTGGTTCACATGTGCTTACTCCTTCACAGCGCACCGGCGTGATTTTTTGTTATAAACTGGTGTAAACAATAGACAGATATGAGATTTCAGCAATCCCAGTACATTTGCTATCATTTATCGAGGAGTTCCGTTGCCTATCACTGAAGTTCTTCATCAGATTTTCATCAAATTGAAATGGGATTACTTCGAGAAAGTACACTTCCTAAAACTACCCAAATTGCTTCTAGTGTGCCTATAAAATGTGAAGAATTCTCTCTATTTCTCCAGAACTCCATCATTAGACCCTGATTTGATGATTATGGGACAACCTGGGAAGTACAACACCCTTTCAAACAATTTAGAAAAAAACAAAATCGGTCTAGCCATCTTCGAGTAATCGGGGAATATTGAATTGAGAACCTCCTTATTTTTGAAGTCGGTTAATAACGATGTTATGGTAGGTGACTCAAATATACGGATAGCCTATATAAGATTCGGCCGAGTGTCGTTAGGTTTCTCTTAAGAATTTAAGAGTTCCTTTCGTTTGTCATGGATCCCATAATCAGAAGTAATCAGAACCTAACCAAATTCTCATCAATGTACCCTTGAAGTACATCCTTTCCAATAAAATAATAAAAAAAAACAATACATGTCACGGTAATAGGGCTTATCCCCAATAAATGGAACTTAACACACCTAACTGTCGAAATCTGGGTGTATTATACACTTCTGAGTACCCCTCTCAAAGCATACAGGCGTGATCTTACG
This sequence comes from Xestia ashworthii, assembly GCA_950022955.1. Classification (NCBI taxonomy): domain Eukaryota; kingdom Metazoa; phylum Arthropoda; class Insecta; order Lepidoptera; family Noctuidae; genus Xestia; species Xestia ashworthii. The sequence goes on from OX465570.1 coordinate 19,973,291, forward strand.
TCACGATATTGTATAAACAATAAACAACCAAGCGTTTGCAGCAATCACTGCAGCTTTGCTGTGTATTTTTGAAGAGTTCCATTTATATCTCCGAAGATCAGCATCGGATCTTCAGCAAATTAAAATGGGACCGCACGGGAAGCACCAGCTTTCAAATGAAAAAAGAACCATCAAAGTCGGTTCACCCAGTCGAAAGTTCTGAGGTAACAAACACCGTCAAAATCTGGGTGTATTGTACACATCTGCGTACCCCCTCAGAGCATACAGGCGTGATGTTACGTCATGATATAGTATAAACAATGAACCTACAAGCGATTCCAGCAATCACTGCAGATTTGCTGTGTATTTTTGAAGTGTTCCATTGTATATCTCCGAAGATCAGCATCAGATCTTCAGCAAATTAAAATGTGACCACATGGGAAGCACTAGCTATCAAATGAAAATTGAAAAAAGAACCATCAAAATCGGTTCACCCAGTCGAAAGTAATTCTGAGGTAACAAACACAAAAAAAAAAAAAAACATACAGACGAATTGAGAACCTCCTCTTTTTGGAAGTCGGTTGAAAAAGAGAATCTGCTTAAAAATTGTCAGAAATTCTTCTTTCGTAGACAAGTTTTTCCGCAAGAAACTTCATTTGTTTAGTTTATATTTCATAACATAACATCATAAAATCCTTCAACGGCTAACTTTCAGCACAAAGTAGCTAAGCTTTCAGCGGAGGATTTATTCAAAAGCGCTAAAAGCTCCGAAATTTAGTTTTTAGGGAGCACTCTACATGTTTGTGGGTATATTATTTATTTTATATACGGGGAAATGGTTTATTACAATATGTTGAAGTGAGTTGTTTGTTTGTGACGTTTTATGCAATAAAGCTGGCGAACAGATTTTGGTGGTTTTTTAGTATTATATTCGTTTTCAATTGTTTTTGCACGAACCTAGCGTTATGTTTATTCCCTTAGTATTTTCTAATCATTCTATAGTACGAGTATTTCATGTAAGGTTTACATTGAAGTATTTGACACACGAACTACCAAATCCTAAACATGTTTTGGTATTGCGTTATTAATTATAAGCACAATTATCATTTCATCATCATCGTCATCAGCCTATTAATGTTCCCACTGCTGGGACACAGGTCTCCACTCCATGAGAGGGAATTATATCATTTAAATTGTATTAATGACGAAACGAGTGAAATAAACGTTCATTGACACAAGTTTGTTTTCCCGAACAACTTATTAATTTGAGGTCGGCTCAGTTAGTATGTCTTCTTCCCTATAGATAATTAGATTTATCAGTCACCCATATCAGTCTATCCATCATTTCTTTGTTCTTCTCTAATTGCCATCCACATTCATACTCAAAACTTTTCAGCCGTCATTGTCATTTCGCCGCATCACATATATACGACGATATTTGAATAAATGTCTGAATACGATACGATTGAAAGTAAAATAGAGCGGTTTTATTCAAAGTAATCGTTTTGAACACTACCATCCTTCGACTTTAGATATTGATGAGTTTTACACATCTCTTTCTACCAGAAATAATTACTTCAAAAATAAGATAAAATATCACAATATTCTCGAGTTAATCCCTTTTTATACATGATGTTGTTTGTAAACCGTTGCTACACAGGGTGTTTGCTTAAGGCTGGACCAATCGCGGACCCTTTAATCTCATACGTAAACATTGTGTGAGCAGATTATATTGTTTAGTATTAATAATGTTTTGCACACACGCTGTAGAAGAATTATTGTGATTTTGTTTAATATGTTTTTGTATGATGAAATATGGCATCTTTATTGAACTTTTTTAAATACATTAATAGATTATCTTGTAATATATTTTTTTTCTGTCGACACGTTACTCATGTTCATATTTTTCGAAATTGATTGAATGTAGAAGAGTGTGTTCAATCAGCAAATATGTTTTAATTATTTAATTTAATAAATAGCAGTATTGTAGCAGTAATAGCCTAGTGGTGTTATTGTTTATTAATTTATTATTATTATCACTTGCTTCGGTGGACGAAAAACATCGTGAGGAAACCAGCATGCCTGAGAGATATTTCTTGACATCATGTAATGCCAAGTAAGAGGCCCATGGGTGGCTAAAAACTAACCTCACGATAAAGAAAGAAAGAAAGAATTTTATAAAAACTCGAATTTCTTAATCTTAATTTTTAAATTTCGTCAGTAAAATACAGCCATTTATTTATTTAATGTACGTAAGCTCTGAAGCATAAAATTAATGAATTTCATTAGTATAATGTCCACACCACATTTTCATCTTTCACGTTTTTATCTTCCTCCTTCCGCCCGGATGAAAAGTGATACGACCGGAAAATAAACAGTCAAGAACAGTCTTCATTTAGCTAAAGAGTTCTGTACACAAAATAATATCTTTTATTTAAATCTTTTTTTCAGGTTGAATATGGGGGCAAACTTTCATAGTTTTTGTTGTTTTCAGCAGTGGGTATAATAATTTGATTATTATCTATACTAATATTATAAAGCAGAAGAGTTTGTTTGTTTGTTCGTTTGATGAACGCGCTGATCTAAGGAACTACCGGCTCGAATTGAAAAATTCTTATTGCGTTGGATAGTCTATTTATCGAGAAAGGCTATAGGCTATATAACATTACCCTATGGCCATTAGGAGCGGAGCAGCAATAAGAAATGTTGCAAGCGGGAAAAAAGCTTCCGTTGAGCAGGTGATGCGTTGCGATATCAAAACTTCATGCGAACGAAGTCGCGGGCAGAAGCTAGTCTTAAATAAATAAAATAAGTTTATATTAATTTGCATCAGAATATATAAATAACTATTCGAGAACTAACCCAAGACCATTAAATTGAAAATAATCATGTATTTCGCACCACACTTCGAAAAATGCGAACAATCCATAATATTCTATATTAAATTCCTCTCCGATATCACCCCTATTATGTACCCCAAAGCCTTAATAAAGCGCCGAACGGAATCTTCAATTACAATTCACACACTGTACCCCACATTGGGGTACTGGGGTGCTACGGAACCCCATAAAAATGTCGTGGTTCGCATACCGTGGTCTGTGAGGATTATTAGAATTTTTTAATTAAGAATAAGTGAACCCCACCCGAGTTCTTTTGTTTTCGTAAATGAAGACGCGATTTTATTTCAACCGCGATTTATGTCAGTTTTAGGTCAATTTAAATGTTATAAAGGCGGTCTTAAAGGGATTTTTTAATTAGCCGGATAGCTCGGCAGGGTTTTTGACGATATTTTCATTGTTAAATTATCCTTGACATGCTTTGCAAGGTTTTACGTTTATTTTTAGAGATTTGGGAGTTGAATGGGGTGGTCTGGATTATGAAGTTGTACTGGCAATCTGTCTTAGTTGATTTTTATTTTCTCTCTTCACATTGGTTATATCTTTCTAGATTGATTTCCATACTATCCTTGGAGTCTTTCGCCTTTGCTTCAACATTAAGATCTACGTCTTAAGTAGCTTTAATTCCCTGACTAATTGACCAACTTTTGACAGTTCAAAAGTGCAAAATACAGAGGTTTTTTTTTATGATCGCAACAAACTGATGTCTTACTAGAAAATCCACATCAACATTGTCGACAATGCTCACCGATCCATTAAAATCAAACCAATTACCAAAAATATATTCATGCAGAACTCAACACTCAATTTTTTGACCACTCAATTACCGACAAACAGATATATAAAGGTGATCCCACACTCGCCGGCAGAGGGCGCACTTGACGCGCGTCGAACAAATTATCTGACATGTGTGGAAGGGCCTTGGAGGGCGCTTGACACACTTCCGCGCGTCTGCGATAATTGTTGACTTGTTTGTGTCACGGCAGGCTGGCTGTTTTTGTGGACGGTATTTATTTTAGATTTAGGAGACACGTCAAATTACGATTACCTTGGTTAATAAAATCCTAGGCCAAACTACTTTTCTGGAGAATTATTCCTCCCTAGTTTCTTCACAGATGTCATTTCAAAGCCTTTTCTTGCTATTTACTTTATTTTCAAAAATGTTGTTATATTCTACGTAACAGAGCTTCTTTGAGCTTGGTAGTTCATCGTCCATTATTTATCCTTTCTTATCCTCAATCTTATCAATCTTATCCCTATTCCCCTCTCTTATACTATAACCATCGTCTGCAGTCTAGTTCTCTTTAATCTCATCATCATCATCTGCTTGCCTTTTCCCAACTATGTAGGTCTACCAGTCTAACCGGATGTAGCTGAATATCAGTGTTTTACATGGAGCGACTGCCTTTCTAACCTCCACAACCCAGTTAGGTTAGGTCTCTTTAATCTTATTTTAACCAAAGGCTTTAGATGCATATTTCATCTGCTTACATTTTTTAAATATCATATTTGTTGTCTTTTTTAAACTTTCACGATCAGAACACATCATAAAACATATAAAAACTGGTATTTATCGCGAATTTACCTTTAATTTAAGCCCAACGTTTCGACCGGATTGCACCAGCCGTGGTCGCGGGGAGACTGAAGTGTGGAGGTACCGCCACAGCAAAGTGAAGGTGTTTATTCAACTACCCTCACTTGATCTTCATAAATGTTAATTAGGGCCGGTTCACACTAGGACAGCATACTACACTAACCGTGTCCGTATATTGAGGCGATTTCACTTGACGAGTACACTTAGTGATCACTGGATTCCAAGCTGAAGAGAGTTTGAAGCCGTCTTCAAATCTTCGAAAGATTGAAATTAGGGTACTTCTTGATCTCAATCGCTTCCCGAACCATTCTCTTATAGTAGTGCTTCTCATTGGCAAGGATTTTTGGGTTGTGTAACTCCATCCAGTGGTTGGGTCCTGAGTCTATTACATGCTCCGCTATAGCGGACTTGTTTGTTTGTCGATTTTTGACCGCTGCTATGTGGTCTTTGACCCTTTCAGCGACTGTTCGCTTCGTTTGGCCTTTGTAGGAACGCCCGCAGCTGCAATCGATCTTATAAACACCAGGAACCTGGAATGGTACTACATCCTTCGGTGTACGCAGACGCTTAGCCACTTTGTTTAATGGAGCAAAAACAGACTTTATTGACACCACGGCTGGTGCAATCCGGTCGAAACGTCGGGCTTAAATTAAAGGTAAATTCGCGATAAATAGCCGTTTTTATATGTTTTATGATCATATTTGTTGTATCGATTGTTGCTCTACTCCTTACCTCATCGTTGGCTCTTCATACATGTCTTCAACTCCACCTACATCTTCGTCTCAGTCCTGCATAGACTGTCTACTCTCTACGTCTTACCTTATCCCTGATTTCCTGTCGCATCTTCTCGCGTTCTTCCTCCATCTTGCGGTGCTTCTCCTTGCGCCGGTCTTCAGCCTCGCGGATGGCTTCTTGTCGCTCGCGTTCTGCTTCCTCTTCCTTTTCCTTATCGTCGCTGTCATCGCCGTCACCACCGACTGCCCCTGGAACAAGGAGAAGTTGCAGGTTAGTCATTTGTTTAAAAAAATAATCTAGCGACGAACCCCTGTGTGGTATATTAGAAACTCTTTAGACAGTGAATGTCTCTATGTTAACTCGCTAGAGGACATATAATAAAATGTCATACATGCTGTCGGTGACAATTAATAAATGATATAACGAAATTACAAGATTTGTTACCCTGCTTCGCACGGTTTTAAGGTTTTTTTTTAAATATAAGATTAATACATGTATTTTCATTCACGTATTCTCTAAATCAGTGGTTCCCAAACTTTATTTCTGGTAGACCACTTCCAAAATTTTCCGGTTTCGGTGGTGGTCTGCTGCATTTTTTCAAGCCCGTGGACCAGAAAAGAAAAGCAAGAGAAATATTATTTTTTCGCGTTATCTGTAAGATTTTTTGGCATAAAATCAGAAAGTCTCAATACGACAATTTTCACCGAAATACCACCTGTCATCAACGGATCATTTGTTTTTTTTTAATTTTTCGAGTAGCTTTTAATCCGTCTATATTGATAGATAAAGCCAAGCCAACATAACACATAAGATGAAGAAGTACATTTCTCAGCTCGAGAATATTTCAAGCTCATGTATTTAATTCGGTTCTCCACCATAATTCTGTGAAACAGTAAAATATAAAACAAGGAACACAGGTACCTGTTAATGTTTAAATTAGCAAAGCCTTTGTAACTAAACTCTTGATTAAGTACCGAGCTTACTTTTAGGACCTTTTGTTCTTGTAATCTTAGAATAGAACTGCTAAAACAAGGTTATTTACAAGAATAATGTTGTTTAAATAAAGTAGCATGAAATTGTTGGCGGAAACTGCTTCAAACTTTTGACATTATGGCACTGACTAAAGTACAACATTTTAAATGGTATTTTATGTTACTACTACGGCAGAAGGAGAGCCGGTATTCTATGAAAACTAAGACAATCTGCAGAAGTTATAAAATTACTGGTATCTATCGTATGGCTTCTTAAATATCTAGAAAATTCCGTAATAGCAATTTCAAGATCTAAAATATTTCAAAATATCCATCAAATTGACACAGCTTGAATTAAGCGTAAATAAGAACACCCAGCATCTAATATCGACACCATGAAAAATCTAATTTAAAAACAATCCCCCTCATCAGAAGAACGCATTGAAATTAGAAAACACATTTGCACCGCTCCTAACCGCTCACGGTCGGTATGATCCGCCTCAAACCAGTTCCATCCGGTCGAGTGGTCGATCTAACAGGGCTGCTATTCAAAAATCCATTTCACGTCAATCTGAACAATTCGCACGTCGAACGCACGCGTTGGCGCGAACGCTTCGCATACAATTTTCTATTCTGTTGAAAAAAAAATGGCGACCGATTTTTTTTTGTATTGTCTGTGGCTCGTGTTTAGAATATGGCGGTATATGTTGGAGCTGTGTGAAGTGTTTATTGGATTGTTTGATATTTTGCATGTGTTGAAGCAAACAAATATTCTCAATAATTAAAAAAATGTAAGTGTGGACTGGGAGTACGTATTTGATCAGATTCCACAAACGAAATTAGAAATGTCAATAGAAGTGTTCAGCATGGAATTAGTATGTACTATTTTGTACCTTCAGTAAACTTGTGTGTAAAAATGTTTCTATCATTCCTTTACGTTTGCGAATATAAAATGTATCTTGAAATGGGTTCTTCATAAGCTTTTTAAATGAAATTCTTGAAAGCTTAAAGAGCGGTCTGTCGTTTTGTAGAAAAAAACTATTTAACTCATGTTGCACAATATGATAGCAAGACCACACTTCAAACGAGAGAAATTTCTTTCACGTAAAGTATTTTTAAAGTTTTTTAAAAGATGCAATAATGCAATAAAAAGCTTACTAAAACCTCAAAAATACCTGATGTTTAGTATATTATGTATATGTTTAGTATCAAATATATAAAACCACAAAATCTAGTCTTATCTTATGTGTGAAAATTATATAAGTTATTTATTCAAATTAGAAGAAAATCAGCATATTTTAACTTTGATAAAGGAAATACAAATGTCGGTCCCTAATTCGTTCCTAGTGTTACAGCTGGGAAAAAGAAATCGCACAGCCAACTCCCTCCAAATTGGAAGAAATCCACTACAATAGTATGCCATATCCTCAACGCATCTTAGCCACATCCTCTAACCTCTGACCCTCCATCAACCCCTACAGTATCCCCATACCAGCTCATCTCACAAGCCACACACGCACACTAAACATTCCGACCGCCAAAAGAGTTCCACTCATTTCCATAGCGGAGCGCGCCGAACAATGTCCCCGCATTCAATATCGCCGGTAAACGAATTCCGATGGAGCAGCGTCTCAACAATTCAATTTACTGGCGAGGCGAGTCCCCAATAAATGATTCCCATTAAGAAAAAGGCGGTCGTACATGCTATAGAACCTTTAATTGATCCCATCGTGTCTCCGACAGAATAATGAGTTCAATTCAACAATTCAAATTCAATAATTTTCGAGGACCGTGGAACGACACGTCTTGAGCTCGGTTTTCATCGACGCGGCGTTTTTTAAATTAAATATCCGTTGAACTCTACGTTTTGTGAATATTAATAGGTAATTTTTAGATTTAAATGATAATGAATTTGTTGTTTGTGTTGCGTTATGAATATTTTTTTGCTCGATGGCTTTGTATGAATAAGGTGAATGGATTGGATTCGTTTTTTTTTCTCTTATATTTTTTTTGGTAGAAAAATGTTTTTGTAAGGCGGAAAATTTGTTCAAAGACAATACATAATCTATAGAATATAGAAAATGAAACATCTTTATTTAGTAAGGAAACGCCGCAAGGTCATAAAAGGACAAACATCGATCTATTGGTGATGAGTATGTCAAGATCGTTGCAAATGGCGTGTAGTTTCTACCACATTTTATTATCTTACTGAGCAAAATAGTCCAAAAATCAGTTTCGCCAATAAGAACTTACCCCAAAAATCATACTACTATAATAATATATAAGAAGACACACGCTGACCACAGCCTGCAGACATGAAAATTTACAACAAGATAATTATATAACAAGCGATTGGAGTAAGGCTTCCCCTTATAATTGAATTGGTATCCTCTAGTCTAGCTCGAGCTACACGGTTTGAGTCTAGACCTAGCTGTGTTGGCTGAGTTTGTGACTAGTTTGTTGGTTCAGATTTGATTCGTGTGTTAGCGGGTTTAGGAAGTGGATTTGGATACCTATTATGATTCAGTTTTGCTTGTTTGGAAGTTTTAGAGATCGTTATGGGAGTTGATTTAACAAAAACCACCTGTTTACGTTTTGTCAAAACAAGTCTTGTAGTTTTACTGGTCAGGTTAGTAAGGTGATGCGAGGACATTTTTAAGTAAGTAAGTCAAAATAGTGACGACGGTTAATGCTTGACAAAAACTCATTTGCGATTACTTTGCAACTAATATTTGTGTTAAGGCTGCAATAGCACAACTTTGTTCAGTCATTGTCATGTACATAGCAATACTAATAGTGTATGTAATGCCAGAGTCAAGCCGAAATTAGATGCTTCTGTCTAGAATATGATGGATTTGGTTTTACATTCCACGATCACTCGCTACATAGGAACATAGAAATGTAAGTTCATCTGGTACATAGTGCCGATATATACGTTCGCTGGTTTCTAATGAATTAATTTTATGTTTCAGACGTTTCTATTCAAGTGAAACACCAAAATGAACAGCTTAAGATCTGCTCCCAGCATATTACCACCAAAAAATCACCAGATCAATCCTCAACAAGATGCAATATTCGTCACCCACGACACCCACCATCACTTAGCAAAGCAAATACAGTCATAAACGTATCGGTAACGAGGACATTACAGTAATGGCGGAGTCCGGTAAACAAACTCGTAAAGTTAATTGGAACGGAACGCCGATGCTGTTGTTATCGCCATATTTTGGAAAAGGGGGCGAGATTTAGGGGGGAGTTCTGCAGGTTAAGTGCACAATGATACAGGTTTTATGAAGTGTCATTGGAGGGGACTGTTGGGGGTGTTGGTATTAATGTGTTGTTATTTATAGCATTTTGTAATATCCTTGTTTATTATTTTCAAATATACACCCACCACGCACTGTTTGTTTCTACATCAACCAAAGGTTGACTGGTAGAAAATGCTTATGGCATAGTGTTTAATAAATAACAAATAAATAGATCAATGCGTTACTTGTACAGTCAAGGAAACGTATAGTCAGCAGATTGTGAATTGTTGTCAACTGAAAGCGAAAAAATATAAAAATGGCTGAAACAAATGACAAAATGTCAAAACTACTTTTCAATGTGTATTATGATCTTAGTAGCAGCTTGGAGTTTGGTTCTGTGCTCAATTGATGACTTTCAAATAAATGGCGACACGTGGACGTGCAATAGGTAAAAACTGGATCATTCTCAGAAGATCCATTGACCAGATCCATGATGGATCTAGTGAGAATTGATTTTCTCATTGGATCCTGATTTCAATGCCTACCCTTTTGGGGCTTACAAGTATAATATTTTGTATCAAATAATCAGTTGTTTAATTTATTCCTTGAGAAATCCTTATCGATTAAGGAGCCGGCGGAGCGGGCGTTCATACAAACGTAATACCAAAATAATTTGTAAATCAAACATATTCTTAAGAAAGTGTGTATTTATTTTGATTGAATTACATATATCTAGGTTCCCAAATACATATTTTGTAAGGACAATGGTACTCGTATTATGATGAGATATGAGGAATTTAAAATTTCTATAGAAAACTTATTTTTCTCATATCTCTTGTTTAAAATCAATGTCCATTCAAAATATATATTTGGGAACCTAGAAATTATGTAATCCAAACGAAATAAATACACACTACCTTAAGAATATATGGTTTACAAAATATTTTGGACGTTTGTATGAAATACGCATGCTCCGCAGGCCTCTTAATATTCCATTAAAACATTCTAATATTTATGATACTCAGAACATAACCGACGATATGCGTGTGTGACCACACCACAGCCCACTCTTTGTAGGAAAACTGTCTCAATATAAGTATTGTGCCCACTTTCTATTGGGATTGTATTGCATTTGACATTTGCTTGACTTGCTTCAAGAAATATTAAAGGAGGCAACAATGAGAAGTTCACACAATTGAAACCATTCCAATGCCAACACTATGGAGGTTCTAACAAAATCGAATTGTATTGAAAATGGTATGTAGTTGAAAATGGTGTGTAGTATCCGAATGGGTTATGAAGGTCAGATGGTAGTCGTTATGTAAACCTAGAACTCATATCTTTTAGTCATAAAAATAAATTAAATAAAGGCTAGTCTAGCGATTGTTAAGACATACTTGACCATTTTTCTAAGAAATTGGCTCTTAAAAACATCCAATCTCTAACACGGTTTTTACTAATATATTATGATGAATTGCTTCATATTTAGGTTTATAAAAAACGTTATTACACACACACACTTTTCAGAATGTATTCTCCAAATGGTGGTGCAAACAACAAAAATTGTTGCGTTACATAAAATAACAACACGGACAAGAAAATTTTCTTATACAACACATAATGTTTTTATAAATAACACATATTTTAAAGTAGAACTGTACTCGTTTTACAAACATTCGCCAGTGTACCTCCAGCTTCAGATATAAATAATTTGTTGCCACGTAAAAGGTACACGTTTTTATAGCAACTTCATATTTATGGCTCCTAAGGGATGCACGATGAAATATATACCTTCCTTTTGCTTCAAAATTATGTTACAACGAAGATTATTATGCTTGTAGGTACTAATTCGAAATACAAGTACAGGAAATTATAATACCACTCTATATTTGTCCAACTGAAGGGGTTCTCATGCAAAGAAGGTTTGAGCATAGATAGATCTATGCTTGCTCAATATTGGCGAGTTTTTGACTTTATATTTTATTCCTCAAGAAATACTATGTAAATAATATTCTAGTAGTTTGTGCCCGCGGCTTTGCCCGCGTGGTGTTCGGTAATTGTCCCACGAGATCACACTACTGGGATAAAAAGTATCCCATGTGTTTATACAGGTTATAAACTAAATAAATTTTATAGAAATACGGTTAGAAGTTTTTCCAGGAGAGAGTTACAAACATCCATATATCCAGACATCCTCACCAACTTTTGCATTTATAATATATAACGTTTTGCGTTAAATTAATCCTACTTGTTAAATTAATCCTACTTGCTACTCGTATATAAAAGTAGCAAGTAGGATTAATTTAACGCAAAACTACTTTTAAACTAGAATGACCGTTCATATTGTTGTTACGACGATTGTAAAAAGTAGGCGTCCTGTAATTTCTGACCATCCTTAGTAAAAAATAACAATTCTTATTTAAAAAATAAACCAGCTGTGCAAAACATATACCAGGCATAAAAGAGTTGATGCGTAAAACCCGTTGGAAAGCGAACAATATGATGGACATTAACTTGGCCATGTAACCCATTACAAAGATACAAGAGTCATCAAAATTACCCCGAGATAACCCCCATTAATTCTGTCTTTGTCAAATATAAATAAAAAGAGAGGGACAAAATATACAGACCTTTTGTTCATAAAGAGGTTGTATGTGTTATGTACTCGTAGCAGATAATACATGATATGGGGGCCTAATGTAATACCTTTCCTTTGCCTATGGGACGACCCAAAATTGATACGTTAGGATGTGTTTAAGTGGCAAGCAGAGCGGGGAGCGACAAGCGGTTGTCTTACACGAAAAGAAAAACTGCTAAATTTGGTACTGGAATCAATTTTTAGGTAACTTTGAAAAATACATGTTATGAGATTACCTATTGATTTGCAATGATTCCAATATCGCAAGAAATCAAGTAGATTAAAAAATAGATTTAAGAAAAATCTACCAATTATTTGCCATTTATTATACATAAGTTCAAAGGCAAATAAATAAATTGGTAGATTTTCATGTTCAGATATATTTTCGACAATAACTACAATAAAATATTATATTATTTCTGCCCAGTCAGAATAAATCATACAACATAACATCACGCCTGTAATGTCTAATGGATTAGGCAGATTTCTATCTATAGCAAACCTACATTTTGCGAGTTCCAGAATATTAATCCTTTAATACTCGGCACAACTAATTTCCACAAAAGGGACGATTTCTCATTTTATCTCCTCTCCCAATCAATAAAGAATTCTTAATTTTCCACTGACGGCACTCAGTCCGCTACCTGTAACGCGGCTGAACTCAAAGGGACTGAAAGTAATCACGGTGGAGTTTTTCAGGAATCCTTATCGCTCACCTAAGCTTTCAGCGAAGGTTTTATTTTATTATGATAACGTGTATAACGTGTTTCTTGTCCGAAAAATCTTGAAAAAAAATGCTTTTTGTATTTTTATTTGAGTTTCTGCAAGGTGAGTTTTACTATCTGTCTGTTTTGTAACAGTTTGGTAATTTTTGGGGTATTGTTCTTTTTTATCAATGTTCTAACTAGTAAGAGTATAAAAAATAGATTTTATATTTATTATTGTTCTTTTGGAATGAGTGAAATTTGGAAAAAAAATGGTTTGTAGAACGGTTTAAATAAGACTTGATATTTAGTTTTTAATAATGTTGTTTTTCATTATCATACTATCAAAAACCAATTTAGTTTTGCGTTGAGTTTAAATTGTAGGTCACTTTACACTTGGAGCTCTAAAAATATTGTTGTTATATTGGTGTTAGTGAACCCTTTGTGAAAACATAAACACAACGATTGCACAACATTCATGAATTTGTGAGTCGCTATTCTTATCCGCCAATAGAAAAAATAGTGTTAGTATTTTTAGTTTTGTTATAGTGATAGTTATAGTATTTTGGGACCCATACTATATCATCTTATTTCTACGTGGCAATGGTGATTCCACCAGGGTTATAAAAATAAATGAGAACATCGTTCGTGATGACAAAATTTCAACCCGATGACGTTACCCTATCCCGGCAGTATACGAGTAGCTAGCAGTGGTATAGCGGTACACAGTGGTAGTGGTGGTGGTGGCGACAGGCGGCGCCGGGCGGCTATTATTAGCGCGATCGATACCGCCGGCTGCGGCGGGTTTGTTGAACTAAATCCACTGAACATTACAACTACTGCGATAAAAACAAAAGTGGAGGACCACGGGTGGTTTTGTAGAACCTTTTTAGTTGATTAGATCTAAAGCAACTCGATTTGAGTTGTAAGTATTTCTGTTAGATTATGTCAAAGAAATTTTAAGGCTAATCTGTCCCATCACTCTGTTTGTAACTGTTTATATATTTTGTACCAATAAAATGTTTACATATTTTATAACCGGTGCAGAGAGATGTCAAAAAAGTGATCATAAACCTTTGAAACAAATTTTTCTCTAAACTCACTTTAAAATAGTTCTCAATAAAATCGAATAAACAACCTTACCTACCCTAGTCAATTATTTTGTAAATTTAGATCAGTTATATTAAACAGCTCTAAATATACAAAATAATTATCTTAAATATCTCTTTCAAACTAAATTATAGGTGTTCTATTTTCCAAAGGTATTATTATCATTGTACCATTATAAATGTATATTTCTTCGTATTTAATCAAGCCACCCTTAAACACAATACACAAAGAACACAAGAAACCGTCATTTCAAAAGCTAAAACTCGCAGTTAAGTAGCACAAAGAGAGCTCGTTATCATAATTGTGGCCAACTTAACTCCCCAAGTTACAGTTAAGTTAAGTTTAAGTTCAAACCTTTAATAGCTTGAAGTTGCTTCACTCTTCTCTTCTCTGAATTATTTACTTTGATTTCAGGGTTTCTAGTACGCAGGCTGTATTTTGTGCAAGAGTATGTAAGTTGTAAATTGTTGGCGTAGCAAGCGTAGCGCTACGGCGTAGCAATGTATTGCGTTGTAGTAATCTCGTAGCCTTGACATGTTGTAGTAAGATTTTGTGCTAGAAGCAATCGATTTAATTTATTTATGCTACTTGCTTCAAATGGAAACAGAGCAGTGTAAATGGCCGTGATTTTCAAGATGTAGATCGTTAATTTGAATTTGAGGACATCGTGCTTTTTGTTTTTTTAATTTTTTAATAAAGAAATCGTTAGGAAACCGCAATGTCATAGAGCCAGTAGTTCGAAGACATGTGATACACACCTACGTGCTAGATCACGCTCCACACTGCTGTCACAAACACGAACCCTTTGTCCCAGCAGTGGGAACAATACAGGCTGATTATTCTCAAATAGTAACAAGAACAATTCCACAACTGGCTCTAAAAAAACATCCAGACATTAAAATTATATCAAAATTAACCTTGATGTAACAGATATCGATTGTTGTTAAATAGACAAGTTACCTATTACACAATCGAAGGGAAAACCTATTCAGTTCAAAAACCTACGGTTATGCAACATTATGGTCTTTCAACTCTGGCGACTGGTTTACTGCCTCATTCTAGAAGTTTTTTTCGATCGACTTTTCATCGGTTAAGTCACGATAGGGGGGTAGGTTTTTCAGGTTGTTAAGTTTCTACTTATGTTACCTCCATAAACATAACATCGCACCTTTATTTCTTCAAGGGTTTGGCTGTGGTAAAATAATAGGACACTCACAATTATTCACCCTGATGTTGATGTCTATTGTTATCAATCGGATACAACTCCAAACTCTGAACTGAATCGAACCCAAGACCTTATGCACTGCAGTAACACTTGTGGCAATTCAAACAACGATGCACTATAGCTACATTGTTGTTGGATTATTTGAAACTGTCTGCTGGGCAAACGTGGATAGTATAATATACTACAAATTCAATGATTTTTAATAGATAATGATAATTTCTTTCTTTCTTTTATGCTCTGTTTGGCCTGGTTCTGTAGGCCTTGGGCATCTTTTACTCTAATATTTAAAATTCTTGGAAAATACTAAGGCTATTACGAGCCTTTACTTTTTATTCAACTTCAAATTATACGGTCTTAGTACTTGTGATAATGATTCCTTTGTATACGTAGGTACTTATTTAGAGGAACTACTACTTTTTAATAGAATTCTCAGTAATAAACGAAAAAAATAAAAAGTAACTACATAACAAAAGTACCTCATTCCTCCTCCCTCAGCTAGCACTGAACTCACAAACCGGACATATCTAACAGATAACTCGCCAATTAAACGCAAAAGGAATTCTGAACTTTCAGACTTTTCAGAACAAGTCAGAACTTTTTGCGGTTAATTAAAAAAAAAGCCGTCAGAAAAGTTTCCGAAGAACAATGCGAAGTATGGAATCTTCCTTGAATTGGTTTTTTTGTGGAAAGTTTTTTTTACTTTTTATAATTTGTTTTTTTCTTCTTGAATAGTTTAATTGCTTCATGCTTTGTTGTGGCGTTTATGGGGAAAAATATTTCAGGGAAGAATAATTTAGGGGCTTGTGTTCAGCAAAACTTACGAGCATGTAAATCACGCATTTTATTTACATAAATGGAAAGATAAAAAAGTTTTCTCATCATAGCCATGTGGCCTTTCCCACGTGGTTTAAGTTATCATGATTATTTAAGTAATTTGATATGGAAATTCTACGTTCTTCTTGCTAACTTATGACAGAAGCTAAAATGTCTCTTATGTTTTAATTTCACGAGGATATTGTTTTATTTTAACTTTGTATTTTGTAAGTAGTGAGTATTTTTTCTCGAATTATCCTAGAATACGCTGGGTAGTGGGGATCAGATAGGCAGTCGCTCCATGCAAAATACTGGTTTACAGTTACAGCTTCCGGTGAGATTTATCGTCAATCTCACCATATAGTTGAGAAAAGGTAAGCAGATGATGATATTCAGAAAGAAGATAGGTTAAAACAACAATTTTATATTCTCCATAAAACCTCACAGTGCTATTTCCTCAGCTGACCGAACACCACATAAACGCCGTATACCAACCGTTAGATAGCAATATTAATACATCGCCGCGATACAATCAGGGCTGCCAACATAAATAATGCGCGCTCGTTCAAACAAGCTATTATTTTAGCGTGGCAACACTGTAACCTACTTCTCGGAATAGATACCGCGGAATAAAAATATGGAATTCGATTGTTGTTTTTAAAATTGTGGATTTGTTGCAATTTATTGGAGCTTTTTTTTACAAAATAGAACAGATTTGGTTGTGTTTGTATTTCATTTTTCAACTTTCTGGGAAAATATCACTAATACTATTTACCACTGTAACAATAATTTTAAAACTAAACTAAAAAATCAAAACACTGGTGTATTTTTTAGTCTGGCTTGAAAACAATACCAGCCAGGTTTTTTTTTCCAATGTCATTATTGATCAATGCGCTTGTTCGTTGCGTCTTGGCAATTTTAGTTTTGTTTTGTAAGTCCAGGATGGGTTTGTTCCTCACAAAGATTGCAAATGTCAGTATAATGTATTTCATACAAAACCCACGTCTTTAACTGAACTTGAAAATGCAAAACAGAACAACTCAATCACTCAACATTTAAAGTTAGTTATTAACGCAAACTAACTTCATAGCACGTTTGTCGTATCATCGTAGCACTACGCTACGGCGTAGCACTGTCGTAGCCAGACAAGTTTCGTAGACATCTGCCGTAGACATCAATACGGGAATTGTGTTTATTATTGTTGAATGCAGTTTGAGGGATGTTTCGATTTTAGTTAGGTAACTGATAAGTCTGTT
The DNA here is from genome assembly GCA_950022955.1 of Xestia ashworthii. Classification (NCBI taxonomy): domain Eukaryota; kingdom Metazoa; phylum Arthropoda; class Insecta; order Lepidoptera; family Noctuidae; genus Xestia; species Xestia ashworthii. The sequence goes on from OX465570.1 coordinate 19,990,461, forward strand.
ATGGATTAGTTTGGGAGACTCTGAATCTGCCCGTTGTAAATATTGCTTTGTTCGTTTATTAAGGGAATCTTTAAACATAGTCACTTTCGTGTTTATTTCTTACTCAACTATTCAATAGATTCACCATAAACAATTAATGTAGGTATAGTACCTGATGATGTTGATGTTGAAATTTGACATGTGGGCAAACTAATTGCTTGTAATTAGTAAGTACATAGAATTTATTTAAAAGACACAAAAGTTATTTCTTCATATTTGCAAGTATGAGAAAAACCACTTTCATAAAATGTATTTTACTTTTTTGCGTGAGTGGATAAAACACCCACATTTTTCTATTGACGCTTCGTTTACAAAAGGAATTAACCTTTGTTGAAAGGCAAACACGAGAACTACTTAACGTAAATACGATCAGACAAAATGCTAACATTTCGCAGAAGTCGTAAGTATAATTCAGTCATATGAAACGATTTACAACTGACTAAATGTAATAAATACCAAGTTACTGGAAATCGCGTGTTTTAGTAATGAGCCTACTATAGATATAAAGTCTGCGCCTAAGGCGTCGGTCCCACCGCTAGCGATTAAGGAGAACCGTGTAGAGTCAACAACTACAAACAAGTTGTTTGTTTTGCAGTTCTCGTTAGAGGTGTGGATAGTCAGCAATCAACGTGTATTCATGGATCCTAAAATCTTTAGTACGTTTTTGAGCGAGAATTTTGTCGACATCTAATCGCTTCCTTGTCAGCAGTGGGACACTTGCTTTTTGCAAAATAACACTTCTAATTTATGAAAATAAAGTTGATTTTGGAATGAATAGCCTATTGATAAGTCATAAAAGTTTGCAGTTATAGCGCAAACTGAATTTAAAGTTTTGGTCAACATTTTCTTGAAATTAATTTAGCGTCGGCGCAGCATACTTCTTCCATACTTCTTCTAATTACTCGTCTCGTCAGCACTCCCTTTCTTGCCATATCATCCTTTACACAGCCTATCCATCGTTTCAGTTTTGGTATCAAAGTACTTTTACTGGAACTAAGTTACGAAACATAGTAAAAATCAAAGTACCACCATTTCAAACGAATTGCTTAATAATGTTGATCGGAAACCATTTCTAAATATATTTGCCTGAGGTTTATTTATTAGGAGTTACGTAAAAATGGATGAACGACAAATAGTTTGATTTCTATCTATTGATGGAAACAAACTGCTTGAGCAGTTAACTGTTTTGAAAAATAAGTTTGGTAGTACAGAACGATCAATATTAGCTATTGCGATTTACAAGAGTTGTCAATTCATTAAAAAACACGCGATTTCAGTGAATCTATCCTAAAACATATGACATAATATTTGTTTGTAAATTTGTATGTGAGGGGTAATCCTCGGAAATGCTGATCTGATGCTATCGGCTACATTTAAAAAGTTCCCGTGGACCCCGATGATTCCCCTACATAATGGAGGCGAAGCTGCCAGGGAAAGATATCTTAACTAATGTTATAAATAGGATTTGATTTTTTGTTTGTGTGTTTGTTACGATTTAACTCAAGAACTACTCAACCAGTTTTAAAAATTATTTCACCATTGGAAAGGTACAATTTTACCAAGAAACATACATAGGCTATAAATTGTATTGATATCCTGCAAATTGTCGAAGTGCTAGTAATGAATAAACTTTTGGTACAAGTCTGTATTCTGTCATCAACTATATCATAAGGAAGAGGAATAATTGCTGTATTCCCAATGCATTATATAATATTAAATTTAGCTGGACTCCACATTAGAATCATTATTATAGTTTTTACAAACATCCCTTTTCTAATAAAGCAGTTTTAATATACCCAAGACTTAAAAACTTTACAGTCCCCATAAAAACTCGACACACGACCAATGAAATTGGGACCTCTGAGTGAAAACTATTTTCACCCCCCGTCAACTCGCCCCCACGAAGACAGAACACAGTTCATTAATCTGGGGGCGAACACGAGAGGGCGCTGCTGTGCTTGTTTTTTAATTTTCACTGACAAGGATATAGTGTGCAATATATGGATATGTGAAGCTAGATGAGGTTGATTTTTTATGTGGTGTAGAAAAATGAGGGTGAAATACTACATAGTTTAAACTAGACAAGGTAAAGTACAGATGACTAACGAGTTTTTTTACACTTTCGACTTTCATTTGTACATATCTCACGAAAAAAATGTTTTATGAGAACTGACTTTCAATTTCGTAGGATTCTCCAAGCATGAATCCTAAAAACCGAAATGAAGTTAAGAGCGCGCATTCAAAAACTTGTCAATGTTTGCAAATAGCTCTCAAATAAATATATAACAAATACCTACTTTAATTATTTTTTTGCAATTAAACACTGAATTTGATGATTGTTTTTTAACATCTAAAACTGATTATTAGGTGTCACGATATTAATTATTGCATTTCATAATCAATATTTTAGTTCTATAGTTAGCCATATTTCTTATTTCCATACAGTAATATTGCCAAATTAATCTTGTGATTATTCCACACCAGCAGCTACATATTTGACAGCTATTCGTGACGTTGTCCACTTTCTGTACAAACGCTGTTAAGAATTTCAGCATGCTATTTTTTTCTACAATGTTGTCCTCGAAATAAATCAGTTTACTTCAACAACTTCTGTGCTATCTCATCTAGTCTCTGTACGTCTACGTTACACGTACGGCTTTTTACTTAATTAAAAGTTTCCGCGACGCGCAAGTCTTTTTATTATACAGTTAGTAGTAAGTTGTACCCCAACTACGTACGAACCTATATGTACTTGTAGGTACAAGTACATGTACAGAACATGCTCGGGTACAGGTCTCTTTTTTTGGGGAGCTGTAAAGAATGTAAGTTTAGTTTGCAGCTACATTTTAGTTTATTAAGTTTCAAAATGAAATCAGGAGAGGTATAGGCTTAGCAAAGGTCAGTGAAAGGTTCTTAGATATTCGTTTGTTTTACGTTAACATAGCATACCAAGTGAATGGGCAAAACTGGCAAAATGGGTGCTTTATACACTCCTGCCTTCCCTTCAGGTTTCTGGCGTACTGTTGTATTATGACAATGTATAAATAATAGTCGTGCTACTGACTTAGTACTATTATCTATCGAACTTGAGTACTAACAAGATTACTGAATTATAATATCGTGATATAGTAGGCAAGTACCTACATACCGGCTTTGACATTAATAATAGCGAATCAAGATATTAATTACGATAACGACAGCCCGTTTGGGTAATATGTTATCATACATTCATCATATGGAATGGTATAGATCGTCTGTTCATACATACGAGATGTTTAGATTTTGGCCAAATACAGGATTTTATTACGTTCAGCTCAAGTAAGGCTGGGTGGTCCTAAATTATTTGCTTATACCCGTCTATAACATCTAATCTGAATTAATGAATTATAAAAACCTAATTGAAAGACAATATACGAGTACCAATAACAGCAAGGTTGTAACGGTGATTCAGGGGTCGGGAGTTCGAACACAGCGCAGGTGACGTGAATCCACATTAAAAAGAAGAAAAAACAAACAGCTGTGTGGATGCCTATTCCCCTCAAAAGTAACCCTTTAAACCGAAGTCACTAAGGCTACTCTCAGTCCTTCATTTTTACTTACGCTTAATAATATGTATCACGGTTACAGTAAAACAAAGTACCTATTATTTATTTCTTGCCTGTATTTTCTGGTAACAGTATTTTACATAAGTATATATAGCACGTTAACCTCAACTTAGCTTACATTCTCTGAGCTCTAAAGGTGTGATTACAAGGGAGATGTCAGTTACATTGATCAAATATCATACTAATTATTTTTTATTATTTTAGAGTCACCGCTATGTAAACAAACTAAGCAAGACCTTCGACTAATACAGATTCATCATAATTCTCTTGCTATTATCCCAATTTATTTGGGGTTGTTACAGCATGTTTTCTTCTTCCATACTTTTCTATTACTCGTCATCTCATCAGTCTCCTTCTCTATCCATAACATCCTCCACACAGTCCAATCATCGTTTCATTGGTCTTCCTTTACTCTTGTAGCCATCTATCAATAACTCAACATTGTTTTCACTATATTTTCCGCGTTCCTCCGCATCACATGTTCATATCATACAGATTTTATGGAGCCATTTAAACCTAACATTGAATCTAAATTTCAATTGAAGTAAAGAAGCAATTCCTAGAAGCTAAACTAAATTGCCCCACAGCGGTACCTCGGGCAATAATAGCCGTAAGAATAGCCCGCGTTAGCCCTGTATTGCTCTAGCGTGTTAACTACGATCAGCCTAGTTCCCTTCACCGGCTCCTAGCAAGCCGCGAGCTGACTACACGCGATACTAACTGCTACATGTAAATCGTGGCGGAAGCCGAGGGAGTAAGTTGTACGCTGATAGAGGTTTATTTGGTTGTGAACCCCGAGAACTGCATATCCTTTCGGGGTTATACAAAAGTCTAATTGTTTAGTTAGTTTTTTTTGTTAGCCTGTCAATTGTTCCACTTGCACCGCTGGGCAGGGGGAGGTCTTTGCCCAGCAGTGGCCAGCTTTCTCCTTCGAAACCTCTCTATACTGTGTTAAATCTGGCCATGTTTGCCAGACAAACAGACCAAATCGTCACTCCACCTTCCTTCGCGTATGTTAGTTAATAAAATGAAAATAAAGCAGGTAATGAGTGGTTAGACTAACTTCATTCTACTTATAACTATGTACATGGAATTATTTATCAGACTTGAACATCGAGGAATTTAAAAACCTTTTCTTTTGTTTTTGACCACATGATTTCGGACATGGTAGGCAGTGATAAAAATAACCGAGAATGTCCCTACAGAAAAACCCAATAACCGTTTGCCCGATTAAAATCTAATATACCAAGTGTAGTGCGTTACATAGAACAATGAGGCAGTCTTCTATTGGATGATCTAGTTGAATTGCTGATTATTTTACATGATTTTGGCAATTTAATCCACGTTAATCATCGGCAAAACTAGTATTTTGAGATAATGTTTTTTATTCCCATTTTACAATTCCGATTCCAAAAACACGAAACAGCAACAATAAACTAACGTGTTCAACCAATAAATCTGATATACAAAATCAACTGACATTCCGAATATTGTCGTACATTTGCTTCAGTTTATACCGCCCGCGTCCGCCTTTAAATCAAGCCGCGATGATTTAAAACGATTTCGCGGCCGATTCGTGACCCAAATATTGATTTTCGGAGTACAACCAACAGTTACAAAAAAGGCGATGCTATAAATAGTTCAAGTCGCCACAACCAGCCAGACCACAGCAAGGTGGATGCCTGACATTAGAGTAGAATAGAATTTCTATTTATTCGAGTATCCACAGCTCACAAACTGTTAGTAAAACTTACGTCTTTGTTAGTAAGCATTGATAAGGTTGCGGGTAACACTTGGTTGCCACTCGTGCAGACCAGGGAGGCAAGGCATAAAAGAGGTTTAAACGTAGCAGAGCGGTTGGAATGAATCTGAAAATGATTATGATGAAAGTCAACCTGAATAAGGCACACCTATACAGCTCATGCTGATCAGTAAGCTTTGTTCAGCACCTAGTATCATTGAATTATGTTCGGGGTCAGTTCAGCGGAATCAGAACTAAGCCGAGCGGTATTTTCCCGAAATCTATGTTCAATTTTGCCGCCCGGCTGTGCTCAAACCTTCGTTGTATGTTGCCAGCAAGTTACATTTAAAATAGGATTTTATTTAGCATTCTTTTGTTTTCGCTAGTTAATTGAATTTAGACTTTAACGTTGTATACTCATGTTTCTTTTTGGTTTATTTAAAGACTTTATGCTAAGGAAACACGCGAAGATCGGAGGTAAATTAGTGGTTGTCAATATTTTTTGTATCGGAAGGTTTTTTACGACGAAAGGCATCGAATTTACGTGCGGATTGACGTTATTACAGTTTGGCTATGACATGGTTCTGTATTTTAAGTTGAAATTTCATAGTAGGCTAGTTCATTTATTTTGTTAGCTGTGTGATAAAATACTGGAGTGACTGACATCGGTAACTACGGTGTCCGAAGTTATATTATTTGCAGGTTGTCGCTTGCAGACGAAGAAAGTCGAAGTGCCGGTAGGTTGACCATGTTATTCAAGAGATCGTTGATGGCCGTTGGAGTTAATGAGTCCTGGGGTCAATTAATAAGAACGCAAAAGTACTACTGACAAATAATTCTAATTGTAATCCTATTATATTTTTTTTGCAAATTTTTCTTTTTACGTCCTGGATCAAATTATTTCGATCGACATACACGAGTGGATTGTTATTGACGAAAATGTTATGTTCAGGTCCTTACTCGCCCAGCGCTCGCGTCAGAATGACTTAAACTGAGGAGCGAGCTGAATTGATGCAGAATTTAGAGTGCTTTAATTTTATTTATTGTAACGTTGTCTGATAGTACTGACAAACGAAAACGAATGAAACGTATTCATTGAAGATCGAAGTTTTATATTATATTAATTTATTTGATAACATTGAGTTTATTTGGAATGTAATGGCCGCTAAATCAAGACATTTTTGTCTTAAATTGGGCTTTCTTTACGATTTGTTTTGTGAAAACTCAAGGAGTTTAACGAAACATTCAACTAATCTTTTAGTAATTTTAGCTTTTATAAGAATTGAATGTAACTATGAGAATTTGAACGTCAAACTTCCATCGACGATGGTTTTTCTTGAAAATTGAGTTGGTAAAATATTTATAGTAAATTACACGAAAAGAGATATGAAAATGTGTAAACTCCAATTTTTAAGAAAGAGAATGGCACTAAGTTATTCATAAGGAATAATTGAAATATCTTACTGCTGCAGAAAATTACAGCGTCAAAAATCATGAATTTGCGTAAAAAGTGTTATAGGACTCTTAATAAAATGTGAGCAGTGGATGAACAAGACAAAGGAAAGTTGCGTGAGAACAAGTGTAAACTAATAACACAAGTACAAGTCCACTTTAATCTCATATCCCCATTCAGAACCACAATATGCAATAACGATAAATCTCGAGATTCATCTCGGACGCTTACAGCTGCAATTACAACTAGAATAACATTTACGTTTTGCATAACCATTGTAGAATGTAGATTATTCCACGCTTGCTCCACATTACACCTCTGAGAGTAGAGGGAATGGGGTAAACCGGACTTTACGTTTCGATAACGTTTGTTCCTTGGCCCGCAGTGTGTTTGTGCGGCTATAGAACCATAATCATCATCTGCCTAGCCTTTTCCCAACTATGTTGGGGTCGGCTTCCAGTTTAACCGGATGCAGCTGAATACCAGTATTTTACATGGAGCGACTGCCTATCTGACCTTCACAACACAGTTAGAGAACCATAATATTATTCCAAAAATAAGACAGAACTGTCTTTCTACTGCTGCCGAGAGTGCCAAGTGATGGAAATGCTGGAAGCTTATTAATACCCAGTTTTTGCACGCAGATTTCCTCGAGGAAAGTATCCCACGGGAACTTTTAAATGAAGCCTAAGACACTCGAGGATAAAGTAGCTTCCCTTTACAAAAGATTTCATCTAAAGTTTTTTTTCAGTGGTCCCGAAGGTTATCTATCCCCTATATCCAAACTTTACCTTTGATATTAATATAGACTACAGTATTGAGCCGTTTTGGGTCGAAACGCTCGAGTCATGGAGGTCGACTGTGGGTCTATTTTCAACCGACTTCTAAAAAGAGGAGGTTCTCAATTCGTCTGTATTTTTTTTTTTTTTGTGTTTGTTACCTCAGAACTTTCGACTGGGTGAACCGATTTTGATGATTCTTTTTTTATTTGAAAGCTGGTGCTTCCCGTTGGGTCCCATTTTAATTTGTTGAAGATCTGATGCTGATCTTCGGAGATATACAATGGAACTCTTCAAAAATAGACGGCAAATCTGCAGTGATTGCTGCATCCGCTTGTAAGTTCATTGTTTATACTACATCATGACGTAACATCACGCCTGTATGCTCTGAGGGGGTACGCAGATGTGTACAATATACCCAGATTTCGACAATGTTTGTTAACTCAGAATTTTCGACTGGGTGAACCGATTTTGATGATTCTTTTTTTATTTGAAAGCTGGTGCTTTCCGTGTGGTTCCATGTCAATTTGGTTAAGATCTTACGCTGATCTTCGGAGATATAAATGGAACTCTTCAAAAATACACGGCAAAGCTGCAGTAATTGCTGCAATCGCTTGGTTGTTTATTGTTTATACAACATCATGACGTAACATCACACCTGTATGCTCTGAGGGAGTACGCAGAAGTATACAATACACCCAGATTTCGACAGTTAGACGTGTAAAGTTCCATTCAATGGGATCCCGGAGAAATAGAGGTAACTCCTTAACTTTACAGGCACACCAGAAGCGGTTTGGGTAGTTTTAGGCAGAGTACTTTCTCGGAGTGATCCCATTTCGATTTGATAAAGATCTGGTGACTTCGGAAGATAGGCAACTGAACTCCTTAATAAATCATAGCAAATGTACTAGGATCGCTGAAGACTCACGTCTGTCTATTGTTTACACCAGTTCATAACAAAAAATTACACCGATACGCTGTGTGCGATGATGCGCTGTGCTTACCGCACATGTGAACCACTAAAAAGTGAAAAATAAAAACTTTTTTGCAAAAAATATAACCGACTTCACACAAAAAAGTGAAAAATAACTTTAGCTTCAGAAGTCGGTGACAAAAAAACTAAATCAATCAAACAAAGATCACCGACTTCTGAAGCTAAAGTTATTTTTCACTTTTTTGTGTGAAGTCGGTTATATTTTTTGCAAAAAAGTTTTTATTTAAAAAAAATTGTGCCTCATATTGTTGCGTTTCTTATCTTAAGACCTCTGAGTAAAATGAACTGAGCCGTTTTAATTCAATACGCTATCATTTCTCCAACAATCATTTTTCTTTCCGTATAGAGAATTCTAGAACATAAGATTTCCATAACGCCGTAATAGTAGGTAGTTCCGCAAACTAACATTTGAAATTCATAGAGATTGAATTACTAGTGTTAAAGCAATCACAGAGGCACTAAAGCGTCACTTTAATACCAGAGAGTAACAGTGCCAGTGGCAACTGTGGCTCATTTGATGAAGATTGCCAGACGTACTGGTAGGCTGTTAACTATTTTAATTGACAACTCGTGCACTATTTATGCAAATGACTCAGTTTCAATATTTCTTGACCAATAAATAGTTTTTTTGCAAGAATAACATACGACATCCTTTGTTAAGATGGACCTAACTACTTTAAAAAGTTGGCCGGGGCAGACAGAATGCAGAAGGCGCAAACATGTTGTAAAACTGAAACTTTTGAAAAGATCATGTCCAGCAGAAGACTGTAAAGAATATAATTGATTTCTTAATTTTATGAGTAGTATATTTTCCGTTTAGCTTGTAAGTGAGGATTAAAACTAGCATGGACAAGTAAAAATGTGGGCATAAAATATTTACTTTGAAATCAAAGCTATAGTTTTCAGCGATACCAATCTAGGCAATAGTGTGTATGTTAGTTTTATTCGTTTGCAACAAGTTCACTGAACTGCTTACAAATTGGTCTAATTGGATACAGAACTTTGCAGGCATTACAAATTGAACTAGTTTTTTTCATGCGACATGAATGACTGAAAAAAATATTTGTTGGTTACAACATTTTCGATCATTGAGAAGACTGCACAATTGTTCAATATTAGAACTTAAAAATAGCGTCGATGTCAGATATATTAAAACTGCTACAGTACTGTTATTGGTTTACTACTTTAAGTTGGATAATTTTTATTAAAATTAAACAAATTTTCTATAAAGCCAACAAATTACCACCCATTTTTTTAAAAACACAACAGTTATTTTTGCCGCAAATTCTCCCAAACAAAAAAGTGAAAAACCCAGTTCTAATCCTCATAACTCAAAAAAAACACAGCTTTTAATACAAGAAAATAATCCCACATTATTATGAAGTACTCGTACATTATCCCAGACATAATCCCGCAGAATCCCGCTGGCGATCTAAAAGCATAACGATGTCTGTTTGGTCAACACACCATTCGTTGAGAGTGTTTCTCTGTCCCGCTCACCCCTCATAGGCATGAGGGAGATAGAAGACCAGTAATGGCCAGTTCTTGCAAGAGGGTATTTTTTACGCTGTCGTTAAAAAGTTCACTCGCTAAAATTTTAAGAAGAATGTGTGTCTCACTGAGAGGGCGAAGGGGAGCTTTATAAGTATTCGTTCTTATAGTGAGAGAAAAGTTTGGGGTTCAAGAGAAAGTTAAGATTCGAAATATTGGAGTCTAATTTGAGGATATTTAGTTATGTTAGTGAATAGTCTGGCAGTTTGATAACAAACTGGTTCTCGCTAGTAGATATTTTAAAGACCAAAAGAATTTCCTCATACAATGAAAAATTAATTTCATTGGCCATTCACTGATTATGTGTCGAAATAGACTAAAAATTATTTCAGTTCATTAAACCATTTCCTTAACATGTACTAACTTTAGATTCGCTGTAAATGACTACAAAGTTCTACTAAAGAAACTGAAATTACAAGACATCTCAAGAAAATAATCGCCAAAAGAAACCCTCATTTAAAATACAAGACACGTCCAACTTACACAAAATATGCAGCCTCCCTGAAGTAACCTGGCATCGTGCCAGCCATCCTGGCACAAACTGGCATGGACTGGCAATACTGGCAGGCTCATTAGATTAGCCTCCGTGGCGTAATTCGGTTAGCGACCAGAACTTTGTGTTCGGTCGGTCGCGAGTCGGTAGGAGCCAGGGTGATCAAAGATGAAGCGATGTTTTGGTTTTGAGCAAGATGTTTGATTTAGAAAGTAATTTTGGATGGAATATGACATTACGTCCACCCCTAGGTGTTATGTTATGTTATCATATTTTAGGCAGAGGTGAACAATACACCCACACTTTTTCAGTTATTCAGGATGTATGTGGATTCATATATTTCTACGGATCTATTTTCTGAACGAATTAAGTTCGGGGTTTGAAGTATTGCCAAATTTATCTTAGGGGTCACCGATATACGATGCAGAAAAGAACGAGACATAACCAATACTTATCGAGTCTGAAATTACTAATCAGCCTTAAGTAAGCGTCTCGATAAATGACCATGCCTTCTCTGTAAGAGGCTTTTGAAGCTTTTGACATTAAAAACCGTCTATTACTGCTCTACTGCACAAGTAGAGCAGTGGCAGACGGTTTTTTAATGTCCTTAGGCGTTCATTGTACTGATTCATAAAATTAAGTACTGTAGGATTAAAATTATGTATCGATTGATAAACGAATTGTGGCATATCTCTGCTATCCTTTTTAGGATTACAGGAGACAAAATGTGTATCAATGTAAGAGTAACATATCAAACAGACCCATACCGTATTTAATACTAAAATTCTGTTTGTCATAAAATGTTTCGACATAAAATATATCGTCCGAATGTAACTTTTGTATTTGAAATTGAATATTACATTATGTAATTCATGAATACACAACATTTTATGTAATAATAAAACGGTGACCCTTCCAGTACAAGAGCAATAATTTTTATGTTAATGCTAAAATTCTTGGCTATGAGACTACTGCGTAGACTCGTAGCTGCTACGAATATAACGTAGCCGCTCGTAGCAAGTGCTACGTGACAGAAAAGTTCTTTTTTTTAAACTCGTTGAACTGTCGTAATCGTTTTTTATGAAAAAACGTTTGATGATGTTGAAGTTAGTTAGTTTGACGAGTTCGTTCTCATTTTAGAACAAAGTTTTTAAAATTAATGTTTCTTTTATTGAGAAATTTTTAATTGTTTGCTTTTCAGTAAAGTTTTAAAGCTTGGTCGACATATCTTTTTTTCTATGAACTTCTCATTTATTTATAGCATTTTTGAAACATGAATGAAGTAGTTGTGACAATTTTAATTAATACTAGACTACCTCTCGTAAAAAAAATGTTTCAATGAAAATTTTACGGAACAAAAAATATAATTGCATTTTCCAGCTTCCGTTCAAATATTTAAAAATCTCATTACATTCTCAGAAACTCATTTTAAAACCATAACTATATTTTCCAAAAGAAAACCCTCATACTTTAAAATAATACCACCATTATTTTAAACTGAAATATTTTCGCGGTTTGAAAGAGAATTTTCCTTTCAAGTTGGTCGCTGATACTACCTGTAACTAGCACACATACATCGTGAACTTTATGTTTGCATGAATTTCAATGAAAGCTTTCTGAACTACTTGTGCTCAACGAAGTGAACTAACTCCTATAATTAGTAGTTGTGCTGATTTCGACTGAAATAGATTTCAGTCCATAAGTTCGGGGTTTATTTTAGTTTTTAGTTAGCCGAGTAAGTGGTGGTAATATAGCGAGTTTAGACAATTTAATTTATAATTAACCATATATTAGTGAATTATGAAGAAAATATATTTTTTATTTTTCGTCGTCTCGTAATCAATTTAATTCAGAAATCTCGGTTGGTTTGATAGCCATTCCTGTAGTTCCTGATTGTAAATACTGTAACCATCGCCGAAATACGCCACAATCATTATTTTGTCGTCTGGTCGATGATGTTTTAGACTGCGAGTCTTTCGGTAATTAGGATAATGAAAAGATGGATGATGGATGGATGTTCTTTTGAGTTCCTATCGTACTTAAAATCGAGTTCAGTTCATAAATCCCGATTTATCAAAGCATCCTAAAAACAAGTCTCCAACATACTTCCTCGAAATAATGTTAAAAAGAGTACCCCAACCTCCAAAACTTCCCTAAACTATCCCCTAAGCTAAACTAAACGAAACAACCCCATACTCAATACACCCAACTTCGCCAACTCTCATACTTCACGCTCTTAAACTATTCAACATTCCCTAACTCGGCTAAATTATTTATATAGTCTGGGTATTCAGGCTGCTTCCACTGTCAACCTATTTTGGGTTCTGGCTGGGCCAACCCGCCAACCCAGTTGGCACGTTGCCAGTGGCCTTGAAAGAAGTCGGTCAACGCGTATGGCTGCGCTTCAAGTTTGCCCAGGATTGCTTGTGTCAGCAGGGGACGATGGGTCGCAAGGAAAAGTAAATTTATGTTGTTTTGTAAGGATTTGAGTGAAGGTCGCGGGAGAAATGGCAAGATTTTTCTTTTATTTAAATTGTCCAGAGACGTTTTAGGAAAGGTTTGCTTCTAGTTTTTTTTTCTAAAAGTAAATTTTAAGTAAAGTATACGCAATGATGTCTTCTGAGGATATAAGAAGAAAAGATTTTTTTATCTTAATGGCCTACTCGTAGCCTAAAGGATTATTTAAATGAAACCTTAAACCGTAATTCTATCGATTAAAAAGTACCGCAGTGGGCTTTGTGTTTCCATTAGTTGAACCGCTTATCCTAGATATTATTATGTGGGAGTCAAGGTTGCATTTTCCTTATTGCAAAGTAGAAAAAACAGTTGCCTACAAACAGGAAACTTTAGCGTAGTTTTCTAGGAGAGCTCCGAGAAAATTCGTTCCATAAACACGTCGGCTCGGCTTTGTATGTTTAAAGGTTATTTTATAAAAAGAAGGCAATGTACGTGCTACGAATACTGAAGTGAACATGTAAAAACCCGCATTTTATGTAACCGTAGGCGGAAAAACAAGAAAAAGGTTCCTTTCAGATAATAGGGGTGAAAAGAAAATAAGCGTATCTAGAAAAGTTAAAGGCTTTAATATATACTTGAACTTCATTCACAACAAGAACAAAATTTAAAATTGAAACAAAGCAAAGAAAAGTTCAAATAAAAAAGAAAAACTTTGGAAAATCACAAGTGGAACTGAAAAACTACGGAAAAAGCGTTTAAAAGTGCATGTTACTTACCGATGAAGTTCATCTTGCTTCTCCTATCACACTTTGCGTACCAAAAATATAATATATATATCCTACAATCTAGTAACAAGTCGCCATAAAGTCCGTATATAAAAAATACTTTTAATTTGTAATATTGAGCACCAAATTTTGCCTACATTAGAAAATACATGATACGTATCGTTATAAGAAGAAGAAAGAGAAGTACGTAAGAAGCTATGACATGTTTGAACGGAGAGAAACGTCTGGTCGACGCGAGCGGCGGCAAGCCAATGCTGCCCGGAGAGCGCCGCGCGCCTATTTAAGCCCTGTGCGCACTGGCGGCGCACTCACACAGGCGCAGCCTCGCCCGCACGCTCGCTCACACACCCAAGCCACTTAAGAGGGCGCACAAGGGAAATCGTTCCGCCATTGTCGTCGTAATGGAAATGGTAAAATTGATTCCCGTCAAATTGTACTTTTAATAATGATCGTAATTATCTTTATTGAGGGGTTTTTTCCCTAGATTTTTGAGCGAAAGTCTCATCCCCCCGGGATGAGATAGCAGATAGTACCAATTTAGAAAATCAAAGCTTATCTCTGGTGAAAGGAAAAAATGTTGCGTATTTTTTAACATGAAATAATCGTTAAAATCTAAAATTCAATCGCCAATAGGACGGAATGACGATAAATAAAATGTAAGTAAGAAAAATTGGATGCGTATTTCACCCCCCTTAACGCACACATGGGTGGGGGGTGCGGATTGCGCATGTGTGGGGGTATAAGAACAAAGGGAGCGCGGAGGGGGCGTGGCCAGGGGTGTGTGTGCGTGTGTTAAATCTTTTATAGGTCGATGCATTAAGTAATTTAGTATTATACCTTGCATTTGACAGAGGCCGGTTGATATACGCGTCCTGCGGCTAGCGGCGGGCACGACTCGTTTCCGTATTTTTAACCGTTTCCGTGTCGGGAACGTTTACTTAGGACTTTGTTCTAGTGTTGGGAACTCTTTGTGAAGATATAGGGCGGTTTCTAATGGCAGTCGAAAGAACTTGTAGAAAGGTATTTTCTTAGAAACATTATGTTATTTTATAGTCTACTAATTAGTCCAATACTACATGCTCCTGATTACTGACTTAAATATGTATTACAACATTTAAAGATTAAGTTTCATGACTGTGTTAAATCTACTAATAGTACCTAACTAAGTCATGCAAGTTATGTTATGATCAAACTCTCCTTTCGTTGCACGTAACTAAAGGAGACAATCTTCTGTTGAGCAGTGCTATAAAAACTACACTTTCATAATGATGAGACTTTAATCTTTATAAAATGTATGTCAGTAAATGAATACTATTGTCATTTTTAAACTTTCACGATCAGAACACTTTATAAAACTTAGGGAAACGGGTATTTATCGCGAATTTTACCTTTAATATAAGCCCGACGTTTCGACCGGATTGCACCAGCCGTGGTCGCGATGAATACCAGTTTCAATATGTTTCATAATATGAAAACATACTTTTAAAACCTACACTTTTTATGAGTCCATAGTGTCCCATTGCAGAGCAAAAGCCTATTCCATCCTCATGAAATTTGTGGGTTAAACTGAAAACCAAACAGCTTTTTCGACCGTGCAACAAACTATTGAACCCTGCGTAAAAATTGTTGCTGGGAAACTACTTTTTTTGGGGTGAAAATATACGGTTTACGGTAAGGCCTCAACGTAAAGCACTTGAAAAAAATGTTCTAATTGCATTGAATTGTATAGGGGTTATGAAAGTATATATATAAAAAGTTATAACATTCAATATTTATATGAACAATATGTTGGAACTTTGACTCCTAACTAGAGGGTTCCCAGATATAGCGAAGAACAAAAAAAAGAACTTTTTGGATTCGTTAAGGGGTTTTCTAAGCCCATTATAGGACAACAGCTAAATAACTGTTACATTCAAGTTTCGTCTGACCAGAAAATAAGAGATTTAATTTGACAGTAATTAGCACAATAGAGGTACTTTTGCTGTGCTCCGCAGGGACCAAAAATAACATGTTTTTAAAACTTTACTACCTAAGTTCGCAACGTGGGGAACGCTATAAATATACGGAGTATTCAGAACATATCTAAAATCCTCAAAACCCCATTAAAAACTTCCGTTAGACGTTAAGTTCATTTACCATCGCACATCCACAATATTGACATTCTCGCAATTCCTGCCGTTCTCTGGGAGACTTCATAATCCCTGATTAGGATTCAGCTCGACTTCGAACTACCCGCGTTATGCACTCATTTGAATATTATATTAAACGGTGACATAAACACGGATCTCTTATATAGTTTTTTCATTTATAATACAACATGCGACACGTCCTTCTTCGCATGCTTATTAACTCTTCACAATATATCAAGATTTTTATGATTTAAGTTTCGTTTTAATCTTGACCTTATTAAAAAACAGGTAAAGTTTGTAAGTGTGTAGGAGGTATACTGCTAACTACGCGATTAAAAAAAACTTCTTGTTGCTGACAAATCTGTGTACTTTCTAAAGAGGGTACACAGATTTGTCAGCAACTAACAATTTATTTACTATCTTCCGCGTTCTTCAGTCATGCCGCAATCATGCGTCGAATTATCGGTAGCGCACTCATTGATAATCACGGAAGATATTCAGTAAGTGACGTTTCCCGTTTATGATATGTTTTTTCATACTACTTCGTAGTAGTATCTATACTATACTGTATATAAGTTTAATATAACATAAAGTTAAACACATAAATCTTCCAGACTAAATTCAGTAAATGGTAGTGATACCCGCATAATAATCTATTGCGTAATTTTGAAGAAGACATGGTCTCATAGTCAGACATGAAAAGCGTCTTTCATTTATAATCTGAGTATGACTGTGTGTAGATTATGTCATATTGTCGGGAGAATGGAGTAAGGGAACAGAATTTTGATTGGTTTTAGAGTTTTAATGGTTTAATTTAATTGTGTGTAGTTATATTTATTATTATGTGTATGGTTGAGTTTAGAAGCCTTTGTGTAATAGTGTTTTAATTTTGCGATAGGGTCATACAGTAGATTTTATTAAAACTATGTGAAGATTTTAATTAATTAACTGTTAACGAAGTAAACACAATGATTACGTATTATATCAGAACGTTTCGGTCGGCAACAGATGAAAGGAGGAAGATTGCTAATGAAATCTAGCAGCAACTTGACTATGTGACTTTGAGTGGGAAGTGCGAACAAGAAATATATCAAAATGCTTTCCATAACTGTAAAAGTTGAATAAAAAAGTTAGATTACAAGATCCTAAAAGAGACGGAAATCATCATTCCTAAAAAAATTCTTGTTTACAAAGTAAAGTAACAACAACGAACCATCAGCAAAGGAAACAGATTTCACGGTTAACTACCCTTTGGAACCAACAATAGGAACAAAAAGGGCCACTTAAAAAAGAGTCAAAAACGATCATCATCATAAAAAAGTCATATAAAACTTTTTTAATCCGCGCCTCCAATCGTTCGCAAGTAAAAGCTTGAAAGGGGGCAATATTCAAGAATTATGCTTTTCATAAAACCAACCGGTCCACTTCACTCAAGCCCACCCAATAAGTCCCGCCAAAGAAAGTATGCATTACCGTAAAAATAAAAGTCGAAACCTCTTACCGGGGTTGTACGCGCAAATTGTCCTTACCGCGAAGCTGACAGAACTATGCCTGTCTCGCTCGCACTTATGGTAAATCGTATAGGCTGCGGTGAGTAAGTGATTTTTGACAAAGGAAAAGATTCTGAGTGCGTGATTGTAATACTGAATATGACTAGATTTAAGAGAAATCGTGGCTTTTTATAGTGATTTATATAGTCCTGTAGGATTGTGAAAGTAGGAAGCAGATATTACTGGAATACTTGCAAGTAAAGTATTAACTCGGTCAAACTATATACTTTTCAATGCTGATTTTCAATATTTTCAGGACTTTCAATGTTTACCTGTAAAATAAGAAATAAATATCATTAACAGAACGAAACATAACCTTAATTATTGTCTTGTTAGCCAGAGGACTAGACCTGACGATATAGTATTAAAACATAGTTGCTGGGTTACCTTCTATTGCTAAATAAATAACATACTCTGTAATTCAACAAACCAACATAAAACAATCTCGAAAAGTAAACTTATTCATTAAAACAAAAGATATGCAACAATCCGTACCACGTTGCTACGGCGCGGCGTAGATATATTGCTACGGCGTAGCAGACGCTACGAAACCGTAGCACTCGAACAAAAGAATAATGCAATGCACTTCGTTGCCTTTACGTTGAAGAATTCAGTTTGTTCTATTCAATTCCTTACTTTTTTTGAAGTTTCATAAGATGCGGGTAGGTTTTAAAACGGTAATTCCAACTTGAGGTATGAAGGGTCTTTAATAATAATAATAATAATAATAATATTTATTTATTTATGGCAACTAGGCCCAATTGTTAGTAACATTATTCCTACAAACTATTGTTAGTAAACAAAAACAGAAACAAATAGGTACAAAATTCAGAGGTTAGGTGTAGGGTCTTCTGACCAGCACCTCCACAGCGTACGACAACCAAGGTGCGTCGAACTTATCAATCAACATACTTAGGATGCCGTTAGAGCTAGACCGCGCTCTCGACAAGATGGAGTTTGTCTTTTTGCGCATTATGGCATAAAAATCATCAGTATGCGCAAAAGCAAACATACCGGACGCACTACAATAGCGCGGCAACCCCAACAGCATCCTGAAGCAGTTATTGTACTGAATACGCAGGGCATCTAGCGACCTCTTAGTATGCCTCACCCACAGGCCGCTCGTGTAGAAAGATTGGCAGTACGCTTTAAACAGCGCAATCTTTACCCCAAAGTCACAACGAGCGAACCTGTGAATCAGCATGTTGGCCCTGACGGCTAGCGCCCTGCGCTCGCGATCTATGTCAACATCGTCTTTGAGGTCTCCAGTTAAAAAGTGTCCCAGGTATTTAAATTGGTCAACTCTTTTGAGTGGCATCCCGTTCAGCATTATAACTGGGTCGCCATTTACACGTCCACCGGAGGCCTCAAAAACCATGTATACACTTTTGTTGACATTGTATACAAGCCCATGACTAGCGACAAATCGCTCACACACGCGTAGCAGCTCCCTGATCGAGCCAGCCGTCGGGCCCAGCAGCACCATGTCGTCTGCATAACTTAAGTTATTTACACAAGCGTTGTCTATCCAGCATCCGACACGCATGCTGCTGAGCTCGGCGATTAGCCCGTTTACGTACAGGTTGAAAAGCTTTGGCGAGGTCAAACCAAAGAGGTCAAAGAGGTTTTTTGTGAAGTTTTTCAGAGTTTAATAAGTTTTAATTTTAGTTGGTCTGTAACTGTGTTTGTTTGTAAGTAAATTATAAGTACAAATGTTTACTATCAAGCAAAGTATTTCTAACCAAAAAAGTTGTTTAGAATTACGCTTAAGGGTTATGAAAACCCAGTTATTTTGTTATGTTTTTTTTAATATGGCACAATGAGGAAATGTTGTTACTTTTTTTCGTCACCTTCGACGTCTATATATACATACAGATGAAATAGTACATAATTAAATACAGTTTATTTTATTAGTTTTTTCTATTTTCAAACTTTTAATGGGTTATTCCTTGACTAGCAAACTCAACACCACTTTTCCCGACATGAGAATCAAACTCAACATATTAAATTATGATATTAGTGTCTGAGAAGGACTTTTAGAAAAAAGAACCACGAAGCTTTGGGTGCTCTTGTCCAGACAGCACGCATGCTCACCAGTAGCGCTTGCGACCATCAACCCAAAAAAACTATTCAAAATATTTTTTTCACCATCCACCCATTACCATTTTCATTACTAACCCAACATTATGTTAAAGACTACCAACCACCAGTGTACGCGGTACATAAGCGGTAAACAAGCGGCATACGGTAGGTCAGCGGTACGGTACGGCAGCGATAAACCGGGGCCCACTCGCGACTGATTTCATTTACAATTCATTTGATATACTTAACGCGGACCTTTGATGGACGCGCCAGGGCTGGCCGGCGCGTCTGCTCACCAGGGGAGGAAAATGGAAGGGTATTTGTTTATATGGATGAGGTGGGTTTAGCATTTAGTTGATTTTTAGTGGATGTGGGTACGACTTGCTGTAGACGTAAATGCACAAGTAAATTCTAGGAAATAGTCTTTTTTCAAAGGAGGTAGCAGAAACGATGAAACGCACTGCTGCGATCCTCAAATCTTTCTATCGTTCACGTTTTAATTAGCCAGACTTTCTTTTGTACTTACAATTAAACGTAATTTATATGTATATTATTTACTGGTGACTTATTCCTGCTTGGCAAGATTTTACGACTTGACAAAACATGATTTCTTTATCATATTATGTTAGTTAAATAATTATGATACACATAAACCTTCCAGAGTAAATTCCGAAATATCAGAAAGGCAGTTTAGTTATTAATTAAAACACCGTATCAACTAGTGAAAAAGAATCTGAAAACCTCTTGGTTTGTTTTTTTTTTGCAACAAAATAAGTTGCCTGAAACCTCAAATAAACTGTACCCCGACAGCCCTACCACCGTTTAGGTATAAAGTTACGTCTGAACGCAAGTGGTCCGGGGGTAAATACGTTTTCTTATTCCTCTCTACGCCCCCTCCCCGTTCACCCCCGTTCACCCCCTGTTGCCTGCTGACCCTCGAGGACGTGTACACACTGGAAACGGTTTTCCAGTAAGTGTTAATGGTTTGTTTGGATTTGTAATTAGGAGCTTTTCAGTGTATCGAGGGGATATGAGGAATACGGCGATGCACGGGGGACATGATAGCAAAGAGGGAAGTAATGAAGTGAGGTATTGTTTGAGTCCTAACCTAGGTATTAATCAGAGAGAGATAAGTTGAGAATATGTCTGTGCTTTTACAGAAACTGTGCACCCAGTGGCAAAGTACGTTCATAAAAGTACTCAATTTGTATAACTCAACCAGGACATACCATTATCATCGACTAAACCAGCTACTACAACTATATTGGGGCTTCTAGGCTATCTAGATGTAGCTGAATACTACACGATACCTTTTGGCAAGACTAGCTGACAGACTTTCGGGCTTCTGACTAAAAAAAACATAACATCAATAAACTTTTTGTCAGCTGTAAGGCTCCACGATTAGCAGTCTGGTCACGTTTCTGTAATATTTTCAGTTTTAATTGTAATCTCAGTGAAAATATATAAAGTTGGAAGTCGGTTAAAAAATCCGTCACAAGCACTGTTTTAAGCTTTCACGGTTTAAAACTGAACTTATATTGTCACTTACGGGATATCTTCCGTGATTAGGTATTATTTTGAGCTCCCGATATTTCGACGCTGTTGCAAGCGCCATGATCGCAAACAAGAACGGAAGATATCCCGTAAGTGACAATATAAGTTTATCCCTCACAAGGTTCAAATTGCTTTAAAAAAAGGAAAAATTTCTACCAACCGATTAGCTTCAAAAGGTATAATGCAATTCCTTCAACAAAAAGAAAACCCTGAAACTTTTCTCCTTCCTCCCTAATGTTCACATCGACAATCGAAGTGGTTCTTTCTCAAACAAATGGAAGTTAATTGTGCGTGCCTTGTAACAGTTAACTAAGTGAGGGCTATTAGCTTACGTTCAATCCGTGTGTCAATCCAGACTGTCAAGCCGGAATGTCTGACTGTCTGGAGGCTGCGGGTGAACGGAGCAGCTTAAGTGATGGGTGGGAGTGGTGGCTTGGGAAAAATAAAGAATTTTTATTGCAGTTCTATTGGGTTGTTTAATGATTGCGGTTTTTATATGGAAAATCAAGTTATTTGGACTAATATTGTGTGATTAATGTTATCTTTTGGTTAATATTTTTAAATTCATTGACGGACAACGTACAGCTACATATAAGAAAGTCGTAAACTAAGTCACTTTTCGTCTCTAAATGTATGACCACGTTATTCTACAAAACTACAAAACTACGCAAAGCATTTTAATGCGTTTTTGCACTACCACCGCAACCATAGTTCAGAAAATGTTTCCTAGAATTTTACTTAATTCGTACACCGCTGGATCTGAAAACATGTACACAAAACTTATTTTTAAAGAAAGGCAAATGTAAAAAGGAAGATCGTAATATTTGTCGCTGAGAAATCTCATCAACACGAGAAATAGTTAAAAAAAAAGTTAGCGTTATTCCGTAGACAAATTAGTTTGTAACTTACATTTGGCCCACACAGCACATTGTTTAACGAGATATTCTCACTTATTGGCACAGACGGTGATTCAGACGTGCTTCGGTATTTTCTTCTTTAAGTTGCATAGGTTTTTATAGTTTTTTTTTTTAATATTTTGTTCACCACGTCATGCAAACCCCCTTCTTCTTTTAACTAGTGCTGCCATTTCAGTTGCTCGTCCACTGAAGTCTTTAAGAGGTTAAGTTAACATCGATTATTGTGCAAACGAAACTAAGTTTAAGTGCACATTTTCGTATTTTATTACAATTAATCTTGACCCAATACATAGTGTAAACTTACGTATTGGTCACTGTACAAGGTAATAACTTAAAAGTTACTTAACTTGGGGACGGGCATAGAGGTACGTTTCTTCTTCCTTACATGCTTAAAGTCTATTCACACGTCGGTTGCGAGTACTACGCACACGATTTTTCTGAAGAACATTATTAATAAGTCAGGTTATTTCCTTCAAGACTGTTGCTTTCCGGCATGTCATACTAATTAAGCTACAAATTAAATCCACCAAATTACATCACTTCAAATTGCAAACGAATAAGTCCAAAACTCCTGAAATAGTTTTGTTACAGTTTTTGGAGCGTACGTCGACATCCTTTGGTTAGACACAAAGCTTTGAGCTCCTCCTGCGACTGACAGCCTAGTACAGACACATGTGCGGTCAGGCCACTTCCAGTTAGTTGTAAGGAGGATTATATGCATTTTTTGTTTTACTGGGTAATTTTGAGTTTAGTTTAAAGGTTTGGTAGCAAAACCTTGATTACAATTATATCAAGAGGGTTGCTGTCGTCATGCCAATCAGCAATCGCAAATCACGCTCATCTATTTGTAGCTCTGGTATTGGAATTGTGGTCTGTATTTGTGTCCGTCCATCTTATGACAACAGGCCGTGTCGACGGCGCGTTCGTGTTCGATGCGCGCCTTATAGAGATGTCAGCAGAAAGAAAGGGGCCACACAAGGGACAAGGGCCGAAGCCTGCCGGGGTTGCGGGACTGTTCGAAAGAGATACCGTGGCCCCGGAACATTAAAGGCGAGGAAGGAACATGGATGGGTTTTAGTCAGTAAAAGACTGACACTCTGGGCGGAGCGGGAAGAGTCATTTGATGATTTCTCATGCGAAAAAAGGAAATAAAGGTATTGGAATTGTAGACCTTCCATCTATGTCTGAGGGTATTGTGGCTTTGACCACCGAGAGCCTCAACGAAATGACATTAGTTAGCAATAACGATATGATTAGTTATTAAGTTTTTTTATCAGGGATTTCTACGTGGCAGTCACAGGGTCTGGACTTGTGCCCGGTTGATGGCAATAGGCTCGCCCATAATACCATGAGACTTAAGACGCCTGCGGAGCATGCGTATTTCATACAAACGTAATACCAAAATAATTTGTAAATTAAACATATTCCTAAGGTAGTGTGTATTTATTTCGATTGAATTACAGAATATCTAGGTTCCCAAATATATATTTTGATTGGACACTGATTTTAACAAGAATTATAAGAAAAATAAGTTTTCTATAGAAAATTTAAATTCCTCATATCTCGTCTTTGCATCACTATTCCCTCAAAAAACATATTTGGGAACATAGATATTCTGTAATTCAATCGAAATAAATACAGACTACCTTAAGAATTATGTTTGATTTACAAATAATTTTGGTATTACGTTTGTATGAAATACGCATCCTCCGCAGGCCCCTTAAACATAATTTATAAAATGTAGTTGTACTATTACGAACGCCTCAGCCCTAACCGTTCGGAGTTTAAAGGCGTGATATACGACACTGTTATGACGATGATAGACAAGTTGAAGTTAAGTTAGACGATGTGGACATATGAAACGTTTTTAGAACATTCTACATTTTTCTTATAAGCTACGGTGCTGCTTCTGCTGGTGCTTTTCTTATACTTTAAGCATATTTCTTGAAGATTTAACAGTTAATACCGTTTATTCTTCTTAATGCATTTTAACAATAGTTGTACTTTGACGTAGCAGAAAAGATGCTAAAAAATGCTTCTTTGAACGTAAAATAAAGACAAAAATCTATGTCCAAAGTTCTGCCGTTACACATTTACTTGCCAATAAAACAACAAATTGATATCGATCAGCCTTACTAACAGGAAATAAGCTAAAACAGCGGACATTCGATAATAGACTATTATTATTTATCGAGAGGCGGATATTATCGGATATTGGCGGATATCGGCGGATCTCGGGGCGCCTCTAGTGATGTAGTTAGCAGCTCAGACGTTTCGGAGTGTTGAGGGTGAAGATTAAATTCTTGGAGTGGATTGTAGAATTTATTGATCTTTTATTGAGAGGCCGGAAGGTTTCTTAGTGGAGGCTGTTAATGGAGTAATATTAAAATGACCAGCTAAATAAAGTGTTCGTCAGAGTGGCTGGTTGTCTGTATCGGTCCGCGTTAGGCTGTTGACTAAAAATTGCCACCTAACTTGGAAAAAATATTTATTGTAATTCAAATTCGTGTTATTATTTTAACTTGAGTAATTGCTACCCGATTGCTTCCTTCACGTCTTTCAACGTCCACCTTGTAGCTTTAACAAGTAAAACGTTTAACAAGTTTAGTATTATCGACATTAAAGTTACTTATTTATCCTCTCAAACGCTCCGAACGCTAGACTGGGCGGAAAAAGAACGCTGCTAACGCTACAAGGTCAAGGGTTACTTCGTGTAATTTGACCCTTGTATATAAAAACACTTGACGATCGCAAACTACAAGACTTAGACCAAAATAAAATTTACTGTGAATAGCTGAATAGTTAAGGAATCTATTTAACCAAAAACCAAGAAATATAATATTAATTTAATACTCTAAAATAAATGTTGAGTTTGAAAAACAGTCACGTAACGGCTACTTCGCGATTAAAAATATTTTTTTTACGAAAAACTATTAATTCCTTATCAATAAAAAAAATCTAATTAGAAACTAGATTATATTCCCTTTCCAATAAGACCAAATTCTTATTAGATTCTAAATGGAATGTAGATCCTATTAGAATCCAAAGTTACTGGGGAACCTATATCACCAGTAGCAGTTGGGCCGCTGGTACTTTTTAACACACATGTTTACGTAACTTTTTAACTCTACGAGTCCTCTTTTTGTTGTTTCTAAAATTCTAAAATGTACTCACCATACTCAATTATTGATATTTCTCGGATAATATACACGTTTTAATCACATAAAATTATATATTCAATGTTTACATACAGCACGTTAGGTATACATACCTATCACTTTTTCACAGGAAAATTACTGCAACTTTGAGATTCCGAAACTAAATTGCTTAACCACTATATTGTAGCACGGTTCTTCACCTTCATTTTGATGTATAATACTATACTAAAATACGACTATTTCGATAAGAAAACAATTTAAATACGAAACGGCGCCGGCGCAACACGGAAAAAAATGGCCGGATTTGTTTACACTAAAGTTTTTTATTTCATTTTGACGTTTGTCGATGCATTTGGGCACAGATAATTATTATAGAGTTGGGAAATATTGTTGAGAATGTAGTGGATACCATAAATGCATGGCCATAGTAAGTACAGTCGAGTTTTAATGCATTTTTTGAAGGCGGGTATTTGAAAATGCGACTGGTTAAAGGCTTTAACCAGCAGCGTGCAACTGGAAAATGAAGGTGGTTAAAGCCTTTAACTAGCAGCGTCTCAAAGGCTAAAGAAGTTAAATAACTTAGCATTAAATAAAACTACCCTCCAACACCCACGCTATTTCATTTCACCACCTCCTATTAACGGAATCATCCCATTTCTTACAACCCCTGGTGTTTTTGCCGGCAAACGAATGGCGTCCGAATGATTAGCATACATCGAACGCGTGACGGATGCCGCGTCCGAGCCGGACCGAGCCGCCCCGTGACGGACTGATGTATAACCGGAATATTTTAACAGCAGGTTTTTCTCTTGGATGTTTTTCGGTGTAATATTTTAACAGTGAAACAGAGTGTTTGCGTTCTGTTTTTATGTTTATTTGTGCTGAAGTGAATGTGTTTGATGGTTTTGTGAATTACGATTCCGGTTTTGATTGGTTTTCAGCAATAAAAAGTTTGGTGGTACAGTATTTTTTTTCTTTTTTTTGTGTGTAAGTGGTTTTATTTCACAGATAAATTCATACATTAACACTTATAAAACGTCAGAAGCCTGGTGACCGGTTTGAGTTGTTGGTTTCCTATAGAAAAGTAGTTTGCGGCATGACAAATAAGCTGTGGGTCAAAATACCACTTTCTGGAGCCGTGACACAGCCAAAAGGCGTCAAAACAGACCTCGTAGAAGATGGCGGGATGAGCTGCAAAGACAATGACCAGTGGTTCAAATTAACCCTGGATCGAAACAACTGGAAGTCTTGGGGAGATACCCTTACCCAGTAGTGAGATGACGCACGCTAACAGTATCAGAAACTATAACATGGTAAGCAGGCGTCATATACATATATCCGCATAGTAAAGCTCCTTCGCCATGTCATCATCATCATCAGTAGCCTATAATGTTCCCACTGCTGGGACACGGCCTCCTCTCAATGAGAGGGAATGGGCTCTATAATCTACCACGCGGGCCCAGTGCCATTATTCGCCATGTCAAGCGAATTATAAAACAAGAATCTTTTGGATGACAGCACGCCTATTGAAAACATCCTCTTCTAAAGTTAACCTCATAAATAATTATCTCGAACACTAAAAGCAGTGCACAATTAATTAGTATAGGGCCGACCAACGAGGCAACGAGCCTGCAAACGATGCCACAATGACTGGCAGACTGACGCAAATACTTGTGCCATGACTGGCAGGGTGGCTGGTATAGTCATGAGCATATTTATCCTAAGAGATTTAACATGGTGGGTAGGGTACCATACTGTAATGAAGGAGGTCATTTCTCAAACTTAGTACCATACTATACACTAGAAACAATTGTTTATTTTTTGTGTAAGTGTAAGGTATTCATCCTTTTGACTGTACATAGTGCAAATAAAATATTTTACCGCCTAGTGCCTGAATGTCGTAGCAGTAAGTGCGATTTTTACTGTTACATGCGCTGTTGACCGTACTATCGCACTGACGTTTGCATCGCAATGGGTAATTACTTGGGAGTGTTTAAAATGATTACGTGGGGTGGAAATTGTGTTTTAAATACACGGATTAGATAAATACAATAATATATTCTAGTACTACGTTACGAATGAAAAGACCTAGGACAGAAGTTCTGAGAATTTATGGTCGTTAAACATAATGACCATAAATTACTTAATTCCTTACTTCTTTCCTTACCAATATTGTAATTGTGAATTTTAGTTTGTTTGTTTGTTACCTTTTTACGCCTAAATCAGTAATCAAACAGTAACCACAATACATAACCATTTTTCATATATTTACGTAGTAATTTCTTCATCCCGAAAAAAAGTAATGGTCCCGAGGAAAACAATAATAACGTTCATTTGATCATAGATGGCGCCACGTATCTTTCGAATCATGATTGAATTATATTTTAACAAGTAGAATACAACCCAAATTGATAGTCAAATTAAAAAATAACGAGAGCCAAACCCGTGACAAAAGCTAGTATTCCATAATTTACAATCTCATTGGGTGATATTATCTGCCTGCACCCACCACAGTAGTAGACTTCCGTACCACGAAGCCGAAATCTGCTTGTTCTCCTCGTCAGGGCAATATTTCTTTTGTAGAACAAAAAAAAATATTGGAATTTTATTGGGAACCTTCTATTTATGGAGATATTGGGTGACAAAGTTTCAACATTTTGACAAGTTTTTTTTTAATACAAGTTTTTGTTGTATAATTTTTACTTTAAACACCTCTACGACCCCGATACTATTAAACCCATCCATCAGCACGATGTTTTGAGTGCGTTACATTGAGGTCTACCATAAAACATGATTTTTTCTCCCCAAACATAAAAGTACAATAATTTTTGCGTATAGTTACTTAGTTTGATGTAGAGAATGCTTGGTTGACGGCTTCGGGTTGTTTTTCACCCTGTATAATAAGGAATCAGGTTGATAATTTAGAATGTTTTTGTGAGTTTCGCGCGTCTCACTGTTTCAAGCTACGGATTTACTACGGCGTAGCTCTCACAGCTACGGCGTAGCGAACATTGTAGTAAATCACTTCTTCACTAAAATGTGGTCAAACCGGGCAGACTAGCTGTGGACACCGGACTGTGATAGATTTCACGCCTGTAATACCGGAAGGATTATGCAGAGGTATAGCTAATAGTACACTCATATTTCGCAGTTACATTTAAGTCCCATGTAATAGGGAGGCGAGCCTATTGCCATCCACTGAGCACAAAACCATATTCTGTGGCTGCTACTGAGTAATCCTTGATAGAAAAACCCAATAGCACTATGCACGACCCGAGCATCGAACCCAGGATCTCCTACTCAGCAGTCCCTTGAGACCATATGATGAATATTGGACATTCTGCGAATTGGACATTTTTCTGATTGGACATTTTGCAAATTGGACGTTTTGCGAATTGGACATTTTGCGAAAAGGACATTTTGCGAATTGGACATTTTGCGAATTGGACATTTTGCGAATTTGACATTTTTAGAACGCTGGACATATTGCGAATTGGACATTCTGCGCCTAAAAGCAACGAGGCAGTCAATACAGATTTTCAGATATTTCAGTACATTATAAATGTTGTTGACCCAGTTTGGTCTGTCCTTTTGATTTGGCCGTATCTTAAACGCGAGTATTAAAACAGACTATTGTTTTATGACAACACTAGCTACATAAAACTCCACACAACATTTGCATCCACGTAACCAGCATCCCAACTCAATTCAAAATAACGTAATCAACAATCAATTCGACCAATCACCGACGATTGTCCTCCCAACAATAGGCGCGCTCCCATTGATCTTCTCTGGGGCCGGCGCGCCCCGGTACCCCAGCCTTGTTCTTCGATTAATAAAGGGTTGCCACCCTTAAGGAAATGCCGCTCATTCACAAGATTGATCTGCACATACGTCTTAATGACTTGCCCTTAATTATGAGCGATATTGTGGAATAAGTGGGTTTTGAGGTGGGGAGCTGTTGTTGGTGTTATTGAACATGATATTTTGTTAGTATTGTAAAGGGAAAAAAGTCAGTTAAGATTCAAATAGGCATGACGATAGTATCAAAAAATTGCAAATCTATTTAGTCTGTCATGCGTCAGTTAGAGTAGGTATTCGAAAATAATGGACACGTATTTTTTGTTTTTGTGATTTCATGCGTCAAAACGCACTAAAAAGGCGTGACGTATTGAGAATTTAAAAAGCGACGTATCTTCGTCAATTTTGATTTACGCAACAAAAGAAAAAATACGTGTCAAATATTTTTTGATATTCTAACTGATGCACTAATTAGATTTTTTCAGTTGACAAGCATCTGTAGACTGGACTTTGACGGAAAATGTAGTGTAGTAGAGTCGGTTTCTGCAATCAGTTCGCAATCTGTCCGGTTTGATTGAAAGTTTAGTTATATGCTCAAACATTGGGTTTCTTTATAAAATTACATCTTGCATGCCATGTGTGTATACTCGTGTTTTAGACATTATCTTATCTTTCAAATAGAACCACCACGTTGTTTCTATCAGTTAAGCATTTTCACATAAGTGCTACATTGTTAAAGCGTAGTTGTAAGCTACATAATATCTTATAATTATTACTATTTATTACTGACAATCACTATTACGGTGCAACCATAGATATACTTATTATATTAATGGAATGCAATATGCTGATTGAATTGATTTGTTGATTATTCCACAAACAAAATGATAGCATTGTTTAGAATTCAGCTCACCGCGTAATAAAATGCGAGCTGCATGCAAAACACGCGCTTAATGATCGAATCAATTGAGTCAGTTAATCAAAATGGAATTGGACAATCAATTACTGCCCACTGGGAATGCATCAACAAATATGTGGACTTGAAATATTAATTTAGCAAAATAATCAACTTATCCACTATGCTTGCTATGGAGCGGGCTATATTCGGAGTTTAAAGAGTAAGATTCGGAATGAAATTATCTGGGATAGAACTGGGATTACCAATATAGATTGCAGAAGCTAGCTAGCAGCTGCAAAGGCAACGGATTAGCCAAGACTGATGGGTGCCACCCATCAGACGCATGAGCAGACGTGTCCTGGAGTGCAGACCGTGTATCTTCAAAGCGTAGTGCAGGACGCTTAACAGCTAGATACACTGACGACCTTAAAAAGTGGCTGTGATAGCCTGGATGCTGAAGGTAGGTAGATAGAGGCTTATACCGTAGTTTAAGAAGAAGAGATGCCTATGCCCCTCAGGTTACTTTTACATTACACATCGCCTGTAATTTCCGAAGAGTTAGGCAGGGCTGTACTTAATAGTATACCCACAGTTCGACAGTCATTGCCATCAAGGCGAGCCTATTGCTTTCAATCTGGCACAAATCCAGATTCTGTGGCTGTTTCGGGGAATTTCCTGAACCCAATAACATTGTGACAGACATGAGAATCGAACCCAGGACCTCATGCTCAACAGTTGGGCCTTCACTAGACCTTCGATCGAATGAGACAGTTAAATAAGTTATTTTTACAATTGGACATATTACTTACTTTAATGCTTCCTGCATTTCACATGACTGGAAGAAAAGCTGAACAAATGTATGACAATTGGTTAGCAATATGCGGGTTGAATACTGATAAGCTCACAGAAACGGACGTGTACCTCAGCAATGCGGACTTAAAGGTTGATTCAAGACTCTAAAAGCAACAAGCAATCAAACAAAAATAAACCACACGCCCAACAATTACTAAGAGTACCTATAACCCTAACCAGTTGACTACAATTTCACTACACGACACGACCGCAGCGCGCCAAGGGTTAAGTCCATACATATTAATTGCATGGACAATCGGCCAAGTGTCTCATACATATGTAGTGACGTGCTGAAATGAGAGAACGCTTTCTGAAATTATTCTATAGGTAGGTGTTGTAGGGGTAGAGGGTAGGGGTAGGAGGGGGGGGGGGGGGGCGTACATTAATTCGGGTTAGTCGGCCTTTGTTTCTTGGGCTTTGGTTTCTAAGTAAAATCTTTCAGTTCGTTTCGTTTCAGTTATATTTTTTTTGGTGCGAAAAAACGTCGGGTTACGTCCGACATTTGGTGCAAAAAATACAATTATTAAGAATTATTAAAAAACGACATAATTTAAATTGTATGCTGCTTTTATGCCATCAAATTGTCTTTGACCTATGTGTTGGTAAAATTATATTTCAATCTCCAACGAGTTTATTACATAGTTAACACGACGAATAAAATAAAATAAAATGCACTCGTTTACTAAATGTGACAAAACTGAGAACAATCAACAGGTGTCCTTTCGATTGCGAGCTCAAAGTGCTGAATCTCACACTTCCCATGCAGCTTGCACGTTGTACGTAAATCTACATTAATAGTTATTTAATGGTACTTTTGGTTAAACTTCTAAATATGTATGTTGGTGCGACGAAAGAGTCCGTAATTTGTGCGTAGAAATTGCAGTTGCAAATTGTCAACAAAGTCAGATATTTCAAAACTGCCAAACGTCCACATATTGACACAAAATTAACAAAGATTTGAAAACAAATGACAACTTGCAAAGGAACATGAACCCCTACCATTATTTCCCATCTAAAAGCCCAACTATTCTAAAGTAACTCCACAAATAGAGCGCAACTAAAAAATCTCAGCGCAGAGACATGGCTGCCATATCTCAGCCGCCATTATCCCGAGTCCTCGCGCTCATTTCTACGGCACTACGGCACTACGGCACCTACACTCTGCTGTTATTAGGAAAATTCTAACTTATTGCTGTACTAGCCGTGCTCTCAAGATGTCTTGGGCTGAGGTCTGAAATAAAAGCAGAGGCGAGTTGACAAAGGTATTAAAATAATGTAGAATATTGTGCCGGACGGGCGTGATCGCTAGACTCGGGGGTGTATGTGTGCCTGTTTGGTCCTACGATAATATTGGTACTATACACGCATACTCTTCGAACCTAGACGGCGCTGACGTCCTACACCTGTAGGTTGTAGATACCTCAGTCGTTTACTAACAGGGAAAGGGGTTACTGGGAATAAGAACACTGATAAACTTTCATAACTTTTCAGGAAGCGATTGGCATGACTTTCGCGCACTACTTTTTACTGCTTGATTTACTCACTTTATAATATAATATTTGCCGTACTGATGACTACAATTTTGATACAATCTGATTTTACTAACGTACTACGGAACTTGACTGTAACGAGAGCCGCGAATCGCTTCCTGTTTTTTAGGATATTTTATTATGTAATTTCACTTTAATATTTACATGTTTTCTGTATTATTACAATTCTGAACTTATATCTATTTATGTTTTAGTTGTTACATAGTTTGTACACAGTGTTATCTATATACTAACACGAAAAATAGGTAGTTCTTTATTGAAATTAAAGAAATATAGCTAAATGAGTACAAAACTTTTCAAACTTGGTTGGTTGAAGGATCTTTCAGGATAATTTACACGAAAACCGGTGCTGTTACTGTAAGTATATAGAGTGCCATATACAAGGAGGTTGTATGGCCTATCGAGATCTACTATTTACTTTTATGCGTTTACATTATCCAGCCTGTAATGATCCTTCAACTGTCGGTATGTTAGACCAAATTTACATGCTATGAACACAGATTAGCGCGTTAGACCGTCATATCCTCGACAAGTGGCTTTCCTGAAGGGCTACGTTCATGCTAAAAAACTATATCCAGGCCTAGATCGCAATCTAGGCTACCTGGATCTTATTAAAATACTAAATTAATCAAATACAATGCCACTTTCGAGCCGATATGAGTGTAACGCTTACTGTTCGGTTTATTTACTAAATCTAATCACTGACGCGCTTGTTTATTCGTCACTGTTATTGCCCATGTATCACTGACTCTACACTATTGATTCAAAGACACTATTTACACTTGTTTTGGTGACGTTCGTCGCGAACATATCTCCCGCCGTGCAGTGTAGTGACGACTCGCTGTACGTCGGCGCGGCACTGCACCATGCCGGCGAGCGACGAACATAGTCGTCGGGGCCCGCCGTCACGATGCCCACCGCCTCGACGTCTCGATGTCAGGATCATTTCGGTAGGGGCACGAGTTTCTTCACCGGACGCTTCAGGGTACCGCCGGAAGTGCGTACCTCAGCAGTCCGGACTTCTCCGTCGCCCCCAGGGAAGACGGCTATTATGCGGCCTCGTGGCCACGTGTTTCGTGGCAGCTGACCGTCCGCTATGAGGACGGGGTCGTCGACCTGTAGACTGGGGCCGCGGCTGTGCGGCTCCCGCCGGTACTGAAGCTCCGGCAGGTACTCTCGTACCCAACGACGCCAGAACATGTCGGCGAGTATCTGCGAGCGCCGCCACATCTTTTTGCTGTTGATGTCTTGTTCGGTGAATGTGCCAGGTATTGGCAACCTTGCTGACCCGCCGAGAAGGAAGTGATTCGGCGTGATGGCTTCGTCGTCGTCGCTGTCTACGGAGACGTGCGTGAGTGGCCTACTGTTGACTGTGTACTCCGCCTCACACAGTAGAGTGGACAATACCTCTTCGTGCGGATGTCTCTCGTGGAGGACGGTGTACAGGGCGGACTTCACGCATCGTACGAGGCGCTCCCAGGCGCCCCCCATGAAGGGCGCTGATGGCGTGATGAAGCGCCACACGATGCCTCTACGACTGGCCTCCCTTTGGAAGGCGTCTCGGAGCTCCTTGTCGGCGCCGTGCATGTTGGTGCCGTTGTCGGAGTGTATCTCGGTGGGGCAGCCTCGGCGAGCGGCGAATCGGCGCAACGCTAGTATAGCGGAGTCTGCGCTGAGGCTGGCGGCGATCTCGAGGTGGACGGCTCTGGTGGTGAGACACGTGAATAGTGCTACGTACCTCTTGTGATGCTGTCGACCGACTGTTACTGAGAGCGGGCCGAAGTAATCGAGCCCGGTGTAGGTGAACGGCCGCTGATGATGTGCTAGGCGCGTTCTCGGGTGGTCGCCGGTCGCAGGCACGGAAGGTTGTGCCTTGCGAATACGACACTGCAGACATTGTGCCAGCACTTTCTTCGTAGTTGGCCGCATCCTGATGACCCAATAGTGTTGGCGCACTTCGTTGATGGTAAGTTCGGTACCGCTGTGCTGTAAACTTCGGTGCGTCCAGTCTACATACAGTTGGGTGATGCGATGGTCGCCGTGAAGGATAGGTGGTTGCTTCGTATCGTCAGCTATTTCGCTGATGGCGGCTATACGGCTTTTCAACCGTATGACGTTGTCGATGATTTCCACTCGAAGCGGCTTGAGTCGACTATCCTTTCCTATAGTTCTGTGTTGTTGCAGATCTGTTATTTCTTGAGAGAACGACTGTTGCTGTGAGACTTGTACGAGTAATTTCTCTGCTTTCTGAAGAAATTCTGCTTCTATTATTTGTTTCTCGTGTCGAGTGCCTGATGTCTTCGCCATTATCTTGGGAAGAGGTTCGGTCGCCTTCTTCTGTTGTTGTCTCCAGTCAGGATCCTTTTCTGTGTTTTTTCTAGTTCTCTTGTAGAACGTTTTCTCTGTTCTGTTCTGACACAGATGTATGAAGCGAAGGACGCTTGCTGTAGCTCGGAGTAGTCGCTCCCATTTTGAGAATCGGGATGGATCTGGAATAGCTTCTATCAGGGAATAACTGTTGACCTTGTCCTCGGTGACTGTGAGAGTTCTTTCCTCCCCTGTTTCTGTATCCACCGGGGGTTTTTCTGTTGGCCAAAATGACGGATCGTCGAATAAGAAGGTAGGGCCACGGTACCACTCATGATCCTTGTCAAAGTGGTGTGGAACGTCGCGAGTGGCGCTGTCAGCTACGTTTAGTTTCGTGGGTATCCATCGCCAGTCTTCGACCTTGCTGTTTTCTTCTATGGCCGCTATGCGATGGGCAACGAACGGCTTGTACGCTCGAGATCCTCGTCGAATCCAAGTGAGGACGGTTTTGCTGTCTGTCCAGTATGTCACCGCAGCGGGTTTGATGCCGTGTTCTTCGATGACAGCTGCGGCTAGGCGGGTTCCCATTACCGCGGCCTGAAGCTCGAGGCGCGGTATTGATTGGAGTTTGAGTGGTGCCACTTTCGCCTTTGCCATGACGAGAGTGACATGACATTTTCCGTCAGCTGTTGTTGACCGCCAGTATACCGCTGCTGCGTATGCCATCTCGCTTGCGTCGGTGAAGACATGGACTTGTGTTTCGGTAGCTTCGCTGTACCCAGGATAGCACCTTGGTAGGTCGACGTCCTTCAAATGTCGCAGATGTTGTATCCATCTTCTCCACTGGGCGGACAGGTCTGGTTCGAGAGCCTGGTCCCAGTTGGTTCCTCGTCTCCAAGCTTCCTGTAGGATCTGTTTGGCTCGAATAGTTACCGGCGAGGCGAGACCAAGTGGGTCGTACAATGACATGACGATTTTCAGCGCTTCCCTTTTCGTCGGTGTTTCCTTCTCGAGGATGTCGCTTGGAAGCCGTGCGAGTGTCAAATTGAAGCCTAGCGTGTCCTCAGTCGGTTTCCAAATCAGACCGAGTATCTTCTCTGTGGCGTTAGTTTTCCCGATGTTGACTACTTCAGTCCTGTCCTGTGTCGGGTCTATGTTGTCGAGGACTTCTGTGCTGTTTGAAACCCATTTTTTGAGTTCAAACTTCGCCTGTAGGTGTATGTCCTTGACTGCTGTTGCCACACGCGTTGCTTCTTCAACTGTTCTATAACTGTCGAGGTAGTCATCCATGTAATGACTCTCTATGATGGCTTCTACTGCTTCCGGTTGGTTGTCGCTGTACCGCTTTGCGTTCCAGTTTTTTGCGTAGATGGCCGTGCACGGCGAGCTTGCCGCGCCGAATATTATGGATGTCATGCGATATTCTTCAGGAGCTCCCTGTCTTCTGTCGCCCCTCCACAGGTAGCGGAGAGCATCTCGATCTTGTGTACGCACCTTCACCTGCATGAACATCTCCGTTATGTCGCCGGCGACCGCTATAGGGTGTCGACGGAATCTCATCATGACGCCGGGCAGTGACTGTAGTAGGTCTGGACCCGTGAGTAGGAAGTCGTTCAATGACATTCCTCTCGATTTGGCTGCGGCGTCGTGAACTATCCGGAATTTCTCCGGTTTCATGGGGTTGTACACCTCGAAATGGGGTAGGTACCACGTCCTACCAGCTGTGGTTGCTTTGGGCGCTTTTTCAGCGTATCCCTTGCTGATGTACAATTCCATCTGTTCTGTATATCTGTCGCGAAGAGTGGGATTGTTGTCGAGCTTCTTTTCTGTTGAGACGAGCCTCTTGAGCGCTGTCCCGTAGCTGTCGGGCATTTCGATGCTTT
Organism: Xestia ashworthii; assembly: GCA_950022955.1. Taxonomy (NCBI): domain Eukaryota; kingdom Metazoa; phylum Arthropoda; class Insecta; order Lepidoptera; family Noctuidae; genus Xestia; species Xestia ashworthii. The sequence goes on from OX465570.1 coordinate 20,027,039, forward strand.
CATTTTTCCAAAGCAGGGCCGTTTCTATGTGTCCGTCTTCTGTTTGTTTGGTGTGACGGTCTAATATGTCTTCTGCCTTCTTCTCAGGATCGGAATCAGGACGGCGTGGGTTGATGACCAGAGATTCGAGCGCGAAGAATTCACGCAGCTGTTCGTTGAGATCTTGATCATTTTCTGTGAGCCTGTTGACGTAGTGTACCTGGTGACCCAGAGTTCTTGTGTGCGCACCGTGAAGAGTCCAGCCCATCGCGGTGAGTGAGGCAACGGGTTGGTTCTTGGGGCCTTTGCGGACCTCGGTGGCCAGCAATAGGTGCCAGTTGTCCTGACCTATTAATATCTTCGGCGCGCCGGTGTTGTAGATCAGCTGTGTTCTGAGGTCATCCAGATGTTTACACTGGACTACGTCTTCTTCGCGTATCGATTGCGCTGCGAGATTGAGCTTCGGAATGGTGCGCGCTCTGAATGGCATCTTGTCCTTCGTCTGGCTGGAGAGGGTGACTGACACTCTTCTTGACTTGGGAGTGTCTATCATCGTGTTCCCGATCGCGCCTATCGTCAGGGGTTCGACGCGGCCTTCCGCTCCGACTTGCTGCGCTAGCTCTTCGTCAATCAGCGATACTGTTGACCCATCGTCGAGGAGAGCATACGTGGAAGCTTCTCCCGCCGGTCCTACGACTCGTATTGGTATTATTTTGAGGTAGGCTTGGCTCGCTGTTGTTCTGGAGCTGGCGACTGTTTCTTTGGCCACCTCTTGCTTTGGCGGCTGGTCGACCGCTTCTTCGGACTTCTTTGTGAAGTGCAGCAGTCGATGGTGCGTGGCTTTGCACCCCCTTGTTTCGCATCTCTTTGGTCGACACCTATGACCGCTTCGACGGTATCGCAGGCAACGGAAGCATAGGCTGAACTTCTTCGCGAGTTCCCATCTTCTCTCGTTGGAGGCCTCTCTGAATTTGTTACAGTCAGACTCGTGATGGCTCTCCTTTTCACAGATTCGACATTTCGAAGTCGACTTATCTGTCGCTGTATGCGTTCTTTGCAAACTCCGTTTGCCTGTTGCATTTTCGGATGAGTGTATGTTCTCAGGAGGAGCGAAGGCGCTGCAGAAGCGCGCTTGTTCTGTTATAAATTCGCTGAAGAGCGACAGGTCCGGCAGTGATTGGTACTTTTCTGTATAAGTCCTGTACCACTGTACACGCAGGGAGTTCGGCAGCTTTTCCGTGAGGGATCGCATCAGCTCGGCGTTGATGAGGTAGTGCTCCTTTTTCAATGCTCGTAGAGTCACTACTCCGCTTCTGACACGACTTGCGAACGTGCAGATATCTTTAGGTGCTTCGCTGCAACGCGGCAATCCTCTTAGCCGATCTGTTTCGGCTTGGGCTATCGAGTCTGGACGGCCGAACTGTAACTCGAGTTCCCGCATGATGTCATCTGGCCTGGCGTGACCGATGAGTTCTGAGCTCACTGTCTCCAATGCTCTTCCTTGAAGGCTCCTTCTGAGTCTCGCTGTATTCTCGACGTCATTGAAGTACGTCCGAGTTGTTTCGTAAATGGCGCGGAACGAAAGCCATTCCGTATGTGACCCACTGAAATTTGGTAGGGTCATGATGACCTTCGACGCCGAGGGTTGGTTCGCTGTCCCTGTTTCTATTTTCCTGTCGGCGAGCGACGCTATAGCGGATGTCAATTCCGTTATGAATGGACGTAATGAATCCTCCCCCCTGCACTGTTCGGGCTTCTGTGTTGGTACTGTTTCTCTTGGCACATTTTTCACTGTAGGATGTAACGATGGTGCCCTTTCCCGGTTTCCTATTTCTTTACTGTTGATGTCCGCAGGGGGGGGTGTGTGCTGTCTATCTGTATTCCCCTCGGCGGCGTCATCTTCTGGAAGCGGCGCTTCTTCGGGCGCTTCTTCCAACCAGGAACGCACGTACTCATCGTTTGAGTTTCTGTCATCCATATATTCAGCTTCAGAGTTGTCTTCTTCGGCCCTCTGAAGTGCTATTTGTGCAAGCTCCAACCTAATTTTTAATAAAGCCTCACGTGCTTGTGAAACTTTACTGTTAGATCGCGTCGTCTTGTGCGACGGCGATCTGCTATGTTCGATACGGGCGTCACCCCGGGTAGTCATCGGTACGGCATCAGTAATTTGTTGAGTAATCCTCGTTCTGTCTGAAGGCTTAGCTGAAGATCTAACTGAAGGCTTACACGTAGAAGGCTTTCTCGTCGTATTTGAAGGCTTAATAGTTTTATCTGAATTACCTTCTGACCTGGTTCGTTTAGTAGCAGATGGTGAGTCGGCTGCGTCTTCACCCCCCCGCGTAGCAGAGGGGCGGTTGGCCAGCTGTTCCAACCCCTCGGTAGAGGACGGTGAACGGGGTGGCAGCTGGTGATGGATGGCTGTGTCCTGACGCGTCTCGACCGCCTGTGTTTCCGCGGGAGATCTGCCTTGCGATCTTGTTCGCATCTTGATTTATTTATAAACCGCACTGTATTATTCGAACCGATCTACTGTTTATTTTTCACTGTTAACGTAAGTCTTCAGCGTGTAAACTTCACTGTTACTTCACTATAAGTTTTATCCATGTAAATAAGTAGTTATTTGCTTTAAAACGCGTTTTATTTCTCAGTTATGCACTTGTTATACGCTTCACTATGTATTTTTACTATATACTGTTGTTATATACTTCCCTATTTACTTTCACTTATGTACTTTTGTTATATACTTTCACTTATGTACTGTTGTTATATACTTTCACTTATGTACTGTTGTTATATACTTTCACTTATGTACTGTTGTTATATACTTTCACTTATGTACTGTTGTTATATACTTTCACTTATGTACTGTTGTTATATACTTTCACTTATGTACTGTTGTTATATACTTCCCTATGTACTATTGTTATATACTTTCACTATTTACTGTCACTTATGTACTGTTTACATAAGTTATCGGTATATAACTTTGAGGTACTGTTCACATAGGTTTAACTCGACGCACTGTTTATTTAAGCTTACGTATATAACTGAGGTATATAACGTTGACGCACTGTTCACATAAGTTACCTGGACCGGTACAACCAGAAACTACACTATCACTGACGAACTGAGGATATCCGGCTCTGAAGGACCAAAAAATGTGCCGGACGGGCGTGATCGCTAGACTCGGGGGTGTATGTGTGCCTGTTTGGTCCTACGATAATATTGGTACTATACACGCATACTCTTCGAACCTAGACGGCGCTGACGTCCTACACCTGTAGGTTGTAGATACCTCAGTCGTTTACTAACAGGGAAAGGGGTTACTGGGAATAAGAACACTGATAAACTTTCATAACTTTTCAGGAAGCGATTGGCATGACTTTCGCGCACTACTTTTTACTGCTTGATTTACTCACTTTATAATATAATATTTGCCGTACTGATGACTACAATTTTGATACAATCTGATTTTACTAACGTACTACGGAACTTGACTGTAACGAGAGCCGCGAATCGCTTCCTGTTTTTTAGGATATTTTATTATGTAATTTCACTTTAATATTTACATGTTTTCTGTATTATTACAATTCTGAACTTATATCTATTTATGTTTTAGTTGTTACATAGTTTGTACACAGTGTTATCTATATACTAACACGAAAAATAGGTAGTTCTTTATTGAAATTAAAGAAATATAGCTAAATGAGTACAAAACTTTTCAAACTTGGTTGGTTGAAGGATCTTTCAGGATAATTTACACGAAAACCGGTGCTGTTACTGTAAGTATATAGAGTGCCATATACAAGGAGGTTGTATGGCCTATCGAGATCTACTATTTACTTTTATGCGTTTACATTATCCAGCCTGTAATGATCCTTCAACTGTCGGTATGTTAGACCAAATTTACATGCTATGAACACAGATTAGCGCGTTAGACCGTCATATCCTCGACAAGTGGCTTTCCTGAAGGGCTACGTTCATGCTAAAAAACTATATCCAGGCCTAGATCGCAATCTAGGCTACCTGGATCTTATTAAAATACTAAATTAATCAAATACAATGCCACTTTCGAGCCGATATGAGTGTAACGCTTACTGTTCGGTTTATTTACTAAATCTAATCACTGACGCGCTTGTTTATTCGTCACTGTTATTGCCCATGTATCACTGACTCTACACTATTGATTCAAAGACACTATTTACACTTGTTTTGGTGACGTTCGTCGCGAACAAATATTTTTGATTTAGTGTTAAGTACTGCAGTTAGTTTTTTCATCTTTTAGGTAAGAATCTTTGTTAAGTTGAAGATTAGAATTACAGTGTGTAGATTTTCCAAACAATCTGATAAGTTCGTATGATACTCGTATGTGTTTTAGAATTCGATAAACATTTTATTTATGGAAAGCGAGAAAAATATTGATTAGTGAAGATTGTATTAAATCAGAAAGACACAGTCAGACAAAAACGCTGTATTTAGAAATTATTTTTCTGTCTGTGTCTTCATTTCAAAGAACTCTTTACCGTTTCTTACTCTCTCCGCTACCTCCCATGCCTCAGACTGAACAATGGTAGTGTTAAGCGTAATGCATCGAGAAAGGGGCGCGCGTGACTGCCGCCGCGGATCTAAAGCGCCGGCGAGCCCCGCTCAGCAGATCACTATTGTAGAAATGATCACTTTATTATATGTATTAGGAAAGATTATTGCTGTATTATAATATAAATGTATTATGAACTTGAAATAAATATAAATGTATTTATTTCAAGTTCGTGAGCAATATTGGTACATACCTATGTACAACGCTTTGTGGCATTAAATTCACCTGAATTTAATGCCACAAAGCGTTGTTTACATGTCAATATTTACATGTCAACCTGTAAGCCTTTTTTTTTTTTTTTTTTTAGGATGGGAAATCATCAAATGACTTCTCCCACTCTGTGCGGAGCGGGAGGGAGTGTCAGACTCTTACTGACTAAAACCCATCCATGTTCCTTCCTCGCCCTTTACGTTCCGGGGCCCCGGTATCTCTTTCGAACAGTCCCGCAACCCCGGCAGGCTTCGGCCCTTGCGGGCCCCTCTCTTCTGCTGACATCTCTTTGAGGCGCGCGTGGAACACGAACGCGCCGTCGACACGGCCTGTCGTCACTAGACGGACGGACGGCTAGCTAGCCCATAGCTTACCGTCCACAGGCCCGCATCTACGGTGGCCGGTAGCCACCACGTGGCCCCCGACGCCCGGTGCGTCTCCCGCGGCGGCCGGGAAGAGAGGCTCTCTCCCTCTCTTGTTCCGCCACCTCCTTCGCCAGCATGACTGCTTCGCAGAAGGAGGTGACGGCTTCCCATTCCGTCTCGCTCCGGACCATGGATTGAACCAGGGCCGGACGCGAGAGGTCGCCGCCGCCGATCGCCGCTACGAGGACACGGCGGTGCTCCGCCCACGCAGGGCAGACTTCCACCGTGTGCTCCACCGTGTCCTCCGGTCGATCCTCACAGTGGAAACACCCGGGCGTTTCCTCCCACCCGATTCGGTGCAGGTACCTCCCGAAACATCCGTGTCCGGTGAGGACCTGCGTCAGGCGGAAGGTGAGGGCGCCGTGGCGCCTCTCAAGCCACTCCTCAAAGAGGGGACTTACCGCCACTATCGTGGCGTGCCCTGAATCCTTGTCGCGCTGACGGTCGGCCGCGTACGGTATATACTCGTAACACGACATATCCTATATAACTAGATTGTTTGTATGTTATTAGAAAGTATTGCTAAGTTCTATGCATTTTACGTGAGTAGTGATCCGAATCTGAAGTTCTGATTATACTGTGCGGTACCTTATTAGTATTATTAGGAATAATAGTAGTAGACAGAGTTAAAAACATCAATTATCCATCGTTTTCCGCCGAAATCAAATCTAAGGTATAATTAAATTGTCGGCATTAGGAAGTGGAACACTGGAATCTAGTTCAACATGAATGAATTATGTTAAACAGAATATAAGTCAAACAAATGCATCAATAAATTATTTTTTAAGCCAACTAATCAGTCTCCTTTTTCCACTTCACAAGACGACAAAAAACTCTAATTAGTTCGTCAGTTCTTTGTTATGTACATCAAAATTGACGAAGATTCGACGCTTTTCAAATTATCAATACGTCACGCATAAGTATAATTTTTATAGCGTACTGACGTCATGAGCCCCCACTCCCGAGTTTTGATGCGTTTTATCTTTGTCAATATTCATTGATTTACAGAAACAAAAAATACGTGTCCATTATTTTCCAATACTAGCTGACGGACTAAATAGATTTGTACTTTTTTATACTGTCGTCATGCCTATTCCATTAAACCTGGCTTTCTTGACCCCTTGGTACACAAGATGATAAGCAATATATCCTCCAAAAAATTAACCACATACATTCTCATTAATTTTTCCACCTTTTTCTCACTGGCATCCATTTCTCAGTCACACACTCATAATAGTAGCTGACCAAGTGCCCCCGACCACGACCCGGCTAACCCTCCTCGCGCCAAGATTAATTACTGGGCGATTAATCAGAACATGACTGATAGACGACATTCAGCGAGAGGGTTGACGATAAGATTCGGAGGTTAGGTTATGTACCTTCTTTATTTTAGTTAGGATTGTGACTACGTTAGGATGTGATTTATGGGTTCTAGGATTAAGTCTAGTTAGGGTTTGACGAGATGGTGTATGTAGATAGTGTCTTAGATTGTAGTCTTTGAACAGTTTCTCTCATTGTTTTTATTTTTATGTATTAAGTTATTTATATTAATATGTGGTGGAATGTCAAGCTCTGTTCTTTTCTTGGAGATATTTGGTAAAAGAAAAAATAAAATAATAGTAAATTAAACCAAAAGAACTGTGTTTAGATTGGTATAGACTAATTGACCGGTAGTAGGGTTTGTTATTTTTATGTCAGTCTCAAAGGTACAATAATAATACACGAGCTTGTTTATAATTTCAATTTACATAACTTTTCTTTCTTCATCGTGGTGGTGGATAGTGCGTAACCTGGTGTCAGAGAGATTTTGGGCCACTGACTTGGCTTATATAACTTTGTGTAATGGATTAAATGACGATTTTAAACGAAACTTGACTTTTGTTTTTGTAAATATACTCTGTCTCTTATGGGGTTTACTTATAAACGTTGCTTAAAGTGAATTTAATAAGTTAAGATACAAAAGAAACCCCATTCTTTTGAACCGTTCCCAACTTGTATTCAAGTTAAGACAAGTCTCGGAGTACAAAATGTTTATTATAACTAAATCAAATGGGACTCGAGATGCGACGCTTTGCTTCGTTTTGATTAACCCTAATAAATCTGCTGGCAGTATTGTGCTGCGTTCAATTGGGTTAGTGTGCAGGCAAGTAGCGAGAGCGAGTGAATGGGGCTTGTTAAAGAGATTTGTGTTTCAGCCACTTCCTAGGTTTGGTTTAAGATGAAAACGGAGAATTGAATCATTTTCTTTGAAAGTTTCAAGATAGACCGAAGTTTTGTTTGCATTCTGAAATTATTTAGTGGCTTTTTCAGGAAGACCATGTTATTATTTATTGTTTTTTATTTTGTTTGCATTTCAAACTGAAAGAAGGCCATGTCTATTAGTTTTATAGACACCTGTTGAAATTAATCAGAGAAAAATTAACAAAATCGTTGTATGCACATTAATTTAATGATAGGGCCATCATAATTGAATTTCTGTGAATGTAATATTTCTGGTCGACCCGGAATAAGTTTAATTTCTGTTTCAATAATACATAATACACATCATTATCATGTCTTCTGTAATGTTTTTGATAGAAAGCCATAAAGCTTAGTTTTTCGTAATGGATAAATAATGGGTAAATGGCTGCTCATTACACTATTATAATATTTATACGGAGCTCATGGAAAGTGGTGAAATACAAAGTTGTTATCAGATGGTTGTGCTATCCATTGAAACATTTTGTTAATGGGCCGGCGGGGCATGCGTCGTTCATACAAACGTAATACCGAAATAATTCATAAGCCAAATATATTCTTACGGTAGGGTGTATTTATTTCGATTGGATTACAGAATATCTAGGTTTCCAAATATATATTTTGAATGCAGACTGATTTAAACAAGAGTTATGAGAAAAATAAGTTTTCAATAGAAATTTTAAATTCCTCATATCTCGTCTTTATGTCATTGTACCTTCAAAGTATACATTGGAACATTCTGTAATACAGTCGAAATAAATACACAATACCTTAAGAATATATTTGATTTATATAAATTACTTTGGTATTACGTTTGTATGAATGACGCATGCGCCGCGGGCCTCTTAAGGGTGCTATAAAAAATTATTATGAACAAAGATCAGAAATAATTGTCATAGAAGTTGTTGAAAACCACTTTGAAAACTACCGCACTAAATCGTGACCATAGGCTGGTAAAATCAAAAACAAACAAAGCTTTTATTTAAAGTAGGACAGTTTCAGGCACTTTTGAACTGTCGAAACAAAGACTATAAGCATGGTATTTATTAGCAGTACTTATTCCGATGCTACCATTCATTTTGAAGAAATCCTTAACCCATTTTAAGGAGCTCATAGAACAAATACGTCACTAATCACTCTGATACTTTGTAAACTTCAATAACAAATGACAATAAGAATAAAAAACCATAAAAAGAAATACAAACCAAATCTTATAACAAACCTCCACTATCATCCAGTAACCACTCGCCAGCTCAAACGCAGCACAATACAAGGTGGCAGCGAAATAATGAAATTAGCGGAACCGTACTCGCCGAAGAACAGTGATTTACGTAATCAAAGAGCGTCTAAACGGATTACCGGAGAGAACGCTCCTTTTATATAGTAACTAAACTTTACAAGAGAGAGGCGCTTTCCTTTGATTTTGGTATTGTAGAGGATACAATTGGTACATGGACGGGAATTGGAGTTCCTAAGAAATTTTTTGATTGATGTTCAATATTACTGGTATGATTTGAAAAACTGGCGTGTTTTTTTCGAACTTTAGGCTTTATAAATAATACCTCACGATTCTTCTTCTCTTTATCGTGTGGTTGGTGTCTAACCTGGTGTTAAAGTTTTTCTGCCGTCCATGGGCTTCTCACTTAGCTTTACTGCTGTCGAGAAATATCTCTCAGCATGGCATGGTTACCTCACTATGATTTCCTTCACCGAAGCAAGTGATCATTATTTTTCATTACTCATACTCGGAAAGTAGGTCTGAAGTTGCCTGAGGAGCGGGTTGAAAGTAATACTTTTCAGCCCTAGGGAGAATCACTTTCAACTGACAGCTGTCACATTATTAAAAAAAAATCTAGTTCTATTTTCACATTTCTATTGAACCATGTTCCGACTTCTATACAGCCTGTAAATTACAGCGCAATGTAAAATTGAAATAACATAAAATTCAGTATTAATTAAAGAATATAATTATTTTAAATAACTTAGTTATAATTTAGTTACAAATATTTCTTTAAAATAACAAAAATTTGGGCAAAATATTTACAATTTTTTCAGTGACTATAGTGAAAATAAAGGCTGAATAGCCGGCCACAGAAAAAAAAAAACAAAATAGGCGGGAAAGCAGCAATCCGATCTTCTTTTTTTTTCAGTGGTTTCGTGTTTTTGTTTTTATTTTCCTTGTATTCGTAATGAAAAGCACAGTGTTTACCTCGGGTTAAAGACTTCTTTAGTCCCTCGAGCTATTAGCGCCCGCGCTACGCTTGGGCGCCAAACCCCGTCTCGGGACTAAATAAGTTACTTTCACCCCTTGGATAACAATGTACTATAATTCGCCCAAGAATCCGAATGATCATAGGTTGTCTTGGGATCCAACTCGAGGCTCCGGCCCATCTCGTAACTTTCCGATTTCGACACCTAAACAAAATAGCATCACAAAAGTCCCATTTCGCAGCTATGTTCACGACTATGACGTCACCACTCTGACCTAATACGATATTTTTTAATTTATGAACGTCAATGAAGCAAAAGGAGTATATTATAGTTGTAGGTGGCGCTAGTATAGTTTCTGCCTAAGATCGAGGAAAAAAGGAGTTCAAGTTGGTATGTATGTGACTTGATGAATACATGTTTTCATGGCTGAAACTAATGAACGTGAAAATTACGAACAAATCAATTTTACTATAATATTATAAAAGTCGAAGTTGGTGAGGATGGATGAATTTAGGTCAGATGTTTGAGGTTTATTACCTTTCACGCAAAAGCTACTAAACGAATTCGAATGAAATTTAGCAGACACATAGTTTATAACCTAGATTAACACATAGAATACTTCTTATCTCAGTAGTACGATCCTGTGGGATAATTACCTAACTCAACGCGGGCGAAGTCGCGGGCATAAGCTAGTTACTAAAACAAATAACACTGTCCTCAATTATTACCTTAAAACAATAACAAATAAACCGCACTACTAATTAATAAACAATACATTCCCCACAGTACACTCATCCACAAAAATGGAATATCCAAATATAGTCAGAGAGTATTCCAATTATCTGAGCAAAGGCACTCGAGTCGCGTCAAACGCACTGACTGACTCAAAGTGCGCCAAACGGAAATTGCCCGCGCCATCTTGCTCGCCGACCGGAAACCCGCCAAATTATCGGGCTATGGGCTATGTACTGGCGGACCCTTAAATTAAGTTATGGTTATTAAGTGATTTTTTTTTGGGGTGTTATTGTTCTTCGGAATTCTCTTTTCTTCGGGGTCTTGTGAAGTTGTGACGCTTGTAATACGTGGGTTTTACATAATGTAAATGTCAGAATACATACGAGTATGCTCATTAGGTTGGCTATTGTAAATGTGGATCATCAAAGGCCAGGCAGATGATGACATAGAGCGATTGTCTATCTGACCTTCACAACCCAGTTAATACTGGGTAATACGATACCCCTTGGTAAGACTGGTTGTCAGACTTTTTGAGCCACTGACTACCTGTAACGACTGTCAAAGATCTAGAAATGACAGCTGGGACCAACGGCTTAACGTGCTTTCCGAGGCACGGAGGAATCTCGGTATGTAAGGGTGGTCACCCATCTATAGACCAACCTAGGCAAGCACGGATTAACATAAAGATCGACCCGAGCGGCTGTTATATGTATGAAAAGGATTACGATAACTTCAACTGCAACAACACTACTGATGAGGCAAATAAACATATAGGTAGAAACATCATTATTATTGTTAGTCGTGTCGATGATCTTCGAACTCTGCTTCACCTCTGGATATACTCGTACAATGGAACCAAACAAAACCAACCTTCGCTCACATTATCCGCCAACACTCTTCCACCGAAACTCCCGTCCACAATCTTCCCATTAAAGGCAAGAAGGCAACCATTTAACTTTTCAACAAATACCGCATTATTACGGCCACATAAATACAGCGGTGTCACCACACATTGGCGGGCGTCGAACCGGCGCTATCGCAGACGACAGCCCTGCTCGCTCCACTGCCGAGCGTAATTGTTTTAGGGTTCTGATGTCGCCTTTTAATATTACGGATGTCGGATATGGCGCTTCATTTGATTTTTTTGGGCATAAGGGACATAAGACACTCTTAAATAAACTGGTCAAAACTATTTTGACAGCGATGTGGACGAATTTTTTGACGCCCATAATTATTTTCCCTTTTGATATTTGTAAATAATTTTATTGTTATTAGTGATCTATAAATTTATTGTGGTTTGTAAATAATTTACAGTGTTTGCTTGATTCAAATTATTTTGTATGTAATTAGTCATTTTCCCCGCTTTGTAGGTATGTCTATCAGTCACATCTTAATTGTGTGATAAGGGATATTGTTAAGCCCGGCAGCAGGTGCATCATTTCCGATATACTAGCGGGTGAAACCATGTTCGGAAGCTAGTAGACTCAGCAGGCCGTTCACTGCACACTATGAAGAACTTTTGAATTATTTTCCGTTTTGTGGTGCCTGTAACTTGGAAATTAATGTACGAGATTTTTATATTTTTAGAAGGAATAAACCCTTTTCGCGACCACCACCATCAAGTTTAGGATCCGTGATCATCAGTGACTGCACGGTGCGGGTCACTGGCGCTACATTTTGTTAAGGTTCTTTCTAATCATTAAAGTTCTGCTCCTTCAGATCTGACCGTTCATCTGTAAATAAACAACGTGTGCAACAAACAGAAAGAAAATTAAAAACGGAGACGTGAAAAGATTAAGGTCATGTTTCACGCTGACAAGTAACTTGTTAAATTAAACATAGTTTACTATTAACTCGTTCACTATACAAGTCGCAGAGTTAGTTGACAGAAGATTTATTTAACGGCCGTCAGACCATTAAGTTTAACTTTTGGCCGCAACTACTTGTATTTAATACTTATTCAAAAAAGATTTATTCGTATTCGTTTTCTTTGTTTTCGGCTACGTGTAACATATCATTCTGTCAATTACTTAAATCTCTGTAAGAAATTCCATTTACAGCCACTCTTAGATCGCCGCCGACTTGCAGATTGCACTTTTCTCTTAAAAATTATAAATAACGATGTTGACTGTCCTGATCTCCTGCATAAATTACATTTCAATGTCCCTCAGAGGTCAGTCAGATTTAATCCACCTATCTCCATTCCCTTTTCCTCATCCAACTATAGGCAAAACTCATACTTGGTGCGAGCGAGCAAGGACTTTAATATTCTTTGTAAGGAGTTCTCTTTTGACCCATTTTGCGTCAAAGCCTCTTCTGTACGCACTCGGTTAAATGCAAACTTTTTTAAAAAAGCCCGTAGTGCTTAAGTTTTTTTATATTATTTTTTCCCCATGTCAACAATGCCTAACCTAGTGTCTGAGTGTATTTAGTGCTTATTGCTTATTTTTAATTATCTTAATTTGTATTATTATCGTGCTTGCTATTTAGTGATCTAAGTTTTCTACTATCATCTCTGTGTCTACTCGTGGGAACCTGTAATTGGCTCTGTGTCGCTTATTCAATTGTTACTCATTTATTTTAGCTGTTGGTTCTCCTTTTAATAAATAAATAAATAAATAAATTAACGGCTTGTGAAAGATATATAGCCTGTCATTGCCTAAGTATATATTTTACTTAACCTAAATGACATTCAAACCCTTTGGTTAACTAGTTAATGAATTTTAAAACTTTGTTTAAAACATCATGCGCTTCGTTTTTCTGTGTACGGTGCTACGCCGTAGCTGAGTTTAGTGCTACGCCGTAGCAACGTGAAGCTATTATAATAATATATTGCAGCTGTTTTATGCACTATTTAGGATTAACTATTTTATGTTCTAGCAGATCATCGATTATCAAATAACAAGGTACAACGCCATATTTAACTTGAGTTAGTTTAAATTTATTCTCATACTAAATAAATAAACATAACATAACATGACACCTGTAATCCCTGAAAGGTTAGGTAGAGGTGTATCTAATAGTACACTACATTCGTAAAATAAACCAAATTAAAACCACAAATAAGGTTTTAATGTTAAGCCGTGCTTGCCTATTCCCTAGGCAGGTCTGTGAATGGGTGACCACCCATTACGTACCAAGTTATTTCCATGCCTCGGAAAGCACGTTAAGCAGTTGGTCCCAGCTGTCATTTGTAGATCTTTGTACTTCGTATAAGGCAGTTGTTTGTCGTCTCCACTTTGCTGCGTTTCCATAGACATGCTAGAGAATTGGTCATACACTCATCCAGAACATTAAAATGGTATCGACCAAGAGTACACTCATGCTTTGCACGCAGATCCTTTGCATTTCTTGGGCCCTACCTCTATTCCAAATTCTACTCTTACAATAACACTATACTCACCTTATCGTACAGCTCTCTTAAACATGTTATATTTAAATGGCTGCATCCCAAAAACTATAACGAAACAGAACACCTTTTGTGTATACAGTCGTAATATAGTAACAAACCATGCACGTACTCACCCACCAAATACACCACACCCACTCATATACGCCATACATACCCTAACACCACCCACCACACTTCACCATTACACACACACACTTCCAAATATTTTTTTTCTTTTTAATTATTTTTTTTTGTACTTTAATAGTTTTTAATTTGTTAACTCTAAATTTTTCTGTTTACTTTGTCATTCGTTCAGCTAAAGCTAACATGTTACCTTTACTTGGGAAGAGACTGGACCCCACGACACAGGGTATCCTAGTGTGGAGTCCAGGGAACTTGTAAAAACTTAGCGCTTAAGGATCATTGTCTTCTATACTAGTTTTTAATATTGTACCTTGTTATGGGAACTGAATAAATTTTTATTTATTTTATTTTATTTATTTATTATCTTTGACAGTCGTTACAGGTAGTTAGTGGCCCAAAAAGTTCGACAACCAGTCTTATCAAGGGGTATTGTACTACCCTAACTGGGTTGTGGAAGGCAGATAAGCAGTCGCTTCATGTAAAATACTGGTACTCAGCTGCATCCGAATAGACTAGAAACCAACCCCAAAATAGTTAGGAAAAGGCCAGGCAGATGATGTATCTCATTATAAAACATATGATGACGGGTTTTCATGATGTATCTTTCAGTAAAATATTTTTTACATTATTTTAATTATTTTTAGGGTACCTGTCAAACAAAACCGTGTCACACCAGATTAGTTCATTCATTAAGTTTTTTTCTTTAAACACAACACCAAAGACGTACACCTCACTTTATCGAAAACCTTTACAAACAAACTATTTGTACGTCGAACAATTGCCTTACAAATCTCGTCGGACTATTCACAGTCGCGATATCCGCGTATCCGCCCATATCCGCTTAGTATCCGACCTTATCGCGCGCAAACCGTGAGTTATATCCGCGGGTATCCGAAATAATCCCTGTTTATGACCTAAGGATTGTCCACGTATAAATTTTTATATCGGCGCGGATCAGAAAGGAATATATCTTTGTAAATACGGTGACATGTTTTTATGCATTAAATTTCAATTCAGCGGCGTTTTATTTTGGGGATTGAGATGTTTTTAGAAGATATATTGGTTACACACACAGAGGTTGGGTTTTGCGGAAAAATCTGGAGCTTAACTTAGTATGTACATAATTATAATAATAATAATAATATATTTCTGAAAATAGTTTGTTCAGAATCACGAGCAGAATCAATTAAACCACTTTTTAATATAGGTTACATTTTTCAAAAAATCCCCATTAACAATGTTGCCCTGTCTATTTATTAATAAAAGTCAAGCCATCACGAGCGCAAACCCGCCAAAATTGGTAAACAAATAAACACAAATGGTTGTAGTCTTATTTAAATGTTTTCATACGCGAGATAATAATAGTTCTTGCCAGTAATCAAACTGCCAATGAAACTGAAACAGCACATAAATTCTTTGATATATTTTTTTTTCTCTCTCAGAACTAGGTCAATTGAATTAAAAATCTGTCTGTAAAAGTCTGAGGTTTTACGCATTTAATATTACACGTTGTTTATTTCACCGTAAAATTGTCAAACACGTTAGATTGTAATGTCTCTAGCGATATTGTAAACTCTCGAAATATTGTCAACTGAACATACGGAAGTATCTCTTCCACCATAATCGGGACTTGGGGCACCCCCCTGTTAGGTTAGTTAGGTTCCTTTCAACCCTGCACCCGGTAATAGGAACCCCGCGAAGCGGGGCTCCGTCGACTACGCTTTTTAGGGGAATATAAATTGTTTTAAGGTTAGGTTATACTAATTGGTATTTCTCAGGAATGGTACACTATCTTTTCATGAGAGTGGTACCATTGGGCAAGGGGAACCCTCCTTCCCTCCACACCGCATGAGTTGACTACCATCGCATGCATTTCACGAAAAATAATGCGTATTATTGTAAGCAGTATGTTCGTTTGACAATATTTCGAGAGTTTACAATATCGCTAGAGAGATTACAATCTCAATTTTACGGTGACATAAATATAAAGGGTGTAAAACACCTCCTCACGAAGCCGAAAAGCACTTGTTTTTCTGTCTTTGCGTTATTTTTTTTGCTCTATACCATACCTGGGAACCTTCTAGTTACGGAGATATGGGGGGTCAAAGTTACAACTTTTTGACAAGTTTTTTTTAAATACAAGTTTTTTTGTAAGAATTTGAGTTTTAACACCTCCACGACCCCCGTACTATTCAATCCATCCGTCAGCACAATGTTTTAAGTGCGTTACATTGAGTTCTACCACAAAACATGATTTATAACCTCAAAAAAAAGTTGTTTCCCAGCAATAATTTTTGCGTAAAGTTACTTAGTTTGTTGTACAGAATGCTTGGTTAACGGCTTTGTGATGAGGTGGTTTACACCCTGTATAATATCGCTGTACATTATACACAGCGCCATCTAGTGCCACACTAAGCAATGCTTGTGTCGTGGACACCCGATAGTTGATATACTACATATATACCAAGGCCTGTCTCAAATTGTCAATATTGAAGCCATTGCAAAATGTAGATGCTGTTCTGAACAATGATATTATAAGTAAATATTTTTTACGTATAATATCATTGGTTCTGAAGGTAGAATTCTAACGAATATAACATGTTTTACATCTTTCTTGACTTAGTTTTACATACTACAATATTAACATTTTTAGCGTTAGTACCTATACAGTGCAGGCTATTTTAGAAAAAACTTTTAAAAGCTTTAATGTTACACAATGTTTTTTGTTAAGAAATAAATGACTTAAGACTTATGACTTATGACATCACCAGGCTAGAGGATGAAACTAATGAAATCACGGGATAATTAAATAGATAAAAAAATACATTATTACCTTTTCTGGGGATTGTTTGCTTGTTTACTAATCTATACTTATATCATTAAGAAGTATTTGTTTATAGTTTTGTATTGTATAGGGTGACTGGTATTAGTGTACGATACTTAAACACGTGATTGTGCTCATGATAACAAACTACTTTTACTGTGAAACCAAAGCTGAAATCGCGAAATAAAATCTGCTGTCCATTACATTTATGTTCGCCTAATGTACTGAACAGCTGTTTTTTTTTCACGATTTCAGGGTTGGTCCCATAGTAAAAGTGAGCTACTGATCTGATTCCAAAATGTTATTTCACTCCGGAGAAGCTACTTTATACCCTAGTGTAGTGTGGGTTCATTTCACTACATAGCGTGTAGCAAAACTCCGAGCAAAATCTAGTTAAGCATAAATTGTTTTGTTTTTATCTTTTCTGTTGACCATAAGGTCGTATGACTGTCGTACATTTTATTATTTGAAAGGAATTATTGAAAACATTCAAAACTCAGCAGGCATTTTTTAAAGATTCAACACCATTAAAAGTAAAAATAAATTGTATATTTGAATACGGGATAAAAAAATAGAATCCTTGATCTCTTAGGTACGATTTTCAAATTCACGGCTCCAATTAAGAAAAAAATTCCTTACAAAAATATGAATAGAAAGACACCAAAATAAAATATATATTCAAAAACTTTTATTTAAAACCTCTAAAGTATAAAAAATAATTTCAGACATAACGAGACATCACTAATGAGCAAAAAAAAAAACATCACCTTTCTTTTTCACTTTTTTTATATATTTGACATTTGCAAAGAAATAAATATAAAGTGATAGTTCTCGATACCGATGCGTTGAGGAAACACAGTCAGTGCGAAGCGCTGCTGTGTCGGGATCAAATACACACATTGTACCACGGTAACACTTTATTGGTAAACGTACGGGTGAGTAGTTGTGATGGGCGCGCGTATACCTAATTATTTTTTGCAAGTAACAACCCGCCACTTTTTCACGTGGTTTTTACTAAAAAACCGAGATTTTTTGAAGTGCAGAGTCTTCTTTAGGTGCGTTGAGCAATTTTTAAGTGAACAAAAATCATGTAACTCGCGTGACCGTCACCTAACACTTCGAACGGCGCTCCCCAAAAACTTTCCCTCATGTTTTTTTATGATTTGTTTTATCATCATCGTTTCAGCCGAAAGACGTCCACTGCTGGACATAGACCTCCCTCAAGTGTCGCCTCATTGACCGGTCCCGTGTAACTGATCCGTTCTGCGAGCAATGTGCCCTGCCCACTGCCACTTAAGTTTGGCAATTCTTCGGGCTACGTCGGTGGTCTTGGTTTTCTTGCTTCTTCATTTCTGATTCGATCACGCAAGGAAACTCCAAGCATAGCCCTCTCCATTGCTCTTTGGGTGACTTTAAGCCTTTTGATAAGGCCCATTGTGGGCGACCGTGTTTCGGTCCCGTATTTAATCACTGGCAACACACACTGATCATAGACTTCTTTGATATGTTTAAATACTTACACAATAAAAAAAAAACAATCCGCATTAAAATCCGTTGCGTAGTTCAGAAGAATGCACACTGATACGAGTATATACTGGAAATGGGACTTTATTTTGTAATATGTGATATTGAGGTAATAGGAATTTGTACTGAGAGCTACCATTTCTTTAAGCCCTATACTATCTGAATCAATAATTAATTTTAGGACTTTAACTGTTAGTATTTCACTTATAACCATTTTTCATTTTGTATGCAAACCTACAGAAAAACAAATTATTTGCCAATTCCAAATGGACTATTACAAACGAAGTACTTTTGTACAACCGACATATCAGTTTGGTTATCAATGTTATCGCCACTGTTCACCAAAAGTGATCGAAGTTCACTTTTGTGCTATTTTCATTAAAAACATTTTTGTCCTACTTTCATAAAATTCACAAGACTATCAATCATCTAGAATGCACAATGTGTTTCCACAGTTTGCTCCGTATACCATCACCCTGCAAAAATAATTTCTTTGAAAAACCATTCGCGCCCGTCTGAAATTCCTCCTCCCGTATGTTTCAGGCACGCGGCTGAGTCGCGCTGGTTGTCATGGCAACGACACGTCTAGCCACGCCCCCTCGTTATGAATAGTGATGGCCTGACGTCGATTTTTAAGATATCGATGACACATGTTTTGCAATACCGCACGTATGCAGTAGAATAATGTTATATCATTGTAATATTTTGTTTGGCAAGCAATAAATATTATTTCACGTTGTTTTGAAACAAAAAAAAAATGTTTTTCAAACTGCCTCCTTGTTGTTAAGTATTGTTTAATGCATGTTCAACAAAAATAAGAACGTATTGATTTTTTATAAAATTACTACATTTACACGAATTAAAAAAGTTACTTCATTTTTAATTTGTTAAAAAAATACTGTTTTACACTAACCTATAAACTGGTCTTTCTGTATATAGGATAAACCCAACATACCTTTTTATTACAACTTCATAAACACCACAAAGAAATAATATTCAACAACCATCCATTCTTCAATCCCTAACACGACATATCATCGTGACCAATCCACCAAAATCCTTCACCCTCACCTTTCACCTATCAAATATTATCGCCCTGCAATCCATTACATGATTAGATATAAAAAGGGGTTTATTACAAAGCAGTTTATGGCTCATAACGTGCCGAGGAATGTGCCGTGTCGTGACGGATCGGAACGGAACGGAACGGGTCGGATCGGGGACGAATACCGGAAGACGGCGTCGTAAGAATATCAACTGGGGTCGGGTTAAGGGGTAGGTGTGATGTATTATTTACTGTTTTTCTATAAACCATTTAATATTGACTTTTTGCGCTTTAAGTATAAACATGGAACATAATTATTCTTTGCCAATAACTTTACAAAATTGTATCGCAATCGGATGAACGGTATGGTAATGCATAAGATACGAGCAAACAAACATTAAATTTGATATAGGTACATGATTTAGATATTGATAATGAACTAGCAGAATCGTTACAACACACCTCACAACTCAGTTCAAACGTCATTTGCAAGTAACGAGGGATTAACATTAGAGCCTACACACACCTACCCGTTTAAATTGAAATACGGCATTCGCACGCAGACGCATTAAGTCCGTATGTAAATGAGCCTTAATAGTCGCTCATAGTCGATGAGTGGCGTGTTTTTTGAAAATTGTTGTATGGAAGAAGTAATTACACGGTAGCTAAAAGTGTACCAAAGAATGGTTTTATGACTTACTTTGTATGGAGTAAATGAGTTGTTTTTTTATTAATTCCCCGTACGGCTATGCTTGTTTGCCCCTCCGTACGGCTAAGTGACGTACATATTTAATTATATTTTTGTTAGGTTAGGTTATTATTTGTCTTGTTTACAATTAAATACGATAGCAGTTACTTTCTTTATCAAACATTAAAAAAAAAACGTGAAAACTTCACGCCTTCTCCCTTAGGGATATACAGGTACTATAGAATGACACCTTCAACGGTCCTTGCATATTCCTTTTGGCTTTCTTAACTATCATAATTACTAATCTTCAAAACATACTTAATAGCTAAACAAATATTTTCTTTATCTCCGCACTCACGAATAGCCCACAACCCAAACAAAATGACCCGAACTCCTCCTAACACGCACCACTTATAAAACTAACAGACACCTCGAAATTTTTCCTCAATTTATAAAATATTCCATCGCAATATCGGTATCGATAATCCAGTCACGTCCCTACGCGTCAGTGGCATTCCTCGCATAGTGAAGTGCCGCGCTCGATATTTGCCGCTCGCATATTAAGATGGCATTCTTTGCAGTGTTGGGAGACAATGCTGGGCTATATGAGATATCGATCGTCGATGTGCTTTTGAGTTAAATGGAAGGATAATGGCGTTTATTGAATGTAGTGTTGGGATAATGGGTTGGTTGTTGTGTTCGTATCTTTGTGGACTATTTCAGGGTTGAAGGAAGGTCTCATTTATTTCTAGGTAACTTAGATATGTAACGTCCGCAGATATATTGTGAAGTAATATCACAGATAAGAGGAGAGAAACAAGAATTCATATAAATAAGAGTTGGGTTTGGAGTGTAGTGAAATTTTCAGGAAAATCATTGATATAAAAAGTGTTTTTAATTCATTCATAATTAATTGACACAAACGTAGATTCCCGGTAGAGGATAGCATATATTATATAAAAAAAAAAATTAGGTATCTGACTAAATAATTGAAATAGTAATTAATTACTTTGGTGTTCATAAAATGACAAAATTTCGATGTATTTCGTTGTTTTAGCTTACCAAAATAATTCAAAAATTCAGTGAAATGAGCACCAGACCAGAGCACGAGCACCTAGTAAATTAATCAGTGTTACTTAAGGAAAAAACTTCAAAGTAATTCAATTACTAGCAATTCCATGGATTTAATAAGGTTTTTCTTAAAATATGGAAATTGGCTTTGCCTAATGACCTGGACTAAGTAAAATAGTACGTTACGTTTGCTCACAGATTTTCGTCACGAACTTACCTGTAAAAAGAAAAATAAGTAATTAGTAACACATTCAAAATCAAAAGGTAATAATTATGAGTAGTATATTATTGGGCATTCTGTCCCACTTCGCGCAGTCGAACAAGTTCGCCTTCGCTCCGCGTGACTGAATGCCCAATAATATACTTACGATCGACTCGACTGGGGCAGAATGCCCAACACTGAAAATATTTACAACGAATAAGTACATTTAAACCTATTGAGCCAAATTGTGTTGTGTGTTGTGTGTATTTTGTTTGGTATCGTATATTTAATAAAACAAAACAAAGGTCTTTCAATTATTTTATTTTATTTATCAATAAAAAATCTAGGAGGTTCTTCAAACAATTTGTCAACCGAACGCACGAAATCTTGCAATTTACGCCACTGCGATGTATCCGTATCGGTTTGGAACTTGATACGAACAAGTGCCTTCTTCCATAACATCATGGAATCAGTGGCACGCGCATCATCTGTTTTATAAACTTTACAATCGACATAGTATTCGCCGTCGGTGTTTGCGGTTCGTTGCTCGTTGCCAGTAGCCACTCGGTTTACGAAGAGCGATGATAAAACCGGTTGGTTGCTCGATGACCCATCTTTGAGCTCTGTATCAGTTTCCTTATTCCAACTGACTCCAAATACATCGATAGGACTGGTCTTTGTTTTCTTACTGAAACAACAGAAAACAAAATGGTTAATTACATTATTTCTTACTCAAATCAAATGTCTCTGAAAATTAAAACTCTGAACGCTTGAAGTAGCAACTGAACGCAGTTAGTTAACTAACGCGATGCCGCATCGAAGCGATCGAACGCAGCAAGTCACTAAAACACTATACACCCAACAACAATGCAAGTCACAAAATCATTAATCGCCGTTAATTGAACGCTCGCACTTCTTATTTGAATACGAGTATCTATGCGAAAACTCAACATTGTCTTACAACAAAATTTGAATATGTACCTTGGTTGTGATAAATTCGTTGATGTTCCTGACTTGCGCTTCCTGTTGTTGTTAGCAACCGGCTGCTTGCGTGTGTGTGTAGTTTTCTTTTCGATGTCCACAGTTGGGTGATAGACTTCACACTCAGATTCGGACCTGAAATATAAACGGAAATACATTTAATTTGATAAAAAATACTAATGCAAATAGATCAACGGTTTTGGTTAAAACATTCGTCGTAGAAGGACAACATAACAATTTAGAGAAGTAAAGAGTACACAGTAAAACTTATTACACTTACATTATTTATAATACTTACATTTTTCAATCAACAGTTGTTTCTTGAGAAGATAGCTTGATGAGTTGGTGACGGCAGGAGGAGCGGAAGATGTCAGTGAGCGGCAGCAGGTCAGCAATCAACACCGAAAGTAACAACAACCGATAGTTGTATACTAATGAAAGTGTAGAGCACGGTATCCACACATGAATACTTAAATTCAACTGTACCTACCTAGGTCTACCAAAACATGATGTATAAAAACGAAATCGTCCGATAATACCATTGTATTACAAAGTTGTTGCAAACCACTTAGTTATGTTGAATAAATCAACTATTTTTCTTGTACGCATTATATCAACATAAAAATGAAGAGTAAGGAATTTAGACCACAAACAGTTTCGACACAAATCAGTATAGATTGTTGATGCAGCGAAAAACTTAGGGCTGACAAACTAAACTATATTATTAAAAACTAATCAATTGCGAGTTGGACTCGCGCACGAAGGGATCTATACCATTATCTATAGGTACGTACAGCATTAGACAAAAAAATAATAATCTGTTTTTAGTGTTTGTTGTTTTAGCGGCAACATAAATACACACCACGTGAAAATTTCAACTGTCTAGCTATCACGGTTCATGAGATACAGCCTGGTCACAGACAGACAGACTGACAGACGAACAGTGAAGTCTTAGTAATAGGATCCCGTTTTTATCCCTTTGGGTACGGGACCCTAATAAACAAACAACGATATTTATATCAATAAGCTAAATTAGTATGCGTGCCATCCTTACCTAGTATCGCTGATATAAGCGAATAGACTTTGTTGACCAGAAAATTATGAAGGTTGACGAAAGTCCAATAAACTGTTGAATAAGTATTGCTTGCGTAATATTAAAATATGAAATAGTTACTTTATTGGAAAAAAGTCGTATGATTATTGGTAATAACAGACGCATATGACTTATTATGTACCTATCTATTAAACTAGCCAAACATTCTAAAACATAGGCTTTCATAATCATAAAGCAACGGTGCGGTGGTTGACTGTAAATCAATCAACCACCGCACCGTTACGCGTTAACGCGAAATAAATAACGTTATTAATTTGGGAAAATAAAGGTAAATATATTATTAACATTATAACACGTGTGATATGCAATAAGTATCTACTTAATTAATTTACATGTATGTTTTCTTTCAGAAAGAGTTATTTACGTTTAACGAAACGAAAAACGTGTTTTGGAGTTTGGTCTGCACTGCCGCTACGTGCAAAGCGAAATCATTATCAATAATTTGTGGAAAATAAAGGTATACCTACTTATAATTTTTAATGAGTGATAAATAGAGGTAATATAGTAATATGATGTTTTATAGTGCCTAACACATTTTTATAATTTTCAGAATTAGTTTTTAAAAACCCTGGAATCTCGCGAAGCTGTTTCCAAACAAATCAAGATATTACACCACGTTACGTTGAGAAGTTTGGCTTGGAAATAAATGTAAATAATTAGGAAAATAAAAGGTAAATATGATACTTAACGTTTACTTTCTCACAAAGGATTGAGCAGAAAATAAACAGTATAAGGTACATAACAATTAATTTTGTATGTTATTTTCAGGAAGCATCTGATTGACTTTCGGTTATGTTTTTCTACTGAGATCACACCAGAATATTTGCATTTCCTATTTGGAAAGCTGATAATACCTGACATAGAGCTGAGCTGGAAATTGGATACAAATACAAGATGCATGTAGTACATTAATTAATGGTATTTAAGGTACCCATTTTATTGTTCTGTACCAATTGAAAGGTTGAAAATCTAAAGGATCCAAGTACCATTTTGTACCCTTTGTTGTAATTTGTATATTGTTGGATTTGGCATACAGAGTGTGTTTTCGTTCAAGATATTAACATCTTAAATTTTAACATCTTTAAATCCTTTACACTTTTAACCTTTCAATTATTTTCAAAACGAATTATTTATCAGTTAACTATAGTACTTATTTATAATTTTATCAAAATGCCCTATTGCTCGGGTTGCGATATTTACGTAGATAGCCGTTGCTGGACCAGTCACTTACGAACTAAAAAACACAAAAATAATAGTACCGTGTCTATTCTTGAAAACGTTGAAATCTTACGATCGTCGTTTAAAGGACGTATTATTAGTTACCGAGTTATTGCATCCAAAGATGAAGCAAATAATTTTCCTGAATTCTTTTTTAGTAATATTCGCGAACAGGTTAAATCTTTAATCGATGATTCACTTAAAAAACATAATGCAGTAAAAATTAATTTTCAACTTTTTTCTTTATTTCTATTGTACAAAAATGATTTACAAGAAATCAAATCTTTTGCCACCAAAAATTTTGTCATACATTTTAATTATGATTTTAATACTATTTATGAAAAGATTGTCACGTCGTTGTTGAAAAAAATTGAAGAATTTGAGGAGAGAGACAGTGGATGGACATTCTTAAGTAATTTACATTTAGAAGTCAATGTTAATAAGTATCAGCCACTTGGTGGATCCTATTTTATAGATTTACCTAAGTTTATAAAAAACAAAAAAGCGTGTTTAAATATTCATAATAATGATAATTATTGTTTTTTATGGTGCGTTGTGGCTGCCTTGTACCCAACAAATCGACATCCAGAGAGGATAACATCTTATCCTCACTTTCGCGATGTTTTAAATGTTAAGGATATTTCTTTTCCTATGACTTTTTCAGATATAGTTATTTTTGAAAGAAATAACCCTTCTTTAAAAATATACGTATACGGGTTAAAAAACAATAAGCTGATAACAGGTCCTCTGTACAGACCTGAATCGTGTAAGAATAAATCTAAGAGTATTCATCTATTGTTCTTAGAAAATGATAATTCATCCCATTATTGTCTCATCAAAGATTTGCCTCGTCTTGTTAAAACCCAAATCACAAAACATCATAGTAAATTATATTTTTGTGAAAGTTGCTTATTGTTTTTTCCTACTTCTAAACAAATCGATGATCATCTGTGTAGAGGAATCGTAACTATTTTACCCGAAAAAGGGTCTGTATTACAGTTTAAAAATTATGATAGGAAACAAAATATTCCATTCGCCATATACGCTGATTTCGAAACATTGCTGGAACCAACATCCGCTAGTGAACCCGACACTGCTAATACATCATTTTTACAACGACACGTACCTGTGGCATTCGCTTATAACATTGTTTCTTCGTTAAATTATGCTTTTAATAATGAGGTATTTAAAAGTTATCGCGGTTTTGACTGTGTTTCAAAATTCATAGAATTTCTTTATGCTGATGTTAAAAAGATTTACAAAATATTAACCGAAACCCAGGTCATGACATTTACAGAAGACGACGCGCGAGATTTTCAACAAGCTTATAAATGTTACATATGTCAAAACCTACTTTGGACTAATAAAGTTAGAGATCATTGTCATATAACAGGACGATACCGTGGCGCTGCTCATAGACATTGTAATCTACAGTATAAAGTACCTAAATTCATACCGATATTTTTTCATAACTTATCAGGATACGATTGTCATTTATTCATACAGAAATTAGGTGAAATGCCTGGAAAGTTGAGAATTATTCCAAAGACTAAAGAAAAATATATTTCGTTTTCCAAATTCATACAGATTGCTGATAATGAATACGTTCAAGTACGATTTCTAGATTCCTTTAATTTTTTAGGAGCTAGCTTAGACAAACTTGCGAAAACTATGCATAGTGATGATTTCATCACTCTACGCTCTCATTTTCCTAACAATGATCAATTTAATTTGCTCACAAGGAAAGGGGTGTATCCTTATGATTACATGACTAACTGGAAATGTTACGAAGAAACAAAGTTACCATCGAGGCAACATTTTTTCAGTGTTCTAACTAACCAAGCTATTTCAGATGAAGATTATAAACATGCTTGTTTGGTTTGGAATAAATTCAATATAAAAGATTTAGGTGAATATACTGATTTATATTTAAAAACAGATGTTCTGTTACTAACTGATATATTCCAGAATTTTCGAAAAACTTGTAAACAGCATTATAAACTGGACCCTGCGTTTTACATAACCGCACCTAGTTTATCATTTGACGCGATGTTACTGAAAACAGGTGTTCAACTTGAACTCGTTTCTGACTTGGCCATCGTACGAATGATTCAAAACGGTATTAGAGGTGGTTTGTGTATGTGCTCCCATCGCTATGCAAAAGCTAATAATAAGTATTTATCAAAATGCGATGCTTCAAAACCACAATGTTTTATAGTTTATTTGGACTGCAATAACCTTTACGGTTACAGTATGTGTCAATATTTACCCTATTCAGATTTTAGATTTTTAAATCAAAATGAAATAAACCAATTAAATGTTGAATGTATTGATGATAATGCGAAATGGGGTTTCATACTAGAAGTCGATCTGCTTTACCCTGAATCCTTACACGGCGAACATAATGACTTACCTTTTTGTCCTGAAAAATGCATACCACCTGGAGGTAAAACTAAAAAACTGGTTTCAAATCTATATAATAAATATAACTACGTGATTCATTATGTGCATTTAAAAAAATGTTTGGAGCATGGTTTGATACTACGCAAAATTCATAGAGTCATCACATTTAGACAAAGTCCCTATTTAAAGCAATACATAGAATTAAATACACAACTACGACAAAAGGCAAACAGTACATTTGAACAAGATTTCTTCAAGTTGTTAAATAATAGCGTGTTTGGAAAAACCTTGGAAAACACTGAAAACAGAGTGTCTGTTCATTTAGTTAATCAGTGGAATGATACGAATAACAAAACCAAAAAGTCTTCCTATGCTGAGAGACTCGTGAGCAACCCATATTTTCATAGCGCATCAATTCTTTCCGAGAACTTAGTAATGATACAAATGAAACCAGATCAAGTAATTTTAGACAAGCCTATATATATTGGTTTTACTGTTTTAGAACTGTCTAAATCACACATGTACCACTTTCACTATAATATAATTAAACCTATGTATAAGGAAAGAGTGAAATTATGTTATACAGACACGGATTCTTTTGTTTACGAAATAATCACTAATGATTTTTATCGCGATGTAAAACATCAGTTATTGCAATACTTTGATACCAGTAATTATAATGTAGAAAATCAATTTATGTTACCTCAAATGAATAAAAAAATTCCCGGTCTTTTCAAAGATGAAATGGGAGGAAAAGTTATAACAGATTTCGTTGGTTTAAGATCTAAACTTTATTCAATAAAAACAGAGGACAAAATAATTAAAAAAGCGAAAGGAGTTAAATCTTGTGTTATTCGTGATCTAAGTATCACAGATTACGAAAACGTTTTATTTAATAGTGAAGTCATTCGTAGGCAAAATATTGTGTTTAAATCCATTAAACATGAAATATTTACGCAAAGCGTAAACAAAATTGCATTATCTAACAATGATGATAAACGCGCGATATCTAATTGTAAAATCGCAACCCAAGCTTGGGGTCATTGCTCATTTTTAAAATAGGTAATGTATATTATTATGTTATGTATATTATGATTTGTATGTATATTTCGTTCTTAACGGATTGACTGGAGACTGTCAAGCTGAAGAAGCAGTAACTATTCTGTATCTATAGATTATAAGTACCTTATGTGTAATTAATGTTTATTAAATGAAGCTAATTATTAATTTACATTGTTTTATTTGTTTAATACTCCCGTTTAATTATTGCTAACCATTAAAATTACAAGCGAATTAGGTTCTTATCAATAATTCGCAGGTAACGTCGCAGGACAATAGTAGTTTACGATAGCAAATATGATATATACTGCATGTCAATGACACTATAAATGCAAGTTTGCTATTTGTTGATGAGCAAGTTCATACACGTTTTAAATCAACAATTGAAAGACGTTGTTTCATGATTAAGTCAATGGTATTTCGCTTTTATTGTTAAATAGATAAGATTTATTTTCAATAAAATGTATTACGATCAGTATATGCTTTGTCAATATAATGAAAACCGTTGCCGTATAACAAATATAACTTAAATGTCGCAATGCTTGTTTCCTGTCAGGGCATTAACTACATATTTACCTAAATTAGTGCCTTTTAAATAGTTTATGAAAATTATCTGTCCCGAGTACTTGTACAATATAAGAGATATTAATTTGATCTATCAGTGTGCATCATAATCATGTCAACGGTGAGTAAAATATTTATTTTAAATAAATTTATAATGTAGGTAACGATTATTTTCACTAATTATGTACCTACTAATAATTTTTTTACCATTTTTCAGATTTGCGATTCAGAAATTGTATTCAGCCAGTACGCGCAGAATCCTTACGAAGGGCTATCAGAAATGATTTACAACGAGTCTCCGCACGGCAGTCAACATACGAAGGAAAAAAAATCCAAACGACAACGTCGAGAAAAGCCTTCTCATAAGAAACAGCCAACAAAATCTTTCGTGATGAGTAAACTGCATCGACGTGGAATAAAACTGATAAAAATATCAGTTATCGATCTCTGCAATAACAATACCAGTGACAGTGATAGTGATAGTGAGAACGTGATTATAAATGCACAATACATCGTTAAAGACGCTATTGATAGTGTTATGGATGATACGGAATCGTTAGTTAAAAAAATATCAAAATCTTTGATTGACAGTGATTTTTAATAATATATATTTTTTTTTAGGGTTTAGTGTTTATTATTTTTTATAATTAATTTTATGACTTTTGGTTAGGTAATTAATGTTATTTTGTTTCATTCTTGTAATTTAATTATAATAATAATAATAATAATAATATTCCACAACTATCACACAACGCCATCTAGTCCCAAGCTAAGCAGAGCTTGTGTTATGGGTACTAGACAACTGATAAACATACTTATATATTTCTAAATACATACATATTATAGATAAATTACACCCAGACACAGAACAAATGATCGTGCTCATCACACAAACATTTGTCCTGGGTGGGAATCGAACCCACGACCTCCGGCATAGCAGTCAGGGTCACTAACCACTAGACCAACAGGCCTGTCCAATTATTTATATTATAGCAGGTAAACTATTGAAATAAACATATTTTTTTAAGATTTCATGATTTTTTATTTACTCCAACCTGAAATACACCTTTCTTACAAATTCAAATGTTTTTAACACACAACACATTTTTAAGGCATATAATGTTTAATTGTTTAGTACAAATTAAATTATTTTTTTCATCACAGTACTTGTTATACAACACGATACAGTGTTTCTTTTTTACTGAGTTCAGACACATTACAATTCTCACAAAGATACTTGAGCCATTTCACTTTCTAAATAATGAAATAAAAGATTATTTTAGAAATAAAAGGTATTTATTTATAAAACATAATTATGTATTTTATTACCACTCTAAATACTTTTTAATACACAATACATTTTTAAGTGCACATTGCTTTAAATGGTTATTACAATTTAAGTTCGAATCTATATTACAATATTTTTTATGTAAAATAGCTAAATTAGGACATTGTTTTTCATCAAGTTCTGATACTTTACAATTTACACATAGATCCTTTACCCATTGCACCTTCTCCAAACCTTTTACAATTATTTCTTTATTTTGTAAGTATGGAACGATTATACGATGGAATTCCCTATAGTCAACATATCCTTCATTCCAATAAATGCCTCGGTTTTTTTCTAACCATTTAACTTGCTTCTGTTCATTGCTTGTTAAGTATCTGAACAAGTATGGAGGCTTTACTAAGAAGGTTTGGGTATAATCACGAGTGGCCAATGCTAATTCTTTTACTATAAAATTGTTGTAGAGGTCCTTAAATCCTTGAACATCCAATAATATAGTTTCAGGATTCATGATATTTTCTTCACGGTATTGCTCAACGGTTTATACTCGATTATACAATCGTTTAATATAAGACAGTATGCTGAAGTTTGATCGGGTATATCCAAATCAGTTTCAATTTCCACTCTTACATCCACAACCGAACCTGTCTTCAAGTTATCTGCTTGTCTAGAGCAGTCAATAACAAAGAGCGGTGTCAAGTCTTTAAATTGTTTTTCGCTTAATAAAGGCTCCGCACGACGTCCGTAATATGACTGTTGAAATCTAGTATATTGTTCGTATAATAAAGCAATTCTATTATTAGCAAAATTCACATTTAGATTTTCATATGGAAAGTAGTTTGAATTGAGGTATACTCTAACGTCACGAATATGACAATGATCGAACAGAGACATATCAGAGCTTGCATTGTTTTTTCTATTTGTCTGTAAACCAATAATGACATATCTAGGCTTCTCTATTTGTGATGATGTTTTAATAGACCAAGTATGTTTCGTTGTTTTAGGTAAAGTAGGATATTCGTACAGATCCCAATTTCTAAAAATCATCTGGAGCGGACGGTCTTTCTCTAACAATTTTAGCAAACTTATTTTCTCTTTGTCTGATACTTTAACGTGCGGTACACGCCAAACAATTTTATTTATCAGAACATCATCTACAACTTCACCAGTATTCAGTTTTACAGCGTTCAGGTTTGTATTGCTTCGTAACAATATCAATTCATGTCTACTATTTATCACTACTTTCTTAAAATCTTCTGCGAACCCGAGAATATTAGAAAGTGGTATAGAAGCAGAAAAACTACCTCCATTAATATTTTTTGTACCATCAATATTCCAACCCCATGCATAAGACATCTTTGACTCACTCTCATTCATTGACACTAATGATTTCATCGTAGTAGTCACACCTGCGTTTTTTATTTTATCAATTTCTACTCCATTTAGTTCGTAGCGTATATCTTGAAACAAGTAGAGTAAAAAATTATTTGTTAAAAAAACGCTAGTCGCTTTTTCTTTTGGATCTTTTTTGCTAACGATTATAGTTCCTTCCAAATACAAAGTACTCGCTGAAGGTAGTATATACAGATCCTGTTGATTAATAGGTATGCGGATTTCATCGTTCCTGTTGAAGCTAGTTATGTATGGTTTGTAAGAATGAAATTCGATTCCCTCAACAGTGTTGTCGAAAGTTGGAGTAGATAAAATCTCTAAGATATTCATTATAGCAAACCGATTGTTTTAAGAAATTCCTTATTGTCTCGTGTTAATTTTATTTTTTTCTTTGACCGAGGTCTTATTTGCTTGATTACTTTAGTAGAACTGATATTTCCAATTTGTTGATGCACATATTTATTGTAGTCAATCATTTTTTCTAAGATGTAAATATAGCTGCACTTCTTCACCACGTAAGTTTATTAAGCGATTGTTTATATCTAATAGCCTAATATGTATACTGCTTATGTTGTTTTGGTTGATTGGAAAGTATATGGCGTTTTTCGGGATTTCTATAATTCTATATCCAGGGGGCACGTTGAGGGCGAATTCGTGTACAATGTGACTAGGATTTCCGTTTATGTACGAACCACTTACAATATCACATTCTATCCTGATCACGGTCGTAGGTAAAATGTTGACTGGTAACTCTGACACATGCCATTTATTTGCTTTCAAGATCTGCTTCTTAAACCCCAGTAATCTGTTAAAAGTCCCTTCTTTAGTAAAATCGATATCTTTAGTACAGTATATCGAAGTTTTTAGAGTATTGTTATTACATTGTACTTTTATTGAACAATCTTTTATTTCCGATTTTAAATAATCGCTGATATCTTGCAATTCATAAGTACCTTCAGGTAATTCATGGACTTCATTAGACCCATAATATAATTTATTATTCATTTTTTCAATGTTTGGAATTGAATTAAATGTTGAGAAATGCAATAAGGCACACTCATAATGACCATGCAGTTGCAATGTATTAGGATAATATGTACATAAATCGGATGAGTTTCCAGTTATCGATAAGGTGAGTGACATGGTGAAAATGATTGAAATAAAAGAAATACATTAAATTTATATGTATTTATTCCAAAAGTTCCATAGATATTCTAAACATAAGTGTCCACAGTTTACTGTATTAAATTCTTGAAATCTAGTATAGTTATAAAAAACATCACAATTTTTAAAGTACTGCATTACTTCCATTGGAGGTTTCAAATCTCCAAAGCTATCAAAGTATTCACAATATTTGTTTATTTTAACATAAGCTACCCAATGCGTACCTTCGTTCTTATAATCATCCAAGTTTACGATACCACATTCAATCCGTTTTGGTGTCCTTGGTAACTGATCCTTCATGTAGACTCCTCGAAAGTGAGGGATATCGCGTGCATGCTTTTGGATGTCTACATTAGTTAGAGCACGATTAGGTAGCTTATTTTTCAGTTTTTTGAAGATTTTATGAATAAACCTTTACCATTTTTATGTGACTTAATGTATAAACCCTTGCCTAACTTTAAAGACTCCATAGCCTTATTATGTCGTTGTGTTTCTCGCAAATTTTGTTGACTAGCTTTGTAATCGTTAACAGTTTTTGCAATACCAGCCGCACCACCAGCTAAAGTTCCTAAAGCAGATAAACCCGCAAAAATTGGAATTAAAGGTAGAATACCTCCAGTCTTTGGTAAGGGTATCACTCGCGGTACTCGAATTTTCTGAATGTTTGGAAATATTTTTTTTGCGGCCAAGTAAGCAGCGTTAATTAAAGTTTTACTATCCTTTGGTTTAAGTTTTTTTATTTTCGCTCTTATTTTTGACACGAAACTTTTAAACGTTTTAACTCCGGAACCACATTTTAGTTTGGTTTTCATAACTTTGCTCACTAACCATGAACTAAGTTTTTCACCTTTCCCAGCATCTTTTGATTTAAGTCTTTGTTTAGCCATATTTAGTAGTTGTAAATCAGCTTTGTGACGATTAGGTAAGTCTGTATGGTTTGCATATGCAATATCGTGATGCATACAAGCTTCGTCTAGCTTATTCACACCTCGATCACCTCGCCGCAATCGCTTCTCGAGTTTTGTTCCTGGTCCGCAATAGTTATAACCAGGTAAATGAAGTTCGAATGGTAGATTATTAATTACACTATTAACTAGTCCATCCATTCTCTTGCATAGTAGTTAGTGTAATGAATGAAATATATCTTACAAACATGGTTATATATTCATAATCCTAACCTACAATTTCATCTTTATCAACCCAACTATTTTCTTCGTTACTTAAGCCCAACCATTTCACGTAAAGTTTATTCCCTTTCCTTTTAAGAACCTTTTCTATCAAGTAAACACCGGGATAGCTAGTTTTTTGAAGTTCTTGTTCGTAGAAAGATCCTCTAATGAGCTGCTTTCGTTGATCTTCTATATGATATGTTACTGGTATGGTATTATTAATCCTTTTTACTGTAAATATTTCTGTCGACCAATTAGGTGTGTAACCTTTATCGAAAATATGTTTGTATTTACTGATCCGAACATTTTCACCCACTTTGAATTTAGGTCGACATCGGTTTGATGTACTCGTATGTTTTTGAGTTTTTTGAATATTTTCTCTTATCTTTGACTCATTCATCTTATTTACCTCGACTGGTTTAAATTTGGTGGTATGATGTTTTGTATTATTGTATGTTTTTAGAATAACTTCTAATGGTGGACCTATCCATTTATAGTTCCCAATGAGACTAAAATATTTATACATTTTATTTTTAATTGTTTTAATCACTCGTTCTACAATTGAAGCTTTCTTAGTAGAAAACGAAGAGTAGTGGTTAATATTATAGCTCTTCATAAGCTTTTGGAATGTTACGTTGTAGAATTCTGTTCCAGAATCAGTTTGTAAATGATTAGGTTTTCGATTGCTTGTAGTTAGTATTCGCTCAAATGCATGAGTAACATCAAGTTTACTTTTGGATTTCACTGGTTCTGACCAGGTATACTTTGAGAAACAATCAATCACTACTAAAATGTAATTATACCCCTTATTAAACTTTTTTAGATTTTGCATATCTATTAGATCAGCTTGCCATAAGTCATCTATGCCTTTTAAAATAACTGACCGTCTAATAAAGTTTCTTCGTGCAGCCTTGTGTAGTTCATTAACAATTTGTTGTTTTGCCATCACGGAGTTTTTTTAAGTAATTGTTGTACTTCCTCTTTGTTGTAAAACTTATCTTCCAACTGGACTAAAACTTCAGGTATCTTGGCTTTTAAAGTGGATTGAACTGTTATTTGCGCATCTTTTATGATTTGAGTACGCAACAACCCAATCAGTTTATTTAGTTCCTTTATTGTATGATCGCGCAATCGATCGACGTAATCCTTATTCACAGCATCGTCTGTTTCTACAGGAGATCTAATTCCTCTCAATCTAGATTTATTCAAGTCAAAATCTCCACTTTCGGATTTTAGCAGTGCATTTTCATTGAACTCTAATAATTCAGAGAAACGCATTCTCTTATGAACATGGTGTCCGAATTTATCTACATTCATATTTAAGGTGTATTATATTTAAAGGTTGATAATAAAATGAACATTGAAAATTGTATACCATTTATTTATTACTTAATCAATTTACTTTCACGCAGTTCTTCAATAATAGATATAATTTCATTGTCTAATCCTGTGTTACCAGCGTCTCGAGATGCAATTAATAATTTTAACCTGTTCACAAGTTCATTAGGATCATTCCAATATATAAAATCAACATTTTTTTTCCACCTTTTGTTCAAGGATAGTCCTTTCCCCTTTGACTGACTGCTTTGAATAGTACTTGACTGTTTGAAAAGAGGTTTTATAACTTGCAAATATTTTTGTCCCTTATTACTTTTTATTGGTTTGTTTGAGTCAAAGTCTCGACGATGTGCGTTTGTGGCAATCAACATCATCTTATAATACTGCATATCAGACTCTGTAACCGTGCTTAAATCTACATCCTTTTTCAATAACAATTGTTTCAGTCCGGGAGTGCTTCGATATTTCTGTCCAGCAACGGTAATATAATCATCGCCGATCGTTATGAAAGCAGAACCTAACATCAATTGTCCTCGCTCCACTCGAACACCAAATGGATTATCTGTCAATGCTTCTGAAGATATTGACCAGGATGAAGTATCACGTTCTTGCTGGTTCTCTTCTAATGATTGGTACGATTCGTTACTGTTGGTATCACATTCATTTTCTTCCACGCTACTGTCTCCTTCGTTACTAGAACGTTCTTTCTGCAAAATATCGTTTCTCAACGGAACTTTTGTTTCTTCAACTTCTTTAGATCGCAAGAGGTCAGTTTGTTTATTGATATTAGCTATGCAATTCAGAGACTCTGTTACAGGTCTAAAAACTGATTCCAATGCCTGCTTATTTTCGCTCTCAAAATCTCGCATCTTTCGTACTTTTTTCTTTACGGCTTCTGCAGCGTCCACAATTTGCCTTTTCAATGATTTTTCCATTACAGTAGATTAAGTTAGTTTTCGATTAAGAGTTGGTCATGGAATAATGATATTATGTAAGTACCATAGCCTTAAATATTTGTATTTCTAATCAAAGACTACAAAAGTATCAAATTTATTTCTATAACATCCATTATTTTTATGACAATCTTTATTAATTACAACATAATTAAAGGGCTCACTCCATATTTTTGAACACATTTCACAAAATTCAATCCATGTCATATCAGTGTTAACATGTTCTTCATAAACATGTCTCAAGTTAATATTATCTTGTTTGAATAGTATAATTAAGTTAGCATTATCTCTTACTAACTGTTTAGGGATTTTGCTATAAGTTTGATTAAGATAAAAACAGTCGATGTGTTTGTGCCTTCCCATTGCAAAATAATCACGCATGTTAGTTTGATTCTCGCAAGCAACGTCATCAAATATAAACACAGAGTAGGGTTTCGCGTCTTGAACGCTTATAACTTCCTCATTCCCTTGATATTTGTGTAGTGAGATAATTGGTACCCGTTGTAAAACTCTTTCTAAAAAAATGTACTTAGGTTGGTGTAAGGTTTTTGAGTAGACATAAACATTTTGAAACCTTAAACCGTTTTCATGTATAAGAAGTCCAATAAGTAAATTTGTTTTGCCACAATTCGATGGCCCGCAAATGATACATCGTACTGAATTAGGTAATAATTCTCCATGACGTGAACTACTTTTACAAAAATCTTCGCAAATTGTGTTTACATGCAACGATTGTGGTTGTTTAACAAACTTCATGATTACTGTTGTCAACAAACTGATTAACAATAAGTAAAACTGTTTATAACAAGAATATTTATAGACTTTAACAACAACTACTATATACTATCTATTTCGCGTTCGTTTATCCGAAGCGAGAAGAATTTGCAGCGAAGCATACTCGGGCCATGTGTCGCGGGTTCGATTCCCGCACGGACTCATTGTCGCTAACTCGAACAAATGTACGACCCTCACCATGGCTGTTCTTCAATGTAAGATAGCGATTGTTTGATTTTAGCCAATCAAGCATCTGTTGGTAGAACAAATCTTCTGTTTGGTCCTGGTGTTTTAATGAATCTTTGTACGTATTTTTCTGTCCAGTTTGCAAATCTTGAATAAATGTAATCTCGCCGCTAGAATTCTTCATAATGAGTTTACAAATATCTTTTATATCAGATTTCTCTGAGTCATACATTGTAGTTAACTTAGTTAGATGTATTTAGTTTCGTGATACGAAATGCAACCTTCTTACTACAATAGTAAGAATCGAATGTGGCGTTAAATTACAGCAAATAATTATTTATAGGGAAGTAATTCTCCTTTCTTAGTAAGCTAGTTCATTAGTCAGTATGTTATTGGGCATTCAGTCACGCGGAGCGAAGGCGAACTTGTTCGACTGCGCGAAGTGGGACAGAATGCCCAATAATATACTACTATTATGCTGTAGTAGCAATACAAAAGAATTATGGTTCTAAGTTTTGGAACTGAAATCGATAAGGAGGGTACTAAAAATGGAAGATGGCCTTGGCGGTTCCCATTTATTATTAATTTTAAATGTCGACATTTCTCTTAGAAGGCCTGTCTCCCAACAGTGGGAACGTTACAGGCAGATTATACTTATTGCTAAGAGAAAATATTTAATTAATATATTCCTTAATTACAGTAGGCTAATATTTCGTGTTTCCTATACTATATTAATATTAGTGTTAAGGTCGGTTTCCCCGTTGGTTGATCTGTTTCGTTGACAATGAAAATTGAAAATGATATTTATAGTTACATACGGGATGTACTTGGGCTAGGCTCATCAAACGAATATAATGTTTGGTAATAATTCATTCTTACGTGCGAATTAATAGTATTTTTTATTTTATTTATGTTTGTAACAAAGTATCGACATCTGCATGTAACAACACTGTCTGAATTGAGACAAACGCATCACATCACACCGGCCACTAGACATAAGTAGCGGTGGCGTCACTAACCCCCAATTCAATCATATGAGTAGATAGGTTATATTAATATTAAAGGGGATAAGAGGCCGATGATTAGCAGTAGTTATACTCGTATTTTACCTACTGAAACATTTAGCTTAAGGGTGATGCTCCAGTAGCCCACGAAATTTAAATTTTCTTACTTTTTTTTGCAATTTACAGGTCTGTGCTAGGTTGCAAGTTGATGAAAATATTTTTATGATTTTTCAAGGTCAAAGTCATTCCTAGGTCTTTATGAACTTGGAGGGTTCTATTGATGATTTTGATGATTATAATTCTGGAACTACAAAAGTCTTACAGTCGTGAATCATATTTTCATCAAAATACAACCTAGAACTGACCTGCAAATTTAAAAAAAGATGCTCATGAAGCAATTTGAAGTATATTTTTTTAATAATCTGAAATACCTCCCATTTAAAGTCGTAGTTGTGAATTCTTGAAACATATTGAGTACGTATCTATAGTGGTATTCTCCCGCCGCGTGTCATAAGACCCGCCCGGAAGGAATGCGAACCTCGCAGGCCGCTGGTACAGAAGGTATCGATCGCAGGGGGCTGGTATCGAGCTGATTATTTCTATTGGATATAGCTTTAAAATGAACACGATTAATAACTTATACTAAATATTACAAAGAGGAAAGATTTATTTTTTTGTATGTTACGAATATTTAAAAACTACTGGACTGATTTGAAAAATTCTCTATTCTCAGGGAGCAACCTAGTTTATATTTTATCCCCGTACTTCGACAGGAACGGGAACTAGGCGGGTGAAACCGCGTGACGTCCGCTAGTTTTACTATGTACTGGATTGCCTTGCTTAGTGTGGCACTAGGTGGCGCTGTGTGTTAATGTCCAGCGATATTTATTTATTATTTATTTATTGATACAAGGAGATCTGAATTCTGCAATACAACAGTACTGTAGATGATGTAAGATACTGTAATGGAAAATTCGGTTCTTAACCTCTAGAAAGTGCCCAAAGAGCAATTCTAAAGGTTGCTTGCTCCTCAAAGCATGTTATGTGCTCACAGTACGGCAATTATTTATTCTTCACATTATACTACAGCAGCACTCTACCCTTCCCTATGACCCATTTCCTTCTGATAGGAGAAGGAAGGACCTGGTTTGCACAAAGCCTCAAAGTCGACGTGCGTTTGCTAGTCGATTTTATGTGTTTTTAAGGACCTTTTTTTTTGTATCATAGACTCAACAAGATACTAAACTTTTAAAGGTTAAGTTATAGGAAATGTAGTTTTGTAACATCGGATTATTTAGCGATGCACACAGAAAAGCTTCAAGTCCTGGTTTGATTACCTATGTTATCCGCTCGTATGTAACTGTTCTATTTACTTAAGTTAGTTTTAATGTTTTTTTGTACCAATTTTGTTATTCGTAAACATAGTTGTTAATATATTTTATAACTTTTACTGTCCACCAATTATACCATTGTTTGAGACACTAACTACTCTATTTCTTATAAACATAAACTTTTACAAAACTTTTTTAAATAAATTATTCTTATTCTTACTCAGCTATCAATTTCAACTTACCCTACAGTATTGAGGAAAAGGGTGGCCGATATTAATATTTCTTCCATCCATCCCTTTGGTTTTTACATCAACCCTTAGTAAAGGTTTACTTACACATCATTTTCCGGGTTGTCGAACATCAGTCAGTAGATGTTTTAATAAAAACCACGTTATACATAGATAACGCTATTGGCACAGTCTTTGTTGTTATAAAGGGCGTGAAACACATCTTAACGAAGCCGCAACGCACTTGTTCTCCCCGTCGTCATTGCGATATTTTTTTTAGTTCTAGTTTAAAAAATTTCAAAGGTTTTTTTTTAAATACAACTTTTCACTGGAAGATTTTTACTTTAAACACCTTTACGACCCCCATAGTATTCAATCCATCCACCAGCACAATGTTTCATGTGCGTTACATTGAGTTCTACCACAGAACATGATTCTCACCCTAAAAGTAGTTTCCCAGCAATATTTTTTGCGTAAAGTTACTTAGTTTGATATACAGAATGCTTGGTTGACGGTTCCGTGATGAGCCATAGTGTTATCCATACAGGGTGTACCCATACCCTGTATGGATATCACTATGGTAGCCTGGTGGTGTAAGACGTGACTTGTAGGTTGTACGTCATGGGTTTGAAACCAGGCGGGCAATGTGGTAAATTTTATCATCACTAGGCTGCTCTCAAAACGGTTAAGGAGAACATCGCGTGAAAGCCGGCATGTCCTGAAACTCAAAGACACGCATTAGACCCGTGTTTTGTATAACTGCCCAATCCGTCTCACAGAGGGCGTATGTGTTTCAAAGAGCCAAAACTGGCTCCTCAGTGATATATTTCCAGGTCTTTATCTAATTTTATCTTCACCGTCAGTCAATGATAATCAACAAGATGAATGAATGGACTTAAATGCGATGATCTTATTCGTCACTGATGATTCATTTTGAATGTTACTGCTATATTGCTGTAGTCAAGCATTGAAGATTATTTTTATATAATTACTATTCTCATAATAAATTATAACTTGTGTGTTACTGTGTTGTGTCACACTGAACATTCAAATGCAATCATTATGCGTTTACCGCTGATATTGGCCCACCAAGATACAGGCTGTGCCCAGTTTGGAGCCCACGGCTACTTCTACTTCTTTCCTCTTTTAATTTTGCTCATCATTTTTCGTTTTTTTTTGTTTGCATGTAACCAAATTTGTTTGTATTAATAAATATAACTTAATTTAAAAAAATGTGGCGAAAAACACATAAGTTCCAACATATATTTGGGCTATCTTTATATTTGGCTCTCAGTGCGTCGTGTCGGCCATCGTCCTCACTTCGCCAGCAGGTACATCAATTGAAATATTACCCAAACATGTGTACAGCGAGTCAGGCTACCTCAACCAAGTTCTTTTATCTAAACTTGTTATGTCGGCGACTTTGATCGTCCCCGTTATTTTACAACAACTTTCACAGCAACATCTTTCCCTTGTTAAACTTATCTTTTACAAGCCATTGTTTCATTCTAGTTATTGTTTCTAAGGATTAAAGGTGCTAAGTCGTTTTACTTGTAAATACTTTTGTGTGTTTTTGAGGATTATTTTGTTGTTGCTACGAAGGCAATCTGGTCTGCCATGATTGTTGTGATCAATCATTTTAAGATGCGGTACAATCACAAGCTCAAATACCTTTACGCAATAATTAACAGCGTACTTTGCGAAGAGACCTATTTCATAACCATATGGTTTTGATAATAAAATTATATGTTCGTAATCTACATCAAAACATTAAAAGGAAATTGTTTCTACATCTTGTATAAATGTAACGTATACAGGGTGTAAACAGACTCATAACGAAGCGTCCAACCAAGCATTTTGTACATCAAACTAAATAACCCAACACATTCTTTTTTTGCTGGGAACTGTTTTTAGGGGTTAAAAGTTCGACTTTTCACCCCGACTAGGACTGAATGTAGCGCACTCAAAACATTGTGCTGATGGATGGCTTGTAGTACGGGAGTCGTGGAGACGTTTATTGTTTAAATTAAAATATTTTTTTAAACTTGTGAAAAAGTTAGAACTTTGACCCCCAATATCTCCGTAACTAGAAGGTTCCCAGTTATGGCCTAGCTAGAGCAAAAATGATCGCAATGACGTAGAGAACAAGTGCCTTTCCGCTTCGTTATGAGTCTATTTACAGCCTTTATGTTATGCTCGTGACTGTACATCATTATAAGGGTTGGAAAGATAATTTTCAAATGCATAAAAACCATTCAATCATAGATCGATAAAGTTACTTATATCGAGTTGAAACACAAAACGATGGCTGCGTGATTTAAAGGATGTAGCAATTTTGATTATAATAATTTCTTGAATAGGTTTAACAAGAAAAATAAAAGATGCATTACCTAACTGTACCGTTGTTACAACTGTAAACAACACCACAATTAAATACCTAATGCTTAATGTGAATTAGAAAGGACTTGTGACGTGTTACTAATAGTGTAAATGTTTTCACGATCAGAAGCATTAAAATATTGACATAAACATGTTTTATTCCCATGGTTCACCAAAATAACAAGAAGATACTAATCCCTAAAATTAGCACATAACTCCAAAATATTTAACTAGGTACCTCTAATCACACTAATTAAGTTATTAACTGAACAAAGCCGATAACAATACGAGTTAACTAATTGTTAACAAGTAATAAACCTCAGTTAATCCTTGAATACTTTCTTAGAAACATTTATTGTTATTTTTCGCAAAAGGTGATGGGAACTCCCGAACATTGACGGAAAC
Organism: Xestia ashworthii; assembly: GCA_950022955.1. Classification (NCBI taxonomy): domain Eukaryota; kingdom Metazoa; phylum Arthropoda; class Insecta; order Lepidoptera; family Noctuidae; genus Xestia; species Xestia ashworthii. The sequence goes on from OX465570.1 coordinate 20,069,272, forward strand.
AGCCGAAGTGGGACTCATTACGGGGCTGTGCAAGCGCATAAAAACAATGTCAAAACAAAAATCGATCTCAGTCACCCAAAAACGGGAGCTGAGGGACGAGTTTGAAGGAAAAGAGTTTTGTTTACTTTCGAGATTTTTACTTCAATTTCAATCATAATTCCTAGGTGATGGTATAATTTTGTTTCCGAGTGTGACAGCTATATGCAGTGTATAAACTAAGTTTTTAGTGTTCTGTGTTTTTTGGTGAAAATGGCGAAATCCCAACTTTATTATTACGAAGATGTGGCGTTTCAGCTGGTAAGTTTATTTGTTTTCATAATTATTTAACTATGTTTTGTTATTGTATAAAAAGTAATGTTAGTTCCGTCGTGCTATTAATTTGCGTAAAACGTTTAAATGAGTATATGTAAAAGGTATAAGGGCTGCAAAAGCCCAAATTTTTGATGATGTTTTTGACCAAATGATCGTCAGGTAAATAAATATAATTTTAAGAGATACTGATAAGACAATATTTTCTGAAGTTTATGTTATTTTTAAGCAATTTATTTTCCCCCAAAACTTATACCTAGGCGTGACGGATTGAGAATTTCAAAAGGGTCGTATCGTCGTCAATTTTGATTTACGAGTACTTAACGAAAGAAAATTACGGGTCAAATATTTTTTGATGTTCCACCGGCGCGCCGGCGGACTAATTAGTTTTTTTTTTGTCGTCTACCCTATTGGCCATATTTTGCGCTGTGTTCAAACATCCAGAAAACAAATTTATAAAATAAGAAAATAATAATAATTAATAATTAAAATAATTATATAAAAAAAGAAAACATAGGAACACAGCCAGAACCTTTTTTAATGAAAAAGGTAGTTAAATCGGTCAATTTATATAGAAGTAATCAGACGAGTACGAAACGTTGATTTGTGTACTTTTAATTTGTATTTTCTGCTTTCGCGCTTTGCGTTTGGGCACTGCGCGACAGGAATACATTTTACAAATACCTATTTTTCAATTCTATCGACATCTCTGTTTCAATTGAAATTGGCTTGTTATAAAAAATAAAATAATATAATATAGGTATAAACGTTTTAATGTAATTTAAATCTATATCATAAATTATATTAATGATGGAAGCGAAAAACTCTTAATTATTTTTCTTTAAATTATCATAGACAATTTAAAATGACAATTTTGAAATGAGCCACGTGACCAGAAATACGCCAAAATCGGTCAACATGTTGGTGACGTCATAATGTTATAGGAATTGCTTAAAGCGACTATACGAGCTAAACCCGAGTTTTATAATTACTGAAAGTATATGATGCACTGCTATAAACAAGACCAGAAAAATATATGGTATTCTTCAGGATATATGCTAGCATGATACTGTTTTGAAAACATAATACAATTAATTTGGCTCGATAAAAAGAAATCACGAACTTACCTCTAAAAATATCTTTCAAACAATAAAAAACCGGCCAAGAGCGTGTCGGGCCACGCTCACTGTAGGGTTCCGTAGCTTCCCAGACCATTAAAAATACCAACATTTTTCGTCAGCAAAAATAACTTTGTTTTTCATAGTATTTGTATGAAAAACAAAGTTATCATTTGCGTTTTTTTGAAAAAGTGCTATATAACTCAAAAACTATTCAACTCATCAAGTTGAAAATAATTTTCCTAGAAAGTTCATATAAAGGTCTACTTCTGTGATTTTTTTCATATTTTTTAAACTTATGGTTCAAAAGTTAGAGGGGGGGGGGACACATTGTTTTTGACTTTCGGAGCGATTATTTCCTAAAATATTAATATTATCAAAAAATGATTTTAGAAAACCCCTATTCATTTTTAAATACCTATCCAACAATATATCACACGTCAGGGTCAAAATTAAAAAAAAAATCGCTCCCCACTTTACGTCTGGGGGAGGTACCCTAATAAAAATGTTTTTTTAAATTTTTATTTTTGCACTTTGTCGGCATGATTGATATACATATTGGTACCAAATTTCAGCTTTCTGGTGCTAACGGTCACTGAGATTATCCGCGGACAGACAGACAGACAGACATGGCGAAACTATAAGGGTTCCGTTTTTTGCCATTTGGCTACGGAACCCTAAAAACATACTAATATGCATGCGATCATTCTGATTTTTTGGCAAATAATTCTACAAGCAATATATTAGCATGATACTGTTTTACTTTTTTAATCCAATGCAATCAATAGTTTTTTTGTAAATCGATCGAAACCACTAATTTCGCGCTATTTGGCCCGCAGTGGCTGACGTAACAACCACTTTGTAGTGCAAGCTGATTAGAACTTTATTCTAACAGCATTTCAAACGAAGTTTGAACCACCACAAATAGAGTTGCTAATTTAGCTCGTCTAAGCGCCTTAACAATACAGTGTGAATTTTCGTGAACAGCATTCGATTTTATTATGAAAAATATGTCACGGTAGCTGTTTCATACGATTTGTTTGTACCTAGTTAATATCTACAATAGCGTGTTGAGGTCGGTAAAACGACATCTGTCTATTGCCAAATATGTGGAAAATACATACCTATTACTGCACCCTTTCAAAAAATAGGTAACTTAAAGTCACTGGACATATTGTACTTAGACAAGCTTCTCGGTAGGTAATAAAACTCGAAAAGTCAAAGTAAAAACAGTAATATTCTATCTGAGTTCTTATTTTTGTCATTATTCATGTATAATTTTCATACAAAACATGATCACAGTCTTACAAATATTACTAAAAAAAATATTATGTTGCAACATCGAGATATAAGTACTAACGTATACCTCGATGTGTTGCAACATAACACTGCTTAGTGCTGAGCGCACATCCAAGTTAAAAAGTTGCATGCAGCCTAATCGAAACTCGCATTGAAAACAAGTCTGGGAAAATAGAGTTAAAACTGAAAACTCCTTGGTATAATTTCAATTGTTTTAGATATTTAGAAAAAAAAAAAAAATATAAATATTTTTTTAAATAATTGAATGCTTTTGGTTGACTTAAAACTATTAGATACGTATTTTTTGTATCAATTCATCGAAGTTGGGGCTTGTGACGTTACTTCCCTGTAAAAAGTGTAAAGAAATGTGTAGTCACACGAGTGTTCGACGCACTGTATCGTCTTCATTTTTGGTTTACGTAAAAAAAGAAAACCAATTGGAAAAAAAAACACAGAAAATTATCTAGTACATTTAAATACAATGTTACCTGAACAGCGAGTACCTACATTCCTAATTAAAATTTTGATTTGGACAAAAATCGGCGCGAATTTAGGCATAAGTAGATCAATCTGTGTTTATTTTTGGGTTCGTTTTAGTACCTACAAATTACAATGCACAATAAATTTATAAGATTACCTAAAAGTTCAAAACAATATTATTGTTTTTACGCTTAGAATAAAATTTTGTTAATTTGTATATGTCGATTTGAGTGAATCGAAAGTTACAAAAAAAGAATTGATTGGAATTAAAAAAAATGGCTGTCAATTTCGAATACAAGTTGTATTTTTGTAAAAAATATTTGGAACGATACCTATTTGTCATATTTGTTATCGAATCTATACGCGTGTGTGATATAATGTAAAAAATGTAAACACGCAAGATAGAAATGGAACTATGGATGAATTCATTACATAATTAAATGACGAATTAATTATTCGCAACATTGTGGGATGTCCGAAAACTAAATTTTTTACGATTTTTATTTTAGCGTCGACCAGCACTGCCGTGAAAATGGCGATGGCCGTAGTATTACACAGTCGATTTTATAAGTGTTAATTAAGAATCCTGCGCGCTAAATATAGAACTTTTAATGGCGTTGACATAATGATCCTTTAAGGTGCTTAGACGAGCTAAATTAACAACTCTATTTGTGGTGGTTCAAACTTCTTTTGAAATGCTGTTAGAATAAAGTTCTAATCAGCTTGCACTACACAGTGGTTGTTACGTCAGCCACTGCGGGCCAAATAGCGCGAAATGAGTGGTTTGGATCGATTTACAAAAAAACTATTGATTGCATTAAAAAACTAAAACAGTATCATGCTAATATATTGCTTGTAGAATTATTTGCCAAAAAATCAGAATGATCGCATGCATATTAGTATGTTTTTTATAGTTTGAAAGATATTTTTAGAGGTATGTTCGTGATTTCTTTTTATCGAGCCAAATTAATTGTATTATGTTTTCAAAACAGTATCATGCTAGCATATATCCTGAAGAATATCATATATTTTCTGGTCTTGTTTATAGCAGTGAATCATATACTTTTAGTAATTATAAAACTCGCGTTTAGCTCGTGTAATCGCCTTAATCCAACTCTCTTAATTGACGCACACTCATGGTGCAGCCGGGCTCTTAGAGTTCCACAACAGATGTTCCAGATCTTCGATTTTTATAAATCAACAGAGAGTGCTCATGAAATTGAACAACTTTTGCTAAGACGTCATTCCTAATGCGTTATGGTGTAGCTGGGCTCTTGGAGTTCCACATCAGGTGTTCCAGATCTTTGATTTTTATAAATCAACAGAGAGTGCTCATAAAATTGAACAACTTTTGCTAAGACGTCATTCCTAATGTGTTATGGTGTAGCTGGGCTCTTGGAGTTCCACATCAGATGTTCCAGATCTTCGATTTTTATAAGTCAACAGAGAGTGCTCATCAGATTTGACAACTTTTGCTAAGACGTCGTTCCTATATGTGTTATGGCGTAGCTGGGCTCTTGGAGTTCCACATCAGGTGTTCCAGATCTTCAAATTTATTCTCTCAGTAGAAAATGCTCATCACGTGGAACAATTTTTGCTACAGTGTCATTTTTGTATCTCTTATAATTTAGCTGGTCTCTTGCGGTTCTGCATCAGGTGTTCAAGTTTCCAAGATAAATTATAGCCTATATGTTGCCTAGATTTAATATCTATACAACAAAAAGAAAATCATTCAAATCCGTCCAGTAGTTCCGAAGATTAGCGTGTACAAACAAACAGACAGATATTTGTTTTTGGATTCGTGCTCTATTACTGTTTCTAAACCCCCCTCAATTTTTTTTTTTATATATTCAATGTACAGACACAGTTTTTTTACTCTTTTATTATATGTATAGATAACACGTTCCAAAAAAAAAATTCAAACAGCATTTTTCTATAGTTTGTATATAGGGTGACTGGTATCGCGAAAAAAAAATCAGCTGTTCAGTATATTTTGACCAGTTGGCGAACATAATTAATAATTTTCGCAATTTCAGCTTGTGTCCCATGGTAAAAGTTGTTTGTTATCATGAGCATTCATTGCCAGTCACAATATATTATTTTCTACTTTCCAATAAATAAATAAATATAAATATCGCTGGACATTAACACACAGCGCCACCTAGTGCCACACTAAGCAAAGCTTGTGTCGTGGACACTAGATAGTTGATATACTACATATTATATACTTTTTGTTTGTAAATACATACTTATTATACATATAAACATCCATGACTCGGAAACAAATGTCCATGCTCATCACACAAACATTTGATCCTACCGGGATTCGAACCCAGGACCCTAAGAACGTAAGGCAGCGTCACTACCACTACGCCATTCGGGTCGTCGAATTAATGTTATACCTATTAACGTTATGCTAGTGACAATGAAGTTGACCGTAGTCGTATAAATGTTAAAAGTAATAGTGCAAATTGATTTGCTAGTGTGTGTAATAAAATTTATCTAAAAACCTATGAAACCTTTTTTATTCAACTTTTTGTCTACAGCAAAACAATAATCACCTATTTTCTTTTGCCAACAGGAGTTAAACTTGCAGAATACGCGGCGCGACCTGATCGACCTGCTAGAAGAACACAAGTTCCAGGACTGCTTCGCATGCAACCGCCTCAAATGTTGCTGCTCAACGAAGTCCTCACTGAGCAGTACCACGGTATCCCAGGCCAATAGCGACAGCGCCTTCGCCAACGAGAGCGACCGATCCAGTGACATCTACTATAATGCTGCTCCACCAGCGGATACCCTACCGAAACCGCGATGGCCCGAGATAAAAACCAGCAATGAACCCGCAAAAGAGTCAGCGAAGAAAGAATCGCAACGTTCGCTTAAAAACTGGATAAGAGCTTCCATACCTAACATCACCCAATCAACTACAACAGTTAGTTTTCCCGTACCGACAAAAGTGCTGGATCATGTCAATTATTCATGGCCTCCTTTCCCCAAGTCAATATGGAGTGATGAAACGCTGAAAGAGACGACCACGAGGGAGCGAATTCTTCGCTGTGAGTCAGAGGAAGATGGCAATAGTTCTGTCGAGGCCTTCTTCAAGTACTTCAGCGAAAATCCAGCAATTCCTAAGAACCCGTTCGCATGCTGATGGTAAACGTAAAAAATGGATTACATTGCGTTGTTTTTACAAGGTGATTGACAAGAGTGGCCTTCAAATACGTAATGTATAGTGAAATGTTATAAATTACGGTGTCGGTAATGTTTAGTTGTGATTGGCTAAATTGACTTCGACGAAGTTTTATATGTGGTGTTGTATTTTTGCAGCATACTTAGCGTAAACAACTGGGGCCCGAGTCAGCTATTTTTATAAATTTGTCACTCCAACACGATGCCATTCTCATCCCATTGTCATTTTGCTAAAAGTTCGTAATCTGCTAAATTCATAATGGGCGATCATTAGTCGGTCAATGGTCTCGTAATAGAATTGTGTTATAATTACATTGTCGTATTGCCATTATTATAAAACCCGTGAGGTTGATTACAAATGGTTTTGGAAATCTACTACTAAAGAACATTTGTTCTTTAGTAGTAGAGGCGTGATGGTTTTCGAAATCTACTACTAAAGAACATTTGTTCTTTAGTAGTAGATTTCGAAAACCATTTGTAACCAACCTCACGGGTTTTCTATTAATGGCAATACGACAATGTGATGATGAAATTTTTTACTGAAATTGCAGGCATTAATAAATATTAATGCCTGCAATTTCAGTAAAAACTTTCCACAATTGTCATTATGCACGAGATTATTTCTATGCCATTTCTTTCAACGGAGTGGAATTATGAAATTAACGAATAAACTATTCTGACACTATTGCAATAGCAGACTTGAGGCTTTGAACTTACGGTGGGTTTACTCGTGATATGAATTATTTTTACTATCTCATCAGTAATAGAAAATCCATGTTTTATTAGCAAATATACCAAAGTCATTTTGAGATATAAAATAAAAAAGTTATAAAATACATAGTTTTAGAATAAGGGGACAGGGTATAAACAACAAATACAGGGTGTAAACAACCTCATCAAACTAAGTAACTTTACGCAAAAATGTTTGCTGGGAAACAACTGTTTTTTTGGGGTGAAAAATCATGTTTTGTGGTGGAACTCAATGTAATGCACTTAAAAAATTGTGCTGGTGGATGGATTGTATAGTATGCGGGTATAGAGTAGTTTAAAGTAAAAATCGTACAACAAAAACCAGTATAAAAAAATCTTATTAAAACTTGTAACTTTTGACCCCCTTTATCTCCGTAACTAGAAGGTTCCCAGGTATGGTGAAGAACAAAAAAATGATTGCAATGACACACCCTTTAGAATAATCGTATTTTTTATCTTCTTGTCGCAATTTACTTTGTAAAAACAGTGAAATTATGAATGTAATAATGTGTAAAGAACAAACTTAGTAGTCTCCAACGCATTATAAGTTACCACAAACTGACAAATTTTCTTATTCGATTTTAAACTAAACCATCTACATTTTATGGTTTAAAATCACTTGGAGAAATTTGACAGTTTGAGGGAACTTGATGTACTGGCGACTGTACAGTTATGTGTATGGCCCCGTTCCCACTATGTCGTGACGACAGATAATCGTGTAGTTTTAAGTGTCGTAGCTTGTGTATTTAAATGGAGGTTTTCACATATAGGACGACACGATAACTGTCGTCCATGACTTTTGCCAACTAAAAACCAACGATAAATTAATCGTCACGGCATAGTGGGAACGGGGCCTATACCTAAAACAATAACGCACTTCCAACTTGCGAGTGTAAACTAGCCTGAAGTTAGCTTAGACATGTTAGTTCCTACGCCACTGGCTAGGTGGCGGTGCTATTAATTTTCTAATATTTCATTTATTTAATAAAAAGTAAAAAAAAAATACAAAAATTAAAATGACAAAAAATATGCATGTGAGTATGCACTTATGTGTGTACATTATTGATTTACGCATGTTGTTAGTCAGTAGTTCATTTTTTTAATCTAAGGTTGCTCATTTTATGTGAAGTTTTATATTCTTAGTAAAAATCTGACAATAGGCTTGTTTCCACCATCAATAAATTGCAAATCTATTTAGTCCGTCAATTAGAGTATTGGAAAATAATGGACACGTATTTTTTGTTTTTGTAAATCAACGAATATTGACAAAGATAAAACGCATCAAAACTCGGAGTGGGGGCTCGTGACGTCACTGTTCGGTATCAACTCACTAAGAATGATACCGAACAGTGACGTATTGGGAATTTTAAAAGCGTCGTATCTTCGTCAATTTTGGTTTATGTGACAAAAGAAAAAATACGGGTCAAATATTTTTTGATAATCTAAGTGACGGACTAATTAGATTTTTTCAGTTAACAAGCCTATTGATTGTGTCATCAAGCATGAAAATAAAAAAATAAAAATCCAAAAAAATACTGTATACAAAATGAATTTTTTTTTCTTTCTTTAATAATTTAGGGACATTTATAATCGCGATGCGTAAATGTTAAAATGTAAATGTGCAAAATGAAATCTTACCATATTGCGTAGGTAAGTAAATCTTATTGTTAGTAAAACGAATCTACGAATGTAATTACAACAATATGGTTTCAGCCAACTTCCTTGGGAGAAAGGCGTGAGTGTGTGTCTTTGTTTATGTGTCTGTAATCTGTAATCATGTAATCTACACTTTGCATCTTAAGACCCCGTTCCCACTATGTCATGACGACAGCTAATCGTGTAGTTTGAAGTGTCGTGGCTTATGTATTTAAATGGATGTGTTCACATATAGGACGACACGATAACTGTCGTCCACTACTTTTGCCAACTAAAAACCAACGATGAGTTAATGGTCACGACATTGTGGGAACGGGGCCTATACCTAAAATAATAACGCACTTCCAACTTGCGAGTGTAAACTAGCCTGAAGTTAGCTTAGACATGTTAGTTCCTACGCCACTGGCTAGGTGGCGGTGCTATTAATTTTCTAATGTTTCATTTATTTAATAAAAAGTAAAAAAAAATACAAAAAATAAAATAACAAAAAATATGCATGTGAGTATGCACTTATGTGTGTACATTATTGATTTACGCATGTTGTTAGTCAGTAGTTCATTTTTTTAATCTAAGGTTGCTCATTTTATGTGAAGTTTTATATTCTTAGTAAAAATCTGACAATTGATTGTGTCATCAAGCATGAAAATAAAAAAATAAAAATCCAAAAAAATACATACAAAATGATTTTTTTTTTCTTTATTAATTTAGGGACATTTATAATCGCGATGCGTAAATGGTAAAATGTAAATGTGCAAAATGAAATCTTACCATATTGCGTTGGTAAGTAAATCTTATTGTTAGTAAAACAAATCTACGAATGTAATTACAACAATATGGTTTCAGCCAACCTCCTTGGGAGTAAGGCGTGAGTGTGTGTCGTTGTTTATGTGTCTGTAATCTGTAATCATGTAATCTACACTTTGCATCTTAAGACCCCGTTCCCACTATGTCGTGACGACAGCTAATCGTGTAGTTTGAAGTGTCGTGGCTTATGTTTTTAAATGGATGTGTTCACATATAGGACGACACGATAACTGTCGTCCACTACTTTTGCAAACTAAAAACCAACGATGAGTTAATGGTCACGACATTGTGAGAACGGGGCCTATACCTAAAACAATAACGCACTTCCAACTTGCGAGTGTAAACTAGCCTGAAGTTAGCTTAGACATGTTAGTTCCTATGCCACTGGCTAGGTGGCGGTGCTATTAATTTTCTAATGTTTCATTTATTTAATTAATAAAAAGTAAAAAAAAATGCAAAACATAAAATACCTAAAAATATGCATGTGAGAATGCACCTATGTGTGTACATTATTGATGTTGTTAGTCAGTAGTTCCTTTTTTAAATCTAAGGTTTCTCATTTTATGTGAAGTTTTATATACTTAGTAAAAATCTGACAATTGATTGTGTCATCAAGCATGAAAATAAAAAAATAAAAATCCAAAAAAATACATACAAAATGATTTTTTTTTTCTATATTAATTTAGGGACATTTATAATCGCGATGCGTAAATGTTAAAATGTAAATGTGCAAAATGAAATCTTACCATATTGCGTTGGTAAGTAAATCTTATTGTTAGTAAAACAAATCTACGAATGTAATTACAACAATATGGTTTCAGCCAACCTCCTTGGGAGTAAGGCGTGAGTGTGTGTCGTTGTTTATGTGTCTGTAATCTGTAATCATGTAATCTACACTTTGCATCTTAAGACCTCGTTCCCACTATGTCGTGATGACAGCTAATCGTGTAGTTTGAAATGTCGTGGCTTATGTTTTTAAATGGATGTGTTCACATATAGGACGACACGATAACTGTCGTCCACTACTTTTGCAAACTAAAAACCAACGATGAATTAATCGTCACGACATTGTGAGAACGGGGCCTAAATGTCATAATAAGGTAAACATCCAAAAACAAAGACATGACTATTAATAAATTTAAAAATATAATAAACTGTTTTCTTTAATTGAACCCATTTTCCAAACTAAAATCAACAAATTAATAAGAATGACCCATAAACTCATCCATTATAATTACAAAGTTAAGATGTTGACATGATGTTGATATTGCCACCTGCAACTGTATAACAAAACAAAAATAGAAAAAAATCGAGAATAGACTTTTCCGAACGTAGTATTAAAATGAACGCAATCATTCACAGATCACCTACCTAGTTCATCTTACTTCCATATTTTTTCTTTCGTAAATAAAGGGTAAATCACATACTGCCATATAATTTTACCCACATTTTAAATGTTATCACAAATATCTTAGAAGGTTGGGTACTTTACAACTGCGAAAATAATTGTCATTATAGACAGAGCTCGCCAACTAGCGCGGCTGCCACGTAACATCAAGACATTTAAATGAATTACTTATAGTAATTACTCTTATTTACTTATTACAATCACAATTAACTAATTATATATTTCGAAGTGAAGTGTACTTGGACAAAGGTAAGTTATTGATAGCTCTGACTTATAAGAAAGTTTGATGTACGAGTACCATGCACCATTACTAAATTACTGGAAATAGTTTGTTAAGTAATCAAGTAGCTATATATTATCAAGTTAATTGATAAAATATTAGAGGTGAAACGTGTGTTCTTATTCTAACAATGAATGAAGTTTGGCTTCATTTTCCAATTTACCCCACGTATACAATAAAAACATTTTTTGAAGCTTTCACGGTTTAAAACAAAACTTATTTTGTCACTTACGGGATATTTTCCGTAATATTTATTACACTTTACATATAATAAACCAGCCGACGTCACACGGTTTCACAGTCGAGTAGTTTTAGAGTTAAAAATCGTAACAAACACACAAACAAAAAAAAACAAATATTTCTTCTTTATAATATTAGTTTAGGTAGTAATCACCGAAGATATCCAGTAAGTGACAAGTTGACAACATAACTTTGGTAAAGACATATATTTACAATAATAGCTTCTGCCAGCGGCTCCGCCCGCGTGAAGTTTGATAATGTCCCATGGCATCCGGGATAAAAAGTAACCTATGTGTTAATCCAAGTTATAAACTATTTGTGTGCAAAATTTCATCTAAATCCACTCATTAGTTTTTGCGTGAAACAGTAACAAACTTCTATAGTATATTATTCTTTTCTTTGACGACCCGAATGGCGTAGTGGTAGTGACGCTGCCTTACGTTCTTATCGTCCTGGGTTCGAATCCCGGTAGGAGCAAATATTTTGTGTGATAAGCATGGACATTTGTTTCCGCGTCATGGATGTTTATATCTATAATAAGTATGTATTTACAAACAAAAAAGTATAATATATGTAGTATATCAAATATCTAGTGTATTAATTTATACATCTATACTCGCAAACTTTCGCATTCATAATATTAAAGTAGAATAGGACTTACGGAACAAAGCGAATCAATGATTTGTATCGGTAAAAGTGTAAAATGATTTTATTATAATGTATTGTATGGATAAATAAATGAATTAATAATTGATATTTCCGTTAACTATGGACCACTTTAAAATTGTAACGTGTCTTTAGCAATTACAGGCGAGTGCAATTAGACAAAAAATTTAAAGGTGGAACGAAGTTTATAGTGGTCAGAGTTCCTAGAGAACTGAAGAAGAAATTTAAAAAAAAATCGTTGTTCGTTGTTCACTGTTGTCAATATATTGTCGATTCATTAACATTTTGAATAGTACTTGACAACACAAAACACAACATTGATATTTGAAAGTAGTACATAGGCTGACTATTGTGTAATACTAATAACTGTATGTGTGTTACTGCTTAGCCCTACATTACTTCAACAGTGTCATTAATACTGTCGAAGTAATAGTTTTGTAACTATAATCTACGTATCTACAGGTTTTTTTAATGTAATGGGTGGTCTTAAGCCTTAGTAAAATACATCTGCAGTATTTTAAAACAATACCATTCTTTTCGTTACAAACCCATAAACTTAATCCGTACTAAGAACAGTCGAAATCCTTCCAATTGTTACTTCTCAGAAACAATATAAGGAGGTCATACTTTGGCAAAGTTATAAACTAAATTTATGGATCGCGCTTTCATTTCGCAAAGTAACTTGCTACACGATTTTCAACTTTACTGCTAAGGAATTATGGCTGTTAGTGATAGAAAAAATTCTTCATTTTTATGACCGTACCTGAAATGTTTTTCAGAATGGTTACAATAGATCATAGCAATATTTTTTAAGTTCCATTTTGTTTATTTGCTTACAAATTGAACTATTTTCGTTTGAAACAAATCATTTTTATTGTTCACCGTTTGCTGTTTTATTTTGTAGGTAGATCCTAATAGTTTGGAGAAGCAAAATAAACCTTTTGATGGTCAGTAGTGAATGGCCCATCAGACTATACTTTATTAGCGCAGTGTTGCTCATGACTAAACATAAATATTTATTGTGTAAAACTAAATTACATTTGTACGTAAAACTAACGTTACCTAGACCCACATATACTCGTAGAAATATAATATACACGCAACAGCTGTGCTTATTAAGCTCTTGGTTTCGATTCCTAAGTTGAGCAATTTTTCGTAGGTATTTCCTTCAGGAGTTCACGGGTTCTAGTTTCTTTGTAACCGCTGAGTGGCAATGGACTCTGTAACGCGGGACTCATATATAACTGACTGAAATAGGATAGGTTGCGGGGATCCGTTGGAAGCGAGTCGCACGGGACCGGTCAATGTGGCACTTGGGGGAGGCCTATGTCCAGCAGTGGACGTCTATCGGCTGAAATAATGATGATGGTGATATTATTCAGCAAAAATATATACTGGTGGGTAAATAAGTATAACAGCACATGTCACGGAAACATGATTGTAACGCATGCGTGTTTCGCTTGACGCAAGTGATGTCATAAAAGGGTCATTATGTTGACAAAATATACAGAGTGTAAACAGGCAAGCAAGCAAGCATTCTGTACATCATACTTTAGTAACGTAAAAATTATTTATTGCAGTGAAAGGACTTAAAAAACAAAAGGTTTTGCGGTAAAACTCAATATACTGCACTCAAAACGTTATGGTGATGGTGGTTTGAATATGACAGGGGTCGTGGAGGTGTTTAAAGTACAAAATGTTACATTATAAACAAATATTAAAAAAAAAACAACTTGTGACCAAGTTGGAACTTTGACCCCTAAAATTTCCGGAACTACAAGGTTCCCAGGTATGGTCTAGAATGATCACAAAGACGGGGAGAACAAGTGCCGTTCGGCTTCGTTAAGATTCTTTTTATTACACTCTTTATAATAATAGTACGTCATAATCTGCTCCAGCACAATGTTGAGCCAGTTCTCCCTCCTGCCGAGCGCCAGCAGCGTGCACTCCCTGCTGGAGCCTCCCACTCCGGCGTACACCACCGCCACGGTTAGAAGGGCCTTCATCGTGTGGCTGCGCTGCGGCCAGCAGAACGAGTTCCGACACGTCTGCAACTACTTCCACCACCTCGAGGCTATGGTGAGCTCAACAACATAAACATCACGACAGTTATGTTTGAAGTCCCGTAAGGAGCGAGCCTATTAATTGCTATCAACCAAAATGAAAATATTTCATCAATCATTCTTCCAACGACTATTTACTCATACGAGAATCAATAACTAATTCCTTATCCCTATTTCAAAATTGTAGGAAGAAAAGTTACCAGCCGAGGCCCGCGCGACGAGTCGTCTCCACGAGTTCAACCTCCTCACTACACTGCCACCATCATCGAACTTCCTGAGCACGCACTACCCCACGCTATACAGGTCACACACCAAGACCACCAAGATCAACGTTAGGGAACTACAAGAGATCACACTCGAAGACTGTGTCTTCAACCTGGAAGGTTTCCACGACCTGAAGATCCAAAAAGGTGCCACGACCAAAGATATTATCAAAACCAGCCAAATGATCAGAAGTTATTGTATAAATCATTCCAAGACCTTAGGAGTTTTGCTCTCAGATTTCCAAAAATTTTCAAATATGACTAAAAGTACCAATTCTGTTGACAATATCGCAATGTATATCAAAAAGCAATATTTGAAAGATGAATTAGTGACTTGGAGTAACATGCCTAAAAATTTTAGTTTCTTAGATGAATTTGAAGATACGGACACAGAATCAGATTTAGTAGAAATAAAAAGTACGAACAAAGAAGTTTTCAGTGACGATAAAAGTCCTATTATTACAGCAGAAGATCACACGTTCAATGCTAACAAAAATGCAAACGAAATAAAAATATTAATTAATGAGTCTAGAAGAAAAGAGCTTCTAAACATTATTCCTAATTGTCAAAATGTACTAACAGCTAAATTGTCTAACATGCAAAAGGCAAAATCTGGAGGCGATCTATGAGATTTTGTTTATGAACTGTAAAAGTTAGTTCTAAGACGACATAGATGGCGCTGCTACCAATATGTCGTATTCCATTCATAAACTTTTAGTTTGTATTTTTTGACTGCCTTGTTGGTGTAGCGGTTACAACCGTGACTGCTGAGCATATACTGGGTTCGAATCCCGGGTCGGGAAAAGTGTTATTGGGTTTTTCCATCAGGAATGTCTCAATAGCAGCCAACGAGTTTGGATTTGTGCCCGGTTGATGGCAACAGGCTCAACCCCATTACATGGGACTTAAACATAGGTAACTGACAAAATGTAGGTGTACTATTCGATACACCTCTGCCATACCTTTTGGGGATGATTGGCGTGATATTTTATTATTTAACTAAGAAGTGGTTTTAGGAATATTTTATTTTATAATTATTGAGAAGCCGTTTTCAGAGTGATGTGACAGTGTGAGTACTATTATTCAGGGTGTTAACATTCTCTTCATGAAGCCGTAAACCCAGCATTCTGTACATTAAAATAAGTAATCCTACGCAAAAAGTATTGATAGAAATGACGTTTTTCTTGGGGGTGAAAAATCTGACTTTTCGGTAGGACTCAATATAACGCACTTAAACAGTGTGTCTGCTGAATAGTACTATGGCCGTGAAGGTGTTTTAATTAAAGATCATACAATAAAAATGTATTTTAAAACAAAATTGTGAAAAAGTTGGAACTTTGACCCCCAATATCTCTGAAACTAACAGGTTCTAAGTTATGGTCTAGAAAAAAAAATATAACAATGATGGGGAGAACAAGTGCTTTTCGGCTTCGTTAAGAGTTTGTTTACACCCTTTATAAGTACCTAAAGTGGTGTATTTCGATATTTTTAGTTAATAAAATGACTGTAAGGGACTAAGCAAGATGTTTGTGTGTGATTTGGACATTAAAATTTATTATACCAGGTAAATGAGCCGTGTTTCATTCTTGTATATTTTCAGCAAAAAAAAGACATCTCTAATTTTTAATCATTTATGTTGGAAAGTAGTATTAAAAAGGAATAAGTAGGTTTAAAAGAACAAATATAGGGACATTTAGTCCGTCAGGTCCGAAAAATATTGGATAGTCGTGTTTTAAGTTTTATCAAATTAATAAAAAAGAACGAAGGTAAAACGCGTCAAAGATCATGAGTGGGTGCTTGTGACGTCACGTTTCTGTATAAATGTACTCAAATGTGACGTCACACAAGTTTCTTATCGTCTCAATGAGGGATTTTCTTTTTCAACTCTTCCCTAGTCGCTGGATAGATGGCGCTGGTCTGACTACGTTACTGCAATGAACAGAACGTCACATAATATCACTTGAACCTAATGCTTATATTCGGAAGCTTATGCAAACGAAAGTGTCAGTCAACAAGCGTATGTGAAGTGTGTTTTTTCAAGCGTTTTGGCTTTGGCACCCAGTAACGTAGTCGGATCAACGCCATCTATCGAGTTCATGGAAACTATTTCGGATAAATTGTCAAAAAGAAAACCTCTCATTATTTGTTTACGTGAAAAAAGAAAAAACTTGTGTCCAAATATTTTTTGGAAAAATATCTGACCGAATAATTAGTTATTTTTTTGTCATCTACCCTAATAAGTAGTTAGCTAGAGATGATAAAACAAAAAACAATGTTTGACAATATCAGTTATTCTTTCATTTGCCTACTTTTTTTTTTCAACCGACTTCCAAAAAGAGGAGGTTCTCAATTCGTCAGTATTTTTTTTTTGTATTTGTTACCTCAGAACTTTCGATTGGGTGAACGATTTTGATGGTTCTTTTTTTAGTTGAAAGCTGGTGCTTCCCGTGTGGTCCCATTTTAATTTTCTGAAGATCTGATGCTGATCTTCGGAGATATACAATGGAACTCTTCAAAAATAGACAGCGAATCTGCAGTGATTACTGCAATCGCTTGTCAATTCATTGTTTATACTATATCATGACGTAACATCACGCCTGTATGCTCTGAGGGGGTACGCAGATGTGTACAATACACCCAGATTTCGACAGTGTTTGTTACCTCAGAACTTTTGACTGGGTGAACCGATTTTGATGGTTCGCTTTTTATTTGAAAGCTGGTGCTTCCCGTGTGGTTCCATTTTAATTTGCTGAAGATCTGATGCTGATCTTCGGATATAAATGGAACTCTTCAAAAATACACGGTAAAGCTGCAGTGATTGCTGCAAACGGTTGGCTGTTTATTGTTTATACAATATCACGACGTAACATCACGCCTGTATGCTTTGAGGGGAAAGTGTACACCCAGATTTCGACAGTTAGGTGTGTTAAGTTCCTTTTATTGGGGATAAGCCCTATTACCGTGACATATATTGATATTTTTTTTATTTTCTTGGAAAGGATGTTCTTCAAGGGTACATTAATGAAATTTGGTTAGGTTCTGATTACTTCTGATTATGGAATCCATGACAAAGGAACGGAACTCTTAAATTCTCAAGAGCAAATTAACGATACTTGGCCGAATCTTATATAGGCTATCCGGATATTTGAGTCACCTACCTTAACGTCGTTATTAACCGACTTCAAAAATAAGGTTCTCTATTCAATGTTACGCGATTACCCGAAGATGGCTGGACCGATTTTGTTTTTTTTTTATTTGTTTGAAAGGGTATACTTCTCAGGTTGTCCCATAATCATCAAATCAGGATCTGATGATGGAATCCTGAAGAAATAGAGAGAACTCTTCACATTTTATAGGCACACTAGATGCGATTTGGGTAGTTTTAGGAAGTGTACTTTCTCGAAGTGATCCCATTTCAATTTGATGAAGATCTGATGAAAAACTTCGGAGGTAGGCAACGGGACTCCTCAATAAATGATATTAATGTACTGGTATGCCTTGGTGGCTGAGAGAATGTCATGCTCTCTTAGGTCCATGTTCACCGAAAAGATAACAGTCTGATTGTCTAAAACAGCTGTTTAAAACACATTTTTGTATGGGAATATGTCACAGTGACAGATGTTTTTAGATAATCAGGCTGTTATCTTTTATGAACACGTATCTTTGGTGAACACGGACCTTAAATGTCTTGCTGATGGTGGCGGGTGGGTCGGGTCATTTGGTTCCCTTCAATATGGTTGAATTGAATGGCGCTGATCCATGCGTCATGTTCGTGAACGGGCGCTGTCAGTCGGGACTGGTCATCTCTTAGCAGCCATGGATCATTTGAATTGCTTTATTTTTAATTGTTGATTTATTTTTTTACTCTGGACGCTCTTATTGTGCACGTCTTTCTACATCGTTCTCACATATATGTATAATCTCAACATGAAAGATGTAACCAAGATTTTGTAACAACATTTTTGATTGAAAAGAGTGTCCATGGAGTTTCTTGCCCGTTCTTCTCCATAGAGATCTACGCTAGGGAATGGGCAACTACAGTACTTTCTCAAGTTATTATGCCTTGTGTCTGTGACTGTAGCTTCGCTTTATTTTTCGTTTTATCGACATTCAAAAGTGCCGTAATGGTCTAGTTGAAATAAATGCTTTGAGTTTGAGTTTTGAGTTTGAGTTTGAAACAAATTGAAGTCTTATAAATTGGAAAATTAATGAAATATGGATACGTCAGTTATTCTTAAGTTAAGTACAAAATATTCCAAGCAAAAAAGTATTAAATAGTTTTCAATCCCTGCTGTTTTCGACTGTGAAACTATACCTACTTCATTATCCCAAGTTTAGTAGTTAACCCAATTAATAAACTGGCAACACCACCCACTTCCAATCACTCAACCAACATTTATTATCTCTGGCAAGTAGTCCTGCGCCGACCTTGAAGCGGCGCGCACGCATACGCTCTTACAAACGTCAATCAGAACGACAACCGGTTCAAAATGGACGACGCGATGTCAACACCAATTAATACCATTACTAGAGAAAACTTAACAGTGTTAATAGCTAATAATATATTGAATAATTCTTTGGAGTTCGTCTCGGATTGTGATACGGTAAGTTTACTAAAAAATAAATATTAATATAAGACGTGGTGTTTTGTTTTCGTGTGATTTATAAATAACGGCCCAGTCTGTCAAAGTTTTGTTATTTATTTAATGTTTGTTCAAGTTTGTTGATAACGATAGCGGCGATTTTTTTGGGGAGGTTATCTGTCGGTTTGTTGGTTAGGAAGTTAATTAATTAGGTCAATGTAATTGTTTCGGCTGTGAAATCGGAGATCTTAATACTATAAAGATACTTGTGTCGGACTTTTAGTGTTCAATAAGAAACCATTTTTCGCTAAAGCTTATTTATTTATTTCCTATAAACGCTAATTAATTAAAAACCGTGCCATTATTAGAATGAGCTGTTGATAATGACGGAGGAGCCGGGCAGAAAGAAAAACAGTCGGGCGAGTACAATCGCGGGGCACAGCTAGTCTTTGCCAAATTATCACGTACCTATAAATACTTAGCCCTATTTCCACTCTAAAGTATAGGCTATATTGGTCGACCATGTCTAAAAATAAACCTACCTGTGTTTTTATAGTCGGTCAGGTAGCGTCCGTAACAGGAAGCGGCGTAACTTTGATACGCTATTTCTGGAATTCCGACCACCTTCTGAATGAATGATACCTGTATAATGTACCTGTTCGTTAGCAGGATCAGCTTTGTTGTTGGTTTATGTAGCTAGTTTTTTTTTTCTTTGGATTTTCTTCAGATCGAAACATTTCACACAACTTTTAGGTACCTACCTAGACCTACAACTAATAGTAGTTACATGCCTATTAAATGTTTGTTGCCTAAAGGAATTTATTAAAGGAATCGAACTCGCGCCCAGTTAAGTCTACATAAATAATTTAAACTCTAACACTGTTTTTGCAACTTATAGGTACCAACCAACTTGCGCTCACTGACGGTCGACCACTTTTGAACCTTATAACTCAGGGCATAAGGGTGGAAAGTGGTCTACCGTCAGTGAAGGTCGGTAGTATAGGTTACGGATGCCCTAATTTTACTGACCACGAATCTTATAGCAGCAAAAGATTATCTAGGCGTAGGAGTATTTTCATAATCTTCATTTGTAGCCACTAACTACTTCTATCTTTGTTTGAGCCAACGAGTCATTTGGTGTCACTCATCTAGAAATGTGTTTCAAGAGGTGACTGACTGACTAGCAGAGAAAATCTGATGCATTACAGCCAACTCTATTATAAATAAATAAAATAAATAAATATCGCTCGACATTACATATAGCGCCATCTAGTGCCACACTAAGCAAGGCTTGTGTCGTGGTCATCAGACAGTTGATATACTAGGTACATATATACTTTTTGTTTGTAAATACATGCTTATTATACCTACATATAAACCTCCATGACTCGGAAACAAATGTCCATGCTCATCACACAAACATTTGCTCCTACCGGGATTCGAACCCGGGACCCTTAGAACGTAAGGCAGCCTCACTACCGCTGCGTCATTCGGGTCGCCAAATTAATAATTTAGTGTGCGTAAAGTTTAAATAAATAACTACTTATACCACCCCGTAGAGAACAAAGCCATCCAACTAAAAAGCCTAAAACGTCTCGAAAACATCGCATAAACTCTCAATAAACAGAACTCGGAACATCGATCACGATCTAAAGAACTACTAACAACATAAATTGTAACGAAAAACTATCTTCTTCCTTTCAGATGGAGACGGATTCGCCAATAAGGAAGCCGAGTGGACAACCAATCAGCAAAAAGCTATTCCATTCACCGATAGCCGACAGTCCTAACGAACACACATTCACTAGGACCGACCGAACCAGAAAAGCGAAAAAGCGAAAACAAATACTCATACCAGATAACAACGATAGAATCAAAAGAGCGTACGTGAAAGAGTGCGAGCAGGACGAATATAGCCCCGACGTAAGAGGTGGAATGAGAAAAAGAGTTTTAATCAGCCTCTTTCATAATAAGGAGTATTGTATGGATTTTGGCTGTTGAGTTTAAAAATGTATATTACAGTTTATATAAATGTATTTATGCTCGTAACTGAATAGTACAAGATGGACTTTTAGTGCTTGAGTGTTATTGATTGCATTGTTGGTAAACACTGAGAATAACTTAGTTGAAAAAAAAAATGGCGGGATTAGTTCCAACTTAGTCCACGCGCCATAAGATTTATGTTCAACTATACATTGCGTATTTCTGCTTATCGATATTAAATCTATAATCATTACCCGCAATGTAGGTTGAAATATTTTGTGGATATATTGGTAAACCAATATTTTGATAAGGGTCGCAGTAATTAATGAAATAACCTAAAGCCATATTTGGCTGTCCGATGGTAATATTATGTTACATAGTTTAAGTTGGCGTAGTTAACTTCATATATTGGAATATTACCTAAAGTCTATATTGGGCTATCAATTTTTAGCGCCGCAATGGTATACGTTTTAAGACTGTTAAATTGGCTGAAAATGTTGCGAGACACAGATTTTATGAGAATCTAGATATAAGTTGAAAAAAATGATATTTTTATAAATTCCATTTTTATTGCTCAATAAAATTACAAAATAGATTTCATGTACACTCAACAAAAGAGTTAGGTAAGCTTGTCAATCTGTTTGCAATTTCATCCAAATCCGTTCAGTGTTTTTTTGCGTGAAAGAATAACAAAAATCGATCCTCTCAAACTTTCGTATTCATAATAGTTGTAAGAAAATTGCTAGCCTGCATTCCGAACTCTTTTGTTGACTACTTAATACTTATTATGTAATTATCTTAATTATTTCGCATATTTCTATAAACAAGATCTAGGTTCCTTGTTTATTTTTCCCAAATCCCACTAAACCCAGATATATTTTCAAATCCCACATGTTATTATCCTATAGATTTTAATCCCTGTATCCTATAATTAAACGATTCTTGTAAATGTGCTATTAGTTGTAAGAATTCATGTCACAGGTAAGCATAGAATGGTGATAGAATTATTATTTTTGTATCAATAAAATATTACGTGCCATAACATCAATTTACTAAGTGTAATATCGAATTTATTAGTTCAATAAAATATAGAATTATTTATGGTTTTTCTATGCACCCAGTGCTATACGAGTATTGAGAACGTTTGCAGTCTCCTAAAAAAATAATTAATCAAATGCACGCATTGCTTATCAAACAATTAGTGTCATTTCTTTTCTCCTTTTTTAAACGTCGCGCGGTAGAAACATTTCTCTGTCATTTTGTCTTTAATTACTTCTCACATCATGCCATGCGTGCTGGTCAAGAATCTCCCAAGTCTGTACCAATATCATCATCATCATTTCCGCCAAAGGACGCCCACTACTGGACATAGGCCTCCCCCAAGTGTCGCCACATGTCCCAGTCCCGTGCGACTCCCATCCAGCGGATTCCCGCAACCTTCATGCACCAGGTCATCGGCACCAATATACATAGATACAATAACTATCACTAGATGTATACTACACCCATTTCAAATTTAAAATATTCCCACTACACCTAGCAATGACAAGTAAACATTTATAGAAATAACCAGTTCTAAAAGAAGAACGGTCATAAAGCAGTAAGTACTATGATTCCTCCGCGGCCCCAGGGGATACGACATCGTTTGTAAATGGGGGGAGTGATACCCCATTGGTATCAATATAGGTGATCGTTGATAGGCTCTTGTAAAGTGAAAGATATTGTATCCAGGCCAGCTGATTTCCTTTGAGTGTCTGGCATCTATCAAGCCGCACTGGACCCACACGGCGCATAACGGCCCACTTCTGATCACAGACAGTAGGCTCGAGTCCCAGCAGTGGGAACAATGCAATCTGACTATGTTGTCTGTCATCTCTTTGTGTGAATTGTAAGAAAAAATAAGTATGCACTTATAATTATTTGCAATGTTGTATTTGGATATTGCGTATACCTGACCTACATGTGACTGTTTTTACACCAAAATCAATATCGTTAGGCCGACAGCCGAGCACAGAGTCAGCTTCTAATGGAGAAGAGTTCCTAAAGGATAAACTAAAATTCTAGATCTACACCTCAATCTCAATGAGAGGTTTTCTTTCTGAGAATTAAAAAAAATAGTTGCGAATTAATGGCGTTGACTACGTTACTAGGTGCCAAAGCCAAAACGCTTGAAAAAACACACGTCACATACGCTCGTTGACTGACACTTCCGTTTGCATAAGCTTCCGAATATAACCATTAGGTCCAAGTGAAATTATGTGACGTTCTGGAGGAACATCCCTGCAGTAACATACCGAGATCAGCGCCATCTATCCAGCGACTAGGGAAGAGTTGAAAAAGAAAATCCCACATTACAGCTGATTTTGAGGCAAATTCCTAATCCATTGCTTTCTTAATATATATATATATAATAAGCACCTTGGCACAAATGTAATTAAAGTTTCGTTGCCGAAATGAATGACATTGCGATTGTGTGATATGTGAGAAACCAGCTGACGTAAAACAAATTCGCAAGTAAAATATCACTTTCACAGCCATCTTTATATCTCACAGAATAAAACGCAATCTTCCTGAACTAAGCAAGAAAAACTACGTCGCTATTCCAATTTCCAACGCTTGCAGATCAGATCACAACACGGCAAGTTTTCTATTGGCCAAATAACGAGTACGGCACGGCGCGCTTGTTACGACTTGCGCCTCGTGACTCTCACCGGCTTGTACACGATACTTTTAAAGTTTTCTTAATGATTTTTAATGGTGGACGAAGACTTTAAATCTGGTTTCATTGTGGGGTGAAGAGTTAAGAGTTTTGTGTTAAAGTTGCGTTGAGGAAGTAGAAATAATTTATTGCAGGGAAAGAGCGCTGGGAAAAAGTGAAGTTCTACTAATTTTACAGATGATGGACAATAACGTGTTGGATTGACTGATTATTAAAGCTTTATGCCAACTTTTTTAACCGACTTCCAAAAGGAGGAGGTTCTCAATTCGACAGAACTTTTTTTTTTATGAATGTTCCCCGATTATTCGAAGATGGCTGGACCGATTTGGATTTTTATTATTTTACTTCACAGGTGGTCCCATAATCATCAAGTCAGAATGTGATGATGGAATCCTGGAGAAATAGAGAGAACTTTCCACATTTTATCGGCACACATAAAGCGATTTGGGTATTTTTTGGAAGAGTACTTTCTCGGAGTGGTCTCGCTTCAATTTGGTGAAGATCTGTTGAAGAACTTCGGAGACAGTCAACGGAACTCCTCAATAAATGATAGCAAATGAATTGGGATTGCTAAAATCTCACATCTGTCTATTATTTACCTACACTAGTTCATAAAAAACATCACGCCAGTACACTGTGAAGGGGTAAGCGCATGTGCACCACTAAAAAGTGAAATATAAAAACTTTTTTGCAAAAAAAAAAGACTTCTAAAAACACAAAAACCAAGAAAATAACCTTAGTCGGTGACAAAAAAATGAAACTAAACCAATCCAACAAGGGTCACCGACTTCTGAAGCTAAGGTTATTTTTTTGTTTTTTTTTGTGTTTTTAGAAGTCGGTTTTTTGAAAGTCGTTGTTAAGCGTAAACAAAAGTTGAACATATTCTAGATTCTGTTGGGACGAGAAAAAGGTTGATTTCGACATGTTTTTTCCTTAAAACACAACACTGTTGGGACTTATGCCAGCCCCACTTCCTCTCATTAAGAGGTCCGAGTCTCAGAAATTAGAACATTATCCTATAAATGTTCTAATTTCTTTTTTTTTTTCTTTATTTTGTCTTTGTGACATGATTGCCTCTCCTAAACCCTTACATAGAAGTTTATGAAACTCGTAACAGGAGTCTTCAGAGTGTTTATAATCCAATACGCAGGTTTTTCTTCGGCTCGGGCTGAAATCCCACGTCTAGTGCAATCACAAACTTTACACACTTGCATCTATCTTCTGTTGCTTCCACTATCGTATATTTCATGTAAATTGTGCCATAAATGTAACCAGATTGCAGTCTAGCGACTACATTGTTCCAGCCAATAGCAGGCGATAAAATGGGCACTAAATCTAAATGGACCGACTTTGAGAAGCTATTTAGATTTTTATCTTGGAATGTAGAATATGCTCCAGGATATATTGATGTCACACAGTTATCCTTAAGGGATAAAACTGGACCCTTAATCACCTTTTGATATAGGTAGGTGATCTATTTACATAATTATCATCTGCTCTTAACCCTTATAGTTTCGCCATGTCTGTCTGTCCGTCCTCGCTTAATCTCTGTGACCGTTAGCACTAGAAAGCTGAAATTTGGTACCAATATGTGTATCAATCACGCCGACAAAGTGGTAAAATAAAAATTGGAAAAAAATGTTTTATTAGGGTAGCCCCCTATACCTATGTAAAGTGGGAAGTGTTTTTTTTTTAATTTCAACCCTAACGTGTGATATATTGTTGGAAAGGTATTTAAAAATGAATAGGGGTTTAGTAAAATCACTTTTTTATAATGTCAATAATTTCGGAAATAATCGTTCCAAAAGTAAAAACAATGTGTGTCCCTTTAACTTTTGAACTATAAGTTTAGAAAATATGAAAAAAATCTGAAAAGTAGAACTTTATAAGGACTTTCTAGGAAGATCATTTTGAACTTGGATGGAAACAACAGTTTTTGTACAAAAAAGACAAAAAGTTGTACAAAATAATTTTTGGACTAAGTTTGTAGTATAATCGTATAAGCAAGCATTTTTTTTAACTTCGTTTACATATTTTATTATCCTGAACGTATCTTTTTTCAAACATAAAAAGAATTATCAAAATCGGATTGGATTGAACACTTATTGTGACGGACGGGAAACTACGGAACCCTACACTGAGCGTGGCCCGACACGCTCTTGGCCGGTTTTTTTAACAATGTTTGGTCTTCTTCCAGTCCAACCGGTTAGTTTATATGAAGCGACTGTTCATCTAACCAGCTCGGCCCAAGTACTGAGTGTAACTCCTTGGTCAGACTAGTAGTCAGAATTTGAGGACGTATTTACCGGGAAACGGAGGAAATAGATGTTTACCCATTCACGGATTGACCCCGGCAGCCGTCGGAACTTAGCGTGCGAACGGCGACTATACCTATTTAATATATTGCTATGACATTATTATGACATTAGGTATCAATTTGATTTCATTCATTATTTCATTTCCTTATTCCATTATCATTACTTGTAAATTACTAATTTAAGTTTAATTATGTGTATATTGACCATCTTTATTTTTTGACTTTGTAATTTAATATCTCTGACTGTGACATATTAATAAATTCTAATCTCCTGCGTGATGATGATCGATAATAATATTTGCGCACCTAGCATGGTCATAATACAGTGTACCTTATGAACTTTTTGTAGCATCCTCTAAACCTGTGTTATGCAAATAAATGATTTGTATTTGTATTTGCACAAGCTAGTAGGTAAATTCCAATTAAATAATCTAGTAGGTACGGAAAATTATGCGTTCTGAGCAATAAAGACAGTTTCTTAGTTCGTGTGTCACTACTCACCCGGCTGGGTCGTATGATTATATTAAAACAGTAAGTACATACCTTTGACAGCACTCAATTTGTTGCCGACCATCTGCTTGGCCACGAACGCCGCCATCTTTGCTGCTTACTGATCTACTCGTTCAACTGAAACAAGAGAAAATCCTTGTTTGAAATTAAGTTCGTACAAGTCTGTTGTACCTTTACGATCGATAGATCATTCAAAAACTCATAGCGCTTCTGTTAGGAAATACTCAATAGCAGCCGGCTTTATATGAGGAGTCTGGATCTGTACTAGATATTAATTGATTAGTATAACAAAACACTTGCTCATATGACTTTTTGCCAACCTTATTATAAAATGACTAGTAAAATGCTGGAAGTATAGTATAGTCATATAGTGGTATACGTATAGAACGTATGACTTTATGTTAAGTAAGTATGTCTTTTCGTCAAGATAGTCCACTGTAATCAGTGGCGGTACTTTCATACAAGCCTAAAAGTTTGGCTTTTCCCTTATAACCTACTACCTTCATGATTACTGGCCCCTATGTACGCCATTGTCCACTATAATTAATTTCATAAATTAATCCAAGTAAAGGAATAAAAATCTTAATGAAAACTACACAAAGCTCATAATTCTCTATCATAGCATAAAAAGCTGCGTTTAATCGAGAATTGGTTGATGAAATAGCAATCAATCGGAAGCTGGATTACGTTTTAAGCGCTGAAAGCGATTTATTGTTGGGGCACAATTAAAACGTAGGTATAGGAGTCCGCTTTATATTTTATTGGTTGTTCCAATTTCAGCGGATTGAAGCTCCGTATTAAATACCAACTGTGTGGATTTATAGATTGCAAAGTTAAGCTGCCCTTGCCACTGCAATGTGGAGGTGCCCGTAGATAGGTGTGCTCATTATTACTCAGCGGCTTGATGAGCATTCTAGTTATATTATTTAATTTTAATGAAATACTGTCATCGAGTACCTCTACTCGATGATAGTACATAATAACCACTGTTGTACTTAGTACTTAAATAGCCATTCTGATCTACTATTCCCACTAACACATTATTCTTGTATATTCATTTTATGTCTGTCCATTTATAGGTTATTTATACCTAGTTGTGTATCTAGTAACTAAGTTGATTTAAGCAACAACGGTAGTAAATGTATTGTCTCTAAGATTGGCAAAGTACGAGTATCAGTTTTAGTAGGCTTTGGTAAAAGACCATGTGACTGGCCACCAATACAATTAGAAAAACAATCACACACATCCTTTTATTATAATCAAACCAGAACTAACATCAGTTCCAAAATCCCATTTCTTCTCTGATTTGACACCGTAAAAAAGGAACAACAGAGAATATTTCAAAACAAATTTTTCAGTCTTATTTCAGCTGAAAGAAAAGTTTATACGGCCATTGTAAATTTTAATCGCCGGGATGCAAAATTACTTTAAATTCGTTTCCAGTTTTGTTATTTATGTTGGAAAATATTGATTCATTATTTTTAAATTCATATTTTGGTGCCATAAGTACAATTTTTTTTGGGGTCTAGGATGAAAAGTTATGGGTCGTGGCAAAATTGGGAATTGATTAACGGGTAGGTAACCTTGTTTCATGTCCTCTACTCTACAGTAATAATATCTTTTTATAGTAGGTAATCATACTTAGGTAAGGTATAATAGTTGACAGAACATCAACGAGCAAAGTGTAGACCCTACGAGTGTCTAGATAAGTGTGTGTGGCAAATTAATTCTTGTCAAGAATCAATTTTACATTGCAACTAGAAGTTATTAGCACATCATCCAGAGGAAGAAGAAAAATGCTCATTATAGAGGATAACGCATAAAGTAAGTTCTGAAGCAAAGTTAATATTTATACATGAGACTACTGCGCGAGCTTCCACACCAAATGAAAAACGAATCAGGGATAAACCGGGGAACATACATAAAAAAAAATCATTTCATTTCAATAGCCGACGCAAAAGAATGAACAAGTCCCATTCCACATTATTTTAGTTCTCAAATCACTATCCATTACTATTAAATAAGCGTCAGATATTATAGAATTCCTGAAGTGGAACGTTTCAGCAGTAAATCAGCTTTATAGTCTAACTTTATGATCGCGATCACCAGCGGAATCGCAAGTGGAGGGGGTCTCATTACTACAGTGGGTTTTTCTCTAATTGCTGAAGGAATAATATAGGTTTTTTTATTATATGAAGGTAGTTTGTGCCAAGATATGCTGCCTATAATAGAGCCTTGATTAGTATATGCTCTGAGAATGGTTCCAAAAACCCATCGCTACCTTTTTCATGTCGGTTTACTTTAGAAAGCAAGACGGAGGTGAGATTCACTCTTATTTCGCAAGTTAATAAACACTGTTTACAGGGAACTAATTTCCAATTCAGCGCGCTACGTTAACACCTACGAGTAGTTACAACTTACAACCACTTTAATAGGATTATGATTCTACATTCATAATCGTATTAAAGTGGCTAAAAAACCAGCGTTACCTACGTAACGATGGTTTTTTAGGACTTCTAAGCTTCTTTTATTATTGTCTGACTTGGAATCACAATTAAGAACTTAAAAGTCCCTTATCACTGCTCTTTGACTTTCCATATCCCTTTATGGTTGTCTCTAAATCTTTTTGCTTGTAAAAGGAGCTTAGCATCAAGATAAAAAATCATCCAGCTTAAGCTAGAACTATTTGCGAAATTAATACTTACTAAATTTCTTGAAAAACTTTTAATGGAAAAGTTCTTCGCTACTAACTTTTGTCTTAAACAACTAGATATAAAAGAAATGTACTGCACTCTTTAAACTAGTCTGTATCTTTTAATAGAACAAAGTTTCAGTCATTAGTGCAGTTGTCAAGTACAGTAGCGACTGCAGCGCTGAGCGGCCGGGATTGGAACTAATTTCATGTCATTAAACCTGGGATTTCATTGGAGATGCTCTGCTTTCTGAGGTCAGGTTTAATTAGAAGATGTTTGGATTGTATGTTGAGTTATTATGAACTGGACGATAACTTTTTTCGGTTATTTTCAGGTATGTCTCCTAGCTACGTGATTATTTATCTGTTTTGTCTGTTTATTAATTGCTATCAACAAGTCATAACTTTGTGCCACTTATTTACTCATATTGGAAACAAAACAAACCTTTGAAACTAAATCCTAACATCCTAACTTTCTAACCGATACTATAAAATAATACGAAAGTAAGTTTGTTTGTTACTTTTTCACGACTTATGCCACTGAACCGATCATCGTGTTTGGTGTGACGGTGTGACTATGGATCGGTCGTGGAAATTTTGCATAAATATATTATACGTTGTCAGGAGTACAGACACGGACTAACCTTCCGCCGGAAAAATGATACAGTTCACGAGGAAAATAACAATAATGTTTATAAAACACGTGTTTTTACACGTGTCTTTCGAATAAACACGTGTCTTTCGAATAAACACGTGTCTTTCGATTATTGATTGAATTATTAAATTATTGTAAGCTTTAATAGTGTGAAGAGTTTAACTGTCAAATTCTAAATTAACGCATGCGAAGTCACGGGCAAAAGCTAGTTAAGTATCTTATATATTCCTAGATGTACCTGTGTAGGTAATTAAAATAGGTCTTAGTTATAGGAACCTAGGTTCTACGAATAATAAGTTAATCATATGATTAGGTAATTAATCATTACATTCCACTTACTACCTACTTGCGTACCACAAACTTGAGCAGGATCTGTATACTTAGAAATTAATACCTACATAAGTATAATGTTTTCAAAAGGTAAATACGAAACCTTGTCTCAAGGGAAAGGACGGATCCGGATTTTCCTTGAAAAATGGATAAGACTTTAAAATTAATTACATTTTCAAGCCGATTAATTCATTAATGTTTTTTTCCAATTGCTAACTGTAACTATCAATAAATGGTCTTCTTTTATTTGTAAAGAAACAATAATCCATTCAACTATGGCAAAGTTTATGGCAGCGCCATCTAATGTTACCAACGTAAACTAAGATGTTAGACAAGAGTGTTTCTAGTTCGTACCGATTTCCGCATTGTCGCTGCCGTCAACTCAAGACGCTGCTCGTCGCCATGGCAACCAGCGATGGTGTACGAATAACGGAGGCGGCACATTCTTGAACTAAAATGAGGTTATACTTAGTAAATAGCTCCTCATTTTCGCAAAAAACTTATATTAGAAATAGTCTACCTAATCTTAAATGATTGGGAGTTCATTTATTATTCTATTCACAGTTACTAATTGATTGACTTTGCAATACCGTTACAATCTTAATGATGTTTATTCTCGACAAGTCGTCACAATAAGGTTTCTATTGGGTTGCTCCTCAGATTACAGAAATCGGAGAGTTCCCAGGTATGACCAGTTATGGTATGAGAATAAGTATCTGTCGGCTTCGTAATGAGTTTATTTACATCCTTTATAATAATTTAGTCGTAGCATACATAAGCTGAAGTTTATTCACGACAACGCGGCAACGCCCACACGAAGAACACACAGAGCCCTAAATCCGCCACATTACCAACGCGAAGGAATCATACCAACGGAACTGAAAACTGGTCATAAACTATGAAAGAAGTTATTGTTCCGTCCCCGCTACCTCGGTAACTTTGTATGTAGATGTAACAATGGCGCAACTTTGACGAGGAGGTAACTTACACATTGTTACCAGTCGCTTTGTATGGATAGAAATCCCTTACAGCTGCTGCACGAATATAAATTTTATATTTTGAAGGAATGTGGGTATTTCGAAACAAAGACTACCTACGTACGCGTAGTTTAATGGTTTAAAGTTACCGGCCATTTGTAAAAAGGACATTTCATTTTTAAAATGTCCTTTTTCAGTATTCTGCTATTCACGTTTTCTGGAAATTGTTTTCACTGAGATTCATATTCAATGAATCTATGTTTCAAATGTGACCGTCTTTGAACACACACAATAAAAAAAGTGATATTACAGTCCTTCTTCACTTATTGTACCTCTGGCTTTGCGTCACTGTCAAAATCAAACGTAAACAACCTCTTGCATTCGAGCCGATGCAACCACTATAATTATTATGATCTAGCATAGCAACCAATTCGCGCGTTAGTTTCACTTCAATGGTTAATTAAAACTTTTTAAGTCCCCAAAGAGAAAAACTTTGAAAAAGTGTTCTATCTACGCAGCCACTGACGTGACGACTATGAGACCTAAAGAATCACTTAAAACGTTCCGTCCGGGTCGTTAAAATGTCGTTATGAGACATTCGACACTTTTTGCTCTAAACTCGATGCTCTGGTTCCGATGCGGACCACGTCTCGCGTTTTATGTTGACCTAGTACTTTATGTGGGTATTATTTTACTATAAAATGGCGGTGATGGTGTGTACGGAGTTAATTTTTTATAGTTAGTGAGCAGTATGGCATAATGTTCCCACTGCTGAGATGCAGGCCTCAGTGTGAGAGGGTGTGGGCCGTAAACTACCACGCAGGCCCAGTGTGGATTTGAAGATGGTGATGGTGCAGGACAGATAAAGAAATCTTCCGCATTACCGGTTAAACACTTTTGGCATACAATAATACGTATAATACATAATTAAAAATAGTTAGTTACAGAAAATTAATTTGTTAATTCTTCAAAAAGTTTACTTGGAAGTTACTGCAATGCAGTGAATTCGTTTTTATGCGTGGATAATTAGGTGCTGAATCATTCGGTATTGGCGAAGGATCTGGAAAAAGAAAACTTCAACATTTTACAGTAAGTGGTTTTTGAATAGAAAAATGTAATAATCTGGCAGTTGGCAGCCACCTAGCTGCCAACTCCCAGATTATTACTTACACTATGAAACTGTAGCAACATGAAAATTTGAAATACTTACTAAGGTAATTAAAATTTTCATGTTGCTACAGTTTCATTTGCCAATGCTGAGGCACAGGGTTCCTCTCTGTTAGAGGGAGTTTCATTGAAATGTCAAAAGTGATCAACAAATCCAAGTATTGTTTGTACAAAACAAGATACAATTCTTCTCCAATAATGATCAGTAGGTAGTCCGTGTAATAACGGCCATGGAAGCAAAGCATCGGTTTCAGCAATTACTTTGAGCCATTAAAACTCATCGTTAAGTCAAGAATTTAATACTCTGCGCTCAGAAGCGGAACTGAGCAAAAACAGCTGCTGTATATAAGTACGTAAAGTTTAATTTGGATTTTCATTAAGTAATTTTGATGCAGTTTTCATTTGGATTTTAAAACAACTTTAAAGTTTTGCCATTATTTTGTGCCCTACATTTTAACCAGCGGGATAATTTACTGCGTAACACACAATCTGAAAGCGTTTTTCACGATATAAAGCCGATGATTTTCAAACACTTAAGTAGCACTACATAACACTTCGTCTGACCCGGGAATCAAACCCAGTCGAGTCAGGTCGACTGGCGCTTGCAGTCGCACTCGGGTCGAGTAGTCACTCGACCAACGAGGCATACATTATAATATGTATAGTATATTATATTAATTAATGGCAATAAAGTATAGGTTTTTTTAATGCATCATACACACCACAGTAACTTCCTCAGATCAGTTTCTTGCAATAATCGTTTGATAGAGACATAAGGCTAACATCGCACAGATGGCACAACCATTGCAGTGCTTCTAAACATAAACCGCACGTATGGTAACAATCAGATATTGCTATCATCTTTACTTCCTAGCAATAAGGTCGCTTTTCATGACCAAAGTGTTATTACTGCCGGCATCTAAGCGTACTTTCACGCTTGGCTGCACATCGTGGACGCACTGCAGATCCGAGAACAGGAGCAGGGTGACCGCAGCCTTGAATGCGTCATTAATTAGCCACGGATTTACGCCTGTACGTATTTAATCCAAGATAGGCGGAGTTATTAAATACCGCACGCATAATTACTGTTTCGGTAATGAAACGATGCGATTTTATAGTTTGTTGTTAGCTTAATTATTTTACTTTATTTTATGGTTTTTGAGTCTAATAGTCAAAACGGTAGGAAATAAATTGCGGACATTTCATATATTCATACCACTGAAATAATTGTTAGTGCCACATCCGTAATTAAAGCGACATTTTAGTCCTCAATTAATGTTCGTGCATGGTGGGAAAGGTTCATGATCATGGGTTATAGTTTTTGGAACCATTAACAAAATTTCGAAATTGCATAGCAATAGCCTCACATCAACTATATATAACTAAATCTACTAGGGTAGGTACATACGAACATAGCTTTTTTCTGTCTCAAAAACCAATAACACCTAGCTACACACAGATACACGAAACACAAATGTATCTAACATACCATCAGTATGCGGGAAATCGAAACTTTTATCTACCACAGCCTGAAAGCCATTTTTTCTGCGGATGACATTCGTGCAATATGGATTGTGGCCTTTTAGCGTTCTGAACGAGAATTGATAAAACGGGTATGAAAATATTGTTGTGGTTGTATTGTGAAAGCTATTGCGGAGAATGTTTAATGAGTTTTGTGGTTTGTGACTTAAAAGCTTGAATTGGTATTTTTTTTCAAAAGTTAGCGCTCTTTCTACTTTGCAGGTTCACGCTAAATCATTGGTCTTGAAAGTCATGCACATGGAATGGTTGAAACATTTCGTTTATAGTACAGTCAGCCCAAAAAGATGTAAACACGGAAAAGGAACCATTCCTCCCGGTCCCTCGCTCGTGCCAGCCCGCGTGGCTGCCTGTAGTCCAAAACCAGTCCCTAAATAATGATACCACTCAGATCCAGCCTGTCCCCTTGCTGGCCTCTCTCAGCACCGCCCTAAGCCGAGGCCTAGGGGGGTAAGCGACTACACGCTAAGGGCACCCCCGTGGGGTAGGCCCCACGGGGGTGCCCTTAGCGTGTAGTCGCTTAGTTTGTAAGTTTTATGCCCTGGCTGGGGGCCTTACACTCAAGACACCTACAAGATAGCAAAGCAGACGACAACCTCTCTAGGTTGAACTACGAGATGTCATATCGACAAAATATAACCCGGCCAAGTGAAATTGCTCGTTTGTTTCGTATAACACGTACGAGTAAGATAATTTGAGTTAATTGAATTTGGGAGTATTTATAAAACATTATGAAAACGGGTATTTATCGCGAATTTACCTTTAATTTAAGCCCGATGTTTCGACCGGATTGCACCAGCCGTAGTCGCGGGGAATACCCGCTTTCATGTGTTTTATAATGTGTTCTGATCGTGAAAGTTTAAAAAAGACAATTGGGAGTATTTATTGTTGATTGAGTTGTCGCTACATATCTTGGCAGAAATTCTTTGTTTACAAAAATGATAGCTTCTCATGGCACGGAATATAGTTTGATGTATAAAATGCTTGGTGTAAGGTTCGTTTAAGCCCATGTTTCTAGTATGTCCGTGACTATACCGCCGGACCACCAACGCCAACCGCTTCCATATTTGGTCAATAATTTGTACTCAATGGGTACCAATTAGTACCCGAACAACAAGATTGGTACCTTAGCAGTTTTCGAGAAAATCGACTTTGAAGGTGGTCCGGCGGTAGTCACGATCCCTTCAGCAGGACCACCATGAGCGCCGAAAAATGGGGCATTCTTCAGCTATTCTAAGTATACAAATAATTTGTACCCATAAATGGTATTACGGCCCGCTCCGGCTTCGTACGGGTTTAAATTTTAGACCTTCCCGGTGGATTTTTTTTCCGTAAATTTTCTGACATTCAAACCTTGTCCTGGGGGTTTCATTTTTATTTAGGGCTTACCCGTAACAAACAGCTCAGCTCAATACCATTGACAATGACAACTTACTTTGGTCGGGTTTTACGCGGAGATTTAGTATGGAAAAGTAATGAAAGCTAATTTCTCTTAAAATACAACACTTGGGAATCTGAATTTTTGGTCACTATAACTTCTTTATGGGTACAAATTTTTGTATCAATTTGGGAAGAAATCACAGAGTTTTAGGAGAGTTTCAGAGTAATAGGGAAATTTTGAAATGAAAATTTAACACCGTGACTACCGCCACCCCACCAATGGCATGGTATATCTCGTAAACTACTGAGGAACGCATTTTGAATTTTGGGCACTAATTTTATGTTCCTGGGTACAAATGTTCTATGTAGGTGTGAGGAAAGCGACAAGTGCCTGAAACTTGGAATTAACATTCAAATTTGTGGTCCTGCTGAACGAGCGCACGAAGTTATCATCGTTGATTTATCGGTAAATACAAATGTTTCAGTTCTGTTTTTTTTTATACGAAATGAATCACATTTATGGGTACAAATTATTTGTATACTTAGAATAGCTGTAGAATGCCCCATTTTTCGGCGCTCATGGTGGTCCTGCTGAATGGAT
Organism: Xestia ashworthii; assembly: GCA_950022955.1. Taxonomy (NCBI): domain Eukaryota; kingdom Metazoa; phylum Arthropoda; class Insecta; order Lepidoptera; family Noctuidae; genus Xestia; species Xestia ashworthii. The sequence goes on from OX465570.1 coordinate 20,105,253, forward strand.
CGTGACTACCGCCGACCAACTTCAAAGTTGATTTTCTCGAAAACTGCTAAGGTACCAATTTTGTTGTTCGGGTACTAATTGGTACCCATTGAGTACAAATTATTGACCAAATATGGAAGCGGTTGGCGTTGGTGGTCCGGCGGTAGTCACGGACATGTTTCTAGTCTCTGTTCCAATTCCATAGACCACGGTATCGGCAGTACAATTGCGATCTCCACACCCATTACTCACAAAAAACCCAACTGAACAAAAACGTGAATTAATGAAACAAGCTACAGCATGTTGTCCAACTCTGTGGCAACATTTGTACGGAACCCGAGTTTCACTGTTTCCGTACATTTTCGTATATTTTCCGAACGTTTCGGCAAAAACTGGGTCGGCACGTGCCAATTATTTGGGTTGATTCTGTACATTTTTTATCTTACTTAATTTTGTTTGAATTTAGAGTTTTTCAGATTGATATAAAACGTGCCATTTTCAACGATGGCGATTTGTTTCTGTGTGTGGTGATCCACAGAAAGAGACCTTCAGACCTTCCCTTTTGTGTCGTTTACGTAGGAATTGAAATCTCTCTCTTGCCTTCAATATTTTAAAATAACTTAACTGTTACTGATAAAGAAGAACAGAAAACAAATGTATGAGACTTGGGCCCACTCTTGAATTATAGAACCTGCGATATACCATGAGATAGGATTTTTCCAAGAACACTCGTTAGCCAAATATGAATGTATTATGATGTCATAAAAGTCAAATAAGTAATAACCTCCCCCCCCCACATTCCAAAGCAATTTATATACCATCGGGTAAGCTTTCAAAAAAGCAGAACATGATTTGACACGACTATTAAGATATAGTTCAATGTTAATTGGTGAGATTGCGATCAATATTTCGATAGTGTAACCTATAGTACTACTCTGATCATCATCATCATCATCATCATCATTTCAGCCGTGTGACGTCCACTGCTGGACATAGGCCTCCCCCAAGTGTCGCCACATTGACCGGTCCCGTGCGACTCACATTCAACCCGAATTCCCGCAACCTTCACCAGGTCATCGGTCCACCTAGTGGGAGGGCTTCCAACTCTGAGCATAGTGACATTGATTTGACCTTATTCGTAATTAAAATATGTTCTCTTTAAAAATGCCTGTCTATTTGTGAACAATGTATTTCTATAAAAGTGTGAGCTCAAAACTTATCGTCATCCGTTTCCTTGAATCGTTGACATAATTCTTATTGCACAACCCCTGCAGTTTAATGTTTCATAAACTTAATATAAAACTGGAGCCATAATAATATTGTTGTTTCAAAACTACAACTTGTTACAAACTTTTCTTAGTATTTCCTTGTAAACGTATTAGGGTTACTTACAGCAACACCTGTCCCAGAAACAAAATCGTGTCGCAATTCGACCCAAAACGGGTCAAAATAAAATCAAAAATATTCCGCATTTCGCGAACGGTGCCAATAAAAGTAATGTACCATCAAATTTACTTTGTAAGGTCTGCGTAACAAAGGGTCACCGCATTTGCATTTATATAGGAACCCTGTGACATCGGCGTACGTAAAAATGTTGATACTTTAGGTGTCGTGTGGGTCCCACAGCTGACGAGGAGCGGGCTTGCTAACGATCATGTTCTTGCTAATGGTACTTACCTGTGGTACTTACAAAAGATTGTAAATGTTGGTAAAAGAGAAACTTATAGTCGAGTTATAGATTTCCTCGATGGTCCGGTAGTCGCAAATGCTACTGCTGAGAGGTCGTGGGATCGTGGAACGTAGATTACCAAGCCGGGTTAAATGTTAGTTTTTCCATCAGTTTCTCAATAACAATTATGGAGCCGTGCCTAATGGCAATAGGCTCGCTCAGCGGGTGTACTATTAGGTACACCTCAACCTAATCATTCGTGGCTACAGGCGTGAGTTATATTACGAGTATTAAAATTGATCGTTGAATGTTCACAACACAGGGTGAGAACTTTGTCAAACAAACATCTCGTTATTAGTTGCTGGCTCTGCTCGCTTCCCGCTAAAAGCTAGCAGTGGGACGGTGCTCTACTAGCAGAAGGGACACTAAATGTATGTAAACGAGCACTGTGCCCTGTTGTACGAGTCTCTGGGAACATTGTCACTATTGTGTTATTGGCCTGTAGTTACGGGTGAAAGCCTCTTTTCATTAGGAAGGAACGGTCATTGATCAGTATGCTAATTTCATCCAGAATTTGTATTGACCATTTCAATATAAATCCAGGGTTTCAAGTCTGTCATTAGAATAGTGTCAGAATAGTCTATTATTGACTTCGTAATTGTTGATTTTGACAAGTTTGGTAATCTATTAACATAATGGCGTCAGTATATGGCTTTTCAATGATCAACTACTAAAACTCCGTTGAAAGAAATGGCATCGAATGATAATCTCGTACATAATTACAAATGAATGACTGGTGCTATTTACGAACTTCTTACTACTTCAGATTGCTTAAAACACTAATAAATAATATATGTCGGATCCGGTCATTGGTACGGACACGGGAATGAATCAAAGCGCGCCAGTGGTGACATCACGCGACCTAGACACGAGTCTATCCCCGCCATGGCGTGCTTCTACAGAGTCCTGACGTTAACAGATCACCGCGAGGACGACATTCTGGGTCGGATCGCAGCGGAGTTCAGACGTCTTGAAACTGTATCCGATTCATTGTGCCCAGTGTTACTCGTATAGTGTGAAAGTGTAATGCCAAGTAATTCGTTAGTTTACTCAGTGTAGATATGTTTGAAAAGAGTAACCATGGAGTTTCTTGCCGGTTCTTCTCCATGGAAACAACCAACCCGAACCGACCACCTGACAATAAACAAAGTATCGCATTTAGTGAGTTTTCATAGCACGAAACCCGTCTTCTGCCCACAAAATGCTCGAGCCTAACGAAATAAATCCTGCCAAACCCGACATATATAAATGAAATCTGGCGGGTTTTATAATAATGGCAATACTATAATGTCTGTCATTATAACATAATTCTATTTACGAGACCATTGACCGTCCAATGATCGACCATTATGAATTTAGCAGATTACGAACTTTAAGCAACATGGCAATGGGATGAAAATGGGATCGTGTTGGAATGAAGAATTTATAAAATAGCAGACCAAGGCCCCAGATTTCCGTATAATGTGTTCATAGAGATTAAATCGATTACCTCCAGGTACATGTTTTTCACTATACATATTATTATTATGGATGGTATTGTATCCTAGTTTGATGCAATCATGAAAATGTTCATGTAGCATGAGAGTCCATAATCGCATTTAGTACCTACTTTCGTAAGTTCTCCAAAACAAGCTGGTGTGGAAATTTCCGTGTCATTTAGTCATATATTGCGACCATTGGGCCTTTTCTGCTTTCCTGTAACGTTGATAAAACCAACCTAGGTTAGGTTGGTTAAAGGTTGGTTGGTTTAAGTGTTGAGTGGTTTTTCGAAGGTGAGTTTGAAAGTTCAAGGATTGGGGGTTTTATTGTACATTTTAAAGTTGAATAAACGTAGCCCACAGGCTTAATGGAGAAACTAAGTACACAAACCTAGCATCGGGATCAGTGTTGGGCAATACGCCGATTTCCGTGGGAGTAATAGGGTGAAAAAGATGAAACTCCCTGATATATTTGAAGCCCTGTTTCAGAGAACATGAAAACTTCTCTCTCCGTTCAAATGTGTCATTTTGTACATTGCTAACTTTTACCTATCCGAAATTACATTAACTCCAATTCAATAATATCCGAAAACACGGAATGTGAACTAAAAATCCGTTACTAGGATTTTCAGTAATCCGTTTTCCAATTAAGGCTCGAAACCTCGAAAACTGCGTTTATCAAAACAGCAAAATGAAATAAAGGCTAACCTGGAATAAGGTTAAGCTGAACATTTCATTGAAAATTTGAAACGTCGCGTCGTCGGCATTTCCTGAATATTGCATTGCGACTAAAAGTTAGGCAATAAGGTAAGATATTAAACCACGCGGCTTTTTAAAAAGATGGAACTTATCTTTCTGTGAATTAATTTATTTGTGCTATCTGCAAAGGGCTGGTTTGAGGAGGAATGGGAAAAGAGCTCATGGAAGGCCTTTGCCCAGTAGTGGGATAGAACACGATAAAAAAAATACTTAAAAGCGTATTTTCATTACTGTTTTACTAACTGCAGACTGCATGAGAACGTAACGTGCGATTGTTCGATCATATGGTAAGGGGGACAATCACATACTTTTATGAGTATTAGCATTCTAATTGCAATCTTACGCCGAGACCCCTTGTATTGTTTTTTTGAGTACTTTAAATTTTTATTTTTGTTTATCACAAAGGTTGTGATGCCTCGTTTCGATGGGCGGAAGTTTAACATTCAAATGTATGTAAATTTAAACGTTACAACAATAATCATAAATAAGTAATGTCAATGTTACATCTAGACTTAACAATTATAAGATCTTAAAAATTACTAGGATCCATTCACGATTTATATCTACAATTAGATTAGGGTACAATTATTTCAGTTCTTACTGTGCTATTAACAAAAACTTCACATTTTTACTATTTAAACGAATATTCAGAGAATTTTTATATAACAGTATAGGTAACCACTCCGTGTTCAGAGATTTTCGTACCTAAGTAATTAAAACTAAATAATATCCCGACTGTTAATCGACAATATAATAGTTTATTTACAAAATATTTACATAGAGGTGCGATGTAGTTAGATTCTTGAATATATTCAAGTTGCCGTACATAGAAATATTACAATATTTGTGTAAGTTTTTGAAATCGTACTAAATATGGGAAGTTTAGTAACTACCACATCTTGTAGTTTAAGACGGTTGTTTTTAAAAGGACGAAGTTTGGTACGGCTGAATATAAAATTCCATGGACGTACTAAGTTTATCAATTTAATTTAATCGGTAGAGCATGCTTTTAATGAAAATATAACCCAATAACTGGCAACAAAAAAAAAATTGTATTGTATTGTATTGTATAACGGGCTGATGTCCGCAACTCCAGGCCAAGGTACGTATTTTGCGTACAGGTGGGAAATTCAATCGATCCATCCCAACTCCCCGAGAAAGGCCAGCAGCGCCCCGATGTTGCCGACAATCTCGCGGAGAGTACCTGGGTGACCGAAGTATTTTGCCCTGTATGTTGCAACCGCTGGGCAGTGTAGAAGCACGTGGGCTGCTGTCTCGTCTTCCTCCATGCATGCACGACACAGGGGGCTGTCTGTGACTCCTATGACAAAGAGTTGTTTGTTAAAAGAGCCGTGTCCGGTGACGATGACGGCGGCTGTAATTGTGCGCAGCTGTGGCTTGGATAGCCTGAGCGCGCGTTTGGTAAAGCGGCCGTCGATGGCAGGAAGTGCCTCCTTGGCTTGCCGACACTCGCAGTGGTCAAGCCAAAGCTTGTGGTGTAGTGCACTAGTTCGTTTCCTTACCAGTGTGCGTAGGTATACGAAAGGGAGTGGTGCGATGGGTTCTGGTATCACCGCTGCCATGCTCGATCCCCTTCTAGCGAGTTCATCCGCCGCGTCGTTGCCGCGGGAATCGCTGTGTCCTTTGAGCCATTGGATGATTATGTTATTGAGATTACCAACCTGGTTCAGGCGTTGATGACAATCGTGTATTCCGATTCTCGTGTATTTGTCGTTATGCCGAGACCCCTTACCCTAACTGTAACTCTTAACCTGAAAAATCGAAGACCTGTGACATTTACCTGCACTGGGCCCGCATGGTGGATAATTGGCCCATTCCCTCTCATAGAGAGAGGGCCTGTGGCCTGTGGCAGTGGGAACATTAATAGGCTGATGATGATGATGGTGATGAAGTGGTTAGGTTAAGTTATAGTTAGCGTTATTCCTTTTGCTATCCTAAAACTGTCAAACTACAATTGCAGGACAAAGACGTCGACGACACGAAAAAAAGAGAAGAAGAAGTTTACGATTGTACTTCAGTTAGCATCACACTGTTCAACCTATAGCAATAACTTTTAACAGTTGAACGTCATTCTCTGATCAAAATCAAAGACAGTATATTACGTAACCATCCAGCCGGTCCAAACCCAGATTGTTCTGAATGAAACAACTTTCCTATTAAGTGTTCCCTCAATTATCTATTCAACATAAAGTTAAATCTAATTAATTATTAATCAGAACTCTTAACTCGCAGTAATTTGTTAACTTGCTCGAGTACTCGCCGGTGCTTTTCTAATTTCTTTGACTTTTAAATGTCAATTAGATTTTAGAATTTAAATTCTTAATAAACTTATAGGAGATGTTAATTCATACGGACAGTAAATGTACTAGAGTACGTCATTTAAATGAGATGTACTTATAATGAAGAAGTGTGAGATGTTATTTTTAAATTAATAATAATAGTAAATTCATTTACTCAAACAGACAGATAGTAGGATACAGACAAATGGTTACAGCCAAGTTTTCAGAGAATAATATGTTGGGTTGTCTACAATCGAGTGGGTGAAGCACTGTTCTCCTAGCTAGGTTACAGAATAACCTGTGTTAAGGAGAAACAGTCTCGGTCCCCTATGCTTGATGGTACAATGATAATTTTACATAACATAGTACATGTGGCTGAAGCTACAATATTAAAAGCATTACATAAAGAAGACTACATACATAAAGAAGAGTAAAAGAACACTATCTGTCCAATTCGCCATAGTTGCATAGGTATTTTTTTTTATTATATATTATAATGTAGTTTATAGTTGTGTTATATATTTTTGTCTTGTATGTATGTAAGTATATTCTTAGGTTTATCGCTTGTTAAATTAAAATTGGCTTTAAGTTTGTATGTATTCTATTTTCTCATCTTTTACACACTATGTCTACATCTCTTTTTATCTACTCTTCTTTCGCAGATATGCTGGAAGAGATTTCTTTAGAAATAAGCATCACCTTTGTACCTATTTTCTATTCCTTTCTTCTTTTCTGTATGTAGTGTGTACATAAATTGTTAAATAAATAAATACATATTAAAGAGTAACTTAGCACTTACTCATTAATATGTAATGCTAATTAACATGTAAAACTATGTAGTTATAGTTTTACAATTATTCTAAGCAAATCGTATTCTACTTAGTAATTGGACAACGTGATACCTTGATATACGAGTACCTTGAGCACGTGGCTAAATAATAACAGCCGCTCGGGCTTAGGTTAAGCCCCGCTTGCCTGGGTTGGTCTGTGGATGGGTGGCCACCCATTACATACCGAGTTTCCTCGGTGCCTCGGAAAGCACGTTAAGCCGTTAATCCCGGCTGTCATTTGTAGATCTTTGACAGTCATTACTGACTACCTAGTCAGTGGCCCAAAAAGTCTGATAACTGTGGGCGTGGAGTGTCAGTGTATGTGTGTGTGGTGTATGTCTGTATGCGAGTGAAGGAATTGAATGAATACATTTTAAAAACTTACCAGCGATTGAGCGTTTTTCAATTTTCTTCAACGTTAATGATGATTACCTGTAAAACAAAAGAGATTGCAATTAGTGACATGCCTTGTGTAAAAAAAGTCTGTAAGGTTTAATTCAATAAATTATAAATATGTACTAGAGATTTGGCTTGTTTTTTCATACAATTTTATGAACCACTTGCGCAAACGGTTACCGCCCTTTGCTGGTACCAACTGCATGAGAGTTGCTGAGAATCGAGTTGAGTGGCGTGCCATTGAGACAGCTTATGTCCAGCAGTGGACTGCTGTAATCTGATGATAGTGAAACCGACCTTCTATCAATTACATTCAAGCAGCAGATCAACGCGAACAGAACAGACGACGCGAGCGTGGGCAGAACGCCAATTTGAGGGTCATTCAGTCAAAAAAGAGTAAAACAGTTTTACTAAAAATTAAATTAAAGATTATTAGCCCTCCTCTATAAATCTCAGAACAAACTGCTTTTTATCCAAACAAAATCTTGGAGAAACTCAAGGAAAACTCGACAAAGTATGTAGAGTACGTCTGGAGACGTAGAGTCGTCTCACCGTTTATTACGTGACTCTATCAACGGCTGACGTAGCTCTACTAACAAATTGTTCGCACGTACTCAAACACTTTGAATTTCAACGAGTATTATCACGGTTTTATCCCAAAGGGGTTGATTTTCATCCGCCCTTGGTTGGGAAGTGGCCTTGGGATGAAATTGGTCCTACGGTTTACAGGTTTTACTGAATTTCCTGACGGTGTTATCAAAATTGAGAGGAAATATTGTCATCATATTTGACACTTAGTTATAAGAAAATGGAATGAGGTTGTTGGGATCCCGACATCGGTTTTATGAAGAATAACTACGTTGAACTATTGTGGGGGACTGCTTCTTTGGTGTAGTGGTCGTAAGCACGACTGCTGACAACCAGGTACTGGGTTACTGGTTTGGGCAAAATACAGCTGGGTTTTTCCATCAGAAATTTCTCATGAGCAGCACCGGAGTATAAATTTGCGCCCGGTTGATGGCAATAGGCCTGGCCCCTTTTAAACGGGACTTAATAATAACTAGTAAAATGTGGGTGTACACCTCTGCCTACCCCTCAGAGAATTACAAACGTAATGTTATGTAACCATTGTGGATATTTTAAGATTAAAGTTTAGATATCGTAAAGGATGAAATGAAAGAACTCTGTTGGATTGTTTATTCTCGGCGCTGAACTGAATGTTTGCAATTAACTGTGACCTTATTGAAATAGTTTCTTTTCCGTTTTCCATTTCTATAAGTAGAATAAACTTTTATTAGATTATAAATGTATATTCATAAAAGTAAAAGTAGGCTCGTAACTACCCCCAAATTTGTAATTACCTTACAAAATAAAATACTCCAACTTTCTTCGTAATAAAACGAAGCAAATGTACAGAAAACTTCGCGTGCTGAACTTGTTCCGATTATTTCTACATCATCCCCCTCTCACTCACTTTCAATCAATTCTCTATAAGAAAGAAAGAGACAAGCAGATTTCGTCACGGAATATCAAGAGATTGATTGTTTTCTCCCACCTGGCATGTGGATTGATGTCTTTTGAATATTTACGATGTACTCTAAGCGTTTTTCTTGTTATTTTCGGGAGTAATTTCAGTCTTATTGTGTTGGAGGGAAGGATGGTTTCAGGTTGAGGTTTCAGAGATCATTTTTCATTGTTTATCGCGCGGGCTGATACGGTTTGCTGATGCTGAATAAATTCGGTAAACGCTTTAGCTTGGCGCTCATTGTCGGCGTTTCTCGGAATGTTGATTCCGAGGCCAGATTCAACAGAATTAAGTACGGGACATAAATGTTACATGAATTTGTGTAAATTTTTCCGGTGAATAAGTAAAGCGAACGCGTGAAAAATACTGAAATGGGAATTGAATTAAGTTGTCTTGAAGGTTGAGATCTAAGTAAATTATACCTTTGTTTCTTTATTAGGTCTACTGCTGTGGGAATTCACTTGATTAAACGTAGATTTTATCTAATACTAGCGGACGTCTCGTGGTTTCACCCGCGTAGCTCGCTTCCCCGAGTACGGGGATAAAATGTAGCCTATGTTATTCAGGGTGAATGTAGCTTTCCAATGGTGAAAGAATTTTTGAAATCGGCACAGTAGTTTTTGAGTTTATTAATTACAAAAAATTGTATTTTTGTGTGTGTGTATACACACACAAAAATACAATTTTATCCTCTTTATAATATTAGTGTAGATAACAAACCTTTCTCTATCGAACTTTAGGAATTAGAATGAAAGAAAAAGTTTAATATTCTTCGGAATTATTAACAAAATAATTTCTCAAGTTCTACAAAGTTGTGAATAAAGCACATACATCGCCAACATCTGAAAATGTCAATCTTTGATTCCAAAAAGTTCACAAATGAAACATTCCAAAACGTAATTAGTAACTTGTAATTAAAAATAATTTCCAACTCGCGTAATATCTATACATTCCCTTGAAAGATCTTCAAAACAATCGTAATGAAGGACAAAGTTATTTTACGATAGGTACTTACAACTTATTTATACTGCCAATGTTTGTAAATTCAAATCCCAGAACGACAAGTGACGTCATAAACGAATAAAGACATAAAGCCACATGTTTATGGCAACACTGACCATTCAATGTTGCCGTGACTCGCGAGGCTTGTAAACTCATTTACGTTTACATGTCACGAAATATTTTCACGATTTTCTTCTCTATTTTCAGTTTAGATAATCTCATTTCGTTGATCTGATTTTATAACAATATTAGCATTATAATTGAATTTTAACATTTTCCCACAAAACTTGGAAATCTTAACACAACTCAAACAACATATAGCGCCATCTTGAAGAAGAAACAGGAATTAATAGTTCAAAGCGTAATGCGTGGCATCTATTGTCGCTCACAGCGAGTAGACATTCCCGTTATCGGCAATAGATGTCACTACAGAGCTATGTTTTGAAACGAGGAAACATGAGGTAAAAGAAAAACCATGATGTAGGTGCTTGTGTTTTCCGTTTATGTATGCAGTTGTCAACTAGTTTTTAATTCAGGAAACAACCAGTGACTATATATCTAAAACAACGTAATAAAAATGCCTTTTTGATGAAAAGAAAAACTTTTTTTATCTATTCATAAAACGTTAAAATGTTCTTGTCTCCGTCAACTTGTTAGTACTCTTTGTTAAGCAGGCGACAAACTGTCAAGAGTAAAATAAGGTAACAAGAAAGGGTTTTCATAAGAAAATGTTGTACATAATAAGGTGGAAAAGGAACAATTATTTTTCTCCGAGAAACTGGTCTTGTTTCTCGTCTCGTGGCCGCCGGGACTTGTCTTGATGTAATTAGTTTGTGTAAATTCTTATTGTCTTTATTTTTCGTCTTTGATATGGATCTATCTAGTCCAACTTTAGACGGTGACAGTGAGATTGTGACTACTAAAAATAGTGTCCTAGGTTAAATTCCGAATAGGACAATTGGGTATGTTAGATCTTTCTGAGTCGGGATTTTGAGGCGGTGGTGACGTGGCAAAAAACTGGGTGATAGTTGCTGAGGATCGTGTTGAGTGGCGTGCATAGTAGATACCCTAATCCTCTTCTAAGAGATCCAGCTTAGAAGTAGACTGCTGTAGGCTGATGACGGCATTAAGATATTAAAGAAAGGTCGGTTAGTAACTTATCATCAAGGCATAATACGGGTGCGTCTTTGTCTTCTTACTTGGATAATACAGGAATTTTGTTTTAATAAAAACTAGAAAAAAACCTATTATAATATGCAAAATAAAACCGACTTCAAAAAAAAAACAAAAAAGTGAAAAATAACTTTAGCTTCTGAAGTCGGTGACCTTTGTTTGATTGATTTAATTTTTTTGTCACCGACTTCAGAAGCTAAAGTTATTTTTCACTTTTTTGTTTTTTTTTTGAAGTCGGTTTTATTTTTTGCAAAAAAAGTTTTTATTTTTTACTTTTTAGTGATTCACATGTGCTTGATACACATGGAAAGTGCATACCGTTACAATTGCAACAAGCCCAAACACGACTAGGATACATTGTCTCATTATGGAGTTCCATGACTCTTGGCTTCATCATCAGATCTGATGGTAGAATGGTTCTTATCAAACGCAAATGCTTCACTTGTTGTAGAAAATACCAAAATCACTGTACGTTATCCTATAAAATTTGAAGAGTTCCCTCGATTTCGCCAAGATTCCATCATCAGATCCCGACTTGGTGGCTATGGGACCATTTGGAAAGTATACCCTTTCCAACAAAAAAAGAATTTTTCAAATCGGTTGGCAAGCGACGGAGTTATGCGCGAACAAACATAAAAAAAAAAAAAAAAAAAAAAATAGAAACATCCGAATTGAGAACCTCCTCCTTTTTTAGAAGTCGGTTAAAAATAGATCTTTGCGTATAGCACAAGTACGAGTGTGGTCTAAATAGCGCACATACTGCTTCGGTTTACTGCTTCTATAATTTCTTGTAATGGCTTCATTTGCATATGTTATTACAGCTGCATAGCCGCAACCCAGGTTGGTTATTGCAGGCCGGTTAGTATTCTTAATGTAGGTTGGTTATTTTGTAGTAATAATATAACTTGCATAACTTTGGACTACTAGCTCTTCCCCGTACCCACGTGGACGTCCGAAATTATCCCACAGGAACGTACCGGGATAAAAAGTATCACATGCCCTAACTCATATAGTTTACCATTTCATCGGTATCAGCTTAACCAGAAAGACTTGAAAATGTTACAGAGTAAGTGAGTCAATCAACTGACAGTCATTTTGCATTTATAATATTAGTATGGTATGGATAGCTGGACGCTGCGCTGTTGCATGACTATAGATGGACTATTAAAGTAAAAAATTGCGTTTCAGGAAACATTGTCTTTTCACTCAAGTATACAAATACATAAATCATAATCGATTTCGGGAGCCGGGCTGGTCTAGTCGTTTCGGGCGTTACTGCTAAGCGTTGGGCCCCGCATTCGGTCCCCGCGCATGACAAAGTCATAGAAGTCAGTAGGATGTATGAGGCGTGTAACATAACTAACGTCATCATAATCATTAGCCTACTGCAGTCCACGTCTGGATATAGGCGTTTTAATCTCACGCCACTCACCTCGATTTTCAGCAACTCTCATCCATTTGCTACCAGCCACCCTGCAAAGATCGTCGCTCCACCGAGCCTGAGGGCGTCCCACCTTACGTTGGCCGATTCGTGGTCTTCACTCGATAACACGTCTACCCAACGGTTATCGGTCCTGCGGCTCACATGACTGGCCCATTGGCACGTCAGCTTACTTAGTCTGTAAGGTTTGTCGACAACTCTGGTTCTCTGTTGACTGACGTAAATGTGTACTATTTAGCACAGCACAGCTCATCCATACATTGAGATAAAGTACGTACATAAGAATGGTGTAAGGTTCCCAGTTTCTCAAGTACGGGTAGTAGGTAACAATAATTGAAACTGTAGTGTTTCTTCATGCGGAGAAAAGCTTGAGCAGGAAAAATATAGAATAAGAATTCATGGTCGATCGGTTAGATGAAATTATTGGGTCGGAATATAATACCGAGACGTTCCTTATGTATTCAGCAATTTATTTATTAAGCCTAAACTACCTTATAGTATAGCTATGTTTTCTAATGAATTATTTACTTATTCTTCTGGATATAATCAAATCTGATTTTGTTTTTTAATCGACAATATAATTTACCTACTCAATGCAAATGAAGCATCCCAAAGATAACGACACTTACATATAATGTTTCGGCACAGCGGGTCAGTATAATCTACAGACATACCTTCGGGAAAAAGTCACTCGACTTAACTTGCGTTGTACCGATCCGATCTGAACGTGATTCAGTGACGTTAGAATGCCGAACGGAATTTGTCAATCGGCACGATCCGAATGACAGCCTGTTATTAAGGTTCCGTACCCGAAGGGTCTCTAACAGGAACATTACTAAGCCTCCGCTATCTGCCCGTCTGTCTGTCAGCGGGTGGTATCTCATGATACGTAATATGTACACAGTTGACATTTTCACAAATTATGTATTTCTTGTTACCGCTATAACATTAAATAATAAAAAAAAAACTCGAAAAGAAAAGAAGAAAAAAGAAAGAAGGAATATGGGAGTCATTGCGAGAGGACTTTGCCCAGCGGTGGGATGACATAGGCTTACAACAGTAACAGTAATTAAAAATTAAAGGGGGCTTATTACGATGGTAGGAAACCCATCTCACTCGTACTTGACCGATCTTTTAGTGATAGCTTCAGGCCGGCTTTATAGTTCAATAAATATTACCAAAAAATGTACCAAACCGAACAAGAACCACCTTTACAGAATTAAATCAGAGATGAAATTTCATAGCTTTATAATTTAACCAAAGGTTCTATCCCCTGAAGCGCATTTATTATTACATGAAACATTTCAAATTACACCTGTTCTAAGAAAAGAGAAAATCTTCGAAGACAAGAGAAAAGGATAGGTGTGAAAGCGAAGTATTTTTCATTTCAGCGATAATTCTTTTTTTCCCTTAAATTCTTATTTTTTCATTTAAGATGTTGTGAAGAGATTAATTTCTTCTGAATTGTGATGCTTGACAAATGGGCGGTTTCATTTGCAAGGTCTTGTTAAAATTACGATGTAAATATTTTGTCAAAGCTCATTGGTTGAAAAATAAAATATTTATTTCTTGAAATTGGCAAAAAATAGTATTAATACCGAATACTACTTCACACAGACCTATTTCCAAGCAGAGGGGACGTTGTAGGCTGATTACAATTATTTTAGCGAATACTGAGTGAACTAAACTAAAACATAAATAATATTGCCATATATCAAAATTTAATTAAACTTCTATGTGCTGAAAACGCAGAAGTTTAATTAAATTTTGATAAAGTTGCAGTGCATTACTTAAATAAAGTTTCTGATTAATATTCCCTATTAAGCAAGTTGTGTGGCAAATTCTGTCTTAACTAAATTCCAATTTTGTAGTGTAATTTCAGTACAATTACACCATTATCTCATCCCCTTTTGTAAACGCAATGAAACAAAACCAAAAAGCCGTTTACATAAATAGTGCAGCCGCGACGCGACTGATCATTTAAAATAATTTATGTTCAAACTCCGACGATAAATTGCACCTAAACGTTACTTCAACATTTTCTTGTACAGTCAAGGGCAGAAATATATCTACATACACTTACCAAGATTAAACAAATGGACAATAAAGTGATGAAGTGATGAAGTGAGTGAGTGTGAGTCCTTTTTCGACCCTAATATTTAAATATTTTATTTTTAGGTTATAAATGTGACACTTTTGAAAATTATTTAAGTTCAGTAATTCTAAACACGAGAAAATGTTTATTGGAACTACATAAAACTATGTTTCTAGCCTTGACTGTACAATTAATGCTTTTTTATTGACGTCTAATGTAAGATGGCAGCTATTTTGAGAATGGTTCGACAATCTGTCACTACAGGTAATTAAAGGAAAGTATACGTAAGGGAACAAACAAACAAATAGGAACTGTTATTAGTAGCACTTAATTGTTTTTTAACGATTGGTTCACTTTTTCGGCTGAGAGTTAGTCTGTTAACTTGTATTCAGGATCTGATTCAGCTTACTAAATATTCCCGTCGTCCAACTTCGCTATGTACTATTTAGAACAGTACTATTACTACTGTACGTGTTTGTCTGTACTAATATTACTGTACTCATCATCTGCCTGCCTTTTCCCAAATATATGCTGGGTTCGGCTTCCAGTCTAACCGGATGCAGCTGAATACCAGTATTCTACCTAGAGCGACTGCCTATCTGACCTACACAACCCAGTTAATACCTATTGGGTAATACGATACCCCTTGGTAAGACTGGTTGTCAGACTTTGTGGGCCACTGACTACCTCTTACGATTGTCAAAGATCTGCAATTGACAGCCGGGACCGGCGGGAGCTTAATGTGCTTTCCGAGGCACGGAGGAAACTCGGTATTTAAGGGTGGTCACCCATCCACAGACCAACCTAGGCAAGCACGGCTTAACCTGAAGGTCGACCCGAGCGGCTCCTAATAATATTACTGTACTATTTATACTATTTAGTACAGTGAAGTTTACCAAATAGGCGAAATAGTAAAAAAGTATTACTTAATCAAATAACAATATTCAAGAACATTTAACTGGATCAGGTTTGCCATGTAATTATTTCTCCATTATATTGCTCAGTGCACGATTTGGTTTGTATTGTATGCAACGTAATAAACTTGGCATAGAGGGTAGTTAGACCGTGTTCTGTTTGTGTTGGTGATCATGGAGAATTTCAGTAATTTTCAATAATACTACTTGTATGCAGAGGGCTCAGATTATATGAGTTTTAGTGTGCTTGTGTACAAAGATGAATGGTACCTATTAACCTATCAGTTATCAATTAAAGGTTTCAAAAGAATCATGATAAAGATAACACATATCGGTGCCGACGAGAATATGTAAGAATAAAACTACGTCTTGCCAGATAGAATTACATCTTAGTCAGGCATAGATAGGCAGGCATTCGCTGCATGTCAAATATTGGTTATCAGCTGCATCTTGTTTTGCAGAAAGTCAAAAACAAAAAAATTAAAAATAACTTAAGCTTCAGAAGTCGGTGACCTTTGTTTGATTGGTTTTGTTTTTTTGTCACCGACTTCTGAAGCTAAAGTTATTTTTCACTTTTTTGTTCTTAGAAGTCGGTTTTATTTTTTGCAAAAAAGTTTATATTTTTCACTTTTTAGTGGTTCACATGCGCGCTGTAACCCTTCACAGCGTACTGGCGTGATGTTATGTTAAGAACTGGTATAAACAATAGACATACATGAGATTTTAGCAATCCCAGTTCATTTGCTATCATTTATAGAGGAGTTCCGTTGCCTATCTCCGAAGTTCATCATCAAATATTCACTGAATTGAAGTGCGAGCACTCCGAGAAAGTACTCTTCCGAAAACTACCCAAATCGCTTCATGTGTGCCTATAAGATTTGAAGAGTTATCTCTATTTCTCCAGGATACCATCATCAGATCCTGACTTGATGATTATGGGACCACCTGTGAAGTATACCCTTTCAAATAAAATAGAAATAATCCAAATCGGTCCAGCCATTGTTGAGTAATCGGGGAACATACATAGGATGAAAAATAATTTGATAAGATGTTGATTTGAACCTGAGTGGCCACTGCCCATTTCATTTTCAGCAAAAACTTTCTCTTCGATTAAATACGTACATGTAATTTTAGCAACTCGTCTCCCAAGAGAACAACAAATATTTATAATAGAACAATAAACATTCAGCTGAAGGCGCTGCACCATCAATTATTCCGATTTGAAATCGGTTTGGATCCGATTTGATCAATTTGTTAATGGTTACAGATTTGTGAACGCTATTCATTGATCTTGTTTCCGGACGGATTTAGTACCGTGGAGAGCTAATCTAGTTGCAGTCTGGGTTGAAGTGCATTTGCTTTAGTTTAGATCCTTACAAATTGTTACTGTTGGAAAAAGAATACACTCTCGCATCTGCCAGATAAATCATTGACTTCATAATCATCTACTTAGAATAGAATAGAATAATCATTTATTCGTTAATGGACAGCACAACACAATAGAGCAGCACATAGATATACATTATAACAACAAACAGCTTAACAATTTAATAAAACAGCTCAACTGCACTGAGCATGCCCATAACGAAAGGGTAGCCAACTCAGCATATGCTGGCATTATCCCAACTATGTTGGTGTCGGCTTCTAGTCTAACCCGATGCAGCTGAATGCATGGAGCGACCGCTAACCTTAACAACCCAGTTAGCACTGGGTTAATGAGACGGAATGGGGTATAAACCATCACGAGGGCCCAGTGCTGTTTGGTAGATGTCACAAATGTCTTCACCGTTTTGAGAGCAGTGGTTATGAAATAAATTACACAAAGTAATGCGCCTGCCTGGATTTGAACCTACGACTTAATGCTCGAAGTCGGGGCCCCCACCACTGGGCCACTGCTGATCCCTTTTATGTAGGTTTTAGAACAAACCAACATGCACATTCCATTATAACTCAATTTTAAAGGCTCAGTATTTCACTGGTGTCAGCAACAAACACATCAGAGCTAGCGTTTATTACGCTATTGTTTAGAATTCAGTGAAAACTGACACCAGAAATATACACCAGAGTATCGGTTTTTTAATTTCTGTTTATTTTCAGCGCAGAACTAACAAACTGTCACAAATATTCCCGTTTTTCAGTGTAAACCTTATTTTTTATTGTATTTTCCATGAAAAAGTTTCAGTTTTTCCGCCTGAATTTTTGTTGAACTCGTACATTTTTGCTTTGTGAGCGATTTTGAGTACTTTGATGCCTCTGAGTCTGACATTCTTTTGTTTTTTGCCATGCTGAGCTTTGATGTGAAAGTATAAATTTGTCGTTATGTCTATACCTAAATAGTTTTTTACATTTTCATTTGGATTTAGGTCATCATAACTCGACTACCATAACTCGACTACCGAGCAACTACAACTTGAGAAAGATAGATTTGAGTTAAATGAACAGTAAGTTGGTTGTCTTATGAGATGTTGAAAACTACTCAATAAGAATACCCACCTCATAATTTTTCAACAGTTTTCCAGTTCATGATATCCAACACCCAAATTACATATCACATATTTAGAAGGGTTGTGAAAGAACTTCGCAAGGCACTGCTTCATATGTATAATTTGTTTGCTCGACAACATTCATCAGAGAATCAATATATTATTGAATTACCAAAATGGAACCATTGGGAACGCAAAGTTTTGTGCAATTTCAAACTTTTGTTGCGATTGCACATAAATCCTTAGAACAATAGGTAATGCTTTGAAACAGCAACGCCTATCCATCTAACGATCCTGTCCCACAAGATTTATCCCCCGCCCACAAGTCGTCCACGACAACTAGCCGGCGTCATTACGCGGCGTCAATTTGTCACCTAACGTCACGTGTGTCGCGCGACGTATTGTTCCGCCGCGGCCAGTTGGACGTGCATTGTTATTAACGCCATCTGTTGGTAGACAATGCATGCTAATGTGTTGGTGAGTAATTGTTGTGGACTTATTGTGTGTGGTATATAGAGTCGAGGACTTTAATTGATACGTCACTTTCATTACTTTCCAATCAATATTTCTCGTAATTTTGCACTTTAACGAGTACGAATATTATCGACTAAACCCAATTTGTGACTTATCAATTTAAGTCCTCGGCTGTACATAAGTGTGATATTCTGACGTTGCAGTTTCACGTAAATTATTAATTTTGATACCTTCATTAAAACGTCATATTATTTTGTTTTCCTAGAAAGTTAGGTGAAGGTGAACCGTGCAAACAGTCAGCCATATAATTATGTCTTATTCGATACTTACTACTTATATGTGAAAACCAAATAGAACTTTTCCTAATCTGGAAATTGAACCCAGAAAACTCCACTCAGCAGCTGATCTACCGACGACTAGATCAACAACTCATCTAAGTAAAAAAATGAATACTTTATTGAAAAACCAATTTTCAAGCTGATTTCTCTAATTCAATCCGCAACACCTGTTCAATAGTATTACAAAGCGATTACGCAAAGACCTAACAAGTACTAAGGTTATGCTAATACTGGGCTCGATTGGCCGCCAACAGCTCCGAATCGACCGCAAGCTCCGCTCGGTTCCACCAACCCGGCAAGAGTGGCCGATTGGCCACCAACCCGGCACGAGTGGCCGATTGGCCATCAACCCGGCACTACGACTGCACTTGTAAGCCAACTCATTAACATACTAGAACGTTCGATTTCGGAATAGTGATGGGCCGTTACGAGTATTTACGAGTTTTAGTGAATGTTTGTGTTGGCTGCAGTTTAACAGAATTTAGCTTTTAGCTGGAAGGGTTTTGTTTGTAATAGCGTAGTGTATGCTATTGCTAGCTATATATTGAATATTGTTCACCAGTATGGAATCCTATTTACAGTACTTACATTAATCGCATTGAAAGTATTCAAAAGAAGTTTCTGAGGTACGTTCAATTTAGATCTAATATTTATTTACATAACTATCACAGTCGCTGCACAAAGTTCCATATTCTTCCACTAATTGAGCGGAGAAAAATTGCTGACATGGCATTCTTGTTTAATATTGCTAATGGTTCAACCGATTGTTCTGAATTGATCGGCAAAATTGGGTTACGTGTTCCATCCATTAGCCTTAGGAATCACCAACATATGTTCCTTCGGTACGGTGTATTTATAGACAAAATTCTTATATGATAAGAGCTTGCAGATCATACAACTCAGTCTGTCAAAGTGTTGATGATCTTGATTTATTCACAACCAGTGTCACTAAACTAAAAAAAACATTATGTAACCATTTCTTCAATATTCACTGACACTTCAAATGTTCTTTTTAGGGTTCCGTAGCCAAATGGCAAAAAACGGAACCCTTATAGTTTCGCCATGTCTGTCTGTCTGTCTGTCTGTCTGTCTGTCCGCGGATAATCTCAGTGACCGTTAGCACCAGAAAGCTGAAATTTGGTACCAATATGTATATCAATCATGCCGACAAAGTGCAAAAATAAAAATTTAAAAAAACATTTTTATTAGGGTACCTCCCCCAGACGTAAAGTGGGGAGCGATTTTTTTTTTTAATTTTGACCCTGACGTGTGATATATTGTTGGATAGGTATTTAAAAATGAATAGGGGTTTTCTAAAATCATTTTTTGATAATATTAATATTTTAGGAAATAATCGCTCCGAAAGTCAAAAACAATGTGTCCCCCCCCCCTCTAACTTTTGAACCATAAGTTTAAAAAATATGAAAAAAATCACAGAAGTAGACCTTTATATGAACTTTCTAGGAAAATTATTTTCAACTTGATGAGTTGAATAGTTTTTGAGTTATATAGCACTTTTTCAAAAAAACGCAAATGATAACTTTGTTTTTCATACAAATACTATGAAAAACAAAGTTATTTTTGCTGACGAAAATGTTGGTATTTTTAATGGTCTGGGAAGCTACGGAACCCTACAGTGAGCGTGGCCCGACACGCTCTTGGCCGATTTTTTTAAATTCACTCCGAGTTCTTTTAATTTCTTTTATCTGTCTACTGTCTATTATTCTAAACTAATGTTGTCAGTGAGAACTTGTAATTGGCCTTCTTACTTTATTTTTAAACTACCTGTATCCTAGCTGTAAGTTCTCCTAAGATAATAAAAATAGAAACATCCGAATTGAGAACCTCCTCCTTTTTTAGAAGTCGGTTAAAAATAAAATAAAATAATTGGATTCAGGGTAACTTCTTTATTTCAATGAAATTGCGGAGATATCAAATGGAATGGATTCTTGAAAAATTATAATAAAAAATTGTATTTAAAACTTAAAGCTAATCGTATACATGGAGCATTGGGATTGGTTACAACAATCAACGCGATTGGACATCATTGGTTGATGAAGATGACGTGGTGAGAGGTGCGTTCATAAGCTTGAACACCTAGGTTTACTCTGTGTAAAGGTCGTTTATGCTATGAATATAGTTATGTTTAATTAGGTACTCGTATTTATTCATGTATAGCTATAGCTATTATAGCTTATCGTTTTTAGGGTTCCGTAGCCAAATGGCAAAAAACGGAACCCTTATAGTTTCGCCATGTCTGTCTGTCTGTCTGTCTGTCCGCGGATAATCTCAGTGACCGTTAGCACCAGAAAGCTGAAATTTGGTACCAATATGTATATCAATCATGCCGACAAAGTGCAAAAATAAAAATTTAAAAAAACATTTTTATTAGGGTACCTCCCCCAGACGTAAAGTGGGGAGCGATTTTTTTTTTAATTTTGACCCTGACGTGTGATATATTGTTGGATAGGTATTTAAAAATGAATAGGGGTTTTCTAAAATCATTTTTTGATAATATTAATATTTTAGGAAATAATCGCTCCGAAAGTCAAAAACAATGTGTCCCCCCCCCCTCTAACTTTTGAACCATAAGTTTAAAAAATATGAAAAAAATCACAGAAGTAGACCTTTATATGAACTTTCTAGGAAAATTATTTTCAACTTGATGAGTTGAATAGTTTTTGAGTTATATAGCACTTTTTCAAAAAAACGCAAATGATAACTTTGTTTTTCATACAAATACTATGAAAAACAAAGTTATTTTTGCTGACGAAAAATGTTGGTATTTTTAATGGTCTGGGAAGCTACGGAACCCTACAGTGAGCGTGGCCCGACACGCTCTTGGCCGGTTTTTTTGTATATTATGAAATAAGCCTTTAACTAAATTATTAATGGTAAAGCCTCCCTTTTCCAAACGTTTAATTTGAAAACATTTACGACTGTTTTTCCAGAAAGGTTAGGCAGAGGTGTGTCCTTTAAAGAACACCCACGTCTGATTTAAGTTAATAATAAAACCAAACTCAATTCAGAGCTAAAATACTCGAACATAATTCCAAACCATCAAAATCTTCAGTTACTTGTCCTATTAGCGTAACATATCTAGGTAGCAATAAAACAACAAACTGCACTGAAATGCAATGTAATCTCACTAAAACGCGATGTATTACTTATGTTATGTAGGTTATTGTAGATCTTGTTTATGCAGCAAACTTGGATGTTTGAGTGTGTTTACAGATCTCGGTTAACTATTAACCTAGAAATGCTCACTGGAACGGATAAGCTGTTCATTTTCTTATGTCTATTTACTTGGGTTCGGCGCAGCATGTTGTCTCCTTCCATGCTTCCCTATATGTAGTCGTCATCTGAGTAATCTCGTTCTTTTTCGCCATATCTATCACACATCTTATCGTTTTTCTTATATAGCCATCCACATACATACCTACTTTAAACTTTCTCACGACGTTTTCTTTAGTTAGCGGTTGAACAGATTTTCTTTTTGATTTTGTCCTGTAGATTATGACACGTTGGTGTAGGGGTCGCAAGTACGACTGCTGAGCATGAGATCTTGGGTTCGATACCCGGGCCGAGCAGTGTTAATGGGATTTTCCATTTGAAATTTTCTCCGGAGTATCAGGAATTGTGGCCGGTTGATGGCAACAGGCTTCGCCCTCTATAACATGGAACTTAAACATTAGGTACTGGAGAAATGTGCTGGGTGTAGAATTAGGGTGTAACCTCTGCCTAACCATTCGGGGGTTACTAGCGTGATGATGTGTGTATATGAACAGACCATGACCAGGGTCAGGTTATTTTTCATCCCAAAACTGTGTATCCCTGGGCTCATTTCCGACTACCAATTCGAAGCTACGGCTAAGAGCTCTTAACCATAATTAATGTCGATTTATCGATTACACAGTAACGAGCCACAAATTCACTAATTAGTATTCATCAGAACCAACCTAATTAGTATAGTGAAGCTTTATTGTAAACTATGTTCTACTCGTTAATGAGTTTATGTAATCAGTTTTAGATTCTACGAAATAATTACGAGCTACGAGTAGTTAGAAATTCAATTTGCGGAATGAGTTCGAAAGCTTTGAAGTAACAAAACATCCCGCTTGTTTTCCAGGAAGAGGTAAACACAGGTCTACCATTTGCTCTCTAATTTTTGGCAAGCCTAGTGCTGAACAACTGAGTACAATTTCAGAGTTCTGGGTACAAATTATTGTCTTCTATGTCCACTGCTGGACTTAGGCCTCCGCCAACTATCGCCACATTGGCTGGTCCCGTGCGTCTCGCGTCTAATTCTAAGTAGTACTTGTATAACTATAAGTCCGGGTATCCTCACGATGTTTTTCTTCAACAATTCCAGTGATGTCCAAGACAAACTAAGGAAGAAGGAATGGCAAGATCATATTGTACTTGCCTGGATTTAAACCCGCACGTGGGATGTCACACCATGACTTCTAAATATAAGACATAACATTACTTATTCAATGTCCACATAGATGGAGTCTCCAAGTGATCTCGTAGCACAATGCCTACTTTCGCACTATGACTACTTCTTTGTACTTTCAAGTACGCAGGATGCCAATTAGGGGATAACTAAGTGATTTTCCAGATTGTCTCACAATTTCAGCAAGCAAAAGAGTAAAGGAGTGAGACTGCAATTCACATGAAATTTCACACTAAAAACGCTCTTTCGATATCACCTGCTTTATTTTTAGAAAACCATTACCACCAGGACCCCATAAAACGTTCCCCACATACAAAACACACCCGTTCCCTACATATGCAAAGTAGTCAACGTTATACAATTCTATCGAAGCCCAGAAAAACCGTCTCACTTTGCCCAAATCCCTGACGTCGTTAACTGTAGCTCTAGCTGTTTCCTCCCGCGATGTTCAGTAACATTCGCTATGTTCATGGACATTCGCTATGTTCAGGAAATGCTATGTTCACACACATTTGCATATATCTGGGAATCGAGGAAACGTACACAACATTGTTCGTGTTTTATGTAAACTACAGAACGAAATGTTTTCGTTTGAAACGGATTGCAAGGGAGTTGAATTGGATAATATCACGATTATATACCCAAGGGGTCAGAGGTACTGATAATAATTATGGTATTGTTTCATATACACCTCTCATTCCAGTTTCGTTAGATACTATATTATGGTACTAGCCTTTATCAGGACAGAAGGAAATCTATGTTGAAGCCGGGGTTGGGTTTGGGTTGAGTACAGGAATAGTTAGATAATATGTATAACAAAATTCCGTGGAATTGACAACAGAATACATTTTTTTTTATTCGGTTAAAATATCATATCCCAATAACAAATATTCTAGAAAAAACATCAGTTATTTTCGTAGATTCACTTTGATATCTTTTATATTGACACTGAAAATATTTATCTTACGTTTGAGGGTTACAATACGAATGGTATCAATTTCCTGACAGTGCCCAATTGATACAATAATAAAAGTGGCAATCGCAAATTCGTTAATCAACCGGTTCGTTGAGCATTGCCCAACGGAAATACAAAATACGACACATCTATCATTCGACAATAAGCCCCTATCATCGAGAAACTTTAAAACGATATTACATAACACACTTCGTTAAAATATACCAAAATATCGTAGACACCTAAAAGCACAAGTTAATTCTTATCTCTCATCCAATAATGGTCAAAATCGCATACCTTTCGTTTCCATAACCACGAAATATTAATTGGGGTTAGTAAAATGGAATTTCAGAGCCAAATTCGTCCGGATCCCAGCGCATATAACCGGTTTTGGTCGGTTAAATCCGGTTCGATGTGCCGGATAAGCGTTATACACGGCGGCAATAAATTGCTGCGAATGCGTGGCGTGTGTTTACAGGGGATGGGAGTAATCCTAATGTGGGTGGAATACATGGACACTCCGTAAGCTAACACTCTTTGAAGTTTGTTAGTCAATGGGGTTCTAATCTCATTGATGGTTAAGCATTCTGTCTTAATTGTTCCATTTTATACCTTTACTGTTTACTATGACTCGTGGCTAAATAATAACAGCCACACGGATCA